>CM073771.1:5455975-6055975 GCA_037158775.1 Hetaerina titia
TAATGGAAATGAAATGCTGTATGGAATAAATATAAAGATACTTTTCTATGGAGGATCACCAGCTTATCTAGATGGTATTTTAGGTATGACCATCGTTGCAATCAGACATGGGAAACTAGTAAGGATTATTCCAATTACTCACCAATAAAACATAAATTTTTAGTGATTTATCATTTGAAAATACTGAAAATACATGAATTCAATGCATCGCATTAATCTGCCATCATTGATAGTTATATAGAATTGGATCATGGAACGCGGCTAAAGGAGTGATGGGAGTGAGGAAGAGTCCGAAGGGTTAGGAAAAATAATGACTGCAGGGAGAAAGCAATGGAGTTCTGCAAGAGACTAATAGCAAAAATGTTTTTAACACTACAATGGTTGTAATATCTCATTGAGAATATGTGGAGATTCAGACATACAGTCAGACTTGGATTACTCGAATGAGGTGAACCAAAACATTCAAGACGATAAAATAGAGAAGAGGGTTTAGGAAATGGAACAAAGAAGTAATAATTGGAACGAGAAGAAAGAAGTATCAGTAGGCGGTTGAGAAAACTATGGGTGAAGATACACACTGCACGTATTATACACACTCAGGCATCGACTATAAAAGAAAAATGAGAACATTTTAAAGAAGAAATATTAAAGGCCGTAAACAAAAGTGTAGGAAAATTATTTAGGAAAAGGACAAGGGAATCATGAATAACGGACGATACAATTAGAAAGATAAACGAGAGAAGGAAATGAAAGAATGCCAGGACAGAGGTAGGTAGAGGGATGAATAAAGAATTAAATAATTAACAAAGGAACTAAGGAGAAAAACCAGCAGAGCAAAATGACCATAAATGAAGACCCAGTTCAAGGATTAAGAAATTTAACAAGGTGAGGTAAATGGACGCATTGTGCAGGAAGGTACCAATTAGTACAATGAAAAAATCTTTTCACACTGTTAAAGATACGTCAAGAAACTAATTCATTGAACCAGGAAAAATCAAGTGAGATGGAAAATATATATAAAAGACCTATATGATCTACTTATTTTAGGCCAGCAAGTTTACAAGACATATAAAAAGAATGTGGCGTAAATATGGATAGCTTAAGACAAGGCATATTTGATCGCAAGATAGAAGAAGCATTAAGGAAATCGAAATCAAACAAATCTGTGAGGATAGCTAAAATTTCCGAGAAACCGTTTAAGGGCATAGGATAACGTGGCGGGGAGAGTTTTGGCGGAATACTTCGAAACATTAATGAGGGAAGATCCTTTCGCCAGATAAATGTTAGATTCCAGTGCACGAAAGGTAAAGGCTTGGTTTTCCTTTCTAATGATATAACTTTTTGGCCACTGTTTTCCCCAGCTATACCCGCGTAATATCTGGTGCATTAAACGTAAATATATACAAAAATATATGTGGGGCACGGATACTGTTACCTCGTGTCTACGCTTTAACTACATCCTCTAACATGAATATATTCAGAAGTTGTTTTCAATGGAATCGCGATTTATCTTCAGTTTTTCCATACAATGTGTCCGAATTAATTAAGGATTGATTAAAATTTCCAGCGATTAAAAATTCACTCTTGGTATACCAAATGAAGAGTGTAGACATTTGGTGGCCGAGGTTTGAGAGAACATCTACTTTCGTATCAGGCGGTCTGTAGAAAAACATTAATACGGGTAGGCTTCTGTAGTTATGATCACATCACGTTGTACCAAAGAATTTCTATATCGTTGTCGGCTTATTCATAGCGAAGATATAATATGCCCTTAGGGTCGGTTCAAGTCCTCAACGGTCGAAGGCCTAGCTTCATGTCTAAGGGGATGTCACCCGAGGTCATCTCAACGTCTGCTTCACAGTATATCCACGGGCAGCTTGATGAAAAAATCAAATCCAACCGTTTCAGGGCCGGCTATATGAAATGTAAGCTCGGCGCTCGTGAGGGCCGGTTTGGGGGTAATGGTCTCCTCCATCCCCATTGAAACCCACCCCCCAACCCTTTGCACTGGGAGCTTGTCCCTGGTCGGAACACTTGAATAAATGGAGAGGGGGTAGGGAGGGATGTTGCCACTCTTCTGTGAATGAGTCCCCGGGTGGCGGAAGAATTCATCGGCCCAGCCGCCCGTCCAATGCCACGGTGGAATCCCTCCGCTCGCTCGTCGGCGGCAAATTGGTGCCCACGTCACTGAGCGCCTTTCTCCTCAAATCTAAAGCGTCCGGAAAACCAAGGGATGAAGACTCGGAAAAAATAAGATAATATAGAGGTAAAACGTCCTTTCACGGCGAAGGGAGCTGCTATTCGGATACTACAAATGTTCAGCCAGTATTGATTATATTGGTGTCGAGAAGCTCTCCTCCAAATCGATCCTCCGTTACCCTCCAATCTTATGGCTATCCAGACATTTTTAATATAGATTAGCGCTCTTTCAGCGCTAAGGATTATCCATTATTTGAGCCACACTTTCATGCGGTAGTAGAGACATGATTCCAAGGTATAAAATCACAGGGAGAGTTAAATTTTGGAAACATTGCATATTAAGGTGATATAAAAGAGAGTGGTGAAAATCCAGCGAATCATTGATAACACAGGCCTACAAAAAATATTTTTTTTTGGTGCCGGGAATCTTTATGTTGATTTTAACTATATTTGTAGAGCTTAATCCAAATATGAAATCTGTTTTTATTTAACAGCTCTACTTTTTTAGATATGGCACATCTTACTATTAGTTGTTTTAATATTTGATATATTCCGGAAAATAATTTTCAAAGTTAAATAAATCTATAAGTATATTAATTTATAACCACTCTGCGGTGTTCCTTTTATTTTCAATAAACTGTCAATAAGTTTTATGTATATTTCTATATTGTAGGCCAATGAGATTAAATAACAAAAATACGGTACCGGTACAAAAATACGGTACGGTACCGGTACAAAAATAAGTTTTTATCGCACAAGGGAAAAAGATATGCTACCCTTCTTTACTCAAGAAGACAATCTTACATTTTGTTTAAACGTTAAGGGTCTTTTGGAAAAAATGGGACTACTATCACAATATGATGCTAGTGATTGGCGTTTGTTTATTGATAGCTCCAAGCGTAGTTTGAAATGTGTACTTCTTCACAATGGTAACAGGTTTGGCGCAATGCCAATCGCTCATTCAACTAAAAAGAAAGAAGAATACGATACAATAGCATTGGTCTTACAGAAGATAAAATACCAGGAACATCGCTGGGTGATTTGTGTAGATTTTAAAATGGTGAACTTTCTTCTTGGGCAGCAAAGTGGCTACACAAAATATCCTTGTTTCTTGTGCCTCTGGGATAGCAGGGACAGACAAAACCACTGGATTAAGAAGGAGTGGCCTAAGAGAGAAAACTTGGTTGTTGGGAAAGAAAACATCATTGCTGAATCTTTAGTTGAAAGAGAGAAAATCATCTTACCGCCTCTACATATTAAACTAGGCCTAATGAAGCAATTTGTAAAGGCTCTTGACAAGGATGGACCATGCTTCGGCTACTTAAGACTAAAGATGCCCCATATAAGTATTGAAAAACTTAAAGCTGGTATTTTTGAGGGGCCACAAATCAGACAACTTACAAAGGATCCTGCCTTTGTCGAGTCAATGAATGAGATTGAAAAAATTAGTTGGATGTCATTTGTTGAGGTCATAAAAAATTTTCTAGGAAATCACAAAAGTGAAAATTATATTGAGCTGGTAAACATTATGCTCAGTAACTTCAAATCACTTGGATGTAATATGAGCACAAAAGTTCACTACCTACACAGCCACTTAGACAATTTTCTTGGAAATTTAGGAGACACAAGTGAAGAACAAGGTGAAAGACTTCACCAGGATATAAAAACAATGGAAGCTCGCTACCAAGGAAGATGGGATAACCATATGATGGCAGATTACTGCTGGTGCTTAAAACGAGACTGTTTGAACAAAGTGCACTCAAGAAAATCGCGCAAAAGAAGCTTCCAATGTGTTGAGTGATGTTTTTTATGTATTTTTTTCTTTTCAATTTTTTTATAACAGTAAAAAATTTCAGTATTTGTGTTCAATTGTATTGTAAAATTCTGTTGTGTTTGTGTATGATTTAACAGCCCTAGAAATAAATCAAGTCTTTATATTTAGTGGGTGTTATTATTAATATAATATTCCCATATCATCATGTAGAAGATTTTTTTACGTAAGTAACAACATATCTATATCTTGAAAACTATAGCTGATAGGAAAAAACTAGTGTCATAATTAGATTCAGCACCCCAATTGTTCTTTAAATCATCATTAAAAGCTCCGGCACCAAAACCACTGTTGGCCTGTGTAATCTATCGAAAAGATTATAAAGAGTTAGAAGAAAGAGGTTTAATAAAACCACAGAAAAGGATTAGGTCTAACAATAACGGGTATATTTAGAGTCGCGATAACCTGATTCAGATGTTAATTCATGAACAAGCAAACGCGGATTAATACAAAAGAAGATACTGGTATGAGACATTCATGAAGTAAATAATAACATGTGTCGACAAGGGATATCTAAGCATGAAGTGGATTGCTGATGGGGGGAGATTTGAGCACGCGCTACGAATTTTGACATGATTAGATAAGAGAAGAGAGCAATGTATTTCGTTGTTAAGGCCCGAAACGAAGGAGAAATTCATTCCCAGTACACAAATTTGAGTTAATATTAATTGTACATAATATTTTTAGTTTTACATATCGTAATAAAAAAATGACCTTAATCGATACGTTTTTCGTTAAAATCTGAAGAGTTGTCGCTAGGGTAATATTGGTTCTAATTCGAGTTATCATAGATATTAAGATGACATTTATTTTTCCGGCAGAATATTTAAAGGCGAAAATTATCTTAAACCAAAAAATTAGTAATAGCACTGGATTTATAAGTGGCTTTTGTACTTCAAGTATATATTTTGAGATGAAACTGAGTTGAAAATTGGCATCCTCCCCACCACCACAACCACCTGCAACTTTACAGAAAGATCTGATTCTCATAAAAGCATTCGCCTTGGGTATACGGAGTCATTCGGCTTTTGAACTCGTGCTATATGGTCAATAACCAAGCGCTCTACTCACTAGGCTACCACGCCAATCACATAAGTACCAAGAAATATTAAGCGAACTTGGTATGCAGAATTTCCATTACAGGGAAATCATCTATGGCGGCTATAGAATCGTCTTGAGTCAACGTGATTCAAGTTTTAATAGTTCACGTGCCGACCTGCAAACTTAAAGGTGTTTATGAATTCCGTTCTTAATAAAAACAAAATGGCAACCTTGGTACCAGGGCAATTATTTATTATTATTATTAGGTAATCTACCGGTTAAGGTAGGTTTTTGGATGGACACAACTATCAAATAAATTTTTGCAACTCCAAACAAAATCCAATCCAGCAATCTAATCTACATCAGGTCCCACTTCATCTCTGTGTACTTCTTTCCTTCCTTCATCCCGTCCAGCATCCCTATTCTATTCCGGCCCTTTTCTCGTTTGCCTAACATTTTCCCCTCTGTTACCTTCTTCAACATTCCACTAGCGCTCAATACGCCTTTCATCCATTTTTCCTGCCTCCATAGGATTTCTCTCAACATACCCCTCTCCTCACCCAAAATCTCCAGTACTTCCTCATTTGTTTTCCTTTCGGTCCATTTCACCTTCTCCATTCTTCGCCACACCCACATTTCAAAAGCCTCCAATCTACGTCTATCCTCCTGCTTCAGCGACCACGTTTCCGCGCCGTACATAGCTTTGCTTCATATCATAATATTTACGAGCCTTTTCTTTACCTCCCTACTCAACGACTCAGTCATCAACTCCCTCTTCCTTGAGAAAGCCTCCTTGTCTAGCGCAATTTTTCTCCTTACGTCTAAACTACTTTGACTGTGTTGGTCCAAAACACTTCCGATATACATTAACTGTTCTACCTACTCTATTTTTTCCCCTACTATTTTAACATTTAGCTTAGCCATT
The DNA here is from genome assembly GCA_037158775.1 of Hetaerina titia. Lineage (NCBI taxonomy): Eukaryota > Metazoa > Arthropoda > Insecta > Odonata > Calopterygidae > Hetaerina > Hetaerina titia. The sequence continues at coordinate 5,461,972 of CM073771.1, forward strand.
TCCTTCTGGAAAATCACATAACCTCTGTTTTATTAACATTGATTCTCATCCTATATCTACGGCACTGAATTTCCAATTCACTCAGCAATGCCTGTAACGTCTAAACCATGTGTCGGTGATAACTAACCCCTGTATCCTGCAGAATTCAATTGCTTTCTCCCCGCGGTCATTCCTCGTGCCTAACCCATAGTCCCCCACCTTACTACCATCTCTTCCTTCGTCTACCGTCGCATTCCAATCCCCCATCGTTAACGAATGTTTCCCTGGAGGAAAAAACGCGATTATATCTTCTAACTCATCGTATATCATATCGAATTCTTCCTCCATGTCGTTTTCGGCGGCATGTATACCTGAAAAATGACCAAGTTCTTTGGTTCTGCTTTAATCTCTACGTGTAATATTCTATCAGTTGCTTTCTCTATGTTAACTACGCTTCTTCTTATCCCTTTATTAAATATTACGGCAACCCCTCGTTGGCTCTCGTCCCCGCCGCTGGGTTATTCTATAGTTATCACTTCAGAAATCCCCACTAATCTTCCACCTCACTGCGCACAGACCTAAAACATCTATATTACCTCTTTCCATCTCTCGCTTTATATTCTCTAATTTGACTATCCTCAACATTGTCCTAACGTTCCATGTTCCTATTCTAACTACTTTCGTCTTCCTATGCGTCTTCTGCCCTACTGCTGTTATTTCTCCCTTACAAGGGTTTCGTGGGGTGACGACCGCGGAAGCCTTGCCTTCCCCGCTGCCGGGCACGGCACACGGCCTATTGGGCCGAGTCCCGCAGTTGCCAGGACTCAATTTATCTATAATCTCCATCATAAAAATCTTGGGAATAATAATTGATGTGGTTTCCCGTTGCTTTCCCCAGTAGTGGTTTTAACGTGACACCATCACTTAAAGGCCGCGCCACTGGGGTCAGACTCTTTTGCATATTCGAGCCTGGATGTTCTCAGCATCTCTGTACAAGAGGAGGCAGTGTTCAGCGACCGAGCGCCGCATCCCTGCTCCGCTGCGACAGAGGTAACATGCCGAGAACATAGCGCAGGGCAATCCGCCAGGGGCGAGGGTTATTTTCCGGCAGGTTTGCGGCCACATCACCCGTCCCAAGAGAGCGTGCGTGATTAATAGTGTGGATACGTTGTCAGGGCAAGTGTTCTCTTTCGTTTGGCCTTCAAATAACTAAAAAACTTTGCAATACGAGGATCCGGTTAACATTAACGTGCCTCAGAATTATGCTCTGAAACGTTCTTCCCCTCAGGTTTCTTGTAGATAATGTTAAACAAACAATAAAGTCGCCAGTTTTTTCATTTCATATGACGGGGAAATATTTAGGGAGCAGAATGTATTGATATATTTTCCGGTATCACGCAAGGTATATTTCTTTGTATGAGGCGAACGGTAACTACGGCCGTATGAAATAATGGGAAGAGTTGACCCCATGTATTTCTTTATTTAATTATGCAACCGTATCTAAACAAGTGGGTCCAAATTCAAATGCAAAAATTTCCTCATGGGAGTATCATGAAAATCACCTAATATTTTATTTGCATAATGACAATTTTCAACTCTTTCTCACTGAAATATATCCAGTAAAATGTCGAAGTTGGTATTGTATTGGTCGTGTACACGTACATAAACGGGGTTGGATGAAAAAAGTCAATTTTTAAAGAGCGACTCGATGTACCCGCGAGAGATTATTTTGGGTACAATATTATTTACTTCTTGGTTAAAATTATCAGACTCTATGTAGAAGTATGAAACGGGATGAATGAAATAAAAATGACTGGAAGGAAGTCACATAAAGAAGTGGTGGAAATATTGGGGAAAGAAAGCAGATTGTTGGGCGGAATTGAAAAATTCTGGAATTGCGGAGGCAGTAGATATTGAGGATTGGATGAATATAATTGGATGAAGTCAATTGTGTTGGATGGTGAAGCATAATACGCACGTAGCACGTGAAGCATGTAGCGTACAGGGAGGTAAAAACAGGCAATTAAACGTTAGAAAACATTGGGGGAAGTAGAATCTATATTTGAGTCGAAATTCAACAAAGCGATTCTTGAGAATGTGAGTCTGATGAATGATGTAATGCAATGCAAGTCGGTCGTATTTCTACAAAGAAAAACGCCGTTTAACCACTCGTGAACGTCCAATGGATCAAAACTTAATATGAATTTGATCGAGATCAGAATGGCATAAAATATTACTAGCTTCTTCCTTGAATATTGGATGCTCTTATGGACGACTAACTCTTCATATGTTTCATCCATCCAGTTTACCGTCTTCTTTGCCTTTCCCTTGGTGAAATCCTTTCCTTCTCCTAAAAAAGTTAGCATTACGTCAGATTTTGTCTTCCCCTCAATCCAAAATATTTAATTTATCCTTCTCCAGAAACATATCTAAAAATATCTAATTAACTCTCACCCTCTTGACTCAAAGCCTAGATTCATATTTATATAGAAATTTTCTTCAGAAAACCCTCCTATTCTTTTACTTACTTTGCGATACCGTCATATCATTCTGTCTTTCAAAAGTTTCTTTTGCAAATGCAGATCTTATTCTTATATCACTACCCCAAATATTGCTTTAATTTTCTTGAAAAATATTTATAAGTTTTATATGCTACTAAATCACGAGCTGAACCCTAATGATATTTGGTTGTGCAATCAGTATTTAAAATTATTTAGATCTGTAAAATTATTCTCTTCTGTTAAGGAGGCCTGGCCCAGCCCCTGACCCATAATTGGGAATCTTAACTCTGCCAATGAGTGAACTTGATTTGATGTCGTTGCATTATTGATGCATGATGAATAAAAAAATAAGGAGACGAGAATTCTTTCAAGGAGAATGTCTTCATTGGTGATTAATTTGCATAGATTTTCAACTTCACTCTTGACTTTGAATCGCCCTCTGACACAAGATTAGAATTTCAATCACACCTGAGAATATGCAGTAAATAGAAAATGCTATTATTGTCATGTATGTGATAATGGAACAAACAGTTATAATAGTAATTAACTAAGCTCTCTCACTAGACACGCGTGATGGCCCAAATATTAACAAGAGAAATTTGTTCTTTTGTAAAATCTAGTTGGTGGGAAATAAAAAATGTAGATATGTTAGTGGTGGATACTGAAGATTGCTTTAATGATTAATATCGTATTTTGGTTTCCTAATTAATAGTCCTGAGTAAAGGCGTTAATAAGCAAACTGTCTAAAAGTTATAACGTTTGACTTGCTAGGCTGCTGATATAATTTAAAGTTGAATAACTAAAACTACCAAAAATAATTATATCTTAGCTACAAGAAATTATGCCCTAATAATCCTACTCAAAACATATTTATAATTCAATTGCTGTGCTGTATTCGTAGTGAAAGATTTGTTTGCATTTTCATGCATTGGTGAGTTTTGATTTTAGGCATTCATTCTCTGAGCTAACCATATTAAATGGAAAATGTATAAGGTATCCTAAATGTTGGTGAAATATCCAAATTTGTACCTTAAGTTTAATGATAAAAGACGCTGACAGATCGATTAACAAACAAGGTCATTATCAGTAGATTAGGAGAAAAAATATGTAAAATAAAACTACCTAAATAAGAGGGGATAATCTCCTTTAGGACCTAAATCAGAAACACGATTTCCGTCTAATAATAAGTGGAATGGTAATCGGGAAGAAATCGGATAATTCTTGGTGTGATACCCACCAGTCAAAATAGTCAAACCGAATATTGTTCTCAAAGGTGTACGTAGAGCTAACTTCTTATATAACCTTCAGGGCGTCTGCAATTCACTTACAACTACTGCACGGGGCAGTAATCAGAAGGTAAAGCTCTTTCTTTGTGTCGGTTTCCACGGCTAGAGTTCCCAGGAAATACACTTTGTGCTCAAAAAATTACTTAGACCGAAGGAAACCCATTGGATCAACAGGTTTTTCACCTGTGTCTCCGGACCAGTAGCCAGGAGCTCTACAAATAGATTATCTCACATTCTGTAAGCAGAAATGAAATAATGGGGTAACTAATAAGCGGAGAGCTGCATCAAACTAACTGCTCGGTAGATGACTCTTAGGTGATCGTGGGTCTTTCCTTTCATATGTACGTGTTTCCATAATGGGTGGCTTCAGGTAAAACCTAATGAATTAGATTCATATTTTACAGAAAATGATTGAATTTTGATTTCATACCAATATACTGAGATACGACCTGGTTTTTGGCGTTCAGCATCTTCAAGTCACCTAAAAGTGGTATTGGTCGTCAAATGTCAGGCCATCAGAAGATAATATTAAACGTAGAAACCCAGATGCTGTCAAAATAAAATAATATGTAATCACAAATTATGGTTTTTATTCTGATGATCCATTTGTGAATATACCTTGTAGTTTGCCAGACTAATTAGTCCAATCAAACCTTTTTTTGGCATGAATACGCTGCTAAAAATCCATTTAATACGTGTATAATTATTGAAATAGTTAACGTGCACCGTAAAGGGCCTTTTAATTATCGTGGGAGTAGCTTCATTAAATTAAGTATGAAAATAACTATGCATGTATACATATATATTTGTAAGCATGTAGGTGGATATATTATATGTAAGTATGTATGTATATTTTTTATATGTATTACGTAAGTACATGTATATATATATATATATATATATATATATATATATATATATATATATATATATATATATATATATATATATATATATATATATATATATATATATATATATATATATATATATAATTCACTAAATAGTCACAGCAAACACAGAAACTAAAACACATAAAAGAGGGACTCAATAGTTCTCGAATTTGCGGTGGTGCAACCACCTTTCTCAAGAGGAATTAGGAACAGAACTGAGTTCTGTTTTTTTGTTTCCGGAGAATATATATATATATATATATATATATATATATATATATATATATATATATATATATATATATATATATATATATATATATATATATATATATATATCTAGTTGATGCGGAAGTACTCACGAGAGCAATATAACTTTTGGACGGCACAATAGAACATAATATAAAACTGATAACACGTAAAAGGACACTCACACTGTAGATGATTTAAGCTTTCGGCCTACTCCGAGGCCTTCTTCAGGTCAGACCTTTTACGTGTTATCTGTTTTATTCTGTGTTCTATTGTGCCGTCCAAAAGTTATATATATATATCTATTATATATATATATAGTTTATATATATATATATATATATATATATATATATATTTATATGCCCTCCCATGGACTACAACCTTGTCGTGGTGGAAGGGCTTGTGTGTTCCGATGAGCCCTAGAGCTGTGCTGGCGGGAGTAATAATAATTACTCCTGGAAGGGTAACCCATGCCAGACAGGTCGAAGGATAGGAGCCAGACGAAAGGTAGTCCACGCAGCGTCTGTTCCTCAGTGAGGCGGCTGCAATGGGGTCTGACCCCAGTGGGGCGGCCATTAGGTGATGGTGTCACGTTAAAAACACTATTGAGGAAGGCAACGGGAAACCACATCAATTATGATTCCCAAGAATATAATGATGGGCACTATAGATAATATGATTCCTGGCAACTACGGGACTTGGCCCAAGAGGCCGTGTGTCGTGCCCGGCAGCGGGAGAGGCAAGGCTTCCGCGGTCGTCATCCCATGAAACCCTTGCAGGGAAGAAACAACTGCAGCAGGACAGAAGACTCAGAAGAAGACGAAAGTAGTTAGACTAGGAACCTGGAACGTCAGGACAATGTTGAGGAGAGGCAAATTAGAAAATATTAAGCGAGAGATGGAAAGAGGTAATATAGATGTTTTAGGTTTCTGCGAGGTGAAATGGAAGGATAGCGGGGATTACTGGAGTGACAATTATAGAGTGATATACCGCGGCGGGGACGAGAGTAAACGAGGGATGGCCGTAATTTTAAATAAAGGGGTAGGAAGAAGCGTAGTCAACATAGAGCAAGCAACAGATAGAATTTTACTCGTAAAGATTAAAGCAGAGCCGACGAAAATGGTCATTGTTCAGGTATACATGCCACCGAGCAACCACAAGGAGGAAGAAGACGATAGGATGTACGATGATTTAGAGGATGTCATCGCGAGTGTTCATGCAGGGAAACATTTGATAGTGATGGGGGATTGGAATGCGACGGTAGGCGAAGGAAGAGATGGGGGTGAGGTGGGGGACTATGGGTTAGGCACGAAGAATGAACGTGGGGAGAAAGCAATTGAATTCTGCAGGAAACAGGGGTTAGTCATCACCAACACATGGTTTAGGCACCACAAAAGGCGTAGATATACATGGAAAATGCCAGGTGACTCAGAAAGGTATCAGTTAGATTATATTATGGTTATGCACAGCTTTAGGAACAGTGTGATAAATTCGCACAGTTTCCCAGGAGCGGATGCGGACTCTGACCACAATTTAGTTGTTATGAAATGTAATGTTCGTTTCAAGAAGATAAGGCAAGGGCGGCGGGTTAGGAAATGGAATTTAGAAGCAGTAAATGGATTAACGAGGAAGGAGTATCAGCAGGCTGTAGTGAAAATGTTGGATGACGGTGAAGAACTGAGTACTATCGAAGAAAAATGGGAATGTATCAAGAAAGGGGTATTGGAAGCCGCTAAAGACACTATAGGAACCGTTAACGGGAAAAGGATAATGAAACCATGGGTAACGTATGAGATGATTGCAAAGATGGATAAGAGAAGAAGATGGAAAAATGTAAATACAGAGTTAGGTAAAATGAAGTACAAAGATTTAAACAATAAATTGAGAAGGGCCACAAATAAAGCAAAAGAAGCATGGTGGAAAACGCAATGCGAGGATATGGAAAATTTACAGAAGAAGGGTGAAATTGGTGCTCTATACAGCAAGGTTAAGTTATTATCGGGAAGTAAGAAGGGAAGATCTGTGCTAACAGTGAAAGATAAGTGGGGTAAGATAATAGTTGAACCAGAAAAAATCCAAGAGAGATGGAAGGAATATATAAAAACACTGTATGGTAAAGAACTTAGGCCGACAAGGTTAGACATAAAAAAGGAACATGACGTAGAAGAAGATAGCTTAGGTCCAGGCATACTCGATGAAATAGAAAGGGCATTAAAGGAGATGAAAGCAATTAAGGCCGTGGGGGTGGACAACATTCCTGTAGAAATGTTGAAATGGTTAGGAAAAGGTGGGAAGAAGGCCATATATGGACTGATTCGTAGTATCTATGAGGAAGGAATCTGGCCGGAAGATTTTGTGACATCGGTGTTAGTTCCTATTCCAAAAAAGGCAGTCTACGTCATGTGAGGATTAAAAAACAATAAGTTTGATATCCCACGCAGCTAAAGTTATACTCAGGATCATCAACAAAAGGATAAAGAGTAAGGCAAATGATTACTTAGGGGATGATCAGTTTGGGTTTAGGAAAGGAAGAGGTACGCGTGATGCCATTGCATAAATGAGATCACTAAACGAGAGGAATATAGAATACAATCGGGACGTTTTTGCCTGTTTTGTAGATTTCGAAAAAGCGTTTGACAGAGTGAATTGGGAAAAATTAATGCGTGTATTGCAGAAAATAGGAATGGATTGGAGGGACAGGAGACTGATCCGCAACCTGTACATGTATCAGACTGCTCAGGTGCGAGTGGGGAACGTAGAGTCCGGATGGGCAGTGTTAGGAAGAGGTGTAAGGCAGCGTTGTCCATTATTGCCAGTTCTGGTCAACGTATATCTAGAGGAATTGATTAAAGAGGCATGGGAAGAACTGGAGGTAGGAATGAAAGTCGGAGGGGAATTCGTAAAATCGGTTAGGTTTGCTGATGACCAAGCATTAGTTGCTCAGTCAGCCAAGGGGTTGCAAGCATTGTTGAGTGAATTGGAGGTTCAGTGCGATAAATATGGGATGAGAATAAATATTAATAAAACAAAGGTTATGCGATTTTCCAGAAAGAAAATGGCTAAGCCAAATATTAAAATAGGCGGGGAAAAAATGGAGCAGGTAGAACAGTTTACATATCTCGGAAGTGTTTTGGACCAATACGGTCCAAAAGTGGTAGGGACGTAAGGAGAAGAATTGCGCTAGGCAAGGTGGCTTTCTCAAGGAAGAGGGAGTTGATGACGGGGACGTTGAGTAGGGATGTTAAGACAAGACTCGAAAAAACTCTGATTTGGAGCGTAGCTATGTATGGTGCGGAACCGTGGTCACTGAAGCATGAGGATTGACGTAGATTGGAGGATTTTGAAATGTAGGTGCGGAGTAGAATGGAGAAGGTGAAATGGACCGAAAGGAAAACAAATGAGGAAGTACTAGAAATGGTGGGGGAGGAGAGAGGTTTGTTGAGAGAAATCCTATGGAGGCAGGAAAAATGGATGAAAGGCGTATTGAGCGGTAGTGGAATGTTGAAGAGGGTAATAGAGGGGAGGATGTTGGGCAAGCGAGGAAAGGGTAGGAATAGGATAGGGTTGTTGGACGGGATGAAGGGAAGTAGGAGGTTCACGGAGATGTAGAGGGATCTGATGTAGATTAGGTTGCTGGATTGGGTTTCTTTTGGAGTTACAAAATGTTTATTTGATAGTTTTGTCCATCCAAAAACCTACCTTAACCGGTAGATTACCTAATAATAATATATATATAAGTATGTATTCAAATACGAAATCCTGCCATACGGCGAACAAATATTCATTCACATAGAAATAGGGATAAGGAAATGGGAAAGGAACACACATAAATTGGCGCTTTATAAGATCGCAGATTTCAGTGTAAAGTACATTTTCTCGATAGCTCAAGTGGTTAGAGCATCCGCCCGGCAAGTGGAGAGATCCGGTGTTCAAGGTCGAGGAAAATATTTTTACATTTGTGATCTGCTCAAATCCGCCTTCCCCACTTCTCTTTTGTTCGTCCTTTATGTGTGTTCCTTTCCCATTTCCTTATCTCTATTTCTATGTGAATGAAAAAATTTATATATATATATATATATATATGGTCGCTCGTATATATATATATATATATATATATATATATATATATATATATATATATATATATATATATATATATATATATATATATATATGGTCGCACCCAAACCTGGTAGGACTGATTTTTTTACAAGAATTTTATTAGCGATATGCTTAAATCGACTTAATAATCTACAAAGTATGCTCCTTGAGCTGCTACACACTTAGTATAACGTTGCTCCCATTCGCCGTACGCCCGCTGGAAATTTTCTTTGGGGATGCCGTTGATGACCCTCGTCGAAGCTTCTTGAACGGCCTTTATCGAGTCAAAACGTCGTCCTTTGAGCCGTCTTTTCATCAGGGGGAAGAAGAAGAACCAGTGCATGACCAAATCCTGTGAAGTAATTCGTTGGAAGTTGGATGCAGACAGACCCAACTGGTCTATAATTTCTTCACTGGTTAAGCGTCGGTCTGTGTTCAGCAGTGTGCTCACTCTGTCCACATTCGTGTCGGTTCTTACCGTCGACTGCCGTCCGAAGCGATGGTCGTTTCAACGAGCTCCCTACCCTATTTAAACAACTTGTGCCACTGTGGAACTGCTTTAGGCAGTGTCCCCATAATCCTGCTTGATCATATCGAGGGTCTCAGTTGCCGTCTTCCCGAGTTTCGCACAAAACTTCACGGAATAGCGTTGCTCTAAATTCAGATTCATTTTGTTTTTCAAACAAAAATCGGACAAAAACCTTGCTTCACTAAAAACGGTGTCCTCACTCAACGACAGCCCGCAGGCAACTGAGGTTGGTGTCGGTCTGTTGCTATGAGCCCCCTCCACCTTACCCTGCCAGGCAGACCCCCCTCCACCATTCCGTTCACGCCAGAGAAAATCAGTTTTACCACATTTGGGTGCAACCCTGTATGTGCATAGATATGTATATTTATGTGTATATACATATGATTTCGTCGAAGTAACAAGGAAGTGTTGAATAAAAAACTTGGACAGCAACAAACAATATAAGAACACATAAAAACGTGTGAGTGTTCTTATTATGTGTACTTATTGTTTGTTTCTGTCCAAGTTTATATACATGCATGCACACACACAAATATATTTTTACCACCACATACTGAAATAAAATATTATTCTCTAGACAATCATATTAAAGTCCAATCAAGTAACAGATTGGCAAGGACAAGCTTCAATACTGAAGAATTAGTGTTTATGGACATAGTTTTTCAAAGAACCGCATGGCAGAGATGAATATCCAAGTCTCTCAGTAACAGAGGGCCTAACGCAACTTCTGCAAGAGGATTAATGGGGTTAAGTAGGGGGTAGTGAAGTAGCATCCTAGTGAAAGAGCATTCTTCCGTTTCAAAGTAAGTGCATCAAAGAATCAAACGTCCCAACGTCCTTCCAAACGGTAAGGCCCTTTCCTTTTTTCTCCCTTGAGGCCTGAGATGGTGGTCTCCGAGGGGGGAAACATTTCTCTTTAGAGAAATACTGCTCCAGGATGCGAACACCAAGTGATTTGTCGCTTGACACCATATACCATATATATATCATGATATTTTTTTAACTTTTTTAATTTCCTTCCCTATTAGCTAAGGTTCCCGATTTAACTACAATCAGCTTTACTATTTACATTACAGTGATGAGCTATCAGGTGGTAAGATGTAAAACAATGAAACGGCGGTTTCATATAGTAAAAGACTGAAATAATACTTCAGCAGAATCTTGAAATGTCATTTAGGACACGTTGTTTGTGATTATAAGATGCTACGTAAATTAAAGTATAGCGGGCTACAATGCCGCAGATGACTTCCAGGAATTCTAATGCCATTTATTATTTAGTTGAAAAATTAATCAGAGTCGTGATACAAATATCGCCCAGAGGACAATAATGTTCATTAAAAGTACACTATATATATTGAATGGGGATCAGAGAGCGAGCGAGTGGGAGCGCGCCATCTGCGTATTGAATATATCAAGGGACGCGGGGAATGCTTCAAGGCAGCCCTTCTGCCTTGAAGCATTTCCTTCCGTGTGGAGACGTCGACTTTAATGTCTACACCATGGAAGGATTTTGGGGAGGTGGCGAATAAGGATCCAAGAAATGATTTCGGCTCTTCCCCCGCGCTTGCTCCCGCTGTATTTCCAGGCTCCCGTGATCCTCCATTGGATTACCTGGCCGGGCAAATGGTCGTGAAAAGTACTATTCGTGAGCGCCCAAATTGTGCAGGGGCGATGGAGTTTCTAAAGGGGGAGGGGGAAGGAGACTAGAGGAAAGGGAGATGGATGAGGTGGGGAGGGGATGGCTATGGGGAGGCGTCTGTCGCTCTCGCCGGAGAGAAGGCACGCCGCCTCCGGGCCGAGATGCGAAGGGCGCCGACGCCGGTCTTTCATTTACCACGTCCTGTTGCATACCGATCGGGGTACACCCTGAACAGGTAGTTTGAAGTATGACAAATTTACCAATGGGCACTCAAATATCGCAGGAAATGTAACCCTTTCATGGTGTCTACGAGTATAAATGCGACATATGAGGGAGTATTTCAAATGGATAAAAAGCGAGTTTTGTAATTTGGAGTTAATAATGGTGATCAGTAGAAGTAATTATTAACTATGAGTAGGCAATGACATTGACTAAAAAATGTTATCAGGAATTGGGGTTGGATTGAAAAACTGGCCTCAATGTAATTGGGTAAGTAGCATTTGGTTGTTATTAATACCAAACATTACCTAAGTATAATAGCGGTGCAGTTTATACAGGTCCAAATAAAGTTATTTTATAGCGATATAAATGACAATGATTTAATGGTAAAAAAGGACAATATTAGTCAATATATAGCAATGGATATAGCATCTTAAATAATCAATAAAGCAAAATACAAGATGTCTTTCCACCAAATTCTTTGCTAGGTACGACTAGTTTCAACGCATCGGAGCCATTCCCAAGTATACTCGTAAGTCGTACTTAATTACAAATTTGGCGAAAAGATACATTGTATTTTACTTCAGTGATAATGTGTTTCCACTAATTAAGCCTGAAAACATCAAATACTTACATTATCAACTATTAAATGATCTGAGTCCAGCGGTTATGTTAACTATTTTCTATTTTTCAGTCTTAGGCGCACCTGTACGCGCACTTCATCTTTCAACTCTTGAACATTAATATTATGTACCTACATTTTAATTTTGAAAGTACATAAGTTCTAATAATTTGTACCAACGTAGAGCAGAGGTCGGTCCAATGAAAAGGAATATGTATCGCGACATGGAGGAGGTAATGCAGTGCCGGTTGTATTAGTCTTATATGTAGCAATTACTATTGACTGGGAATTTCAGCTGCGTGGGTGATGGGGTAAACACAGTGAGGTTTATCTCATGAGCTCATAACACATATTCTATAGATGAGCTTATTTCAATGCATTCAATGAAAACACGACATGTGCGTCGTAATTTTATCGTATTGCGAGCACAAAAATACTGCTCTTTCTGCCTGTTCTCGATCTAGTTAGCGAGAACCTTTAGCTTGAGAGGGTAATATATTTCAGAAAATGCTAGAATGATCCACCCATGAACATGAATCTCCATGAACCGGGTTCGATCACGTCGCAGAGGATGAATTAATATCTATGTGGGTGGAAAGGTTCCCAGTGGTGCGGGTGAGCGCGGTGTACTTCTCGCCGTGGGGGAGTGCGGGGCAAAGGAAGAAAGTGGGGAGAGAAGAATGGGCGTCATTAGCGTGCCCGCCCGAAAGTTTTCGCTTTCGAGCCTTCGGGAAGTGTCCACGGAGATCCATTCTCCACCCTCGGGGCGGTCGCAGGCCAACTCCCGGCGGCGAGTACTAACGGCGCAGCCGTAAAGAAACGAGGTGGATGGCAGGCGACCGGGAAATGATCCGGCCGTCATCGGGCCCCGGTGCTCCTCTTTTCCCTCCGTAGGCCTTCCCTTTCATCCAAATTCCTCTTTCCTCTTTAACCTTAATCCTCATTTCTTCGACCTTTCAACGTGATTCTTCTTCTTGGGTGAACTGTTCTATAACTGGTGCATGAAGGACGCCAGCAAGTTTACAAGTGAACTAGGCAGCTCCTAAACGGCATTACTTCTCTAAGAGACTTCTCATTGACCAGACCAGGCACACCAGGTCTTGACACTACTGACCTTTTGGTTCTGAATGAAATCCATGGTATTTCTAGAGTTATCTTGAAATTTCAAAGTGCTGGAAATTTCGATTGCACACCATGGAAAGCATATGTGAGAGCAATATAACTTAGAATTTTTTATATTCAAGAAATTATGAATTTTGAAAGATATCAGATTCCATGTTTTGATTTGACTGTTCCTAATGCGACATCACGTGATACATTCCAGTTTACTCTATCACTTGTCTTTTCTCTGTTATTGACACGAATATGCATGTGTCTATACCTCTCCAAAATTCTTCTAGGTAGCATCTTAAGACAAAGACAAAATGTTTTTTTCCTCTGGCTCTCCCAAAATCAAACTTTTTATTCTATTGTATTCTCTTCAACAATCCTCCCAATTCCTCTTTGTACCAACCTGGCCATTGCTTTAATCGCAGAAAAAGGTAATTTTTCTTTGATTCTTGAATTGTTTTGCATTACTTCGTCCTATCCTGAAGACCGTCAGGTCACCTTTCCTTTTATTTATCGAATAGACTTGCTTATCTGCCAATTTAACGCTTTCTCAGGATAGTCAGTGCTTTTGATAGAATGTTATCAATGCCTAAAACTTTTCCCTTTCGGGTTTCACCATACAATTTCCGCCGTTTTTCAACATTCTGAGCATTCAAAATTCCTCGTTTGTAGCTGACCTCAGCAGGGGCGTTTGGGTTCGAAACATCAGTTGAGACTTCGCCTTCCCATCCTCTTTGGCTGACAGCTACTCCGAGGAGAGTTTATCAACTTGGATGGACAGCGTAGGGAGTGAGAGAAGGCGACACTTGAGCGGGAGGGGGAGTAAATGTAACCAAGGGTGATCGGAATCAACGTCTCGTGCATCAGTTTCAAGATCATTTCTGGATTTTTCTTGTCTAAATAACTTACGTGATGTTTTCTACCAAAATCTTCATGGACTCCAATAATTGCAATATCTAGTTTTAACGTAAATATATTCGTTTTCGTGAAATGTAGGAATCATGCGTGCATAATCTTTCTGGCCACCGATGAAATTTTAGTGAAGCGAAACGGTCAAAAAAACTAAATTAAGAAACGATACGACATTGACGACAGTTTCTACCTGAAAGCCCGGAGGGAATGAGGATTCCGCAACGTCCATATTTGAAGAATAGCTAATTATAGTAAGAATACCTACTCATCATTTGAATATATAAATGCATACGTTAAATTTGTGTATGTATTTATACCGGCATAAGGCTTCCCTTGTGTTCAGACTAAAATGAAAAAGAGGCCAAGATTACTAATCCATAGTGGCCAATAAAAAACGAAACACCTAAAAAGTAAAACACCTTGAGCACGATCTTGGCGCACTTTCCTCATCACTATCTTCAGTAACAATGCAAAACACAACAGTAGACGCCAAGTTGTTCCTTGGTAACCGTCTTGATACTCAATCGACGGTCAGAGTCCAACAATTGTCGAACACGAGCCACATTGTTTCGGTTTTGCTGGTTGACGGCCGCCGAGAGCGTTGTTCGTCGTGAACCTTTTCCCGGCCCTCCTTAAAGGCCTTTCACCACCTCAAAACTTGTGAGTAGGACAGAGCAGAGTCCCCTAAGTAAGCCTCAAGAATCATTTTGCTAGTCTCCTCTTAATAGATTTCTACAGATAAGCACAAAACTTAGTAATCGTGTAACGTTGCTCGATCGTCGATTCCATTTTTATCGTGACCCGGTCGGCGCGCAGAGGTTTACAATAACTGACGTCCTGCCGCTTCCACAGCTTGGAGAGCACTGAGATTGGTTTTGCGGCAAAGGTTAGAGTCTCCCCATTCACCGACTCCACGTAGTTCGATCACAATAATAGAAGCGGCGCGGGAAATTCAACTGCATTACTTTCAGAACGAACCCTGTATGCTAATATTAACGTGATGAAATTCCATTCCATTTTGTTTCCTCATGAGAAAACAAGATGTTTTTAGATGAATTTATATTCTACTCCATGTATTCCATGGATTATCATCAAGGACCTTGACATAATTGGATCATGATAAATGTCATTCTTTGCAACATTTTAGTAACAATAACATTCATCATATTTTTCTCATGTTTTCCCCGAATTATTGACATGTAGGAATTGAACGACTCGAGTGAATCACAGATATTTATTTCACAGCCCTATATAATGAGGGTGTTTCTATGATTCTACAAAAGAGATTTGCTGCCCAATTTAAGTAATAATGGGGTACTTAAAAATATATTGAGAGGTAATCTTGGATGATAAGTCGTGATACAAAGTGTTTCATACGAGGGGAAAAGGTGGGAGGAAGACAGATTTATATTTATGACATGCAGACTTTTGGAAAGTATGAACTGAAAAAAAATCAGTTAAAATCCGGAAGAGGTCCATTAAGATATGCATTATATGCTGGAGATTTGTCAAAAGCTAATCTGATCGTAATACAATATATGCGATATTGGTGGCGGGCCCTTTAGAAATAATGACCCAAGGATCAATTCGGAGTGGTCGCATGTAGCTAGCTAAAAATTGTAATCACTCATTTTTTGGTTAATGTTGACCAATTTTAGTTTACTTATCTAATGAATCGTGGTAAAAGTTTTCACTTTCTAAAAAAATTGGCTAAAAGACATATTCATAAAAATATTAATATTAAACTCGAATATGTTCGATAAAAGTATGATTTATCTCATACGGATATTATAATGATATATTTCGATATGATTTAAAAAAAAATCACTCCTCATCAATAGTCATTCGTATTTCATTTAAATTTGAGCTGCATTCCTACTTTGCAAGAGTTTAGAAGTGAATTCCCATGATTTATCGATTATTCTCAATACTTTTCGTATTTACATATATATATATATATATATATATATATATATATATATATATATATATATATATATATATATATATATATACACAGAAACTAGCCTAAGAGTTCCATATCCCATGAATTGACGTACAATCCCTCGCTGTGGAGAGAAAGCAGTTGGGGAAAATCCCCTACTTTTAAACAAGGACAATTAATAAATTAGAGAATATGGCGAGATTTAACTGAATAAACTAGAGTTTTCATATTTTTTCCAAAACTTGATTTAAAACTGACACTTAGACTTTTCATGTGCTTGTATTAGATCATATATGTTTTTATAGCTTGGCAAAATTTTTCAGAAACAAGCTATAAAAAATGGTAATTTTTGATGACGTGAATGACAGTCGAAATATTAATAATATACTTTAGAAAATCTAAAGAATATTCTTTCTAAGACGGAGAAAATAACGGTTCATAAAATTTCTCACATCCAAATTGTTCTATGGAAGCAAAGTTTCACATGACAGGATAAGTTCGAGTAAATGAAGCGTCGGAAACAAATGGTTATTTGTGTTAATGATAGATGGCATATGGTGAGCTTCAACTGGTTAGGGAAGTTTGTTTAACCAAATTCACGGGTAGTATACAAAATAAGAAACGCAGAGAGAAAAAATAAGACTCGAACCATAAAATCAAATAGATGCTTGGGAGAAGAATAAATGATTTAAGGGGAAGAGAAGACCGAGAAAGTTGCGAATGAAATTTTTGAAGAGCTTACAGGACCAGAATACGGAGATGTTTGGATCAGTATACGAATAGGACTGAGGAAAGAGATATCACCGGATGGGGGAGCTATTGAAGAAATCAGGAAGGTAGGCAGAAATACGTCTTTCCTAACATAAAATGCCTTTCATAACATAAAGTACAATTTTTTATGACTGTGACTACCCCGAAAGGAAACGTACGAAAGGTTGTAAGCGCACGCATGTATCCACGGCATCCCAAATGACAACTATCGAATCGAATTTGTTCTTCTTGAATAGGTAAACATTTCGACAGAGTACCTACCTTTAATGTTATCTCGAAGGTCCATTGCTTGGCCGTCCGAACAATCCCCGTGGTCTCACATGGTCCGAGAATGGTGGAGAATGTCTGACGGGATCCCATTTCCGCCTCCGATTGGTCCCAACGCGAGGAGAGGAACAATCGGAAGAGAAAGAGAAGTGATATTTCCTCATCTAAGCGGCCGTTGAGTGCGCGGATATTGGTGTGCAGGGGAAGAGGGAAGTGGCAGGGACTGCATCGCTCTCCCTATCCCCCAGGGAGACTCCCTGCAGTCTCTCTTCGCCCCACCCTGGAAGGCTCCAGTGTGTCCCTTTGTAAGGCAAAGGAGAAAATAGGGGAGAGGAGCGAAGGAAAGAATATATGAAGAGAAAAACCGTGCTTGTGGGAGATGAATGGGGAGAATAAATAGGGATAGAGGGACCGCGTAGATGGTGGCGTCGGTGGAAGGGGGATGAAGAGGGAGGGTGGAGGCTGGAGGATGAGTGGGAGGGTTGTCATGGGGACGGAGGTGGACTCTCGGCAGGTGGGAGGGGGAGATGGAGAGGAGAAGAAAGAGGCGGCGGGAGGGGAGGGATCCGTCGGGGAAGAGCTGAGCGTATGTGGGTGGTGGGGAAAGTGGGCGAGGGAGGGAGAGAGGGTGTGAAGGGGGGGATGGGGGAGGTTTGGAGAGTGTTTTCCGGGGAGGGGGAGAGGAAAAGGGAAGAGCGCGCGTATCCATACTTGCACGTAACGCTGTGGTGGTCGAATTGCGGGTGGAGAATGTAAGGGAACGATATCGGCAGGTGGTTGTGGGATGGAGGGTGGAGCTTTAGTGGGAATACAAGAGTCGCGAAAGGGGGGGGGCGTGAGGCTGCGGGTCTTTGGGAAAGATTTTATGTTGGTAATATGGTTGGAAAGGAGGGAATACCGTTAAGGGCGACACATTATTGTTGCTATTTTTGTCTTTGCTTCAATGTTTTTTTAATTCTGCCATACCCAGAAAAAACGGTAGAAGCGGATTTGGGAGGAGGCGGATGGTGGTGAAGAGAGGGCGATTTCCTGTCGTCCAAGGAAGTTTTTGGTGGAAGGAGGATCATTTTACCCGAGGTTATTTCCGATGGCGGATGAACATCGTGGTTTGGACAGTAGACCTCGGGAGTAGGGTTGACGGAGGGAGAGTGCTGACGCCACGGCGCGGCGGGATGAACTGTACCTGTGGAATGGTTGGCATATATCGCGCACTTCAGAATGGGGATTTCGTAGATGCTCCCACTCATTTCCTCCCCATTGAATCCCCGTCCCCCTTCCACTGCCAACGGTATCCCTTCTGGGGAAAAGCTCCGCCCGTGCGTGATTACACGATGGGGACTTGGAGTAGGTGGAGGTGGGGGATGGATGGGGCCGGGAGGGTGAATTGAGATTGAGAAGGGGCTCCAAGATGGACTACCGCCAGGAAGCTCTTTCGAAAGGAAATGCTTGAAGAAAATATCTTTGAACTCTGAAATACTGTATGAACTATAGAGGTGGGAATTTTCGGAAAGGTACAAGCAGAGATGAAAAATTATCGAGAAAAACTATAAAGCAAACTTTTCTGGGAATTAGCTTACTTGTAAAGAAAACACTTTGAGTAGAAGGTTGAATACTGTTCAGGTGAAGGAACGATTTCCTTTTTTTCCTCCGCGGAGGTGTTTTGTTTTTCTCTCAAATCATTCTTAATCCCGTATTCGTAAAACTACTACCATTGAAAAATATAATTGACTTAAAAATTATCAGACGGTACTTTTCACTACTTTTGGTGCTACTTTAATCTAAAATGAGTCAAAAATTATTGTGTTTTAAAAGAAATATGAGGAACTTGGTTGGGATAATTTTAATTTGTGTATATAAAACGTTCGGTAGGCTACCTAATATTATAATATCCTCATTTAAGACCACGAACGTGTCTACGCTAAAGAAATTGCTATTTATGTGTTGCTGAATATTGGAAGATTTTGCCATCGATTTGAAATGTGATGTGAATTTCTATATCCCATATGGTTTTAACAACTCGAGGTGCTAACAATATATAGTATTAATATTTTTGCTGTACTCTAAGGTATTGTTTTTAAAATTATTGATTCACAATATTATTGTCAATATGTACAAACGTACCCCATTTCGCTTGGGAGATTATTGAGGCCAACACTTTGTAGAAATCCATTTTTATTAAAAGCACAAAGAAAGATCAAATATATGCGTTTTCACAGGAAAGACTATTATTGTCGACTAGTTTCACTACACTGCAGTACCATTAGGGCTGTCACGTTATTATTTCCCCTTTTTAGCAATAAGCTAACGTTATGTGCAAAGACACTTGTGATCATATGATGTTCCTTTGTTATGGCAGCTTCATAATCTACCACCGTACCTATTAATTCCTTCTCGCCACTTTGAAGGCACAGGCAATATTTGAGACCTTTCTGTCCTATGGAAACGTAAAGTGTTTGATTCTTTCTTCGCACCTTCTTTCATTAACTACGATTAGCATATGTCTTAATTATTTTTGGAATAATTTCATTCCTATATACAACGTCATCACTCTAAGTCGTCGAGCCTGTGAGACACTAAAAAATTAGATAATGAATAGGTTGAATTCTTCCTCAGTTGTGTGATTGCTTTTCTGACGCGTAAATGGGGGAATATAACGGGTCATTTTATATTGCAGGAGCTTTTATGGGTAAATGTGTTTGTGAAGTGCATTGTGGAGATTTTGAAGGTATTTGTTGAGAGATGCTATGGAGTTGCAAAGCCGGTATCCGCGAAATTAGAGTGAATTGAGAACCGAGCATTTGGTGTTGGTGAGGCGGCAGCTAGCAAAATGATCCACGCTAAATGCAGAGTCATCATTATTCAACAAATTCTTCTTGCTCCAAAATTGAAAACCTTGAAAAATATTTGGAAGGACTTTGAACAAACTTCAATATGAATTTAAGCAGTTCATTTAGGTGGACAACTCGGTCAAAGTAAAATAAAATTGATGTAATAATACCATATAACTTCCGTTTTACACAATAACGAGACGCGCACACTTTTTCAGTTCTGGAATTTGGTTTCGCGAACACAATGGGCGGCACAATTTTTATGTGACATTGGAAACCGAAGAGCCATTGATTATTGGCTCGTTTTGCGAGGTGAATGTTCGGGTTATAGTCATTTACAATGTATTTGTATGTGCTTTGAAAATATAATGAATTTATAACTTATTAGCTAAGCTGGACATGCACAGCTATTTTATTTATTTATTCTTAGTCCGAAAACAGCACTTTTTGGCCTTGACATCGGCCTATTAACAGTGACACCAATGGAGACGATTACAAACACCCAAGCCCTAGGTGGAGGAAAACCCACTCAGGTGAGTATCGAACCCGCGACCCTTGGATTGGCAGACGAGGACGCTACCCCGCCGCCACCGGAGCCGGCGGATTTGAGGGTTAATATCTTCTGACCCGTTGTGTTCACACCTTCCAGCAAGCTCTTTACAATATATGTGAAGAGTTAAGAAAGACATGATCCCCATTGGTTAAATTAAGCATGGGATAGAAATTAGGCTAACCGGAACATCCGGTCGAGAGTGTTCCGACTTAAGTTTAGCGTTAGACTTTTCTGCACAACACTACGGAAACAAAAGTGCCTGACTTGCAGGATACTTGGTGAAATTGGAAGTAGACGCCATGGAATGAAACGGCGAGATCCAATCTAGAATCTGCGTGGCAAAGCGAAAGACGTGTCTAGGATAAAAAACCATAAACACAGTAGTAATGAACCCGAAGGTCGGTTTTTTTGGTGATGGTAGAGTTTGTTCAGTGTTAAGCCTGTGTGAAATTCACATATCAGGAATGGGGGGCCAGTTCCTTTCCCTGTCCCAGCATTGGTATCCCAGGAAAATGTGGTACCCGAAAAAGTACACAGCTTGGGTGGAACTGAGTGCCCGGGAATCGAACCCAGGCCCTCCAATCAGTAGTACAACGTTCTACACCTTCGTTACCACCACCACCTATTTGTGTAGGACGTAGGTTAAATTTCGAATGGCTCACGATTCAGCGCACCTGCAAAATAGCGTAATTATGGGTGAATAACTGAAAAGTAATACATTATTTATAAAATATGACAAGAAGATATAAAAAAGTTTTAAGTGGACACAGAATGAAAAGTCAATGCTGATAAGCACTTAATTTTATGATTATGATGACAAAAAACGTCAGATACTGATTTCTTTAAGAGATTTATTCATTTCAATGGAAACAATCCATTTTTGGATGCTATTAAAACATTTAGAATTTTTTATCATCGATTTGATTATTACCAATATTATTTTTTACAGAATACACTGTCAAAATAACATACGTGTCCATATGTTTATCATTTATATTTGCGGTAATACTCGATATGAAATTGACGTAGCGATTAATTATGTAATTAATTATTAATTGAAACTATCACCAAAAGTAATTTAAGAAAATTCAGATTTCAATTAGATAGTCTTTTCAGGCATTTAAATATTCGTTAGAATAAAAGATAGTTTGTACGATAAATAAAACGTCAATTGATAATTTTTTACGATCAAAGAGAGCTAAAAGTGAAAAAGAATAAAGGCAGTTCTTTGTTTGCCAGCGAATATTCATAAATTGTGGTGTTTTATTGCTCAATTAAAACATAAGGGCATGTATTAACTTTTTTACAAAGGTTTATGCTTCCCAAAGAGAGGATAATATTATTCAGATAAAAAATTAAGGAATTTGGAAATATGCTTGAGAATTTTCTTTTCGAGAGACCAGCGTTAAATTGAGTTTGTAAAGGATTAGCGCGAGTTAATCCCTTGTTTCAAAGTCTTCTTCAAGTAAAACAGTTCTTACTCATGAATCTGGCCGTTTAGTATCTTGTGCATGCGCTAGCAGTGCAAAATTAATTGGCAACTGTCAACAAGCGCATTCGCAAGAAAAATCTGCACATTTATAATAGCGCGGTACGAAAAGTCGTTTTCTAAAAGAGTAAAGACAGCCCCAAAATACCATGCGAATATTTATGAGTGTTTAAAAAATATCTCATTAAATTACTTTTTTTGTTCGGATCATAGTCATTTATAAAGGCTAGATAGGAAGGTACAATATTTAAAATGCTAAGAAATTTTATAAATATTACAGAAAAGAGTCGATTAAAAGGTTATCTTATGTAGATGTTATTATAAGGTCCAATTTTAAGCGAAGTGACCGGAAATTGATTCTATCTTTGCCATAGAACATACATGGCTTATGGTTGTAGATATTTAGGGGATAGGGGTGGAGAGAGAAACCAACCCTCGATATCATCCTGTTCAGAATAAAGATGTCAAATAATCCACGATTTAAATCCCCTTTCGATGAAAGCCATACTGCACCTTTTGCGCTGCTAAAGTGGCACTGAAGTAGGAACAAGGATGCTTCAGAAAAATTTGCACGCCCCCAGAATTCAAGCGTAGACCAACGGGTTATAAATCTGATATTATTATGAATTATACTCCAACGGACTACTTTGAATCGTTTTCCCAGAGGAAAATGATTTAACATGGGCGGATACGGGCGAAAGAGAGACTTGATAGCATCGAGTCATGCCCTAAAACATTGTCATTCCGTACTCGTTCTTAGGCTTACATTTAACCAATTGTATTCCCACGAATAATTTCAAAGTATAGCCTTCTTCTTTAAAATTCAAATGTTATAGAATTTAATTCTGAGAATGTGCCAATACGGTAATGCCAATTAAATATTCCAACAGGATACTGTTGCAGCCTGTTGGAATATTGAACAACATTTCATTACGTACTAGAAAAAAGGAACAGCTAACTAGAGAGCGGTATATGTATTCCAGGTAACTTAAACAACCATAATGATTAATTATTTTGGTGAAATCCGTAGTAACGGTAAGGTATACACGGTTTTTACAAAAAGCAGCGGTGATAATTTTTCCACGACCTGAGTGTGAAGTGCTGAATTTAGTTAATGTTGTCCACTAGTGCAGATCGTATATTTATATTGATAAGTCAGTGACGGTTCACACCATTATCACTGAAAATTTGGCCATCTGCGCTAAGCTCGTCCCGGAGGTCTTGACGGACGACCAAGATAGGGTCGAGTGTCTGCTGGCAAAGATCTTCTACTATGGCATCACTACGATTCCCCTAACCCCTTACAGTACCGACCTGGCACCAGTAGACTATTTCACATTTCCCAAAGTGAAATCCTCCCTCCCTCAAAGGACACCACCATTAAGTGCCATCAAAGAAGCTTGCACGCATACCCTCAAAGTACTTCCGGAATCCGCCTAACAGGGAGCCTTCAAGTAGTGGAAAAGACGCAAGGACAAAAGTGTGTTGGCGCTCGAGGGATGTACTTTGAAGAATATTTAGGCACTCTAGCAATATCCGCAAGACAATTGTTTCTTTCGAACATCTTCCCGGTACTTTTTATACAAACCATGCATAATTTTCCTAAAAGGTATTATTCTCTAAATGGCTATATCTTTAAGAGAAAATTATTAATATGTAAAATAAATATCTCATTTGTTTTGTACGTTTAATATGCAACGCAGTGCAGAATAATTCAAATGAAGAGGTTGACGGAGTCACTTACACTAATCTTTTTTCTCCCACAGAATTCTTATACTGATACTAATTGAAAAGTAAAAATACAAAAACCTCTTGTAATAAAAATGTATGCTAAATGAACAAATCAAGCTATAATGGATTGCCTATCAAACCCCTGCCTAATAAAGAAGAAGGTTCATTAAAGATTTAACGAGGGATAATTTGAAAAGACATATCATTCAATTATCAATATTAAATAAAAAATTATTATAATAATAAAAAAAATCATAAAGAGTATTCAACTAATTGTGGCTCATAAACATGCATATCTAGAATTCGAAATAGGGAGTGCTTTTTGCGTTTTTTTATTGTTCTATGATATCGTCACGCCTATGATAATATTTATACATCCGTATTAAATCAAATCATCCCCTCCGGGTTGATAAACTTTAGTGGTATATATACAATGTATAATTAAATGTATGCATAGAATACAAAAGTTTTCTCCGCAGAAGTTTAGAGAGATGGAACAATACAAGGAGTGCTTACGAAATAAATTGGCATATCCGACTAAGGTAACAATTTCAAATTTGTTTTAAAAAGGCGCTGAAGGATTCATCCCCTTAAATCTGCTTTTCTCTCTTTCTCAAAATGAATAATTTATGGATCTATAAAGTTTCTCTGAAAAAAAGTAAAACAAGAAAGAATTCCCCCGAATGAACGGAAAACATTCTTACGGTAGAAGTCTCACACAGTGGGCCATTATGAGGAAAGGGATTTGCAGATATCGTTATGAAGTTAGTCATTGGGAAATGAAAAAGAGAAAAATTTGGGGGCGACCGACCGAGGGAGGGGGTGAGGCGGGCGGGGGGCAGGGAGGGAGTATTGGCAACTGAAGGGGGCTGGAGTAGAAGGGCCGCTTAAATGAAGAGTTTTCGCGGTGAGGGTCACGGGAAAAAGTTTTTTCTTAGCTACATGAAAAATAAAACATTTCATCAAGAATACTTTCATAATACTTCTGTTAATTTTCCATACACCACATATTTCTTGTATTATTAAAGCTTAACCAAACTCATAATCGAACGAAAGGTATATTTGTTCGGTGAGGGTTGAGCTATCGTCGTACTTAACTCTATGACGTTACGATTATCCATTCGGGGTAGAGGGACTAGACAAAACATTTTCACCACCCTTAGGGAGTTTGAAGAAACTAACGGACGCTTCCAAGAACAATAGTAATCGTTCGATTTTTATTTTATTCCTTCATAAGGATGATAATTTTATCATGATAGGTACAGCCAAATGCTCTCTTGCTCGGGAAATTCACAGATGAGGAAGGAAACATTTCAATTATCAATATTTAAGTGCTTTGGTTTCTGCCAGAATAACTTTGAGACCTTTCAATTTAACCAATAAATAAGGTAATTAAATTCTCTTGCAATCTACTATGTTACACTGCACTCAATAAAATGCTGCACCAGCTGCTAAAAAGTGCTAAAACAATTGTACACATTTTAAAATTACTGTCGCAGCTTTTGAGGTGAATAAAAGGTTACACTCATACTTACTGAGTAAGCGTCGTTATTAGAGTAATAATGTTCTTATTAAATTTTGTGTAAGATATTACTACGTATAAAATCAAAAATTTCACATAATATTCAGTGTTTTCATATGATTTTAGCTTGTGCGTTATTCTTTGTTTGAAGCCATGTCAAAATTTTATGGAAAATTTAGAATGCGAGCGACTGTTCTTTCTGAGATCCCAATATCTTTGCAAACCGATTCAGATGAGTTAGTGGGAAGGCGGAAGGCTGAACGGAGTGACGTTGAATGTGGAGAACATCGTCATCATGTCGGGTCACATGTCGTAGCGATCATCTCACAATTCAAAACGCAATAGGAAAGAGGATGACCGTCTTGGAACCGAACGAGGGATCTCATTTCAACACACTGTCCGTCTTTCTCCATCTTTCATCTCATCGACAATGGGTAGAGGATGCCCGCCTTATTTTATTGCACGTTATTTCTATGAACCTTTGATTAAATATAGCAAAATATGTTTTGCTTCTTCCGGTACCTTCGTCTTTTGTTTTAATCTTTTCATTTGCCAAAACTGGCTGTTCCATTTTCTTTTATCTCCCTTCGGTGTTTTATTTATCTCTTCGTCGCCAGTCTCCCCCTTTTCAAACGCGTTGGAAATAATGTTGACCCAGCAGCCTCTCTGAAACACGCACGCACGCACACGGGGATGGGGGCGCGCCTCCCCCTACCCCCTCCCATCTTATCGTAGCGGTAAGGAGCGGACCCGTTCGCCCGCAATAATTTCCAGGGTACGCGGGGCCCAAATTAAAGAGGCAGGATTTATGGGAGATAAAGGGACGAGTGGGTCCATCCCATTGCTTAGAAATGTGATATTATTATGGGGCGGTGCAGCTCAAGGATTGTCATTCCGACTTTGCTTGAACGGCGGTAATTATAAAAATATTCGAGAATCGTCGTTGTGAGGATGCTGTTCGTTACCTTCTTCACTGGAAATTTTTCCGGAGTGGGGCATTCACCGCAGATTATATATCTCTCAAATTATGGAGAAAATCTGGGGTGATTCGTCACTTTAATGCTTTTAGACTGTACAGTCGGCGGTCCATTGGTTTCTATTTTTTTCCAAACTGTTTTCTTATCTTCTTTCGACACACTGGACTACACTGAAAAATTCAACTAATTTTTACTCACTCAATTTGACGAAGAATAGTTGCAGGGTTTAAATGGCTGGAAAAAATGGGTAGCCAGTATTTGGATTGGGATAAACCTGTCTAAAAAGTCACAAATTTATTGACAGTTTGAATGATGTTTTTAACGTAAAAATTGGTTGCACAAGTTAAGCCCGTCAGGTTGTGATTTCGACTACTAGTCGGAGGGTTCGGTTTCAGTTTGAGAAAAGCATTTTCACATTTTCGACTTTAATTATTTCCTGGATACTTTAACTTCCTATTAAATCGCAGGGGGCCCAGGAAAAGGAATGATTCCTTTGACCTTTTAGGGTATTTAATGAATTTCTCAAGTCATTTTCAAGGTAATTCGGCGACAAACCAACAATTAAGTATTTGAGTATTAATTTAATAAAAATTATTATTACACTTACGTTAAATTTAGTGAACACAAAAATAAAATTGTTAATAAAACCAATAGTATTCATATTTAACAATTTCATTTATTATTCCACCGTGTGATTTTAAATCACTTACAAATTATGCAAGTGTGACAAAAAATGTTTACGCATGCGCAGTTTGGATATCTTAGATGTTGGAAGCTTGCACAAAATATATATTGGAAATAATTCATTAGAGAAAAATGATTTTATAGTCACTAGAAACGGTAATATTTAATCTTTTATAAATGCTTAAAGAGCCAGATGAAAGCTAGCTCTAATGTTTTGAGTTTCAGTGGAGGGTCTGAGTGTGGGAGGGATGCTAAGACGGATACTTTAAAACATTGGTCAAAGGCAGTGTTGTGTTCGGAGGCATGTTTGGGGATTGGGAGCATACCAATAAAGGAGGAATTGTTGCATGAGGCTCGATGATTATTGATTCTAATATTAAGGGGTGTGGTGCACTGTCCAATGTAAAAGGCAGGGCAATTGGATTCCTGGAATCGCCCAGGTATTAATATTAGACATTAATTGCCCCCTTTATGCATATAATTTCATCCCCCTCCGCCCCCAACAACTTCCATATCATCCCCACCTTTTTTAAAATTCCCGCGCCATACACTACCCCTCCGAACCCATCACCTCGAATGCCTTCCCCCCATTTTTTCCCCCCTTTTCCTTTCTTTTCCCCTCTTTTCCCCCATTTTCCCCCTTCTCCTTCCTACCACTGCTTTCGGGCTCTCCTCTGCCTCAGTTCTGTTCCTAATTCCTCTTGAGAAAGGTGGTTGCACCACCGAAAATTCGAGAACTAGTGAGTCCCTTTTTTATATGTTTTAGTTTCTGTGTTTGCTATGACTATTTAGTGAATTCACATTATATATATATATATATATATATATATATATATATATATATATATACATACTTTTCGTTTAGGCATTTAATACAGTTGTATTTCCTGCGTTTTCGAGTCATAGACACATGAACCTCACTTTGAGGCGTCAAATAGTTTTTTCGGCACTTCGTGATGAAAAATGTCTACGTATACACTATTAAAAAGCTAAATTTCCGGTTTATTGAACAATTTCCGTTTGATTGTTGATAATATGTTATTATTTTATGGATAAAATACTGTTAAAGTTCAATAGAAAAATGTTAAGACGGCAAAAAACCATAGCCACTTAACCAAATGGAAGGTAGAATGTTATCATATGCACAAAATATTCTTTGATATTTAGCAATAATAATAAGTGAAGTTGTATTGAGTTTTAAATTTTAATGTCATATAGGACTCCTTTGATGCTCCGTATAAGCAAAATAAATAGTGATTGAACGTAGAGTTCGTAGAGACCTGATATTGCTATGAGGGTTTTACTTCACGCTTAAAGTTCACACGCATTACATGTATGCATAAAATTTCACATGCATGTAATTATCATACAAACACATCGCATCACAGTAAAATTTGGCTGCATATGAAGAAAAACGTGACTCATTGTTCCTCTCTCATTCTAGCGAGCGCAGGGATATCTTTTGGTTCATTGCTAAAGAAACACGGAGCTGCACAATGCACTGCATGCATTCTCACTCAAAAGACAAATAAGTGTTAACAGATTGCAAGGCCGCTTGATCGAGCGATAAAATGGTATGAAGTGAAAATTGAAAATGACGCTACTTGCTCTCGTTTGCTTAAGTGAATAGGAGTTTTATTTTCGACGCTTATTGCTCTTATCTCGGAGCCTAAGCGGTTGAAAATAGGGGATTACAACGGAGGCTCAGGACTCGCGCTTCGCCCGCCAGCGGCGCCCGGGATTTCCGCTCTGCCTCTCTCCAAGTGCCGACCCAGCATGCACATATTCCATATTCGCCGAATTCGAACCGTGTAGAAAAGGTCAGGGGTCTTAGGTTGCTCAAAAGTAGTGCGTCGCGTGAGTGAAACGAGCGAGAGAAATAAAGGTGCACGGAGTTTCCACGCCTGACATACGAGGCATGGACGAACAAGAAAACTCACGCAAGGACGCAGAAAAAAAATGTATCGCGTGCCTGAAATGAAAAAGCATAGGAAATAATTCTTTAAAGTGATTACATTGCTAAGCGAGATGGCACCGTAGACTCTTGGCCCTATTCCGTCGCACAGACCCCCCCTTTCCGAGGGAGGGTTTACATTCGGGAAGGGAAGAGGGGGGAGTGGAGGCAACGGTGGGAGTTGGGGGCGGATGAGCCACGTGGGGTCGGAGAGTGGCACACTCACCGCCGTGTAAATGGCGCTGGCGTAGCTCCCCTTGCGGACGGACCTCCAGAAGCAGCACGACTGGAGGATGGCCATGGATGCGGCCCGCCTCCCAAATACGCGGGGCACACTCTCACGCCGGTCGCCAACCACTTCTCTCTCCTTCCTCGCCCACCGACTCCCAGGCGACGACTGAGGGGCCGCTCTATCTCTCTCCCTCCTTCCTTCGACCCCTGCACCCCCCTCCATACGCCCCACCCCCCTCGCTCGGGAGGTTTGAGACGCGTCACTCGCCCCCTCCCATGGAGTCTCTCCGCTTCGCCACCAGGTGGACAGGGGAGCATTCGTGGCCATTTTAAACCTCTCATCCCCAGAGGGAGGAGTTCCTTTGCGGTCGCCGAGAGGGAAGAGAGTGGTGGCTGGAAATGCACCCTCGATTCGCAGGAACTACCCGCGGAACAATTCTCGCGATCCTTCTTCTGGTCCACATCTCTCCCTGTCCCTCCCCCTTCCGTCTCGGATGAATCCCCTCTTGGAGATGAAGCCCCGATTCCTCTTCCTCATCATTAGGATGCCTAACTTTCATAATCTTTGAATAAAATACTGTTTAATGGAGTATCATCACTCAAGCTGGTTTCCCATCAAACGAAAGACTCAATCGAAGCAAAGAAAAGGTTTAAGGCAATCGCTGAATATTGAAGACCTTATAAGTGGGAGTTTATTTTACTTGCTGTACAGTTCTGCTATCAAATACAAATATATTCTGCATGGACTTTGAAGTGTTATACGCTCAACGTACTTCAGTAATGTTTTCCTGTTGCATAGATTTTGTTTTTCTCCCGTAAAAACAGCAGGTAGATTTTAATATGGCGATATAATTAACAAATTTTGTTCACTTTATTTTCTTCAAGATTTCTACCTTTTTATTTCCTTAAGTGAAGTGAATTCACCAATTTGCTACATTGTTAGTGAGAACTTGTAGGTGAAAAGAATTGTTTCTGACGAGGCACGGATTGTAGGGCCTAATAATGTGGTTGCTCTCTCCCGTGCGATAGAAGCACCCTCGGCCTCTTTTCCGCCGATCATCGGGTAGATACTCTTTGCTTCTTCTTCCTCAATAGGGGGAGGTTTCTTAAGCGAGAGTTTCTAATCCCTCTTGACCCTTCCGCGGGAATTATGGAGAGAGGCTTTTTTCGCCCCCCTCTCGGAAGATGAGGGTGGGCCCCTTTTGACCACTCATCCCCCTTCGGCCCCCCTCCCGCTCTGCTCTTCGCGACCACCGAGCAGTATATAGTATCTCCATCCCCTCGCTGGGGTGACTCCCGTCTTCATCCTCAGGTCACAAATAACCCCGAAGTAAATCCCTTCGCCCCCTCATGCTTCACCTCATCCCTCGCACCTTCTTCCTCCCACTCATCTAGCCGTTCTCTTCCTTTTGCTCTCGAACAGAATCTGGCAATGTGTGCAACGATATAAGATTTGGCGTCTCAGATTTGCTCAGGTCATGAATTTACCTGGATCTAAGTCTCCGCAAGTACGGAACACAGTCTGAGAAATTGCTACTTTTAATGAACATGCTATCTCGATGACTGTGAGTCATTACAAACCAAATGCATCGAATATTCGCTATATATCATAATCTATTTTACCAGAAAATCCACCATCAATTACAGGTATATTCCATCATCAATGTATATTGTTTCTCCACAATAAAAACCTCTCATGAGTAAAGTTAGATAAATTAACATTTTCATTAAGTAATATACTTATGATGAATAATAACAACTTAATATAATATTATCACACATTTTAACACTAAATAATTGAATACGCACCAGGTTCACGCATAAGAAGAGTCGGAAAAATACCTTTTTATGAATGGTACCGTCACAGATAGAAAACCATAAAGGCTACCTCGGGATGTATAATAGTGTTAAGATCCCATGCAACATATGTGGCATTAATCTTAGTCCATGGCGATAATCCTGGGTGATTCTCTGTATCTGTGCACCGCTCCTCTGCCTCTAATCCTCCTTTGGTTGCCTCGTCCACCTCGAGCTCCCCTCCAGCCGTGACGGCATCTGCGCCTGCGCTGTGAACTCCCTTAAAGGTGAGAGAGAGGAGGCGTCACCAGAGGAGGGAGTGGGGTGTGTCTGTGTGCGTGGAGACGTGTGCGGAGGGGCGGGGGAGACATTGGGGGTACCATCTCCGATGTAACCGGTCGTCGTTTCCCGGTTTGGTCCACCGAACGAGCCCGGAAAAAGAGTGGGTGAGCCAAGTAGACTTTGGTCCCTTCGTGACCCACTCACCCGCGAGGAAGTCACGTGGCCTTTCAAAGGATGACTAATTGTACCTGCGATCGTCGGTTTTTCGATTACCACGTCCCAATGTTCTCCGTGACGACTGTCGATTTCCATCGCGGTTCGCATAATGCTTCATTGTCATTCCATCTCCTCCCTCCATTTTCACGCACCGTGCTGTTTTTTTCCAATCGACGAGGACTGTATAGCGGCTCAAGAAAAAAATCATTTACCGCTCTCGTGGGTGCCCCGAGAGTGAATTTGTACTACTCTTTCACCAATGTCAACTGCGATCTATAAACTCACGGGAGATGAGAAAATCCAGCCTCGAAGGCCAGGGATCATTTGAGAGGGAACCCATTTCGACATTCCTTTTCTTTTCTTTCGTCTGGAAGGAATTAGTTTGACGACTGTTGCGCCACGACCCTGGGAAACCCCTTTTGTTTCCTCGCATCGAAATGTACCTTTCGACGTGGGCTCTGGTAGAGAAGAAGGGGAGGCGACGTGGAGTGAAATTTCCTGACCGTAAAAGGGGCAAAGGTGACGATGGGGTCGGAGCGGGGCGGGAGGGTGGAGAGGGAATGCGAGAGGCACGGGGTAGTTGGCGAGGTGGTCGTGGGGAGGGCGTGGGGGGAAGGGGCCGAGGGAACCTTCTCGGAAAGAGTCGCGAGTCACTTACGGTTCGGTGGTGCAAAAGCGACGCGTTGCGATAGTGGGCCGTACCCGATGTGCCCCGCGCTGGGTGGCCTATTTTCCCGAGCGAGGACCTCTGATTTATTGCCCACGCTTCCGCCGAAGATATTGAAATTGATATTGATCGCTGTGACAGTAGCGATCTTTAGAGAAAAGACGACTCTCAGAACAAAACAGAAATTCCACTCCGTGAATCTTTGCTTTGTTTTGAAAAATAATCTTCATAATTATGATAAATATTCTTAGGGGTTACTTGAATAATAATCCGTCATCAGTTTCATCGGAGTGATATTTGACCAGTGTGGCGATATGCATTTACCTTTTTTAGCGGCATCTACATAAAAAACCGAATTAAACCCAATTCGGAAATAAAACACATTTTTCAGACAGTTTATGATTTAGAATTCCAAAATTTTTCGAAGATGCGATTAAAGATCATTTTAAATAATTGCGTAACAATTTTTGTCTAGTAATTTATTCTATTTCTCAGTTCAAGGATGATCAATATCACTAAAGTTAAATTGCGGTGGAGTTCGTGGGTAGTGCAAACCCAAAGGAGAACTCGACGACGGAAATACGTTTTGACTTCAATGATGAAATTAAAAAGTATGTGATATTCCAGTATTCATCCATATGCATATATTCCAGTCTTTAAGTTAAAGAAATTGTTTGGCCCATGGCAGCTCGCCACCAGTTATTTATCCTCAAAATTTGGGCACATTGCTAGTACATGACGTAATCTTGTTTCGTTCCAACGCAATTTCTGGACAAAAAAGTGTGTGGAACCTCGACTAATTATAAGCTCCACAAAAAGAGCAATAAACTCCAGCGACACCCTAATATCTCTCGCCATCCTAACGCTCTCGACACCCTAATATCACCACCTTCTTTTATTCTCGCCCAATGTTCAAATATCACCTAATCTTGGGAGGCTCTCACGCCTCCCGTGCCATCCCCCGCCAGCATTCCCCCTTCCTACATCCTTCCTTCACCCTCCACACCCCTTCATCACCCTGCTCATCTCCCGTTCGCGCACAGCCTGGGTGTATTCCGCCTGATTGCTTTTGAACATCCTTGGGGTAATAATCCCACGTTCGCAATTCCTGGATTTGCGGCCATTAATTTGGAAGGTGGAGATTTCTTGTCGGCTTCAATGCCCAAATTCAAACACGATATAGTTCCGAAAGCTAAAACGTTTTGCCATGACTTCGTTAATTCGGAGTGTGAGAAGTATTTTTAGGTTTTTGGAATATTTCTCTCTCGCTTTTTTTCCAAAATGAATATTTGTTGCCCTCCATATTCCAATGACAAAGTGGAACGGTGAACGATAGAATGAAGTGTTGCACATTTACTTTTCTCTTCTGGAAAAATAATTTGTTTGTATCGTGTTCAGTTTATGAGAACCTAAATTTCGTTTAATATTGTTTAACAATTTTGAACTCTCTATATTTTGCCAATAATTTACTTTAACTTTAAAAATGGTAATATATTTCTTTGTTAAGCTATTCTAATAAAATAACATAAATCTAGGTTATATTAAATAAGTTCATTATAGTATAGGTTTTTATTTTTTTTTCGTCAAACGACAACGAATCGTGTTCTAACCAAGAGGATGTAGTTTGCTGATTCATTGAAAGTAAATCATGATTTGGAGGTTGAATCCCTAATATGAAGATTTTTATTTCATCTATGTATTCTTGAATTGAACATTTTGATTGAATAATTGAAGAACATCCACTAGTCGCTTATGAATTAATTAAGAAACAATTCATGGCCACAAAATTGTTTTCCTACTCACAATATCTTTGCATTCTTATGCAAAGAACTAATAATAATTAAGGTGGTGCATCGCAGTTTGTAGCGCGTAGGTCACACGTTTCGAGTGTTTAGCATAGTTGGTAGGCAAGAGTTCAGATCATATATTCAGGAAAATAGAACGATATCCAGCGCTTTTTGCCACTTCAAATCAGGATATGTCTCTCAGATTCTTAAAATGTGGTACAAATAAACACTTGCCTTAAAACGACATATAACACACGTAGAATCAATATAATTGGTGCTTCGAAAAAAATAAATATATTCATATGAGTGAATGTAAGTAATGAGCGCTACTGCCTATGTTAGCAATGAATCCTTCCCAAACAGTTTATTGAACATATAAAACCTTGAAGCAAGAGGTGATGGACCAAATAATATACGTGGGTGGTATGAAAGGTTTCCGACTCAGAAATGTTCAGAGAAAATATCTTGTATCTTATTTAGATCGGAAACTTTTCAGGCCACCCATGTGTAACATTAAATTGTCGTAGTATTAGGAGCAATAGATTGAATATTGAAAATATTTTTGTTGGTACGAAGGCAGATATAGTAGTTGAAACGGATAGTTGGCTCACGGGAGAAATAGCAGTGAGGTTTTTCGTTTCGGTTTTAAAAAACAGTGAGGTTTTCCGAAATGGTTTCATAATTTGCAGGAGGGACAGACCTAATACATTGAGTGCGAGAGTATTCATTGCTATGAGTTTATATCTCAGTAGCCAACGATATGAACGCGACGAAAATGATATAGAAAGCGTTTGGTGCAACATGAAGGACTACGCCGACTGAAACCTATTCGTGTGCCCATTTTACAGACCGCCCAGATATTCTACTCAAGCTGGACGACCAAATATCCACTCTCAGCAAATTACATGGCAACCGTGTTATTATCGTAATCGCTGGTGATCTACCATCAATTGACTGGGACTCGTACTGCGTGGGAAAATCTGGCAAAAACAGAGATTTATACAGAGAAATCCTCGATATATTCGCAAAACTCTTTTTGGAACAAAGTTTTAAATCATCAACACGGAGCCACAGAATGTTTGATATCCACGCAACTTATACACCCTTAATTTTATACAAATGGACGGCATCAGTGACCATGAAGCTGTTATTGTAGAATTAAAAACCAAGTTCGTGAAAATAAACAAAAAGCGTAAAATATACGTATTATACAAGTCAAATTTTTACAGATTATGGGAATGTTTAAATAAAGAATTACCAAAATACAAGACAAAATCCCTGACAATGGATACAGGGTACACTTGGAATAATTTCTTAAATATTATACGCCAAGGGATGAAGATGTACATTTCATTACCCTTAATTGCGATGGTAAGAAGCCTATATGGTACAACGGAGAATTCAGAATTAATAATGCAAAGAAGAGCACGATCACATGTAAAAAGTAGTTGAAAAAGGGAAGATGTGTACTTTACATTTTCAAGCTTCAATTCGTGGCATTGTTTGATGTCTACATGAGAAGAGTTTTTAATTTTCCACAGAATTAAGTCTATTTTCCACAAACTTAAGCCTGCGGAAAATTACAGACTCTTCTAATATGGTAAGTGGAGATGTAGTTAATATGAATACATCCAGACAGAAAATAAAAGAATGTCAAAATAAAACGAAAAGTATCTTGCGGAAACCTCTAAACTTCTTCAATTCTAAAATGCTGTGTGACTATCTTGAGTAAAACCCAAGTCATTCTGGTCCTATGTTAGGGAAATACAGGGTCAACGTCTAAATGGAGATTGTTTCAAGGCGGGACAATGCGAAATTATTCCAGACAGCCTTAAAAAGGAAAATGTTTTAAATTTTTCCTGAACGTCAACAATCAAGATAAAAACACGTCAAACTAACTTCCACACCCACCCGGGGAAAACATGGGTGACTGACCGAGAAAGAAACAGGGCACTAGCTCCGTAGTATCAATGCCAACAAAGTACCAGGTTTAGAAGAAATACCTGCTAAGGTATTGGCCGGACAAAGTTTATATGCCAGCATAGACGACATTCTGAGATGTGCACGATGAGTGGGGGAATGGCGGGAGAGAGTTAAAACGTGGAATGGAGAGGGGTGGAGTGGTGAAAATATGACAAGTGTTGCATCTAACTCGCAAGCAAGGAGTGGGTGTGATTCTGGCGGTGGGAGGGGCTTTGGAAAGAGGCTCGGTGGATGTAAGGAGATCTGATAGGTTGGCGGGCCGTTTGAAGGTAACAGAGGGGCATTAAGGAAGAAGGTTGGAGGAAACGTTGTGACTTTTGAGGATGGGGTACAGGTCTTTTAGGATGAATTTGAGGGACTGAATGCCAGGGAAGTAGGTGGTACACATTGAGAGAGGGTGGGAGTCTGCGCTGTGGTATAGCGGTGAAACGCAGTGTCACCTCTCCGGCTCAGTAAATAAGCAAAATTTTCGTTACTGGGCGACTGACAACCTTCACGAACTTCACCCAAGCTCTCTTTATAGCCCCAAAGTGACAGTTTGGTGCGCTGTCTCATCCACAGGCATTATTGAGCCTTACTTTTTTCAATTTCGAAGTTCTCAACTGTTACTGTGAACTCTGAGCGCTATTGTGAGATGCTGGAAAACATTCTACTCCCCAAAATGGAAGAGTATGGTGAGCAATATGGCCCAGAGCCTTTTGGTTTCAACGGGCTCATACTGCCCGTCGATCACGCTAAATCCTGCAGCAAGAACAATTTCCCGGTCGCCTGATCTCCTCACGAGGGGATGTTCCCTCGCTCCCCGGATTTGAGCCCATTTGATTTTTTCCTCGGGGATATCTCAAAGCGGAGGTTTACAAAGTTCGACCAAGGATCTTGGAAGCTCTTAAGGAGACAATTAAGATGTCATACCTGGAATAACGAAAGAGAGAAGAGTTTTCTAAAACTTTTTGGAACGACTCAGCATGTGCATCGCTCACCAATGTCGTCATCTGGATGAAATAATGAAATAATATGTAAAATCTAATGAAAACCAAATGGCATGTGGCAAATGGTAAGCGTAGTTTTCAGAAATAAAAACTTACTGAAGGTAAAAGACGTTGAGTACTGAAGGTAAGAGACATTGGGACGAACGATATAAAATCGAAATCGGCTGATTATATAGTGGGCCTATTTTGAGACTTGTGTACCGCTGCAAAGAAAAAAATTGGAACAGCAAAGATAATAGTGAGTGGTGTAATAAAAAGGAGGGATGTTAAATGGGGAAAAATTATGTATATTAACGAGGGTCTGGACTGGGGTAGACAAAAAAGAAGGATTATACTTCGTGGATCCGAACTGTTGGATAAGTGATATGGACTTAGGACGGGATGGACTGCAACTAAATAGGAGAGTATTTTTTGGTAATCTACCGGTTAAGGTAGGTTTTTGGATGGACACAACTATCAAATAAACATTTTGTGACTCCCCACCTAGCAAACTAATCTATATCAGGTCCCTCTTCATCTCGGTGTACTTCTTTCCTCCCTTCATCCCGTCCAACATCCCTATCCTGTTCCTACCCTTACCTCGCTTGCCCAACATTCTCCCCTCTATTACCCTCTTCAACATTTCACTACCGCTCAATACGCCTTTCATCCATTTTTCCTGCCTCCATAGGATTTCTCTCAAAAAACCTATCTCCTCCCCCACCATTTCTAGTACTTCCTCATTTGTTTTCCTTTCGGTCCATTTCACCTTCTCCATTCTTCTCCACACCCACATTTCAAAAGCCTCCAATCTACGTCTATCCTCCTGCTTCAGCGACCACGTTTCCGCACCGTACATAGCTACGCTCCATATCAGAGTTTTTTCGAGTCTTGTCTTAACATCCCTACTCAACGTCCCCGTCATCAACTCCCTCCTCCTTGAGAAAGCCTCCTTGCCTAGCGCAATTCTTCTCCTTACGTCCCTACCACTTTGACCGTGTTGGTCCAAAACACTTCCGAGATATGTAAACTGTTCTACCTGCTCTATTTTTTCCCCGCCTATTTTAATATTTAGCTTAGCCTTTTTCTTTCTGGAAAATCGCATAACCTTTGTTTTACTAATATTGATTCTCATCCCATATTTATCGCACTGAACCTCAAATTCACTCAACAATGCTTGCAACTCCTTGGCTGAATGAGCAACTAATGCTTGGTCATCAGCAAACCTAACCGATTTCACGAATTCCCCTCCGACTTTCATTCCTACCTCCAGTTCTTCCCATGCCTCTTTAATCATTTCCTCTACATATACGTTGAACAGTACCGGTGACAATGGGCAACCCTGCCTTACACCTCTTCCTAACACTGCCCATCCGGACTCTCCGTTCCCCACTCGCACCTGAGCAGTCTGAGACATGTACAGGTTGCGGATCAGTTTCCTGTTCCTCCAATCCATTCCTATTTTCTGCAATACACGCATTAATTTTTCCCAATTCACTCTATCAAACGCTTTTTCGAAATCAACAAAACAGGCAAAAACGTCCTGATTGTATTCTATATTCCTCTCGACTAGTGATCTCATTACTGCAATGGCATCACGCGTACCTCTTCCCTTCCTGAACCCAAAATGATCATCCCCTAAGTAATCATTTGCCTTAATCTCTATCCTTTTGTTGATGATCCTGAGAATAACTTTAGCTGCGTGGGATATCAAACTTATTGTTCTGTAATCCTCACATGACGAAGCCTTTGCCTTTTTTGGAATAGGAACTAACACCGATCCCACAAAATCTTCCGGCCAGATTCCTTTCTCATAGATACTACGAATCAGTCCATATATGGCCTTCTTCCCACCTTTCCCTAACCATTTCAACATTTCTACAGGAATATTGTCCACCCCCACAGCCTTATTTGCTTTCATCTCCTTTAATGCCCTTTCTATTTCATCGTCGAGTATGCCTGGACCTAAGCTATCTTCTTCTACGTCATGTTCCTTTTCTATGTCTAACCTTGTCGGCCTAAGTTCTTTACCATACAGTGTTTCTATATATTCCTTCCATCTCTCTTGCATTTTTGCTGGTTCAACTATTATCTTACCCCATTTATCTTTAACTGTTAGCACAGATCTTGCCTTCTTACTTCCCGATAATAACTTAACCTTGCTGTATAGAGTACCAATTTCACCCTTCTTCTGTAAACTTTCCATAACCTCGCATTGCGTTTTCCACCATTCTTCTTTTACTTTATTTGTGGCCCTTTTCAATTTATTGTTTAACTCTTTGTACTTCATTTTGCCTAACTCTGTGTTTACATTTTTCCATCGTTTTCTCTCATCCATCTTTGCAATAATCTCATCCGTTATCCATGGTTTCCTTATCCTTTTCCCGTTAACGGTTCCTATAGTGTCTTTAGCGGCTTCCAATATCCCTTTCTTGATACATTCCCATTTTTCTTCGATAGTACTCAGTTCTTTACCGTCATCCATCATTTTCTCTACAACCTCCTGATACTCCTTCCTCGTTAATTCATTTACTGCTCTAAATTCCATTTTTATACCCGCCGCCCTTGCCTTATCTTCTTGAAACGAACATTACATTTCATAACAACTAAATTGTGGTCAGAGTCCGCATCCGCTCCTGGGAAACTGTGCGAATTTATCACACTCTTCCTAAACCTGTGCCTAACTATAATATAATCTAACTGATACCTTTCTGAGTCACCTGGCATTTTCCATGTATAACTACGCCTTTTGTGGTGTCTAAACCATGTGTTAGTGATGACTAATTCCTGTCTCCTGCAGAAATCAATTGCTTTCTCCCCGCGTTCATTCCTCGTGCCTAACCCATAGTCCCCCACCTCACCCCCATCTCTTCCTTCGCCTACCGTCGCATTCGAATCCCCCATCACTATCAAATGTTTCCCTGCAGGAACACTCGCGACTATATCCTCTAACTCATCATACATCCTATCGACTTCTTTCACCTTGTAAATAGGAGAGGTAGCAACAAATTAAGCGAGTTAATGTGTAATGTCATAAATGTGTTCTTGAATAAGAAGGAAAACTAGTGTCAGGATCGAGTGGTGTTGCCTCGTCGTCAAATGAAATTACAAACGAGGATAAGTCTACAGAGACTCCAGAAAATGTTCCATGGAGACTCAGGAGGGTGGAAAATGCTAAAGGCGGTCTAGGGGAGTTCGAGTGCAGCAAAGAGAAATTGGTGCTGGAGTTTCCACATAACAGGAGATCTAACAAAGGTAAGGGCTTAAAGATTCTTCGGGTAAACTGTCGTAGCATCAGGAATAAAAAGCATGAATTTCACACATTACTCGAGGCATGTAAGCCAGATTGTGTTGTAGGTGCTGAATCTTGGTTGAATGAAGATATATATTCAAGTGAAATTTTTCCAGAGGGGTTTACTGTGTACGGAAGGGATAGAAATGGCAGAGGAGGGGTGTTTTCATCTGTATTAAGACGGGATTTTCGAGTAACTTGGCAGTGGCGAAAGAAGACTTTGAAATCGTAAGTGTAAATATTCTTAATCCGGAAAATAGCAGAGCACTCAATATAATTGGAGTATATAGGAAACCAGATGAAGACCTGAGCACTCTTAAGGCCCTGGCGGATTTATGCTCGGAAAAACCAGGCAGTTGGACCCTAATAGTGGGGGACCTAAACCTACCGGGGGTAGACTGGGGCGGTAAAGGGACGGGGAGCGGGAGGGCCCAGTCAGCTGCAAATAGAATAATCCATGAAGAAGATTTCACACAGTTAGTAAATAAACCCACTAGAGGAAGAAATGTCCTTGACGTTTTTCTTTTAAGGCCCAATAACGGAGATGTTACCACCGAGATTATACCCGGGCTGAGCGATCACTCCGCACTATCAATGGATCTAAAGTGGTCACCACCAAACCCAAAGAGATTCGCAAAAAAGTATGTGTGGCTTTATAAAAAGGGGGACGCGAATGGGTTCAAAACTATGTTGACTGAAAATTTTCCAAGGTGGGCAGGGCGAGGTTCGAATTTGAACCAAATATGGAATTCATTTAAAAGTATTTTACATGAGGGATTGGAGAACTTTGTCCCTAAAAAAATGATAAACCACAATAGTGACCCAGAATATTATAATGGATCAATACGAAGATTAAAAAGGAAAGTAAGGATATCATATAAACGTAGGAATACAACCTCCCAAAACTTGATTAAATATAAAAAGTTGATTATGGATTTAAATTTTGAAAAACGTAACGCCCAAGAAAAGTTTTTAGTTAATATATTAGATAAGAAAAATACAAACAAATTCCACAAATATCTTAGAAGGAAAAAGGATAACCGGGAAGACATAGTCATGATTGTGAAGGAAGACGGAACTAGAATTTTAGATGATCTGGGAAAAGCGGAAGAACTAAATAAGTGGTATTCTAGACCCTATAAGGAAAGTAACGAAAACAGTAAGGTGGACGGGCCCATTAACAAGGACAACATGATGTTAACGAACTGCGTTGCGAACGATGCATAGTATATAAAGGTCACTGATATAGAAATCTCTAGACTAATACGCCATCAAAGAAAAAATAAATCAGTTGGGCCTGATAATGTATCAATCGATGCTTTGAAATTTGGAGCAGAGGCTATAGTTCCATACATTAGATCACTTTTCTATGCCACCATTAACAACAGTAAATTACCTTCAGACTGGAAAAAAGCAAGTGTTATACCAATCTCTAAAGGAGGCGATAAAACGAAGGTTGAGAATTACAGACCTATAAGTCTGACCTCAGTAGTCTGTAAATTAGTCGAAAAAATAATAGTTAGATACATGCGCAACTATTGGGAAAAAAATAACTGGTTGGTTAGGTACCAACATGGGTTTAGGGAAGGTTATTCCTGCGAAACACAATTACTAGGTCTATGCCAAGATATAGCTGAGGTAATAGATGATGGAGGAGAAATAGACGCAGTTGTAATTGACTTTAAAAAAGCTTTTGACACGGTCCCACATGATCTGTTACTAAATAAAGTACGACAGATGAACATTGACCCAAGAGTTAAGTCCTGGTTAAAAGAGTTTCTCAGGGAGAGAACCCAAAGGGTCAGGGTAGGAGAAGAATATTCTCAAGAATCAATAGTGACGATGGGCGTCCCCCAAGGTAGTGTACTGGGCCCGATACTGTTCCTATCCTTTATCAATGACATAGGTAAGGAAGCAGAATGTAACATTCGTCTCTTTGCAGATGACTGTATAATATATAGAAAAATAAAAGACAACAGGGATAGTGATGTATTACAGGATGATCTAAACAGAGTATCGGAATGGATTACTAATAATAAGATGGGTGTAAACACAAAAAAGTGTAAACTAATAACATTTAGTAGGAAAAGGAGAAGGGAAAATAGAGATTATAACTTGCTAGGTGAAAATCTAGTAAGAGTTGAGAAATGTAAATATTTAGGTGTCTATCTCACAGCTAACTTAGAATGGGGACATCATATAGATAAGGTGGCAGGTAAGGCTTTTAAAACTCTACACTGGGTCACGAGGAACCTTAAGGGGAACAATAAATCCACTAAAGAATTAGTATACACTTCAGTTGTAAGACCAATAATGGAGTACGCCACAACAGTATGGGACCCTATGGTAAAGTTGCATATAAATAAGCTTGAGA
Source organism: Hetaerina titia (assembly GCA_037158775.1). Classification (NCBI taxonomy): domain Eukaryota; kingdom Metazoa; phylum Arthropoda; class Insecta; order Odonata; family Calopterygidae; genus Hetaerina; species Hetaerina titia. The sequence continues at coordinate 5,504,333 of CM073771.1, forward strand.
AAGTACAGAGAAAGGCAGCTAGGTACGCTCTAGGAAGACATAACAGGACAGATAGTGTGACGGAAATGTTAGAGACACTAGGATGGACACCGCTCCGACTCAGAAGGAAGCTGAACAGGCTATGTGGGATGTTCAAGACAGTAAATAAAGAGAAGGGGTGGGAGGAGCTCTCAGAAAGATTAGACAAACCAAATTACATTGGGCGGAAGGACCATCAGTTCAAAATAAAACATAGAGGGCACAAAACAAACATTAAAAAAAACTCCTTCCTCAATCGTGGAATAAAAGAATGGAATGAGTTACCTGAGGATATCTTTAAGTCCTTACCTTATTCATTAAATAAATTTAAAACGAGGTGTATGCTCTCCTTAAAATAATTATCCGTAACGTGTGAGTGAGAAATGTACGTGATAAAGCCGTATGTACTTGTGTTATGAATAATGTGTTAACGGGACGCGATTTTGAACGGTATATGAAATTGAAGAGTACGTGATTACGGACGAAGTGTGGCGATGGACGGTGAGTAGTATGTACTCGTGTGGTGTACACCTAATCCTTGTGTGATGGTAAAGGAGAGGTCGGTAATCTTAAAAGTGTCATTGAATATACGAGCATTTTGTCTCATATCTGTTCTTCTTGTGTGTGTATGTATGTGCATTGTAAGAGTGACCAGTGATCACACTGGACCGTTGCCACCAGGAAAATTGCCTAATTGCAACGAAGTTTATGTAAATAAATAAAAGAAAAAAGAAAGTGACCAAACTGGTAAAGTTCGAAATGACAAGACGCCAGTTTTATGAAATACAGTGTTTCAATTAAAATACAAAACCACAGAGCAGAAAAATGCCGAAATGACTTAAGAAAAAAGAATCATAAGATTTAGCCAAATGTTTCTGAATTGCAATGCATGTTAACGGGTGACTCCGTTAAAAGTTACTGTTGCGGCGTAATCCGCAGTTTCTTGAAATTTTCTGAATTGCACTTGAGAAATATGGTTTAAAATATTTCAGAGATCCTTGGAAGTAAATTTGGAATATTTTCACGGTAGTGAATGGTAGTATGATGAATTTAAAAAAAATGAAAAATATTGAAAGAAGTTGAAAAATATTCAAGAAGCTACGAGTATAAGCAAGCTATTTGATGAGTACAATGCTGATTTATGAATTACTGTGTTCTTCACTCCATTAAGGCCGACCGTAGTTCACGTATTCGGCGGGTGGAAAACGGAATTTAGGTGACTTGTTGGGTTCCAACGTTGGATTCCAAAACTCTATTTACATAAATAAATGAAAACTGATATTCATACAGGCCAAATTTAATAGAACTTCAATGAAAATTGTAGCGGTACTAAGATGATCTAGGGGATCGGGATGGTGCGGTAGCTAGCGCATTTCCTTCTCACCTAGAGGGCACGTGTTCGAATCCTAGTGGTAGCCGATATTTTTCAGTGGTTTCCGGATTCCTCATCTTTAGGTGGATCGTGGAGGGCACCTTGAATGAGTACGTCGTCCGTCGGATGGGACCTTAAACTGTGTCATTCCTTGGCGCCTTTCGAGAAGAGTAGGCTAATGCCGACGCCGTGTTTCGCTCAATTCTTCATAATATTCCTGGGTCTCCTGTCGATCCCTAATGACACAAATGACCTCAGCTGTCGGTCGCCTCCCCGAAAAACTACTACTACTAAGATAATGTAACTCAAGTTCATTTTCCTGAGGATAATAGTGTTTAGCGTACTCATTTTGTAAAAGTTTAGTCAATGTGAATGTGAGCATACAAGTCTTCAATTATTCTTCTAAATTAAGCACATTGACAGCGCTGGTGAAAACTTACTTCCCCACTCTTAAATGCTGCTTTCAAAAACATGGATAGTGCTGTCGAAATGGATGTTCTCTCCATGTCGCCAACATACTAAGTACACCAATATCTGACCTGCTATCTCTGCTAACGCCATGTAATTTGGAATTCCAGGAAAATTGGGCGTTGGAATTCTTCCCAAACTTTTGCTAGAGGTAGGAAAGTCATAAATCCATCGTAAAGATATTATCTATTGCCGTCACCCTCACCACTTGTACTGACAGGCCACACACACACGTGCACACGTACGCACGCACGCACACACACGTACGCACACGCACACGCGCGCACACGAACACACACACATTTTATTAGGTAATCTACCGGTTAAGGTAGGTTTTTTGGATGGACACAACTATCAAATAAATAAATATTTTGTTACTCCAAACAAAACCCAATCCAGCAACCTACTCTACATCAGGTCTCTCTTCATCTCTGTGTACTTCTTTCATCCCGTCCAACATCCCTATCCTGTTCCTGCCCTTTTCCCGTTTGCCTAACGTTATCCCCTCTATTACCTTCTTCAACATTCCACTACAGCTCAATACACCTTTCATCCATTTTTCCTGCCTCCATAGGACATCTCCCAACAAACCCCTCTCCTCGCCCACCATCCCTAGTACTTCCTCATTTGTTTTCCTTTCGGTGCATTTCACCTTTGAACCATTTTGAACTACAATACATATTTTCCAGGTTTATTCTACTATTGTTTTGGGACAGACTCTGTATACGCATGGACCTGCCCAAGGACGTACTCGTATAGTGGAGTTTATTAGGACACCTCATCTTTATGTATAAATATTCACTTAGGCAAAAATTATGTTCCTTGTAGAAAGATTATGTCTATGACATTTAATTTTGACAAAATGTTTTTGTTTATGAGGTGGCCAAGTGAGCAGTGAGAATACTAACTGGAGAATCCCAGGTTCGGAGACTCCTCTCGGCATTCTATGTCTCACCCAAGGGATGTATTTTTTCGAGTGCCAGATCTTTCTGGAAAACCATAGGCAGAACAGAGAAAGGCACTGGCCTTTTTTGTGAGCTGTGTGAATTTCACGAGCCGTTGGACGTAGTGCTAGGTGAGTTCTACCCTCACTTATCAAACGAACCCCTCCGGGTTGTACCACGGTGGTGATATTTATTTACTGGTTATGAAATTGGATTTCGTGTGTGTGCGTGAGAAAAGGAAAAAGGGAGGTTCAGGATATTTGGCGACACGGGAAAAATCAGGGTACGTCAAACTCATCTAAGAGCGATCAGGGAGTTCTCCACCTCCCCTGGGGCCTTCTTCTCTCCTCTGAAAACCCCTCCTCCTTCCCTTCCCCATCATTACAATCTCATCTCGACTCGTCTACGGAGGAAGGAGATCGAATGAGGAGGGTGTAGAAGATTGCGTCATTCCTACCTCCAAACTGCAGGGAACTGGCCCCAAGGGACCTCCCTAGATCCCCCAAGCGCAGACGAGGTGGAGCCCAAAGGAAGATTAAGGAGACGCTACGGAACTCTACGACGAGAGACAATTTAATGAATAAAATCTAAGTGTGATCACATAATCGATTACGTTTCCGCATTACGCAGTCAGACGACAAATGAGATTTTACTGTTCATGATTGAATTTGAATGACGGATGTAAAGCGATGAGGTGTATGTGAGAGACGTCTCACCAATATGGATGTAGATCTCCAAGTCGTCGTTATTCTCGATGACTGAATAGCTCTGGGGGATGAAATCAGTTGCAAATGTTTGCCGAGAATTTGTTAAGCATTCAAAAGTTCCATTTTTCAGGAGGATGTTGAAATATGTGTCGATGGAGAAATATATTTTGTGATTTGTAGATCGGTTAGTTATTTTATATTATGAATTGGTCAAGGAATCAGTTCCACATCGTCGTGGATTAAAAGCCTTAGCATATCTAATTTTCGAAGGGAATCAAAGTATTTTGTCTATCCGCTGTAAGAGAGACGTGACTTTTTATGATAACTTTATCATTTTCTCTTTTCTCTGAGATCTCAAAGAGAGAGAATAAGTCCAGGGAATTGAAGCTTAAGGCTGGGTGAGATGGCATAACAAAAGGAGAAGAGATGAGATTTCGTTGTTTAAGAATGTAGAGGAAAAATCCTACATTCGCTATTGTGACCTTAGAGAAAACGAAATAATGGCTGTTTCATCAAAAACTATAATTAAAGTGTTGAGGAAAATTTTTAAATAGTAATACTGCAAATTTTACCTTTTCACCCTTTTAAAAACTTAACTTTGTTTGATTATATTTATAATTTGGGTATTCTTTTGATCATTTATGGTACTGCTGCTTCCCTTCCACCGCTAACCTTCCACTACTACCTTTCATTATATTTCTCTTTTTCATAATTTCTCAATAACTTTCACTCTTCACCCTATTCAAACTCTCTTTTTAATTAACTGAATTACAAAAAAGAAAACTCTGTAATTGAGTGCTCATCACTTGCTTTTACTCTTCGTTTTCTGATATAAAGGAAGATCACTTGTTTGAATGCTGCTCTGTCGCGTCCATTTCCGGATTGGTAGAGGAATATTAACTATTGTATGCGCAACTTTGCACAGAAAACTACTATGCACAGAAAAATAACTATGACATATAACTAAACAATCACTATGACAAAATTATGGCGATCATAAAATAACTGTAACAACTATGCACAGAAAAATTAACTGTATTTCACCAGAAAAAGGAAACTGTATTGATACCTGTGGTACCATCTCATTATATGCGCTGCCAACCCGCTCTCGGAGATCTTTCCTCTCTTTTCGCCCTTCCTTCACTTTCTCGCCTCCCTCTGACTCTCCCTCTGTCAACTAAAATGTGTGGGACGCAACATCCCAGTCATAGGCTTTCCTATTTGTCGTAAATAAAATATTCTTGATATATCTAAAGGAATATAATGCCGAAACGTGAAACCGAAAAACCATACAGTACATACAATTTCCCAAATTGTCGCAATGGAAAATCTTTCCCTGGCTCATCATTTTAATACAGGAAGTCATATTAAAATTCCTTACTTTTGTGCATAAAATAATTTTATACCTAAAGTAAATAAGGTAATTTAATTAAAATACTGAGGCAATCCGTATATTTCCTATTTCCATTTGAAATACTCGTATTTAAAATGCCTCGGAATAAAATACAAAATATATCATCCACTCCAGAAATTGAACTAGTTTTCATCTTGACGGGTGATCTGAGTAGAGAAAATTTAAAGTAATTTTCTACAACTAAATAAAAAAAATGAGTATCCCTTAACTTTGAGATTTCATTAAAGAAAATATTAAATTAACGTATCACTGTAAATAAATATGAAGAAATGAGTATAAGAATTTAAGAAATGTTTCATGAAACAATGTTAAATTATGTTGGGTGGGAATGGAATTGGTATAAGATAGGAATCATTGATGCAACACAAAATGTTAATCCTAGATGCTCCTCTTGGCTCTTCACCGGGGATTCTCTTGCCATCGGCATTCATCTCACCGACTGCAAGAACTTGTGGAAGGGGTCAGCCCTGGCATTCTCTCGCCTCGTTACTCAGGCCAAAAGACATATACTATCTTTCAGTATATACAAGCAAGCAGTGGCTGCTGTCAAGGCGGAGGTCCTTGTTACGAGAAATTATGTACGTCGTACGCCTTCTGGAAGGCGGCACCCGGAATACTTCTAAGCTTCCTCGTCACGGCCTGTCGTAACGCTTCCACCGAGATTTTGTGACGTTCTTTCAGCACGAATTTGAAGTGGAGAAAGAGGAAGAAGTCTGGTGGAGCATTGTCTCAAAAATTTGGATGGTAACTCATATGGTCGAGAAGCTCTTGGCAGATCCGCGAGCGAGCTTCCTTTTGTTCGTCCGATAGAACTCGCAGCACCAACTTCGCCTACACCTTTCTCATGTCCATTTTTTCGGTCATAAGTCAAACCATAGCATTTTAAGGAATGCTAAGTTCATCAGAAACCTTGCGAACAATTAATCTGCGATCCCCGTCCTACAAAGCCTTCATTTTTGGAAGTGTTAGACTTTTTGAGGCCCAAGTGCCTCCTAAACGTTCGGCGTCTTCCACATTTTCTTTACTCTCTCAAAACAACTTGTGCCATTCAAACACACCCTATCTATCCATTGCGTTCTCACAGCAATCTATCTTGAGCATGCCATGAGTATCTTTCCCAGTTTCACGTTAAATTTGAAGGCGTAACCCTTTTGCAATAACCGGGTCATTACGGAGTATAACGAGGTCACGTTATTAGAGGTTTCGTAAACGAACGATTCACACTTCGCAAATGCTGGGAGCCAGCTGCTACCGGCCTTCAGCCTTTCCTGAGACTCTCCTGCCTCGAATCCAGCCAGAGAAACCTCTGCCCACCCGTCCGTCTGTCAATCAGGGAAAAAATAAGTCATAATACGTTTGGGGCAGGCGTTGTAAATCTTTGGAGACAGCGACATACTTCTTTGTTGTCCATCTTAGCAAACACATTGAGCTTATTATCACTTTTTTAGTATTGACTATATAAAATGACTTTTCCTTAAGCCGTAAAAGGTTTTGCCTATCGAGTGCTTGCTTGAGATGCCCTGGAAACTTATACAAGCCAAAATTATTTTTAGCTCTGCTGCGAAATGGAGGTTGTCTACCAATTTTTTGTTTTTCCAATCAAAATATTAGTATTGAAAGATTTTTGACAATAGTCATATCCAACTAAAGCTTTAAGTCTAAAAAAGCATTTTAGATGAAAAATTTTATATGTGTATTATTTATATTATTATTTTATTTATATTATTTTATTAAATCTTACAGGTGGTGTCTTCACTTCATGAAAGTATTGTTTATTCATTAGATGAAAGAGAATGTACTTCTCCAATTAATTGTATGGAAAAGTACGTTTGTTATTGCATTTGTAGGGAAAAAGTTCCAGTTGTGATAAAAAATCCTACTACCCGATTGGACTAGATCTCAATGTCGCAATGATTTTTAACCGGTGTTTTAAAAACGATCAAAAAACCTATGCATATATTTGCCTTTATTCCTAAATTCAAAGTCGTCTGTTGAAAATGGTATAAGGTTTTGCGCCCGAAAACTCCAGAGCATTACTCATCGACGATTTGCTATCGTTAAGATGGTTTCAAGGTGTCATTTATTTCATTATTTTTTTACAATGTTAAGATGAATGACATTGTATCTGAAAAAAGTTGTATCATAAAATGTTCGATTTGGTTCCACAGATGTCTTTGCCTCGCCAAGGAATCGGAATTCAATGTCTTTCCTCCTAAATATATCTTACTAACTATATATTACACAGGCCTACAAAAAAAATTTTTTTGGTGCCGGGAATCTTTGTGTTGATTTTAACTATATTTGTAGAGCTGAATCCAAATATGAAATCCGTTTTTATTAAACAGCTCTACTTTTTTAGATATGGCACATCTTACGATTAGTTGTTTTAATATTTGATATATTCCGGAAAATAATTTTCAAAGTTAAATAAATCTATAAGTAAACATGGGAATATATGGTAAAAGAAAATAGGAAAAATATTACAGACTTTGTGAAACGTGCATACTTGGGATATTTTGGTGTTAAGCTTGGTGACCAAGATAAAACATGGGCACCGCATTTTGTGTGTAAAACATGTACTGAACATCTGCGGCAATGGAAAACAGGACAAAGGAAAAGTCTAAAATTTGGTGTGCCAATGGTGTGGAGAGAACCTGTGAACTATATTGACGACTGCTATTTTTGCATTGTAAATGTTTCGGGAATTAATCGAAAAAATCGCCACAAGTGGACATATCCAGATTTGCCTTCAGCTAGAGGCCCGGTACCCCATTCAGAAGAAATACCGATCCCAATGTTTCAGACGTTACCAGATATATCTAAGGAAGAATTTGAGTTATTTGAAAACATTTCTCATTCTATTGACGATAGTGGCAGTGACTACGAGGGGGTATCAACAATTCCTCAACTATTTAATCAATATGAACTAAGCGATCTTGCTAGAGAACTGAACTTATCGAAGGAAGCATCCGAACTACTAGCATCAAGACTGCATGAAAAGAATTTACTGCAACCCGGTACAAAAATAAGTTTTTATCGCACAAGAGAAAAGGATATGCTACCCTTCTTTACTCAAGAAGACAATCTTACATTTTGTTTAAACGTTAAGGGTCTTTTGGAAAAAATGGGACTACTATCACAATATGATGCTAGTGATTGGCGTTTGTCTATTGATAGCTCCAAGCGTAGTTTAAAATGTGTACTTCTTCACAATGGTAACAGGTTTGGCGCAATGCCAATCGCTCATTCAACTAAAAAGAAAGAAGAATACGATACAATAGCATTGGTCTTACAGAAGATAAAATACCAGGAACATCGCTGGGTGATTTGTGTAGATTTAAAAATGGTGAACTTTCTTCTTGGGCAGCAAAGTGGCTACACAAAATATCCTTGTTTCTTGTGCCTATGGGATAGCAGGGACAGACAAAACCACTGGATTAAGGAGTGGCCTAAGAGAGAAAACTTGGTTGTTGGGAAAGAAAACATCATTGCTGAATCTTTAATTGAGAGAGAGAAAATCATCTTACCGCCTCTACATATTAAACTAGGCCTAATGAAGCAATTTGTAAAGGCTCTTGACAAGGATGGACCATGCTTCGGCTACTTAAGACTAAAGATGCCCCATATAAGTATTGAAAAACTTAAAGCTGGTATTTTTGAGGGGCCACAAATCAGACAACTTACAAAGGATCCTGCCTTTGTCGAGTCAATGAATGAGATTGAAAAAATTAGTTGGATGTCATTTGTTGAGGTCATAAAAAATTTTCTAGGAAATCACAAAAGTGAAAATTATATTGAGCTGGTAAACATTATGCTCAGTAACTTCAAATCACTTGGATGTAATATGAGCACAAAAGTTCACTACCTACACAGCCACTTAGACAATTTTCTTGGAAATTTAGGAGACACAAGTGGAGAACAAGGTGAAAGACTTCACCAGGATATAAAAACAATGGAAGCTCGCTACCAAGGAAGATGGGATAACCATATGATGGCAGATTACTGCTGGTGCTTAAAACGAGACTGTTTGAACAAAGTGCACTCAAGAAAATCGCGCAAAAGAAGCTTCCAATGTGTTGAGTGATGTTTTTATGTATTTTTTTCTTTTCAATTTTTTATAACAGTAAAAAATTTCAGTATTTGTGTTCAATTGTATTGTAAAATTCTGTTGTGTTTGTGGGTGATTTAACAGCCCTAGAAATAAATCAAGTCTTTATATTAAGTGGGTTTTATTATTAATATAATATTCCGATATAATCATGTAGAAGATTTTTTACGTAAGTAACAACATATCTATATCTTGAAAACTATAGCTGATAGGAAAAAACTAGTGTCATACTTGGATTCAGCACCCCAATTAATATATGTTACTGCTCCTGGGATTTACATAAAAACATTTTCTGAAAAATTCTTCAACTTCCCTCTGGGTTATAATTAACCATTTCCAACCAGACATTTGAAAGGGTTATTACCTTATTTTCGGCAAACATTTAAAGGTGCAGAAAGATTAGTTTGTCCTCGCTAAAGTTGAGATCGTAATGGCCTCTTATGTAACTCTGGCCCCTGGTTAACGTATCGCAATGAAGGTATACTTTTTTGCAAGTACTCCGAAACATATACATTTATGGAGCCTTTGTGATACCAACTTTAACCAGCTTTGAATATCTGGCCAAAGAGAAAGAGTGGATTTGAAATAAATAGGGAAAATGTATGCTATAATAAGAGTCAATATATGTCTAATGGTAAGGAAACATCTTTAATGACAATTTTCACGATCCAAAAGTTGAGCGGCTCTCCAGAATTTTCTGTAAAATTCATCTTTGTGATTCATTTTGTGTTCTGACATATTTTCCTCTTCATCGAGAAGGCTCTCTGTTGGGTGAGGCTATAAAACATAGCGAAAGAAGAAACTTAGGTGTACGTTTTTTTCCATTCAAAATCTACCAAAATGGTAGACTACCAAATAATAATAGCAATCAATAAGTCAAATTAAGGTGAAATACGTTCAGTTTAAATGATAGTGTGTTTTGTATATAGCTGCAACGAATTGCTATTATATTACTTCTCGTTTTCCCGATAAGTTCTTAATATTGGTAGAATATATTATATTCTGCATCCACTTTTTACATGCTTAAGTTAATTATTAATCATAATTTTTACCTAAACCTACGAATATTTGGGTGTTGTGACGGAGGACGTAGTATTTATGGGAGGAGGAGGTAGTAGTGTACATAGTTGATTATGTGATTTGAATGAAAGATTCATTAATCAACTGTTGCAAATACTCTCTTAATACAAACCTTTGAGCTCAAATATAAAAATGTTTCTGATATGCATTTTGAGTTTGCTACTTTCAACTGACCAATGCAAACCAATCAGACGTGATTTAGTGTTAAGAAGTCACCATTGCTCTGTGACGCGGGGGCTGCAATTAGGGTCCATAGTCTGCAAATGAGTGGCTTCCGATAGCTATTCGCGTCTGCGACGCGGCTTTTCGCAGCTAAAGGTACGATAGATTTCATATGGGAAAAATCAGGGATTATCGGTTGAAATAAAACAGCGATAGGCTCTACGATATGAAATCGATCAGCCGTAGTGAAAAACGTTTTTCTATTTACACATTAATTTGTTTTCATCACGTTAGCTTTTCTCTCAAGCAAGCATGAGGAAGCATAGGCTTGACAAAAGTAATCGTAAGATTTATTTATTGTCGGGGATCGGGATGGTGCGGTGATGGTTTACGTACAATCTTTCCACCGAGAGAACCCGAGTTGAAATCCTGGAGACAACAAATATTTTTCTGTGGTATCCCGATCCCTACTTGAGGTGCTTTGTGGAGAGCACTTTGAGTGAGTGCGACGTCCGTTGGACGGGACGTTAAAATGCGGACCCCTTGGCGCGTTTCGACAAGATTAGGCTAATGTCGACGCCACCCTTCCTTTCTTATCTCCATCCCTAATGGTCCAATTGACCTTAGCTCTCGGTCGCCTCCAATAAAAAAACAACTGTTGTTAATTTAGGAAGAATCGGGGGTGGAAATGTATGAGACCCGGGACAAGAATAATTTCATATGACATATGCATAAATATGTGTTGCTAATAACTACTATTAGCCCTCAACGCACAAGTATTTGAAAAGTTCAGAGACAAATGAAATAAGTATATTTTGCATGACAAATGAAGGTGAAGGTAAGAAATGTTCATAAACGCCCATTTGTGAACATTTCTCTTCGTAAAATTATCGTTTTTCATTTCGACTGAATGGATATGGATAGATATGGACTGTTGAGAGCCAAAACTTAACTCGCCCAAAAAAATTTCAATAAATTCCGATTGCAAAAGGAATACCATGATTCGTTTCAAAGTTCTCATTTCATGCAGCATGCAGCCTATTTTTGACTTTAATTCTGGAAAAAATTTAGGAATAAATAATTTTTTGATTCATCAAAAAATATAACAATAAAAATAAAATTACATTTATATTCAGATCTTCTCATTTAGATGACATTTTTTCAAAATAAAAAGAATAATTAGATTATTTGATAAGATTTCTGAATAAACAACGGCTATCTCCGCTGAAATGAATTTTTAATTAGGCGTAACCGATGCTATTTACATAAGGGGGCACACTAGTACATGTTTCCTCATACACGATATATTGAGGAAATTATATGTAGACTTTAATTTAAAGGAACATAGGCCGGGGTTTAATTTTTTCGTAAGCTACGTCCAAAAGGGAGAGGCCTCTTCATTCCGAATCGAAAATAGGTACATCTCCCGCCATAGTCCCTTCGATGGGTGCTAAGCGAGTGACCTCCTCCGTCAAACAGACCTCCTCACGCCCTCACCACGCCCGCACCCCGCCCGCACCCCGCCCGCACCCCGCCCGCACTAATTTCAGTACTTTCTTTCTACAGTAGTTTCTCAATACGCCCTTCATCCATTTTTCCTGCCTCCATAGGATTTCTCCCAACAAACTCCTCTCCTCACCCACCATCTCCAGTACTTCCTCATTTGTTTTCCTTTCTGTTCATTTCACCTTCTCCATCCTTCTCCAAACCCACATTTCAAAAGTCTCCAATTTACATTTATCCTCGTCTAATTATTAACATTTATCCTATCTACTTTTACGGGAGCCAAATTATTACACATCTGATGACTAAATTCTTATATTTAAGCATGAGTAGTCTTAGAGTTGTTTATTGATTTATTTTTGAGCTTTAAAGAATCTAAAGCTAAAATTCATTAGCGAACTTACGAGTTTCCCGAAATGTTCTTTGACAGTCCGTTCGAGCAGCCGTCCCTGTGAGTGAAACCTCACCTTTACCGGCCATTGTACATAAGAAACGTATGGTATTGGAAAGAAAAAAACATGGCTAAAGTGGAAATGTGGTTTGTGAGAAGAAGAAACTTAAAACTAGAAATAAAACATAAAATATTAAACTAACAAGAAACAAAATCCGAGAGGGAATTGCTTTTAATGACCTAGTACAATGAATATTGTGATTACCAGTACTAAGTAGCAGAGAATTAAGCGAAGGACGGCTAAATTCTTCCCTCTTTCTACCAGGAGCTTACTCGAGGTTAACGGAAACTAAGCTAAGCGAGAGGCTGAGAAAGAAATGCAAAAAAAACAAGAAAACTGCCCTCCAGCGCACTTTTGAGCATAGAGCCGTACAAGAGGGAAACGGTGGCAATGAACGCCCATTTCCCACAGCGGGAAATTACACTTGGGCGAAGGGAAGAGTGTGGTAGTAAGACCGTGAATCCGATAAAAGGAAACAAAAATAATATGGAGGACAGAGGAAGAAACCCGTCCTTCGATGAATAAGTACACGGCTTGGATACGCAAACCCAATTTTGTAGGAACAAGTGCACTTCAAAAACGCACGAGCTACTGTAAGTAATCTAAAAACCACGCAGTTGTTCTTCGAAAGTAAAAACGAATTTATCACAACGTCATTGTCATTTCTATGCAATATAAGTATTTCCCTTTCCCTTAGCTTTCCAAAAATATTCAAGCGATATGAATTCTTCTAAATCTCCCTGAGGAGATCTTCTTGCAAATATTTCTGCGCGGAAGCAAGAATTCAGACCTCTTCGTCCTTCTCTGGAATACACGCCTTGCATTCCGTGTTTAAAATTATCTTGTCAAGGTACCATGGTTCCCAAACTCTTTGAAGAGGGGGAATGTAGTTCTCCAGGATTTTAGAAGTCTTATTTCGGTGTGTCTTGGAAACGTGGGCGTGTTTCCCCGGACGCCCTTGCCCTGCCACGTGCCGTTGTGGCGGATTGAGGGGCGTGGTGCGAATGTGAACGTTTCCTGCGTAACAAAATGCTAATTTTCCTGCTAACAATAAAATTATCCGTATTTTAAAGCAAATGAACAAATAAGGAACGGTTTGGAAGTCGACCAACTCCCATCATCATTGAATGAGTTCCCAACGGGACTTGTTGAATGATGGGTTAGTTTGAGACGTGAAATCACTCAAATCCTTAAGTGATGTGAAATTCACTCATTAACAGGGATGGCCGGCCAGTTTCTTTCCCCGTGCTACCTCAAAAATCAAAAGGCTCCTCAAAAATACCTCTTTCCCAAAGAATCAGTCTCAGTGGGTAGAAGATAGGTGTGTTCAAATGTGTCTCTCAGATTTTGTATACAGGATAAAGGCATCAGCAACGTATCTAACAGCTCAGAGTTTAAGGTACGAACTTCTTCCGAGTAAGGACAGTAAACGCGACCTGAACGTCTCTTACCCTGGAGTTGTGCGGGGATATAAAAATCCCGCAATCAGGTTGACTAACACTGTCATCATTAAGTGGCATTTTTGAAATACCAGCATTTCGCTTCGATTGCTGGATGTATATTTAAAACTGTTAATGCATAACATTGCTAGTCTTTGCTATGACATCAATGATATATAAGAGATATCATGACACTATAACTTAGAACACAATAGAGCTACAAAATATTTTTAGAACTATCAATGTATCCAAGCAACAAATTTACAATAAATATTTGTTCCCCATTTTTTATTTGCCTATATAAGTTTCATGAAGCGTGATAAATTCTTGTGTCCTGTAACACTCATAATCTTTTAACGAACTTTTCTACAAGAAACCTCTTAATCTCCAAAATTGAACCCATTCTCCCAATTTACAAAGGTTTGTGTATCGTAAAATCGGCCATTTAGTGCATACGCAAGCGGAATTTCATGTTTCTCGGGAAAAGTATTATCTTTCGTCATCTGCGCTCTCGCTCGCTTGAAAACAGCCTCCACTGCCTCTAAATCCTCAGTTCGCGAAACTGCCCCGAATAGGGAAACCTCCAGAAATCACGCATTTCCTGCTCGCCTAACTTTCGTCCATCCGATGCTTTGTCTTCTGCGTCACGGTTACAATGGACCCGGAGCGAAGCATTAAGTGTTGACCACGGGTGTAAAATTAGACTGGGATTCATGTGTACTATAAACTGATGTCCTGAACTATCACGGTTATTCGTACGACCTTACAGACATTTAAGTAACAATGATTTCAAAACTCGTTGAACAAAGTTAAACAATTTTCGTTTCATTTCGTTTAGGATTGCCATCAGGCACAAACAATATCATGTCAAACTAAGTTGATAAAAATCTAATGAAAGATTTTAATGTATAATATAAATTTTAATTCAATTACTCTTATTTAAATGAGAAACATCAATATTTCACACAATAATCATTCATTTTGCCCTAGGCGAATCCTTTAGGAACGGCGAATTTACCAACTTTTATTTCACACCTGCAGATTTTTCCACTGCATGTGGTAGTTTCTCCTTAGATTCCTTGCAAATTACTATTTTTTGATAAAGTTTTCATAGATCGTAGGCTTTCGCAGCTGTTGAGAGATGCAGAAGTGGTTCTCGGGCTGGACTGCATGAGAGACATTTTTTGGCTCAACGTTTCTCTCCCGTTGCAGGGAGCGTCTTCGCTCCTGAAGACGCTCCCTGCAACGGGAGAGAAACGTTGAGCCAAAAAATGTCTCTCATGCAGTCCAGCCCGAGAACCACTTCTGCAAAGTTTTCATAACCTATATATTTCAATTTGACTTAATAGATTTAATAAATCCAAAGGTTACTACTACCTTAAAATTTATAATGAACTGGAATAACGCTGTTGTTTAACACTGTTTGTGTAACACTATTAAACATATTAATTCAATTAATAATACTTAATTAAGTTAATACGAGACGATTTTTGACGATAAGACAATGCAATCTATTATGTATTAGTACATAAGAGCCATGCTCATAAAGTAAGAGCCGTTTGGTCACAGAAAAAAATATACTCATATGAAACACATTTTATTTACACTTTTAGTTAGCTACAAACCTACTTCACTTCTCTACATAATCGCATTTTTCGTACCGCTGCACCTGATTCTTTAACCCCCACTCCATAGAAACTCGCCGCCCGAGGGTTGAACCAATCGACAACGCCGTTCTTGAGTTCATCTTCCGTTTCGAGACGTTGTCCACCGAACCACTGTTTCAAGTGCAAGAAGAGGAAGTAGTCGCTGGGTGTAAGGTCAGGACTGTACGGTGGGTGGTTTAAAGAGTTCCCAACGACCCAAAAACTCTCGTCCACTGGACATTCTTTGCTCTTTGTGGTGGTCGGTGAGAATTTTCGGTACCCACCTTGTACGCAATGTTTGGTATCCGAGGTTTTCCGTGGCGATATTGTGGACAGTAGTGCGTCCAAGTTGAGGAATTGTTCAGCCAGGCCATTAATCGTCAATCGACGATCACATCGCAGTTTTTGTTCCACTTGCGAAACAATTTCATCGGTCAGAATACTGGGCCTACCACTTCGCTCTTCGTCATGGACATTTGTTCGTTCATTTTTAAAATCACAGCACCATTGTCTAACCTTTCCTTCACTCATAACTGTAGGTTTATCAACTAGGCATAATTCCCGATGAATTTCAGCAGCCGACAATCCTTTTGAATACAAGAATCTTATGACAGAACGCACTTCACAGCTGGCGGGATCAACGATTGTCGCGGACATTGTTGTTTGCATGCACGGACAAGCAAACGACTTCTGAAACAAAACAAATGCTGCTATAGCTTCTCAATGAATCATTAGGTGGCGCTGCAGGAGTCAAACTGTGATCTGAAGCGCCAATATTTAAATATAAGCAAACGTCTCTTACTTTATGAATATGCCTCGTATATAATCTCGTAATATTGGGCGACAAATAATAAGGAATGAAGAACTGTAAATTGTTAACGAACTGTAATTGTAGTTGTATTGAAAATAATTGACATAAGAAAATTCAATCCATCCTCTAAATGTCCGCAAAATCCTTTCCCAGGGCAGACATGTTAATGAAAAATCCATCATGTTCTTGAATTACTCTAACTGGAATTTGTCCTTTCAGACTGTTCACTCTAATAAACAAAAATAATGAACAACCCGAAATTCTTTATTATTTAGTTTTGAAAATGAAACCATGCTAATCTTACATTTTACATTAAGCGTACCTTGAATTTAAATATTTAATTGCAGCAAACTTTAGCTGTATATCATGAAAGAAATAAATATAAAAGAAAATCCAATGCTAACAACAATGTTATTTGTATTTTAAAGAATCCGAAACGATTATCTAAGTATGTACATGAAAGAAGAGGGCTTCTTAAATCTTGGTATGTTAGCGAATAGAAGGTTTGTTTGAGGATAAATAGGAGGGGCGCGGGTCCCCAGAGGTGTACCTGAGTTCAATTGATTTTCAAGGTTGATTGTCAAACGAGAGGGCCCCCCCAAGTCTGAGGCCAGAGGATTTGTGAGAGCGTCGCTTAAGCCGAGTGGGAGATGGGATGAACGGACGCGATGCAAACGCCTTTGGTGGAATCTGAAATTAACGTAGCGGACTAACTAACGATGGTAATGGTGAAAACTTTTGCAATGCTATAAAACTATAAAAAGTGTTTCTTCCACGTATCCGAAATGTTATCGATTTAACAAGGAATACTCTGTAATGTTCCAACTTTTAGTATTGTTTAGTGTTGTAACACTTCTTGACTTACCGTCGCGAAAAACGCTAAACTTTGAAAGAATCTATAATCAATAGTTACATAAAAATTCCACGATATGTAGTAACAACAGCTAGGTTTAAGTTAGCCGTAGAATGTCAGCTCTTTCTTCCTTTGCCTTTATGACCAGGGTTAATCACAGAAGCGTTCGATTGGTGATCCTATTTTCTACGCTCTGGAGCTTTTCGATAGGGATTTCGTCTAGCGTTATTCTCCAATCCCGTCTATTCTTAGATGGAACTGCCGTCGTCGTAACCTAGTCGATGAACGTCACCCAAAATGGAAGGAATGCGGAAAGTTGAGGGTGTCACCTCAGGGGGCAAACAAGCGGTGGGAGATATGGATGAGGAGTGATTGTACTTATAATATCTAGAATTGAGGTGTAAATGATTACTGGTGTTATTTATTAAGGATCTATAGAGCACAATTTACTGCCATTTAACTGATTAATTCAAAGAAATTCCTTGCGATGGTAATATGGCTCCGTCAAAAATTTTCCCAAGAAAATATATAGACGTAACGCGTAAGTAACATGGAGTTCAAGATATTTATTAGGTAATCTACCGGTTAAGGTAGGTTTTTTGGATGGACACAACTATCAAATAAACATTTTGTGACTCCCCACCTAGCAAACTAATCTATATCAGGTCCCTCTTCATCTCGGTGTACTTCTTTCCTCCCTTCATCCCGTCCAACATCCCTATCCTGTTCCTACCCTTACCTCGCTTGCCCAACATTCTCCCCTCTATTACCCTCTTCAACATTCCACTACCGCTCAATACGCCTTTCATCCATTTTTCCTGCCTCCATAGATTTCTCTCAAAAAACCCCTCTCCTCCCCCACCATTTCTAGTACTTCCTCATTTGTTTTCCTTTCGGTCCATTTCACCTTCTCCATTCTTCTCCACACCCACATTTCAAAAGCCTCCAATCTACGTCTATCCTCCTGCTTCAGCGACCACGTTTCCGCGCCGTACATAGCTACGCTCCATATCAGAGTTTTTTCGAGTCTTGTCTTAACATCCCTACTCAACGTCCCCATCATCAACTCCCTCCTCCTTGAGAAAGCCTCCTTGCCCAGCGCAATTCTTCTCCTTACGTCCCTACCACTTTGACCGTGTTGGTCCAAAACACTTCCGAGATATGTAAACTGTTCTACCTGCTCTATTTTTTCCCCGCCTATTTTAATATTTAGCTTAGCCTTTTTTCTTTCTGGAAAATCGCATAACCTTTGTTTTACCAATATTGATTCTCATCCCATATTTATCGCACTGAACCTCAAATTCACTCAACAATGCTTGCAACCCCTTGGCTGAATGAGCAACTAATGCTTGGTCATCAGCAAACCTAACCGATTTTACGAATTCCCCTCCGACTTTCATTCCTACCTCCAGTTCTGCCCATGCCTCTTTAATCATTTCCTCTACATATACGTTGAACAGTACCGGTGACAATGGGCAACCCTGCCTTACACCTCTTCCTAACACTGCCCATCCGGACTCTCCGTTCCCCACTCGCACCTGAGCAGTCTGAGACATGTACAGGTTGCGGATCAGTCTCCTGTTCCTCCAATCCATTCCTATTTTCTGCAATACACGCATTAATTTTTCCCAATTCACTCTATCAAACGCTTTTTCGAAATCTACAAAACAGGCAAAAACGTCCTGATTGTATTCTATATTCCTCTCGACTAGTGATCTCATTACTGCAATGCCATCACGTGTACCTCTTCCTTTCCTGAACCCAAACTGGTCATCCCCTAAGTAATCATTTGCCTTACTCTCTATCCTTTTGTTGATGATCCTGAGAATAACTTTAGCTGCGTGGGATATCAAACTTATTGTTCTGTAATCCTCACATGACGAAGACTTTGCCTTTTTTGGAATAAGAACTAACACCGATCTCACAAAATCTTCCGGCCAGATTCCTTCCTCATAGATACTACGAATCAGTCCATATATGGCCTTCTTCCCACCTTTCCCTAACCATTTCAACATTTCTGCAGGAATATTGTCCACCCCCACAGCCTTATTTGCTTTCATCTCCTTTAATGCCCTTTCTATTTCATCGTCGAGTATGCCTGGACCTAAGCTATCTTCTTCTACGTCATGTTCCCTTTCTATGTCTAACCTTGTCGGCCTAAGTTCTTTAACATACAGTGTTTTTATATATTCCTTCCATCTCTCTTGGATTTTTCCTGGTTCAACTATTATCTTACCCCATTTATCTTTAACTGTTAGCACAGATCTTGCCTTCTTACTTCCCGATAATAACTTAACCTTGCTGTATAGAGCACCAATTTCACCCTTCTTCTGTAAACTTTCCATATCCTCGCATTGCGTTTTCCACCATTCTTCTTTTGCTTTATTTGTGGCCCTTCTCAATTTATTGTTTAACTCTTTGTACTTCATTTTGCCTAACTCTGTGTTTACATTTTTCCATTTTCTTCTCTCATCCATCTTTGCAATCATCTCATCCGTTACCCATGGTTCCCTTATCCTTTTCCCGTTAACGGTTCCTATAGTGTCTTTAGCGGCTTCCAATATCCCTTTCTTGATACATTCCCATTTTTCTTCGATAGTACTCAGTTCTTTACCGTCATCCATCATTTTCTCTACAGCTTGCTGATACTCCTTCCTCGTTATTCCATTTACTGCTTCTAAATTCCATTTCCGAACCCGCCGCCCTTGTCTTATCCTCTTGAAACGCACGTTACTTTTCATAACAACTAAATTGTGGTCAGAGTCCGCATCCGCTCCTGGGAAACTGTGCGAATTTATCACACTGTTCCTAAACCTGTGCCTAACCATAATATAATCTAACTGATACCTTTCTGAGTCACCTGGCATTTTCCATGTATACCTACGCCTTTTGTGGTGTCTAAACCATGTGTTAGTGATGACTAATTCCTGTCTCCTGCAGAAATCAATTGCTTTCTCCCCGCGTTCATTCCTCGTGCCTAACCCATAGTCCCCCACCTCACCACCATCTCTTCCTTCGCCTACCGTCGCATTCCAATCCCCCATCACTATCAAATGTTTCCCTGCAGGAACACTCGCGATGATATCCTCTAACTCATCATACATCCTATCGACTTCTTCCTCCTTGTGGTTGCTCGGTGGCATGTATACCTGAATAATGACCAAGTTCGTCGGCTCTGCTTTAATCTCTACGAGTAAAATTCTATCAGTTGCTTGCTCTATGTTGACTACGCTTCTTCCTACCCCTTTATTTAAAATTACAGCAACCCGTCGTTGGCTCTCGTCCCCGCCGCTGTATATTACTCTATAATGGTCACTCCAGTAATCACCGCTATCCTTCCATCTCACCTCGCAGAGGCCTAAAACATCTATGTTACCTCTTTCCATCTCTCGCTTAATATTTTCTAATTTGCCTCTCCTCAACATTGTCCTGACGTTCCAGGTTCCTATTCTAACTACTTTCGCCTTCTTCTGAGTCTTCTGTCCTGCTGAAGTTATTTCTTCCCTGCAAGGGTTTCGTGGGATGACGACCGCGGAAGCCTTACCTCTCCAGCTGCCGGGCACGACACACGGCCTCTTGGGCCGAGTCCCGTAGTTGCCAGGACTCATATTATCTATAGTGCCCATCATTATATTCTTGGGAATCATAATTGAGGTGGTTTCCCTTTGCCTTCCTCAATAGTGTTTTTAACGTGACACCATCACTTAATGGCCGCCCCACTGGGGTCAGACGCCATTGCAGCCGCCTCACTGAGGAACAGACGCTTCGTGGACTACCTTTCGTCTGGCTCCTAACCTTCGACCTATCTGGCATGGGTGACCCTTCCAGGAGTAATTATTATTACTCCCGCCAGCACAGCTCTAGGGGTCATCGGAACACACAAGCCCTTCCACCACGACAAGGTTGTAGTCCATGGGAGGGGTTCACGATATATCGTAATTAAATGGATTGAATTGAAATTATACCAATTGAATTCAAAGTTTATCAAATGAAATCAAATGATCACATTCACTAATAACTGCATGTTTTGCTGAAATTACATGAGTGGATAAAATATTTAACATCCATAATTACGTTTTTGAGTATTTTTTTTAATAAACTGAGGGAAATCGATGAAGCGCGCGAATCTTGAATGCTAACGACGAGAATCAGGAGAAATCTATAATGTTGTAAAAAGTTTCGTCCGTATTTTTAACATCCTCCGCTATTTAAGTAGAAAGTTTTTCAATTTTTAAAACCTTGTTCCAGTGACTCAAAGTGTGTTTTCTCGAACGACCTAGATAACCCATGCCGGTTATTGTGGCGTATTAAAACGCTTCCCGAGTAGGAAAAACCTTCGATGCACAGCCGGGAAACAAGAAACTCTACTCAGTATGAAGCCCATGGGTCATCGGGAGGTCGTCGTTTTTTCCTATCACCTAGCCGTTTATTACAAAACAAATACTTATTTGAGTAAATTGATCCTGACTTAATCTTTAAATTGTACACATGTTCGGCACTCCCGAACGCAATTCGGGCAAGTTTGCTATCTTGCAAAATTCTCATGCTGTGTACGACCTATATGATGCTACCGAAATTGCTCCCCGAAGTGAGATAATGGGAGCTATAATTCAATGGGGCTCAAGAAGTTTCTCGAGGGCTTGAAATCCGCGAAGGGGATAATACGGTGGGGGGGGGGGGAACGCGTCCGTGCTGTAGGGATTTAGGATACGTGCGTTTTAATGGGTGAGAGAGTGATGTTCGAAACTTAACTGTGAATATTTTTGCACAAGCCGCCGCCTCCTCATTTTGGTTCATGTTGACTTTAATTATCATGTCTGCTAATATATTATTTTACATCCTTATTTAAATAAAAATCATGTCTCAATAAAATTTCAATATTTTCAAACATGTTATCACTGCCACCATACCTCCACCGTTTTAATAATTTAGACAATTCACCTACATACCCTGAATTTTCATAAATTTTCAGGAAATGGGAAATTAAAATTCCAACGTATAAGATCGATGATTTCACCATCATTTGATGTAATAACCTACGCATAACAACTTATCACGGAATATTTTAAAATGTACTAAAAACAAAGTATGATCGCACCTACGCTACGCCACTAGTATTCACCATTTAACCCCAACATTATTCAGAAAAGATATCATCATTGATTATCCGGACTTAAATAGTCAAAGAAATATAAAAACTACAGATTTTATCACTTATAACCTAATGGGACAATTTCGTATTCTTCCATGAGATTTTCCTGTTTAAATTTCTTAAGGTTTACAGAGTTAGACATAGAAGGTAAAAGCTGATTTCTCAATTAATTCCTCATTAGTTTAATCAAAGCTGCCTCGTGTGAATTAGGCAGCTTGGGAGTCTAATAGAATCTCAACGTACGTGGTATTAGACAAATGCGTTCTATTGATTATCCCATTGCCTCTGTTCTCTCTTCATTTAATCTAAACTCGACGGTCGTCTAGTGCCTTTTGGTGAACTTTTTCGATGTCATCTGTGGTTGTCGCAATTTTTAGCGTCCCAAACGCTCATCATTTAAGATGGTACAGCCACGTTTAATGTCAGCTGCCCAAAATTTCACGATCATAAATGATACTGCAGAGTTCTTGTAGACAGCGTTGAACTTGTTTCTTCATTTTCACAAAAACCTTCATAAAGACTCACTCAAACAATTATCAAACAGAATCTGCAAAATGGAATTTGCTGGAAAAAAGAATATTTTGGAATGCTATAGCAATTATAACTCAACCAGTGATAGTATTGTTTTATCGGTGAAAAGTGATAGTTCAAAAACCGTCCATACAATTTCTCTACCTTATTTTCAGGACTGAAAAAATTATTATTAATATGTGTCTGTGTATCACGTCTAACTACATGTAAAAGAGAAACAAATAGTATTGATGAATATAAATGAAATAAGCGATTGATTTTCAAACACTGTAATCAAGCTTTGGACGACGGTAGTGAAGGGTTTATCCTGGAAACTAAAAATACATGACACATTTTTAAAATAACAACGGAAAAAACAACCATTACTTTAATTGTTATTCCACTATGATAAAATGATAACAAACAGAATTATAAATTAAGATAGACACCCGCCAAAAATCCATATGTATGCCAAATATGAAAAATATTAAAATAAAGGATAACATTTTGACAGCCATCATTAAAAGAAATTCATCCGCACACGTTACGGTTATTTTTGCACTATTGAGCTAACATGTAGAAAGGCATACATGTATGTAATTGTTTAAAAATGAAAAACTTTTAAATGCTCGTGAGTATCGAGTATAATGGTAGTTAAACATCATTTCTGATTCAACGAGTTCCATGACGTTCCTTCTTTACATTGGATGGGATTCAGTTTCAACTGTCACATAATTCCTTGTCTCGGCTCCAGAGCAGAGAGATTGAATTCAGCTGACAGGCACGTGATTTGAAGCAACTCATATCTTGAATTTTATGAGTAGCGGCTCCACCAAAGCAGACTAGCATTTTTGTGGAATGTCTGGTGTGGAATGTTGAGTTTCAAGTTAAAAGGGAAAATATATAAACTCTGGTCTTTCGCATCGTCCTCAGATTTGCGGATCGATTTTGAAGAAAAAAATCCTTAGGAACATATTTTGATGTTGAGGAAAAACATTTTCGCGACAGATGAAAACTTCATTCCAACTGAAAATCATTGGACACAGGCCTAGTTGATTCCTCACTTTCGCCGTCCTTCAAGGCTTAGAAAACTTTGGGTCGTGAATGATGGATGGATGAATGACGGGGACAACATCATCACCTGCCCTGATACTTCGTGTTGGGGACATTAAAATGATTCTATAAGAATATTTTCTGCCCAAAAAATCAGTGAATTTGTAAGTAAATGAAAGCTGTGGGTACGAAGATATGTTAAACCAATACGAATATTGATAAAGTGTGCATTATTTCAATAATAATAGTGGGATCAAAAATGTGACCAAGCGGGAGGAATGAATGAAGAGCACGGGGAAGTGTTCGTAATCAATTAAACTTCAATTTCAAAATAAATAAAGTGAACTAATCAAGGATTATAGCAGCGATTTCTTTTCATTCTTGTGGAGAAGTATTAGAATCTTCATTAGCAAAACGTTTTTCAGTGACATAATTGGTTTTCATTTTACAACATGCCCACACGTCAACATCACTGAGTGATTGAAATTTCATAATTTGAGAATTTCTTTATGTGCATGTATTTTGGATAAAGATGTTTTGCTAATGCATTAGTAAATGCATTTATTCCGGCACTTCTCGACCAAGGGTTGCAATGAGGTGTGATTTGGTATGATTTAGGTTAAATAATGGAACTGAATTCCGATATGAGATAGTTTCTACGATACGATACGCAACTACATTCGGCATTGCTTCAGAACGTTCCATTACTAATTCTTATCGTTTCCGTACCTATTTTCTTTCCTCACATCTGTTAGAACCAAAATTTATCATGCATAAAATCTGCGTTTTATCTATGGATTTCCGACTATGGAATGTGACTAATGTGAATAATTCATATTTTACAATGCAACAATTTCAGAGAGTAAAAATCATTCACCTTGACCGGGATTGGCGAATGATTTTTACTCTCTGAAATTGTTGCATTGTAATGCACACGTAGCGGATGACTCCGTTTAAGTTACTGTAGCGGCATCTCCCGCAGTTTATTTGAAATTAATTCATATTTTAAAAATAAGTTTATAGTTGAAAAACACGTTAGAACAATAAGCAGGGTGATTATTAACGAATGCTCTACTACCATTTAGTTGGCTTGGATGCTCCATAGGGTAAGAGTGAATAAAAAATAATAGGTATTGGTATGTATTGTATTATAATATATATTTGTATGCATATATATTAAAAATGGTATGTATTTTTTCATGTCTTTTTCACGTATTTCGGTGCTATGCCACAAAATGTTGAGAAATATACTTGCTTAACATAGTTATTCATAAATAGTTTACTTTTAACTGAATCATTTAGTCTCGAAGCAATCTAGAATATTCAATACTAGATGCTCCACTCAGAATAATCAAAAAGAGGAGCATACGTTCCCTCGCGAAATTCTCGAGTGTCATTCCCGGCAAGGGGAGGCTGGAGTGGGCGCTCGGTTCAGGCAGATGTGGGCTTGGATAAGATTTCGGCCGCGGGGGCCCGTCGTTACTGGAATGGGGAGAGGGGGGGTCCTTGGGTGCTGCGAGCGCGCGTACACACGCACTGCAGGGCGGGGAAGTAAGGGCGCCATCGCATGTGGAGACGTCGGAAGATTGGAGCCCTCGGAGCACCTCCTTCCCCGCCATCACCGTTCACCTCCCCCGAAAATCCACCCCGTCGTTCCCTCAGGAACTCGGGCGTAGAATGGGACGCTGCGTCGGGTTGCTGCCCCAGAAAAAGGTCCGTGGCTTCTAGATAGCACCACACCCCTGCCCTTATCCCTCCGTAACGTGACCTAACGTACCGATTCGACCCGATTCTTAGTTTCCAAAATTACAAAAGTGAGTCAATGCATCAGGGAAATCATGAAGGGAACGAACGATAATAATATTTTTTTCGGAGTTAGGATGACATACTAAAATCGTAACAGAAGAAAGGTTATATTGTTATAAGATCAATTAAATCAGTTCGGAATATCAGTTAATAGTGTAAACAAAAAAATGCCGGGACCGTAAACTTGATTCAAACTCAAGTTTACGGTCCCGACATTTTTTTGTTTACATTGATTCACGACCGTTGCTACGTTCCTTGTATATTTAAATCAGTTAATAGGTTTTTAATGCACAGTGTTGAACTCAGGGCTTCGTCATAAAATAATTTACAAATATCCTTAAAGCAGAGTTAGAAAAAAAAATTTTAAATGCATAATCTGTGCATGAATGTATGACTAAATTGTTGAAAAATGAACCAAAAATACTTCAGGTCTATTTATTAATTTAATCATAAATTCAATTCTTATGGCACATTTTGTATTAAAAAACCCCGTATTCATACCGGAGAGCCGAATTTTTCGTACTTTTGTGAATACTAGATTTATCTGCTCATAAAAAATCTGTCGACTAACGGAATTCAGAGTTATTATATCGAGACAATGGCATGTATTTTTTTCACACCGTAAAAAACTGAAAGCAGCTAATATTGGTGTAGCATTTTATAAAATGAGTTCATGAGTAGGATTTCATGTCGTATTAGTAGGCCAAGAAGAATGCATAAAAACGACAGAAACTCATTGAAAAAAAGGTATCTTACAGAATATATTGACTTTGCTTCATGATATTTATTCTTGAGGAAAAATGTTCATCTTCTGGGAATATTTTTATCCTCACACATTAACTTTTGGCTTTTGGAGTTTTGGCGATAAGCATTTTAAAACTGCAAAGATACTAAAATAAAATCTTGCTGTTTTTCTCCACTATACGAGAAGTGTTCATAAAGTAAGGCCCGTTTGGTCACAGAAAAAAATATACTCATATGAAACACATTTTATTGGAACTTTTAGTTAGCTACAAACCTACTCCACTTATCTACGTAATCGCCGTTCACTTCTAAGCATTTTTTGTACCGCTGCACCAGCTTCTTTAACCCCTCTGCATAGAAACTCGCCGCCTGAGGGTTGAACCAATCGCCAACGCCATTCTTGAGTTCCTCTTCGGTTTCGAAACGTTGTCCACCGAACCACTGTTTCAAGTGCAAGAAGAGGAAGTAGTCGCTGGCTGTAAGGTCAGGACTGTACGGTGGGTGGTTTGAAGAGTTCCCAACGACTCAAAACTCTCGTCCACTGGACATTCTTTGCTCTTTGTGGTGGTCGGTGAGAATTTTCGGTACCCACCTTGCACGCAATGTTTGGTATCCGAGGTTTTCCGTAACAATATTGTAGACAGTAGTGCGTCCAAGTTGAGGAAATCGTTCAGCCAGGCCATTAATCGTCAATCGACGATCACATCGCAGTTTTTGTTCCACTTGCGAAACAATTTCACCGGTCAGAATACTGGGCCTACCCCTTCGCTCTTCGTCATGAACATTTGTTCGTCCATTTTTAAAATCACAGCACCATTGTCTAATCTTTCCTTCAGTCGTAACTGTAGGTTTATAAACTAGGCATAATCCCCGATGAATTTCAGCAGCCGACAATCCTTTTGTATACAAGAATCGTATGACAGAACGCACTTCACAGCTGGCGGGATCAACGATTGTCGCGGACATTGTTGTTTGCATGCACGGACAAGCAAACGACTTCTGAAACAAAACAAGTGCTGCTATAGCTTCTCAATGAATCAGTAGATGGCGCTGCAGGAGCAAAACTGTGTTCTGAAGCGCCAATATTTAAATATAAGCAAACGGTACTTACTTTAAGAATACATCTCGTATATGTATTCTTTGTGGTATATGTTAATTTTAAGATCTCAATTTTGAAATAATCCTATAATTCTTTAGCCATCAATTCCCGATCTTTATATTCTTGTTTAGGAAAAATCTTGCTCATTTGCATAGCCTAGCGTGTGTAAATCTTTCCAAAGTTTTCTCATCGTATTTCTTTTTCTAACCCTTAATTACTTATTTGAAATAGTTTTTAAACAATGTGGGGAAAATACAGGTAATCAACAGCCAGTGGTAGTTTAACTAAATTCTCTGGGATATTTTATTTCCTATTTTAATCCCGGTCCGATCATGTTTGCATAGCTTTTTAATTGCTGTTATTATCCTTGAATCAAGAGTATTTTTTCATAGGCTTATGGCAGTTTAAATTAGGACACCGTTTATTCGGCTTATAGTTCTTCATTATATGCCAGGTCATTGTCTATAAGCTGGGTTATGCTAAAAACATAAATGTAAATGGCAGATCATCCCTCTCTAAACCCAGCTTATTACTATTACTTTTTCGAATCATAAGAAATAAACCGAGTTTATGCATATGGAACTTAACTATTCGGGAAATATATAGGTACAACATATTACAGAAGAGAGTAAGAAAATACGTGTACTCCATCCTCAAAAACCACAACGTTTCGTCCAGCCTTCTTCCCAAATGACCCTCTGTCACCTTCAAACGGCCCGCCAACCTATCAGATCTCCTCAAATCCACCAAGCCTCTTTCCAAATCCCCTCCCACCCCCAGAATCACACCCACTCCGTGCTTGCGAGCAAGATGCAAAACTTGTCCTATTTTCACCACTCCACCCCTCTCCATCCCACCTTTTAACTCTCTCCCGCCCTTCCCCCACTCCTCATGCACATCTCAGAATGTAATCTATCTTCTGACACGCAAACTCTGCCCGGTATTTTACATAGGCCAGAGCTCCACACCCCTGAACCTTAGGTAAAACAATCATCGCGCCTCATGTAATCCCTCTTCCCCGTCCGCGGATCTTCCCATCCCAAAACATGCCTCCCATCTCAGCACAACCTTCAACCAGTGTTCCAGTGTTTCCGTTCTGGCATCCCTTCCCCCATCCGATAGCCCTATAAAACTAAAAACCATGGAAATGGCATTTATATGGCTCCGCAAAGCATATCAACATCCGGTTCTCAATGTCGTTCACTAAATGGGGGGTGGGGCTGGGGTAGATGGAGGTGGATTTGTTTCTTGCGAGGTGGTGGTACAATTTATTCAAGTTGCGAAATATGATGACTTGGTTGAATTGATGCCTTGGTCATGGGTGTTGTGGGATCTGTGGATGAATTGTGAGTTTTCTGTGTCACTTGTTACTATTTCCGCATCCTCCTTATTCCATCTCCGCTCCCCTCTTGCCTCCCTTTCCCCCTCCATATACCCCTCATTCACCCTCCCACACTAACTGTTTTCCCCTCTCCCTCGTCCCATACTCTCTCTGCACCGCGTACCCTTTTCCTCAGTCATATATTATCTTCCGAAGAAGACGGAGCTCGAGTCCGTCGAAATTATCAAGATATTATTCTGAGTGTTCTTTTTATGTGTTCTCGTGATGATGTATATATATATATATATATATATATATATATATATATATATATATATATATATATATATAAATATATATAT
The DNA here is from genome assembly GCA_037158775.1 of Hetaerina titia. Taxonomy (NCBI): domain Eukaryota; kingdom Metazoa; phylum Arthropoda; class Insecta; order Odonata; family Calopterygidae; genus Hetaerina; species Hetaerina titia. The sequence continues at coordinate 5,533,357 of CM073771.1, forward strand.
ATATATATATATATATAAATAAATATATATATATATATATATATATATATATATATATATATATATATATATATATATAAATTGAGAAGGGCCACAAATAAAGCAAAAGAAGAATGGTGGAAAACGCAATGCGAGGATATGGAAAGTCTACAGAAGAAGGGTGAAATTGGTGCTCTATACAGCAAGGTTAAGTTATTGTCGGGAAGTAAGAAGGCAAGATCTGTGCTAACAGTTAAAGATAAATGGGGTAAGATAATAGTTGAACCAGGAAAAATCCAAGAGAGATGGAAGGAATATATAAAAACACTGTATGTTAAAGAACTTAGGCCGACAAGGTTAGACATAGAAAGGGAACATGACGTAGAAGAAGATAGCTTAGGTCCAGGCATACTCGACGATGAAATAGAAAGGGCATTAAAGGAGATGAAAGCAAATAAGGCTGTGGGGGTGGACAATATTCCTGTATAAATGTTGAAATGGTTAGGGAAAGGTGGGAAGAAGGCCATATATGGACTGATTCGTAGTATCTATGAGGAAGGAATCTGGCCGGAAGATTTTGTGAGATCGGTGTTAGTTCTTATTCCAAAAAAGGCAAAGGCTTCGTCATGTGAGGATTACAGAACAATAATTTTGATATCCCACGCAGCTAAAGTTATTCTCAGGATCATCAACAAAAGGATAGAGAGTAAGGCAAATGATTACTTAGGGGATGATCAGTTTGGGTTTAGGAAAGGAAGAGGTACGCGTGATGCCATTGCAGTAATGAAATCACTAATTGAGAGGAATATAGAATACAACCAGGACGTTTTTGCTTGTTTTGTAGATTTAGAAAAGCGTTTGATAGAGTGAATTGGGAAAAATTAATGCGTGTATTGCAGAAAATAGGAATGGATTGGAGGGACAGGAGACTGATCCGCAACCTGTACATGTCTCAGACTGCTCAGGTGCGAGTTGGGAACGGAGAGTCCGAATGGGCAGTGTTAGGAAGAGGTGTAAGGCAGGGTTGCCCATTGTCACCGGTACTTTTTAACGTATATGTAGAGGAAATGATTAAAGAGGCATGGGAAGAACTGGAGGTAGGAATGAAAGTCGGAGGGGAATTCGTAAAATCGGTTAGGTTTGCTGATGACCAAGCATTAGTTGCTCAGTCAGCCAAGGGGTTGCAAGCATTGTTGAGTGAATTGGAGGTTCAGTGCGATAAATATGGGATGAGAATCAATATTAATAAAACAAAGGTTATGCGATTTTCCAGAAAGAAAAAGGCTAAGCTAAATATTAAAATAGGCGGGGAAAAAATAGAGCAGGTAGAACAGTTTACATATCTCGGAAGTGTTTTGGACCAATACGGTCAAAGTGGTAGGGACGTAAGGAGAGGAATTGCGCTAGGCAAGGAGGCTTTCTCAAGGAGGAGGGAGTTGATAACGGGGACGTTGAGTAGGGATGTTAAGACAAGACTCGTAAAAACTCTGATATGAAGCGTAGCTAATGTAATGCTAGAGTAATGATGTTAAGAAAACACTAGAGAAAACTTAGGCATAGACTATGTACGGTGCAGAAACGTGGTCGCTGAAGCAGGAGGATAGACGTAGATTGGAGGCTTTTGAAATGTGGGTGTGGAGAAGAATGGAGAAGGTGAAATTGACCGAAAGGAAAACAAATGAGGAAGTACTGGAGATGGTGGGTGAGGAGAGGGGTTTGTTGAGAGAAATACTGTCGAGAATACTTATCGAGGAATCCATGAGTCAGATATCTTGAGATTTTGATGGTTGGGAGATCAATGACATCCAATCCGGCACTATGAGTAGCCATTCAGTGTGTATTTTCGGGAGGCATTTAAGTGACGGTGGTTTTGGGCCAATTACGGGAAGCCACTGCCAATCTTCCTCAGGAATGGTTGATAAGGAAAACTGATTCACGTTTCATTTTGTCAGTGTGATATGGCTTACGAGATCCTTCCCAAAATTGGTAAGACTTATTTTTCCCGTAGACGGAAGGGCATGCGGCGGTTTCTCTGGCTGGGGTCGAGGGAGGAGAGTCTCAGGAAAGACTGGAGGCCGGTGGCAGTTGACTCCCAGCCTTTGGGGATTGTGGATCGTTCGTTAACGAAACCTCTAATAACGAGGTCTCGTTACGCTTCGTCATGAACCGGTCATTGGAACAGCGCTTCGCCATCAAATTTGGCTTGAAACTGGGCAAAACCTAGAAAGAGACTCATGACATGCTCAAGGCAGCTTATGGTGATAAAGCAATAGGTAGATATATAGGATATTTTTGAGTGGCACAAGTTATTTTGGGAGGGTATATCTACATCCACACATTACCCCTCAAGCCGCCGCAAGGGCGTGTGGCAGGGGGATGCTAGGTTACCACCCTAAAGTAGAATAGAAACCCGTGCAAAATCAAATCATATTACCTCTATACAAATATTAGTTTGTTCATGCACTCGACAAATCTTAATAACACGAAAGAAATTACTTACATGCAACAACATTCGATAACAGAATACGTACATTCACATAATTCTGTAGAACTTTAACAAAGATGGGTCTATAAAATAAAAAGAATAACATGCAGGAAAAAATATGCAAGATGTCAAAAAATGTATTCTCTACCAACTCTAATTATCTCCTATGCGATTGATTTCATTACTCTCCTGCTATTATGATCTCTAATGGTTCGAGGAATAAACATTTTAAATCTATCCGCCCTACAATAAATCTCCCTAATTTTTCGTGGGTGTTCTGATCTACCATAGAAAGAGGGGGCCTGCAATATATCCTTAACATCCTGTAAGATTTTGAAGGTTTAAATGATAACATCTACATCTGCACAACCTCCCCCCAAGCCGTCGCAAGGGCGAGTGGCAGAGGGCGGTGGGTCACTACCCATTCTTTATACATTCATTATATTTCCTCATGCTCCTGGCCCCCCGCGATTCACCAAAAACGGCGTGGAAAGGGGACGAACGAACACCAATCCTTCAACATGCTACATACGAGGAGAAGATGTTGAAGACGACGAATGTTCAGGACGCCATTCGAGCTCAGAAAGGGACGAAAATCTTGCAAGATTGAAGAATTTGTTGGATAAGGATCGCAGATCTAGTGTTTGCATAGTTTATGATGAACTTGGCATTCCTAAAAGTCAGGTGCACCGACTTGTAACCGTAAAATGAACATGAGAAATGTATGTGCGAGGTTTGTGTTGCGAGTTCTCTCGGACAAGCAGAAGGAAACTCGCACGCGGATCTGCCAAGAGCTTCTCGACCAAATGAGTGACGATCCAAATTTTTTGACAACTCTCCACCAGACTTCTTCCTCTTCTTTCGCCTCAAATCCGTGATGAAGGACGTCACCATGGTTCGGTGGAAGGGTTTCGACAGGCCGTGTCGAGGGAGCCAAGCAATATTCCGGGCGCCGCCTTCCAGAGGCGTACGAGGCGTGGAAATTCCGCTGGCAGCGGTGTTTGGACGCACAAGGGTGCTGCTCCGAAGACCTTTTAGTAGTGAATGTATTAATCATGGCGATATATTTTTTTTAATCGACTCACCGCTTCTATATATGGGACAGCCATTTTAAGGTACTGGTGCGTGCTGTTATCAAAAATAGAAGATAACTATTGTTTTAAATAATCTTTAATCATTATTACTGTTGCGCTGTTCTTATCCACCGTATTGAGCTTTACTCACCGTCGCAGTAATCAGTCCGAAATTTGGTTAAATGGAAACGTCCGAGGACCGCTCAAGTCAAGATCATGTGACGCATACGAAGAGTAAATTACACGTATTCTTGATGCAATTGAGCTGCGCCCTGTTATTATTCCCTACGCCGTCGGTGAGTAATGAGGAAAATGTGATGCTGATACAATTTTGACGTAAATACCCTGCGATCCCCGAAAAATGTGTGTTGCTGTTTCCGCAACTTCATTGCTGAGGAGCTGCCACGAGAACCATTAGAGCCGACTTCTCCGGAGTTGGCTGGTCGCGTGGTCAGCCACCTCACTAGTACAGTAGACGGCGCGATGAAAGCCCCGATGCCGCTAAAAGAGCAACGGAACTCGTATCTTCGGGTTCCACTTTCAGCGGCGGTTCGAGGCCTCATCACGCGACGCAACAACGTACGGAGCCAATGGCAAAAATACCTCACGGCGGATGGGCGGAGACAGCTCTCAAAGCTCAACGTTGCGGTAAAGGATGCCCTCCGGGAGGACCACTGGGATGCGCACTTACGGGAGGAGCTCCTTTCGGAAGACTGCAACGTGGACGTGGCGTGGGTGTGGAAGATATGCAGGAGGCAGTGGGCTCCCCAAAGACCGGACCCAATCATCGTCGACGGAGACAAGGTGGCACGATCTCCCATGGAAAAGGTGGAACTGCTCGCTGACCACCTGACCAGCAGCTTTTCGCCCAATCCTGGGAACTCTACCTCTGCCGAAATAGAGGAAGAAATCGAGGTGTCCGAGGAAGCAGGAGACGCCGATCTAGAAGACGCCTCGGAAATTCTCAGATTCGATGAGAAGGACGCCATAGGGGAAATACGTCGCCTCCGCATAAGGAAAGTCTCCGGAAGCGACAACATTCCCAAAGTTGTCATCCGGGAGCTTCCAAAGGCGGCGGTGAGGTACCTGACAACGATCTTCAATGGTTGTGTCAGGATTTCCAACTTCCCGACCACTTGGAGAAGAGCGAGAATCGTCTGTCTGCCGAAGTCACAGAAATTTGAGGTGGGTCCCGGAGAATTCCGGCCTATCTCCATGTATAAATGATGAATATCCATGCATAAATCCATGAATATCCATGCATAAATCCATGAATATCCATGCATGATGTATTATTTTTAACATGCTCAGATGTCCTAAATTTAAATAGAAGTTTATTCATACTCGCGATTTTAAATCCATATACGACAAAAACCTAGTATCCGATGCTGCTACCATTCTATGGCAGTCTATTGAATTCATCGATGACATAGATAAAAAAAGTAGAACTATTTAATACGTTCTTAGATAACCTAGGAGACAATCATGCACCGTTAATAAAAATCCGACTGTCAAAACCACGCTCCCCATGGATAACAGATGAAATAAAAGCCTTGGTGCGCAAGCGTGACACATAAAAACATAAAAATGATCATTTATTCGAAAACTATTAAAAATTCTTTTTTTTATTCTTAGTTAATACTATGTTTCTCATTACTTGTAATGTTTGTCAATATAATTAGTTTCATCATTTCAACTTCAGTAATTTAATAACATGTATGCTGTATAAAAATGATTGTTACAATTTATATGTATCTTTCCTAACAATAGGGTTTTCGCGGGTTTTCCACACCCCCCTCCTCTTCGTGGGTGTTTCTAGCTTTTCCCACAAACCTCATTCTTTGCTTACACTTTTCTTATCCTAGTGTTTCTCTCTCTAATCATTGTCTTTTACTTTGTGCATGTGTGTATGTGTAGGTGTATCCTTAATCTATGTATGTATGTAAGTATGTATGCATATATATATATATATATATATTTTCTTTCCTTTTCCTTTATTTTTTGATGCGAAAATTTGTACAAAATGAATTTGTGCCTGTCTATATGTATTTCTGTGTATATTTTTATTAGGTGATCTACCGGTTAAGGTAGGTTTTTTGGATGGACACAACTATCAAATAAACATTTTGTAACTTCAAACAAAACCCAATCCAGCAACCTACTCTACATCATGTCCCTCTTTATCTCTGTGTACTTCCTTCCTCCCTTCATCCCGTCCAACATCCCTATCCTGTTCCTGCCCTTACCTCGCTTGCCTAACATTCTCCCCTCTATTACCCTCTTCAACATCCCACTACCGCTCAATACGCCTTTCATCCATTTTTCCTGCCTCCATAGGATTTCTCTCAACAAACCCCTCTGCTCACCCACCAACTCTAGTACTTCCTCATTTGTTTTCCTTTCGGTCCATTTCACCTTCTCCATTATTCTCCACACCCACATTTCAAAAGCCTCCAATCTACGTCTATCCTCCTGCTTCAGCGACCACGTTTCCGCACCGTACATAGCTACGCTCAATATCAAAGTTTTACGAGTCTTTTCTTAATCTCCCTACTCAACGTCCCCGTCATCAACTCCCTCCTCCTCGAGAAAGCCTCCTTGCCTAGGGCAATTCTTCTCCTTACATCCCTATTACTTTGACCCTATTGGTCCAAAACACTTCGGAGATATGTAAACTGTTCTACCTGCTCTATTTTTTCTCCTCCTATTTTAATATTTAGCTTAGCCTTTTTCTTTCTGGAAAATCGCATAACCTTTGTTTTATTAATATTAATTCTCATCCCATATTTATCGCACTGAAACTCCAATTCACTCAGCAATGCTTGCAACCCCTGGGCTTGCTAATGCTTGGTCATCAGCAAACCTAACCGATTTTACGAATTCACCTTCGACTTTCATTCCTACCTCCAGTTCTTCCCATGCCTCCTTAATCGCGTACCTCTTCCTTTCCTAAATCCAAACTGATCTTCCCCTAAGTAATCATTTGCCTTACTCTCTATCCTTTTGTTGATGATCCTGAGAATAACCTTTGCTGCGTGGGATATCAAGTTTATTATTATGTAATCCTCACATGATGTAGCCTTTGCCTTTTTTGGAATAGGAACTAACTCTGATCTCACAAAATCTTCCGGCCAGTTTCCTTCCTCATAGATACTACGAATCAGTCCATATAGGGCTTTCTTCCCACATTTTCCTAAACATTTCAACAGTTCTAGAGGAATGTTGTCCACCCCCACAGTCTTATTTGCTTTCATCTCCTTTAATTCCCTTTCTATTTCATCGTCGAGTATGCCTGGACCTAAGCTATATTCTTCTACGTCATGTTCCTTTTCTATGTCTAACCTTGTCGGCCTAAGTTCTTTGCCATACAGTGCTTCTATATGTTCCTTCCATCTCTCTTGAATTTTTCCTGGTTCAACTATTATCTTACCCCACTTATCTTTAACTGTTAGCACAGCTCTTGCCTTCTTACTTCCCGTTAATAAGTTAACCTTGCTGTATAGAGCACCAATTTCACCCTTCTTCTGTAAACTTTCCATATCCTCGCATTGCGTTTTCTACCATTCTTCTATTGCTTTAGTTGTGGCCCTTCTCAATTTATTGTTTAACTCTTTCTACTTCATTTTGCCTAACTCTGCGTTTACATTTTTCCATCTTTTTCTCTCATCCATCTTTTCTATGTGTATATGCATGTATTTTATAAATTTTATACCATATATAATATGTATACGACAATGGGTTAAATGGAAGAATGGACCATTAGGTCTCAATTTCGCCCAAATAAAGTCCTCTATCTATCTATCTCCTTGTTCGAAGGCTTCGGTAAGATATTCGAGCGACGGCTGCATTGGCCGTTGACTGACTTCGTCTGGGAGAATGACATCCTTATGGAGGAGCAGTTTGGCTTCCGAGAACAGATTCCATAGTCCATCAGCTGGAGCGAACGACGGATTTCATCACCGACAACTTAAACAGGAAAATGGCGGTTGTTGGGGCCTTCTCCGACGTCAGTAAGGCGTTCGATCGCGTCTGGCATCCGGCTGTTTTGTTGAAAATGAGGCGACTCCATTTCCCACCTTGGATAATAAGAACGATTCACTCCTACTTAAGAGACAGGACATTCACAGTGCAGTGGCTTGGGGCGGACTCTGGTGTGCGTCGGATCTCCACCGGCGTGCCTCAGGGATCCGTCCTCGAGCCACTGCTTTACAACATCTATTCCCACGACATTCCAACTCGTCTTTGTAGGAACCTTGAGATCCTACCTCTCTCCATTATGCCGACGATATGGCCCTCCTGTGCCGTTCCTGGCAGAAGGTGACTGTGGTGCGAAGACTGCATAACGCCGTGGCGGAACTCTTAGATTGGTTCCGCCGATGGCTTTTCGCAGTTAACGCACAAAAGACAAAGGCGATCTTCTTCCAGCCGGATAATGGTCGGCCGCCAGGAGTGAACCTCTGTGAACGGAGTCGCCCTACCGTGGGAATCCGAAGTTACCTACCTACTAATTGACCGGAAACTCCTTTGAAACGCCAAAAGCGCTTCAGTTTCGTGCAAGGCATGCGCGGCGCTTAGTCGGTTCCGGCCGATTATTCGTCCACAGGTCCTGAGCATGGACACGAAGACTGTAGACTGTACCAAGCGTGCGTGCTGCCAATCATCACGTACGCTGCCCCGGTATGGTCAGAAGTGCCGCGAAAGAGTCTCGCTCAAATTCAAGTGGTGCAGAATTTTGCTCTTCGTGACATCATGGGACGCGGTCGTTACGCCCTTGTTTCCGAGATGCACGAGGACGGGAAACTGGAACCCCTGGACGTCCTTCTGCCGAGAATCTCGGAAAAATTCTTCCTGAAAGCGGCAGAGGCTGAAGCGACCCTGATACAAAGGGTCGCCGAAATTAGGGTCTGGCCATTGGACCGCTACAAGCATCCAATAGCTTCCTTAATAACCGAAGACTCCCGTCCGGCGAAGAAGAGGCCAAGGCTGCTCTGAGCGGGAAGAGTACGAATGCAGAAGAATTCTTTGTGCCTTAGCAGCCTTGGAGGCTGGAAAGGCGTATTGCAAGGGCTACGAAAAGAGCCCTTTGCAGTCGAATGCCAAGGAAAAAATGTATGTGGCAGGGAGTCAAGCACCAGGTGGGTAGGGTAAGAAATGTTTACACATACCCCGGATTCAAATTAGGAACCCTATGGTCTATTTAGTTATACTTGACATCAAATATTTTTAAAATTTCAACCGGTATCAACATTAATAAATCGAAATAAGCAAACGTATTTTACGGTCATACTGGCGCACAAAACTGTTTTGTTTTCGATGCGATGCTGCATCGGTATTCGTTTTCTTTCCCAAAGTCGAGTTCTACGTACGCGTGCCTTTCTAAGTGCATAGAAGGTTCGGTTCGGAAAAGGAGGCATCACTAAACTCAAACGAGGCAATACGTGATGCCCATGGATACGACTTGGGCCAAAACGCTTTTGCGATTTCGCCCCTATTTTATGAGAGCCGTGACGTTTTATGACTCCCGTCTTGAATTCGCACCGTGAGCGTTCGACTCGTAACATTGGTTCCCGGTCCAATGGAGAGGGGCAGGACAGAAACCAAAATGGGAGGAAGGAAAGGCCCTCGGGGCAAGGTCCCCTTCCCCTCTCCCAGTGGCCTCCCTCCGGAAATAAGACGAACGAAGGGTGATAGAAAAAGGCAATGGATTGTTTTGTGAGGGGTGTGGTTTCCCTTCTCATTCATTCCTCTCTCTTTCCACCGACATGCCAAATTTTGTTGTTATTTTGACCCCCACAGTAACCAAGGAGTACATCTCCTCGAGGCCGGCAAAGAAAGGGCTCGTTGTCCCTTTAGTTACAAGTATTTAAAATAAAGCATTTGTGCGGGAAATACAAGTTGCAGTTCTTTGATTCTCAATGCTTTGGTAAAAGATACTCATTGTAGACATTCCTACATGATCAGATCAGCCTTTTGCCAAGAGGGAACTGTGTGAATAATATTAGCATTTTATTGTGTTCATTTTGATGCTCGGATATTTAGGTGGGTGTAGCACTCATCTCGGACCGAGTTGGCGAAGGGGATTCAGGGCGTTTGCGGTTCTTGAGGAAGATTTTGCACTCAGGGAAAAATACAGCTTAGTTGTGGCTTGAAGTGTCCAGAGACGTCACCCGAGTAAGACCTCACAATTTTCGGTCTCTAGATGAAGGTGCCGTTCCATTGGGTTACCGTGTTTTTTAGCTGTAGGGCAAGTGGAATATTTTTGGTAGATTTGCTTGTGTGAGTGGGTATTGTTATTAACAGTTTCAGAGAGAAGAAGCTCGATGAAGAAGTGCATGCATGTGATGTAAAATAATGATTTTTGAATTATTCAGATGTAAATCGATATATGCAGAGTTCATTTCCATGAAAGATATGAGCGGAGATTGGACCAATTTAAGATTTGGGGTGGGGAGATGAAGACAATGAGGAAGCCAAAGAAGAAGGTGGAGTTGAAGTATTTGTAATGAAAGTGGAAGAGGGGATATAAAATAGAGAAGAAAAAGTGAACCAAAGGAAGATTTAAACGAGCATGATGAAAGGTAACAATAAAAGTGATTTTGTCATCACCAATAGTATTTTCACATTTGAATTTTAAGATTGATTTACTGGGGTCCTCCATTCTTGTCTATTCATTGTTAAGTCCCATTCCCCCTAATAAATTTTCTGTTTACGCGCTTCTCAATTTTTTGGACTTAATTGGATAGCTTCAGGCGGGATGTGGTGGAAGTAGAACATAATGAATAATAGATGTGGGACTTTTCCACTTATCAACTGGAAAATTGCTACTATCTATTATTAGTTATGAGGAGGGAGTTGATGGCAGGGCGTTGAGTAATGATGTTAAGAAAATACTAGAGAAAACTTAGGCATAGACTATGTACGGTGCAGAAACGTGGTCGCTGAAGCAGGAGGATAGACGTAGATTGGAGGCTTTTGAAATGTGGGTGTGGAGAAGAATGGAGGTGAAATTGACCGAAAGGAAAACAAATGAGGAAGTACTGGAGATGGTGGGTGAGGAGAGGGGTTTGTTGAGAGAAATACTGTGGAGGCAGGAAAAATGGATGAAAGGCGTATTGAGCGGTAGTGGAATGTTGAAGAAGGTAATAGAGGGGAGAATGTTGGGCAAACGAGGAAAGGGCAGAAACAGGATAGGAATGTTTTTACGGGATGAAGGGAGGAAGGAAGTACACAGAGATGAAGAGGGATCTGATGTAGAATATGTTGCTCGATTGGGTTTTGTTGGGAGTCACAAAATATTTATTTGGTAGTTGTGTTCATTCAAAAACATACCTTAACCGGCAGATTGCCTTATGATAATAATAACCAAGTGTTTTTATTTTCTTAAACATATTGATTGTTCAACTTTATCAAAAGGGCTTCTCTGTTATGGTATAACTATTACTAATCAATGAAGTTTATCACACAGTGACTGCTTTACACTTATTCTTAAAACTTCTAAAATTGGATGGATAGGGCTCATACATACCTCCAGGCAGATGGTTCCAGTCAACCGCAGTTCTGGGAAAACAGGAGTATATTTTCTTATTTATATTTTGCGTTCTTATTTTTATTTTCAAACTCTGGTCGTTTTTTCCCCTTAAAACTTGGTTTTTAGATCTCCTTCCATAAATCTTCCCACGCGTTTTCATTTTTAATAATTCTAAACATTGCGCCTAACCTACTCTTTTTTCTTCTATTTTTCAAACTCTCCCATTTCAGCATATCCATAATTTCTGTGACACTCTGTGTTATTTTTTACTTTCCTAGTATATATCTTTCTTCGAACTTTTTCTATCTTTTTAATATTTCCCTCCTCATACGGATCCCATACTATGGACGAGTATTTTAGGATTGGGCTAACCAGTACCTTATGCGCTTTTTCTTTAGTGGCTACGCTACATCCTTTTGAATTTCTCATTCCCAAAAAAGTACTTTAAATGCCTTCCGGATCTCATTATCTACTTGGAATCCCCACCCAAGATCTCTAGTTAAGAAAATGCCTAAATATTTGCGATGACTGCTACATGGAATTTTTTCTCCAAAGAGGGCGTAAATATCCTATCTATAAAGAGTGTGTTAATCCTTTTGTGCATTCTTTTTATTTGAGAAATTTATATGCTTACTCTTACGAACATTGATGGTCATATTATTATTTATAACCCACTCACCAAGGCGATCGATGTCATTTTGTAGTGTTACGAGAAAATTTACATGCTCTACGCGTCTGTATATAATGCAATCACCAGCAAAGAGTCTTATTTGGAAATGTAAATTGTTTGGTAGATCGTTTACGTAAATTAGGAAGAGTAATGGCCCTAGAATACTGCCTTGTGGAACCAATGCTCTAAAGTTCTCCTCTTTTGAAAATGCATCCCTTGTTTTTACTTTTTGAATTCTGCCTGTAAGAAAATTTGTCATGAAAAAATCTATTGCTTTAACTTCAAATCCAATGGTAGGGAATCCAACTTTAACAACAACCTATTGTGAGGCACTTGGTTGAAAGCTGCCGAAAAATCAATGATTAGTGCATCAACATCCTTTCCTTCATCTATTGAGTTGCCGATATATTGGCTTAATCCAAAAAACTGCGTTTCAACAACTATCCCGTTCTAAACCCATGTTGATGCTTGAATAGCCATCTATCTCTTGTCCACCATTCCAGAATATAACCAGTGATTCTTTTTTCCATTATTTTGCAAACAACTGATGTTATGATGAGGTCTCAGGCGTGATGTGGTGGAAGCGTAACATATTAAAACCACAGGTATTGCAATTTTCCACTAGATATTTTATTTCGACACTACCGGTTTCGATGTTTTCACATCATGACACCTGATGATGATGTGAAAACATCGAAACCGGTAGTGTCGAAATAAAATATCTAGTGGAAAATTGCAATACCTGTGGTTTTAATTAACTGATGTTATGCTTAGCGGTCTATAATTCTTGGCTATTGCCATATCTCCTTTCTTGAAAATTGGCGTAATATTTGCATTTTCCAATTATTAGACAAGGCATCATTATTTTTAGTTACTTTGAATAGATGACTCAGGTACAAAGCTATTGCGGTATCACCCAGTTTTAGAATGTCAATTGATATATTGATATCCGGTCCCACTGACTTATTTTTCCTCATCTTCCTTATTTTTTTACAAAATACGAGTCCTCCACGATAATATCATTTGTCGAGGGATGTGTGCTGTTACCCTGATGAGGTTCTCCGTCGCTTCTAAGCTATTCAGGCCAACTTTGTTTTCCTTTTTGTTTTTTATTCCCCGGAAAACATCCGTTAATAGGAGTTTAAAATATTTGCTTTTCTATAGTGTCGATTATAATGCCATTATCGTTAGTTTTTCATGTGCTCACGCGTTCCATTTTGCGTGTCGCATTGAATGGCTCCCGCCCGGGTAGTCATCCGAGGCGGTTTTATGCTGTCATAATGAGTCGTCATTCGATGAATCGCCTGATTGGATAAGTATGGTGCGTTGAGTCTTTTAGGGTTGGAGAAGGAATCATTTGTGGTGAATAATCTTGTGAACTTCTACACGAAGGGTTCGGATTTGAATGCTTGAGGTGGCTGGAGTTTTTTTCTAGCATCCTGATCCATACTTGGGGTGTATGAGGCGAACGGTAACTACGGCCGTATGATATAATGGGAAGAGTTGACCCCAGCCGTACTCTTATAAGTGGTCAGTGGATAGGAAGGGGAGTTAGAAAGGTTATAAGTTATCGGAATAATTGTAATTTAAAAAAATATTGTAAATAAAATAAAATAAAATCCACTGCCCACTTATAAGAGTACGGCTGGGGTCAACTCTTCCCATACTTGGGGTATTCTGTGGAGAGCACATTTTGTGGAGTACGCCGTCCCTCGGGTGGGGAGTTGAACTGTGGGATCTCTAGGCGCCACCTGTTAGGAGGGGTTTAATGTCGACACCAAATTTCTCCCTTCCCTACTTCCCCAACCCATATACACCCAACCCCTACCAAATCACCCATCTACCCCTTATGGCGCAAACGGCTTCAGCTATCGATTGCCTCCACTCATACTTCTTTTTGTGTTAAAGCGTTGGGATAGGTAAACTGATGTGCAGAAGCATGATGTAATGTCGTAGACGTGTTTTTAAAGCCATAGAAAACGGAGTATGATGCCCAACCTCATCACATCTAAGAGAGAGAAAAGCTAGCGAGCTTATTATGTTTGGAATTGTCGCGACCGCGAATATGTGGAGATGGAAAAACCTGTACGCAACTCAACTTATAATTAGCCGTCATTTTGATATTTCTTAATATTTAAAAAGGAGGAGAATTAAAATAAAATAACACTTAAATTCAATTATTCATGAAATTATCAAGCCATTCCTACTCTATACTTTTGAAATAATGAATTTCATGTAGAAAACTTCAGAGTGGCGGGCACAAATAAATAGAGTACCTGGGAGAGGATGATTTCTCAGAGATAGTAAATTCAGTACATTGGTAAGGCTTGAATCTTAAATGTGGCGCCACTCTTTATAAATTTTTTCTTATCTCTAATAAGGCCATTGGTCATAAACTATGGGCTTCAAGGTGGGTATTCCATTATACCGAAGCATATGATTCTGTATTCTATTCTCGTTGTCTTCAGTTATATTGAGTCATTATTCATCAGTAACTATAAAGATTTGAAAAAGTGAATACAAAGGGTGGATAATGTAAAATATCTTAATTCTGAGCTATTTCCATTTATTGTTTCTATTTTAATCCCCATGGAACAGTCTCATATATTTTAATTAAATAATAATAATATTAACTAATGAAGTTTCCAAAGTGATATCAAAAGGGAGAATAAATTATTTCTTTTGATACACGTATACACGTATATAATTACTTTCATGTGCGTAGCTGGATACGAGTACAATTGCTATTAACACTTGGTATTGTAATGAGTTGATTGATTAGTAACTATGAATTATTGATTAAATTATAATTATTAGTTCATGAGAAACGATACAAACATTCAATTTTCATCGATTTGTTACCGGGGTCATTTGGGCAAAGGTTGATATAAGATTTTTAAATATAGGAGGTGGAAATATAATGAGAAAAGATAATAAAACTGTCGCAAAATAAAACTTAAATTTAGTCACATATTGTGAAATCATTATTATCTCGTACTCTGCTGGAAATAAATCAAAGTAAGGGCCATCGCGAGAAACTTCTCTTTTTAATTTACTGAGGTAAAAACCTTTCGTTAAATCTCTCAATATTGGGGGATTGGTCTAACTCTCTGGTGGCCTATTTGTTGATCAAATTTTGCCATCTTCCTGCTGATATCAATTAGAATCATACCAAAACACAAATTTCAGTGGTTATGAGATCTAGCTCTACACAATATCCCACGAACCGCCATGAGGGCGTGACGGGGGGGTGTTTGGATACCACCCGTCAAACAGAATAAAACCACATGCAAAAAAGACAAAAGCATGCCAATTCATACCCACAAGAACGTTTATATATCCATGTAAATACATATGCTAGCAATCCACATAAACATGAACATGCACCTACGGATATTATGTACGAAAAGTTTGTAATTCAAATTACGGTTTGTACTATGACTTCGATTTCTTGCTAATATGATTCTTGATTTTCCGTGTAAAGAACAAGTATTTTGTATTTATCTGTACTAAAGAGTATTTCCCCTATCTTATCTTTGTGATCTAATCTTCTCAAATAGGGCGCGACCAGAATATTTCCTTTGTGTTATAGTGAAACTCGTGCGCTCTGAACTATGCTAAAAGCCTGTCTCGCTCGTTCTCTTCGCATCTAATTTGTCTCCTAGCCTGATTCCTCTGAAAGACATATTTCAGTGCCAAAGCTAGTACTCAGTCATGAGACATAAAGAAAGGAAATCCCTTCAATACGACGGTGGTCTCAGAAGTACCCAGCCTGACCTAGAGATGGCCGTAGTTGTTTGAAAAATAGCTCTATTAAAAAAGTACTCAATATATAAAGCATATGTTTCAATAAATAAAACAGTTTCTGGCGTAACTTGGTGGAAAATCTTCAGACTGACTTTTAATAATCAAACCACTTTACTTTTCCACATAAACTTTTTAATTTTTACAACCCAGGTGTCCTGATGATGTTTTGCTATAACGAAACCTGGGTAGTAAAAATTAAAAAGTTTATGTGGAAAAGTAAAGTGGTTTGATTATTAAAAGTCATATGTTTCAATTTTGAAGACGCCACGTTGTTTAGCATATGTTTGGCAGCCATCAAGAGTGAACGTTTTCAGTGAATTTGTGAAAATTGAGAAAATTGCTCACCGTTATGCGATGAAATACTTTTAATTGAAGGTCCTCAGCTAAACCAATGTAAAAGCTGAACTGGATTTCACACTGGGTGAGTCTGCTCGTTCGTTTGCAACAGTAAAATATTGGGTAGCAAAGGTCAAACGAGCTGTCAAGCTGAGCATCGAATTGGTCGATCAAAGAAGGTGACGACTCCAGAAATGATGAAGAAAATCCAAAGAGGGATACATGATGATCGTCGACTGAAAGTGCGCGAGCTAGCAAAGACATGGTAGGCGTTTCAAAAAGTGCGGTACATCGCACGTTAACTGAAAATTTGAAAAAATGACTCGGTGGTCAAAGATTATCCAACCGTGAAGAAGTGATGGCTAGGCAGTTAATGACTACTTTGAGGAGCAAGACAGTTCTTATTACAAAGTGGGTATCGAACTTATTGAACATCGCTAGGGAAAGTGTATAGAGCTGAAAGGAGATAAAGTTGAAAAATAAATATATTTCTTTCCAAATTTTTGTGTTTTCTTTGTTGGGTACTTCTGGGATTACCCTCGTAATCTTGTTTTTTTAAATATCTAAATTCTAAGTGAGTCATCTATGCCAAATCAAATTAGAATGTGTATAAAGCTAGAATAATTAAAACCTTACACAAATTTTTCATGAAAACTAAGAGTACACTTTCATTTACCGACATTGCATGAAAATACAAAACCTCCTATCTTTCTAAGCCATACAAAGCCTTTCATCCTAAATTCCTTCATCTGGTAACGAATAAAAAACGAAATTTACATTTCACTCAAGGATTTCACTTACAAGGAGCCTCATTAGCATTATTTCATATTTTTCCTTAAATTACAATACTCATTAATGAAAATGATTACGGTACACTTTTGAAGGATACAGTCATTTCTTACATAAGGTCACTTTCATACCTGATTCAAAGGTGAAAATATTTATAATTACATATTTAGAATAGTCTGGCGGTCAAGGTAGATTTTATTATATCCACTGCGTAATTCCTGCTGCATCACATCTAACACGAATAAAAACAAATAATTAAAAGCTCTTTAAATAGCAAGCTATTCTTTGAATATTAGGGGTAGAAAATTGACGACAGGAAAAGAAATAAAACCGAGAAAATATGCCAACGTTAGGAAACACCCGGGGTAATTCTTGGGAAGTGAAGAACACGCAAAAGACAACTACCTACAGATATTGTGACAAATAACGACTGTATTAATATATTTCTATGGAATTATTGTGTACTATGAGGTAATGTTAAAATTAGATACCAACGTTTACCGAAGAAAGCAATTTTTCTTCCCCGTTTCACAAAAGAAATGTACATAAATAAGGAAAAATAATCAATGAGGGACTGGGGACATTGTGATGAAGGAAAAAGAGACAAAAACAAAGGAAGGTGGTTAGCGGCCGAATAAAGCAGCGGAGCAGGAAATGAGGGCAAGCGATGAAATGGATGGAAGGGGAGAAGGGAGGTGGTCGCCAAGGGGGCGGAGGGAATGGGGATCATGCGCGCACCGTCCTACTTTTGGCAAATGCTGCGAGGGAGGGAGAGAGATCGCTTCGCTTATGGGGTCGGCAGGAGGGGAGTGTGAGGAGAGGTTGGCCCTGCTCACTCGCCCCTCGACGCTTAGAAAGGGCGCGGTCGGGTTCCCCCCCTCTCGCTTCGTATTGGGTGGGGGGACTTCCGCAAAATTCACCAGACCCTCTCCCCCATTGCCCTCCGTCAAAAAACCAAACACCTCCCCCAGCCCCCCAGACCCCAATTCCGTGACACTCATCGCGCGGTCGGCTCCATTCGCGTCTGGGTGCACTCGCCGGGGAGAGACGAAGGAGAAGCATTTCTTTTGAATTTTTTTTGTCTTTTGTCTCTTCCCTTGAGCATATATTTTCACTGGCAAAGTGGATTTTGTGACGGCAGAAGGCCGTTAAAGCGGCTCGCGGGACGTTGTTCGACCCGCCTCCTAGCGAAGTGTACACCTCGTTGTGTGTTCTATACAAAGTGTGTACTTCGCGCAGATCCCGATTACATCGGCCCGTACCTTATCCTCCATTTGACGAGGGTCCTCCATTTCGTGGATCCTCTCCTTCGATCGCTCTGCCTTGTCAAGCAATTTTTAGCTCGGCGAAATCGACGCTTTCGACTCACAAGATGCCTCCCACCATTGTCGCAAGTAGGCGACATTGTATTCCTTCCCTGGCTCCCCCGAAAAAAACTGGAATTAAAATTTTTTAAATACGTAGTGATACATTTTTGGGGAAAGAGTAATTCCTTCCCTTATAGGAATAAAGTGAAACAAACTAATATCGCAAGGGTAGATTCCTTTAAATACTTGGGTGTAACAATTACTCACGATCTGTCCTGAGGGGAACACACAAGAAATATGCGGTCGTGCTAATAAAAAATTGGGATTTGTTAAAAGAGTGCTAGATAAATGAGACGAAAAAGTAAAGGAACGATGTTTCCTTGCCTTGGTCAGGCCCCATCTAGAGTACGCTGCCAGTATATGGGATCCTCAAAACATAAATTTGATTTCGGAATTAGATCGAGTTCAGCGGAGGGGGGCTAGATTTGTCAAACATTGTTATGACCAACGCAGCAGCGTAACTACTTTGCTAGACAATTTAGGTTGGGATTCTCTTACGCAGCGGCGTTTACAATATACATTAAACTTATTAAAAACATTAAAAAATGGGCCCTTTTCCGATGACATCAAGGATATAATACGAACCCCAGCTTATTACGGTCGAAGGGATCACGAATATAGGATTAGAGAGATAGACTGCAAGACTGACAGGTGTCATTTTTTCCAAGAAAGATAAAAGACCAGAATGCTTGTAGTCGAAGTCCCCCCAGGAGTCAGTTGGACACAAGTTCTAACGTACAGGTTAGAGACTGCGCGTGGATATATATATATATATATATATATATATATATATATATATATATATATAATATTTTTTTCTTACAGGTTGCCCCCACCTTCCCCCACCCATTTGAATAAACCCCAATCCCCTCATCCCTTACCCTTTTCTCCTCGTACTACACCCCCTACCAAACACGTTTTCTGGTGGCTTGCAGGGTATTTATGTAGATGTAAATGAATGTCCCAAGTGACCAAAGACACAATGTTCAAGCATGCAACTTAGTATTCCTTCCCTGGCTTCTAAAGTTGGGTATAAAAGCCCTGGTCGCGGGGCGAAAAAGGATCACGAGGGAATTAATTGTCCCCGATCTAGTCCCGAGTTGACTGTTGTGCTGAACACTAAGCTTATAGCCGGATATGCCCTGAGTATATCTAAGTGGTCGACAATACGAGAATAATAAAAGGCCTTTAGAACCAGAGAACAGGGGACCGAAAAGAACATTCAAACCTGTACCGGCCGTAAACCATCTCTTCCTTCTCCTACCATCGCATTCCAATCCGTACTATCAAATGTTTCCCTGCAGGAACACACGCGAGTATATCCTCTAACTCATCGTATATCCTATCGACTTCTTCCTCATTGTGGTTACTCGGTGGCATGTATACCTGAACAATGACCAAGTTCGTCGGTTCTGCTTTAATCCCTACGAGTAATATTCTATCATTTGCTTGCTCTATGTTGACTACGCTTCTTCCTACCCCTTTATTTAATATTACGGCAACCCCTCGTTGGCCCTCGTCCCCGCCGCTGTATATCACTTTATAATTATCCCTTCAGTAATCCCCGCTATCCTTCCATCTCACCTCGCATAGACCTGAAACATCTATATTACCTCTTTCCGTCTTTTGCTTAATATAGTAATCTCTAATTTGCCTATCCTCAAATTGTCCTGACGTTCCATGTTCTTATTCTAAGTTCGTCTTCTTTTTCTGCATTTTCTGTCCTGCTGCTGTCGGGTTTCCTCGTTAGGTTACAAAGGGTCTAGCCGTTCATAATACTCAACTGTTGATAGTTATGTGAATGTTGTCATGTGTCTGATGTTATATTGTACACGATATTTTTGGTAAGACTCGGCGTATTTAATGAAAACATCCCCAATACTCCCCATGTCGCACACGAATTGCCCCTTGTGACATTATTGGTGGAATCATAATAAAAACTATTCGCGTAATGAAGGTACGAATTTGCAAAACATGGAGCTTTCAACTCTAGTTGTCATGCGTAAGTTGTGAAAGCTTACATGATTAGAAGCACTACGATATCCTGTGATGCATTTTCCTGACAATTGTACTATTTGGTTAAGATTTTTCAACGTGTTCCTCATATGTCATTTATTTTTTTGTACGAGTGGTAAACCGGTTTCTGTTATTAAATAATAAATTATTTCAGGATATTTAAATATCTTTTACAAGTATATATTTAAATAAAAATATATATTTTTAGAATGAAAGAGTTTGATCGTTAGTGTTTCCTCACCCGTATGGTCGAGAAGACCTTGGCAGATCCGCATGCTAGTTTCCGTCCGAGAGCACTCGCGGACGGAAACTAGCACGCGGACTTTGTCATGACCATGTTTTCGGTCACAAGTTGATACACACCAATTTTAGGGATGAAAATGCTCATCAGAAACCAGAAGAACATTTATCTGCCATCCCTGTCCAACAAAGCCTTCAGATTTCTGTCACTTTTTGAGGCTGAAGGGCGTCATGAGCGTTCGGCGTCTCTACTCTTCCGAAAGAACTTTCGTCACTCAAAAACACCCGATCTACCTATCCATTGCGTTATCAACCACAATCAGCTACCTTGAGCATGACATGAGTCTTTCTTATCAATTTTACTCAGTTTCACGTAAAATTTGATGGCGTAGCGCAGTTATACAGGTAATAACCGGTTCATGATGGAGTGTAGCGAGGTCACGTTATAAAAGCTTCGCAAACGATACTACTTTTGGGACATACCTTTTATTTTAAATAATTTGGTGCAAATTTAACAAATAAAATGACACCCCAAGTTCTAGTAACTTCTTCAAAAAATCATCATCGGATTACAGACAGGAACTAAGAAACATTTTCCGCTCAAAGACAGCTTTTGATTATTTTCCCATCCTGATCAAAATGACTGGCAATAAATAACAGTAGAGCGTAGTTGGGGTGAGAATCCGAGTTGAACACCTGCTAAGTCTAGACTATCGGTGATAAAATGGGTGTGGCTCTGGTGGATAAACGCCCTCATTCCGCTCCGTCTTTTTACATACAGATAAAATCATAAATCCTGGGATAAAATTGTATAAGGTAATTACTGTCTGTTCTAACATCTTTATTTCTATCTCTTTGCATGGTATTTATTAAAAATAAATTTTTCTCTCATATTCTTTTATCAATTGCTGCTGATGAACTTCATGACTCCCCACTGATTCCCAAGGCACTTTGGTGGTCTTCCAATAGGGAACAGCTTTTCTCATTACGAATCCTTTGCTGACACTCTCTTGTTTCCATTATTTACAGTGGAGTTTGTTCCACTCCTACTTATGTACTTTTTATTAGCTATTCATACAAACGAATAAATGTATGCCTAAAACCACATTTTAATAAATACACCTGAAAATTCTTAGAAAAGTATATCCTCTTATTTCTTTTGAGTTACTTTGATGGATATTAAACGCTTTAATGCTTGATGCGACCTCGAATGTCAATTCTATGTCAACTATCACAAATTAGTCAGCGCTTTCGCGTGAAAGGAATCAGAATTCAACTACTTTCCCTGAACGCTTGTGACTGGAATGTCTATGAATGATGGAATGAGATAGCATATTTTGAGTTCCTGAACCATAATAACAGAGACAAAAAATATACCATTTTCCACTTATTCATTTGAAAATCGCAAGAGTTTGTGTCTTTATGGAACAATTCCACCACAGCACACCTGAATCTGTAATTTATATTCCACAATCATATTTATTTTACGCGTGGTCGGTTTCTGCTGTAATGCTATCATCGCGCAAGAGTAAGTGTATATTCATCGGGAATGTTTCCAGCAGTGGAGATGAATTGGCACTGCTGGGCGGGTGAGAGCTCAGGGCAAAGCAGTGATAGATAACTAAGCGCTGATGAAAATGGGCGATCAGAACCGTTAAATAAAATAAGAATCATCCCAACACTTGGAAATCAGTCAGTAAGGCAGAAAGAGAGTATTTGAGAGAAGGTAAAGCAAATTGGTGGTTTTATGAAAATAAATTTTTT
Organism: Hetaerina titia; assembly: GCA_037158775.1. Classification (NCBI taxonomy): domain Eukaryota; kingdom Metazoa; phylum Arthropoda; class Insecta; order Odonata; family Calopterygidae; genus Hetaerina; species Hetaerina titia. The sequence goes on from CM073771.1 coordinate 5,555,411, forward strand.
CATGAAAACATCTTTCAATGTAACATCTGCGCTTGAGTGAGTGAACGGCATTTTGGGTTCGAATTGTAATTTCTAGTAAATACTCTATTTCCCTCAAACATTGGCAACAATATTTTATCCTATTTTTCTATAAGCAATTGGTATAAAATTAATTCTTTTCAATCTTAACTGTATGCTTGAAAATACACATAATTCGAATTAAGTTCTATGTTAATAAAATAAACGGCATTTTCCTTCCATTGGTGGTACTGCTTAATGTTAAAGAATCACAGAAGTCATCAAGTTTACCACGGCACTTATAATTTTGTTTTTAAGAAACCGAAGTCCCTTTAGAAATATTAAAAACGTTTAAGTTAAGAGTCGAAACAAAATTTAAAATTCAAAGACTGTGCATGTGTGTGCTTGTTGGTAGTTTGTGGGTTTTAATGCGTGTGAAAGGGTTGGGGCGAAAGGGTTCGTGCATGAATGTTTACCATGTTTGGTTTGAGGGCTCTAAATTTGTGGCTTCTGCATGCCGTTTTTTTTCTTTATAAATTACGGGTGGTGCCCTAACACCCCCCGCCACACGCCCTTCCGTCGACTTGCGGGGTGTTGAGTGGATGAGATGAATTTTGTACGACCTGGATTTCTTTGCTATTTCAGCGCCATCAGATTCTGTTGCCTGGCAAATAAACCAAGCTTGGAAAATCAATTGAATGTTGCGTGTCTTAAACATTGCTCAAAGAAACTACTAATTTCTGGACGCTCGGGTCCAGGAAATGTAGCTAATTTGCAGTCATTTTGATCCAGTATTAAAACGTTGTAAAAGGAATAATGTCCACTAATTTACATTGCATAAAAAAAGGAGATGAGTAAACAAATTCTAAATTTAAATGCTAACCAAAATACTGTGAAGACTTCATTCGTTACCTCACAGGTTTTCCAAAACATTCATCACAGTTTATGCAACATGAATTGAGTTAGGTAGAACGTGGATATAAAATATTATTCACACAGTTTAAAATTATGTAATTAGAATATTCGGTGTCCAGCAATTAGAAAAACTAACTTGTGTTCTACCTAGACTATTTTATTTGTACAAATCCAGTTTCTTGGGAACTCAAGCTTTATGAAAATAATTGCACAGAAGAGTCTAAAACGTTCAAATAGAAAATATGATGGTATTTTGAGTAAAATGATAGTTTATTTAAGATTTTTTCCGAGGAGAATTGAAAACTCATAGTTAAAAAAGATTTTTTCCGAGGAGAATTGAAAACTCATAGTTAAAAAAGATTTTTCAAACGATAAATGATTGTAACATTATGCTCTCAGTAAAAAGGGAAGTGAGATCGAGGGGAAATGAAATAGATTGTATGTGAGGAGGTGAAGCGAGCGGAGATTTAGGTCTGGAGGCTACCGTCGGAGGGAGAGAGCAGTCGCCCTGGCGAAAAATTTCGTTTAGATTAAACCGCATTTCAAAGGGGAGCATGGCACAGTAAAGGCTGTCGAGTGCAGGGGGTCTTTCATAAGCTCCTCACCAGAGCGAACGGTCTGTCTGGCAGAGGCGAAGGGACACCTTGTTATTGAGGTGGTCCAACATTACCTGCTCTGGTTCCTTGCTCGAAAATTACGGCCCTGGAACGTCATTCAGTTTTGGTCGAAGCGGAGACACTGCAGATATTATCCCTTATCGAAAGGTTCGTGCTCGAAATCTGTGTATGACAAGATTGTTTTCAATCCTATTATTGTTGATAAACGATCGATAAACTCTTAAAACCCAATTGGAAATAGGTGAATGGCTATTTACCACATCATTATCAAAGACGGTGAACTGTCCAAAGGCATGAAAATAACTTTATGCAGAATTACGTTTGATAATCACGTGGAATCTCACCAAAAAATTCTCATGCAGCTCAAATTTAGAACTGAGAAAAGACTCGGAAGCAATTTTCAAGGTAAGACTGCAGGAAAAAATCTGGTTTACAAATTGTAGATCCATTAGTATCTGAGAAAAATTTTATTTTGGGAAAAATAACAGCAATTTTAGACCAAAGAAGTGCCGTCCATCTTATGTCGACTGACAAAGGCGAAGTCGAATTTCTCTCGATACTTCCTCGATCCACCAAGACCACTCGGTGATTCACTCAACGGGGAACCCACACCTCAGGGACGGAATCTTCCTCCAAGGGACCATTTTGACCCCTCAAACGAAAACTTTTCCCCTTCTTCCCCTAAGTTTATTGTGCACACTTTTCTCCCTCATTCCTCCCTTTCGCCAACCAAGCTTTTCCTTCCTCTCCCAAGCAAGAACGAGATTTCATCTTAGCTTACTTTCCTGAAGCGTATCCCTACAGAAACTTTACGGAAAAACTCTGTCGCTTGCTTGCAATTGCCGTTTGTATTTGCTCGGATATATTATTGGTTAATGCCATATATATCAGAGACTTGAAATTAAAAAGCAATTTTCTTGGAATTAAAAAAATAATTTCAACTGAAGTATAATTTAAACAATACCACAGTTTCTGATACTTTTAAAAAAGCTATCCTCCACCCAATATATAAAAATGGTTTTCACACTGAATCTGAAAACTATAGACAAACATTTCCAGTCCACCATGGACATTAGAAAAATATTAGAAATAAATGTGGCAGAAAGATTATTAAAATATATGGAATAATAAAACGATTTATAAATATCAATATGACTTCCAAAAAGAAAAGAATTATTAAAACAAGGCTTAGGAATTTTTCTGAAGCAGTTTGATGTAACTTAGATAGGGGCGATACTGTGATTAATACCTACGAGATTGATCATAAAAAGCTCTTGATATGGTGGATAAAACTCTTTAATTTGACTAAAAAACTAAAAAAAATCTTAAATTCAGAGGTCCCACGAGGGGGTATCGTAAACTTTTAATTAAAAAAAGGTAGTCATCAAAGAAAGTTAATTTTTCTTTTGTATCTTAAAGACTTCTCTACATAGTCATCATCCAGAGTTATAAATTTCTTTCGGCGTTTCTTGACCTTCCTAAGGGTGTCATTGTAAAACTCCGCAGATTTCCTTGAATCCTCCTCTTGAATGGCGTCATTTGCTTTGTCAAATCTCCGACCCCACAATGCTTTTTTGAGTTCTCGGAAAAAGAGTCACTTGGTGTGAGATTGGGAGAATAAGGTCGATGGGGCTAAGTTTTAAATCCACATCGCTTTGATTGCCGTTCACACCGTTTATGTTTCTGAACAAGAGTCAGTAGTTATGGAAACAAGTCACTTCGGCAGATAAGCGTAGGGCGTCCGTCCACCCTATGGTGGCGACGGCCGGCAGAGTCCGAGCCCTATTATATAAGGCTTTCTTTTGTATTTCGTCTAGGTTGTCCCAACCCGCTGCCATTGTGAGCACCAAATTGATTTCATGGAGGTCGCGTCCTTTGAGACGAGGGCTGGACTTATTATTACTTAAGGATGTAAAAAGACGTAGTACCTCTGCGTCATCCGGTGGGTCCATTCCCGGCTGTAAGTTCTGCGGTAGCAAAGCGGAAAATGTTGGTGCGGTTCCGGCGATGCGGATTCCTCGCTGTGCCATGGCTTGGGTGAGTTGGAGAAGGTGCTGCGTTATTTCGTTAAGTTGCGCCTGGAGTTCGGGGTTTGCAGGGGCTGAAGCCATACTGGAAGGTGATGATAGTTCAAATTTTTCGGTTACGGTTTCTTGATGCTGGGTCAAGAATAGGTCCTCAGATACCGGGTCGCCCTGTGACCGTGTATGCATGGAGACTGCTGCTGGCCTTGCGTACCTCCGAACGAAAATCTTACGACTGAGTCTTCGTCCACGCTCGCGCCATAATATAGACGTGCGACCAATATGGCCGACATCTACATTATAGCACGGGCACGGCCCGAGAGGGCTCGTCGGCCGGATTTTCGCACGTAGACACCCAGGAACAGGTCACTAGTTGTGACTCTAACTCTTTTATTAAATTAAAATACATTCTGAACAGTGTAGGTCGCGTACGAAACATAACAGAGTTTCCGCGTTTGAGAGCGTAGTACGCGGCCTGATTGTCAATTGAAACATTAATAATAACATTGTACAAATTTAAATCGTTAATCAATAGAATACATTCCTGCAGACCATACAAGGCCGCGTAAAGTTCAAGCTCGTTGATGTGCCATCCGATCGGGACGTCGAATGACCAGGAAAGCTCCCACCTGGGGATCACTACACCTCCTTGTTGGGGTGTTACATCTGTGTAACCTTCAATTACTTCGGAATGTTGCGGTAGGTACACTTCCTTAGAGAAGATGTCTGTTCTGGCGAGCTCCTTCCAGGCGAAATCTTCCCGACGATATATCTGCGAGATAAGGCACGATGGAACACGCAATACCCACGCCACCCAGGCTAGGTAGCCTGCCGCTTTTGGGATGTCTGTTTGTCTAAGGCGTGCTAGGATAGGGATGAGGGCTATCACCCGACACACTGCCTTATTTGTAAGTTTTAAGCTCTGGTTAACGGTGTCAATGTGAACACCTAGATATTTAATAGTTTGTGTGGGGATCAGGACCGATTTGGATATGTTTACGGTAACATTGAGGGTTTCACTGAGGTACTGGGTAATTTGGTAACCATACAATTTTCTATTGGCATAAATAAGCCAGTCATCCAGATACACTATGGAATTAACTTGGAACTTGTTTTTTACTAAAGTCATCGCATCTGTCGCCCACCGTTGCAGAATGGCCGGGCTGAGGGGGTGTCCCATTTGGAGTCTCGTAAAGGCATATTCCTTGCCTCTATACTTGAGACCATAGAACTTCCAATGGCGAACGTGGACTTGGAGCTGGTAGAAGGTTGAGGTTAGGTCTATTTTGATGAGCCAAGCTGTGGGGGGAATAAGGGTTGGCTGGACCGACAGCCATGCTGACAGCTTTGACATGTTCAGTTTTCGTGAATAATTTTCAACAAACTGTCATTATTTACTCTCATTTATGATCTTTTTGATAGCTACTCCACGGTTTAATAGTAAATAGTCCTTCAGTTTATTCACTGTGTTAGCTTTGTCTGTGATTGATGGTTTCCACACTTCCATACGGCGAGTCACTTAAATCTACGTCTTCCTGAAACAAAACAAGTCAACATTATAATTTTTTGTGCAAAATTATGTACGTAAGAAATAATTAACGTGCATAATAATTTTATCCAGATGTGTCAGCAATTTCTTTGTAATATTTACTTTAAAACTATAACCTCACGAATAGCACGAGGGTGGTCTCAGAAGTACCCAGCCTAACCCAGAGATAGCGTTAGTTGTTTGTAAAACATCACTGTATTAGAAAGTACGCAATCCATAAAGCATATGTTTCAAGTTTGAAGACGCTGCGTTGTTTAGTATTTGTTTGGCAGCCATCAAGAGTGAACGTTTTCAGTGAATTTGTGAAAATTGAGAAAATTGCTCACCGTTATGCGATGAAATACTTTTAATTGAAGGTCCTCAGCTAAACCAATGTAAAAGCTGAACTGGATTCCACACTGGGTGAGTCTGCTCGTTCGTTTGCAACAGTAAAATATTGGGTAGCAAAGGTCAAACGAGCTGTCAAGCTGAGCATCGAATTGGTCGATCAAAGAAGGTGACGACTCCAGAAATGATGAAGAAAATCCAAAGAGGGATACATGATGATCGTCGACTGAAAGTGCGCGAGCTAGCAAAGACATGGTAGGCGTTTCAAAAAGTGCGGTACATCGCACGTTAACTGAAAATTTGAAAAAATGACTCGGTGGTCAAAGATTATCCAACCGTGAAGAAGTGATGGCTAGGCAGTTAATGACTACTTTGAGGAGCAAGACAGTATTTATTACAAAGTGGGTATCGAACTTATTGAACATTGCTAGGGAAAGTGTATAGAGCTGAAAGGAGATAAAGTTGAAAAATAAATATATTTCTTTCCAAAAGTTTTTTGTTTTCATCTTTGGGTCGGGTACTTCTGAGACAGCCCTCGTAGATTGGTGTCAAGATTACTTTAAATATACAAGGATATTATATATTATTATTATTATTATGTTATTATTATTATTTTTCTCTAATCATTTGTTTCGAATTTTTGTGTGTGTGTGTGAGTGTGGTGTTTCTTAATTTAATTTAATTATTATTTTTAATTATAAATTTCATTATTATTTATTTATTTAAATTTATTACTATTTATTATTATTTCATTTATTTATTTTTATTTATTATTATTATTTATTATTGTTATTTATTATTATTATTTGGTGCCATTCAAGTTTACGGTCCCGGTATTTTTTGTTTACATCAAGATTAATTGCCGGACAGAAAAATTACAGTTAAAGTGAAAGATGTCATGAGTGACACCGCCGCGATGATGTTGGGAGTGCCATTTGGGAAGACCAATATTGTTAAAGATGATTTAAATGCTTATATGAGTATGCTATTTGTTGTGAATTGGGCATTTTTGGCATTTTGACACAGTCTGATGTTGTTTTTGACTGCGGAAAACATGCAAACATTTTTAAAACGTAGTTAAAGCCCCCGCCACACGCCCCTACGTCGGCTTGCGGGGTATTATTAGATGAATGGTCGAGTTTCGTTTTACTTGAAAACACATTAAAAACCATTAGTATAACTTCTTTGCTAATAGGGGAGCGTTGTATTTTAGAACAGGTTATTATTATTAGGGTAATCTACCGGTTAAGGCAGGTTTATGGATGGACACAACTATCAAATAAATACATTGTGACTTCCAACAAAACACAATCCAGCAATCAACTACATCTACATCTACAGAATACCCCGCAATCCGTCGGAAGGACGTGTGGCAGGAGGTGGTAGGCCACCACCCTATCTACATATTATATAAACCTGCTACTTCCTCATGCACCTGGCACCACGCGATCCACCAAAAACCGCGCCAAGAGGGTGCGACCGAACACCATTCCTGTAAAATGCCTACATATATTACGAGTATTACATGGTTAGCGGCTGTTCCTGTGCCCACACAAGGAGGATTGGAAACAACAGGGCAGGAACAAATGCAATTCAGACACTTTTTACCGATTAATATCCAACGCATTTGTGACGGACAATTCACAAATGCAACAGACTTTATATCCATTCACCTACACCCCATCCGGCCGGCTCAAGGGCGCACGCTCGGTGGGCGTATGAACTCCAGACTTGAAGAGTGTCTTGTGGGAATTTTTATCTTATGCATTCCTCTATTTTCGACAGCGTGTACCTATTATTTTCTTAGGTGTTCCCCATTTTATTGTTGTTGCGAATAATGCGACATGGTCATCTTTTTCTCAAAATAAATTATATATATTTTATTTATTTTAATGTATACATTTATTTATGTTTACGGTAATTCAAACAATGGCAACCAAGGAGCTATTGCAACAATGGTGTCGAGTGCATATGTATAGTTACCGATACTCAAAAAGCTATTATTGGTGAAGTTGTGAGAAGCAATTAACTTTTCGGTTCGCTTTATCACTTGAAATAATATTTAGTACATTGCAAGTGCAATCGCTACAATGGCGTCGTGCAATAAGAGTGATGTTCTCTACGGAAAACATTGTTCTGAAGATGAAAGAGTCCTGGAAGACTATTTCTATTGTTTGACGCACGCAGAATGGTGTCTCCAGAAGCTTCCCAAACACTTGCGAAAACAAGTATGGGGGGGTTGCGGGGGCATGGATCAGGTTTTTGATCAGAAAAAAGCCCCGCAGCGTAACGGAGATGAGAATTCGAAACATGCAGTTCGTCAGCTTACTCCTGGATATTTCTCTAGGGACTCTTGAGGGAATTGTACCTCAGTAGTCCCCCGTATCCGCACGAGGCGCTGACTCCACCGCCGACCGATGAATGCTTCAACTGGGAGGAGCAGCCGGTTGACCAAAGTGAGCCTACAGAGAAATGTGCCTTCAAGATTACTGACTGGGTGACGAAACTGTTCGAAGGACGCAAGCCATCGCCTGTAGACCATCCAAAGGACCCCCAAGCTTGTTACACCTATAAATATGGGCGACTCTATGTTGCTATCAGACCTCTCCCTGGTGCTTACGGCTTCGCGAGCATGTCAGGAGGTGCCGGTGACGGCATGCGAAGAGGGGGTCCCCCGACAACTCAAGAAAGAGGTGGAGAGGACTTAAGAAGAAATGCGACGGGACGAAAACCATGTCGCAGCGAACAGTTCCCTATTCACTGGCAACGAGCAAGGGCTGGAGCAACCCAACATCAATGCATTCCCACTACCACACCTCGAGACATAAGAAGAGGCCAATCCGCGAAAGTACGTGTAGTATCTCAAATTTAAATTACTATACAGTTTGCAAAAGCTCCGCATATTACTATTACTCTCTATCCTTTTGTTGATGATCCTGGAAATAACTTAAGCAGCGTGGGATATCAAACTTATTGTTCTGTAATCCTCACATGACGTAGCCTTTGCCTTTTTCGGAATAGGAACTAACACCGATCTCACAAAATCTTCCTGTAATATTCCTTCATATGCCTCGGATATAAGTATAGAGAAAAGGCGTGATGCATATTTTAGAGTTAAATGTCTCCTCCATGGAAAATTATTCCTAAATGTTATAATTAGTGAAACCATTTCACGGATAATTATAAAATTAAAAAGTTTTACTAGAAAAATCGATTTGAAAGATTGTTTAAATTAATGGAAATTTGTAGTGGGAGTTAAGATAAATATTAAAGAATGACCTTTACTGGAATGCATTTGAAATGCCAATTCTGATGTTTAAAGTAGAACTGCCGATACGCCGGGAATGGTTCAACAGGGCCAAAACTGCCTACGTAGGAGTCGATAATGATCTAGCCACTGACGATGCTGCAAAAAATATGTATGTTTTACCCAGTTCAGATTAAAAATAAGAAATAAAGCACGAGCTGATAAATGGTTGCTTTTGATAAATTCCAAGGAACTGCTGGAGATACCGCGACAGTTTTAACGGAATCATCCGCTAATATGTATCAAATTGTTGCAATTATTTTTTAAGATGATAGCATATATAATTGCATAAGTGTAGAATGAAAGGAGGTAGACATATATTTGCATGCGTGTAAAATGATAGGATTTTTGCATGAATGGCTGCACCACTGTGGGTATGGGTTTGCATGTATTTATTGATTTTCAATGCGGTTTTTTTCTTTCCCTTTTTTGGGTGTTGACCTAACACCCCCCGCCACTCGCTCTTGCTGCGGCTTGCGGGGTATTATGTAGATGTATGCATTTCAGTGCAACTATTTCAGAATGCCAAAATCGTTCTCCTTGACCGGGATCCCGGGCGAGATGAATGGCTTTAACACTTTGAAATTGTTACGTTGTAGCTTATAATGTTCTTATGCCTTTTAATTATTTTTCGTCCTGCAGTACTCAAAGATGTTTTGTTGAAACCTGAAATTCAGCGATTGCAGTCCGCTTTCGGGGAATGCTCCGCTTAAGTTTAATCAATATCAAATTCTTCATGCCCACTATTACTTGATTAGAGATTTACTGCCCTATTTTATCATTCAACCTCCACGATATTGGGGGTACCGTAGTATTTTGGTTAAAAATACGTGGACGTTCAACGTTCTCTTTTGTATCGGAGGGAGTATGGCCTGTCAGCGTGTACGAAAGGGGCCGCAGCAGCAGACGTGTTCTTGGACAAAAAATTAATATCTGAGAAGATATTTGTCACGTGGGCTCGCATCGTTTTCCTGAGATTCTCCGTGGTGGACCCCTTGCTTTCCGACTTGAGGGACATGATATGTATAAGGTCAACGAGGCAAGTGACGACCAAGGTAAGCAAGTAGGTGGTTCTCCTGAAAAGAAATTGCGTGCGTTTTGGCCATGACTCGTGGAGGAACCGAAAGTGGGGCACATGGGCTCCTCCTCCGTCCCTCCAACCTACCTCTGCCCCACCTGATGACTTTTTTTGCGATCGCATATATCCCCATGTAGGCTCTTCCCTTCGCTAATCCAATTTCGGCACTTCTCTTAACCAGACACACTAAATCGTTTTTTCTTCAAATTTTAGAACAAGTTGCAATATTTTACCCCTCATTTTTATTTATTGGATTATCTTAAAGTAAACGTTTAACACAATTTCATTTTTTTACACACTGTCATTGAGCTAAAAATGTCGTTTGAATAATCGTAATCTGAATTTGACGTTTTTATTTACGCTGGGAGCGTACTGTTCAGGTGGATACATGCAAAAAACAAGTGCTTTCCATTCCTCGAACCAACGACATTTTCTCCTGCAGTAAGGTATTTGAAATTGATCTCCATTGATTTTAGTTGTAAAAATCAACCAAACCGTCGATTTCAACTGGAAACTTGGCTAGTTTCAAACTGAGGGCCTCAAGTTGAACATTGTAAGTTCGACTGCTCTTGGAATTGGGGTTAAAAATCTCCAATCCATTATAGTGTGGACTGAAAGTTCTATTTCTCTCGCTCATAAGATAATTTCCGAAAAGGTTGAATTAATTTTTTGTTGAGTAAAACTATCAAAACGAATCATGCGTAAATGCTCTTACGAGAACTATTTCACAGTTTATGAAATGCAGGTATGTAGGCAATACAGCCATGCATGCACAATCCCAATAATACAAACCCTGCATACAAATAATATTTTCATCATGCACTCGAAAAATTTTAATCAAACGAAAGAAAGTACTTACTTGTCAAATCATTCCGCAGCACTGTTGAAAAGATGGGACTATTAAATAAGGAAAAGCAACGCGCAGGTTATCGACAAATATAAGCACTCTCAATGTTAATTGTCTCCTAGGCGATTGCTGTCATGTCTATTGGGGTCTATAATGGTACGGGGAAAAAATGACATTCTATTTCTTTCCGTTCCACAATAAATCTCCCTGATTTTACGTTGATCTGATTTTTCTCGTCGGGCTTTGAAATATGTCTAATTACTATCCGCAGATAAGTAGCCTGCCTCAAATTTACTGTGTAAATATAACCTGTATTTAAGCCTGCGGTCTCCCTCTCGTGACTCCCGGTCCTAATTCTTTCAATAGTGTCGTGACACTGCTACATACTTGATCATAACAACTTTTCACAAACCTAGCAACTCTTCGTTGAACTCGATCTAGTTCTGCAGCATACTCAAGGTGGGGCCAAACTAACGTGAAATAACAAAGGTCCTCGATCATTCCGTTACAATCCTCAAATATTCTTTTTATAAATTCTAACTTATTGTTTGTGCTTCACTTAGGCAGCGACGCACTTAGCCATGCTGAAAATTCAAATCGATTTAATGGCAGGGGATACAAAAAGGGTATTGTAACACCATTTAAGAAGTGCGCTAATGCCCACGTGGCATTAGGCGCGTACTCTCTGTAATCCAGGACAGCCGTAAATATTCACACGAATAAAGGAATGGCAAATATTACCGGACATGTGAGGAAATCATTGGTATTTATGCTGAAATAGTGTAGTTATGATTCCGAAGCCTAATCTTAGTCGATGATCATAAATGTCGATTCTGCCATCTAAGCACATAATAATCTTCCACCCCTAATTGTTTCCTCCATCCACTAATTCTGACATTTTAGGATGTTTCTTTGTCAATATTATTTTCTTAATCTGGAGATACACCCTTCACACTTCTACTTTCTTCACAACCAGATTTCCGAGGCATACTTACAACGCCACGTTCCATTTTTGTTCCATTGAAGCACTGTTTTTCCACTTTTCACTTAGATTAACCGTAATCTACCCTATTCTCTTTGTAAATGCTATGATTGCTGACACAAATCCCCTTCTACTATTTACCCAGTGGTAATTTGCGCCCCGTATAACTTCTAAATGGCAAGGGTTCTACCAGCTCAAATTAATTTTCTTCATGCTTGTATGTTTAACATAACCCTCCGACTTCCCGAATATTTTATTGATTTAGTCAGTTTCATACCTGCTTATTTAATAACTTCGAGCATACTTCATGCTTCTCTCACCATGTCTTCCTCGTATAGTTGGAAGAGTATCAGTATTCTATAGTATGACTCAATCCCATCTCTGCTGTACAGGGCTTCCTATTCCGATTCTTCGTTTATTTAAAGACATTCTAATGACGTAATGCGGGAAGGGTTTTGACAACAACACACACGAGGTGAGTGAAAGTGCAGGCAATTGAATGGAACTAGTTATTCCCTAGACGCCGAGGGTGACAAGTGGCATTTTTCCTATCTACTAGTACAGCTGTTACCCCGTATTGTCCGTGGGAAGAAGGAGTCCTTGAGTCTGATAGTTCTGGCATCTATTTCCCGAATTTTGTATACATGATCCAAGCGACCAATGTATGTTGGAGCGCGAATAATTTTCAAGACCTCGGTGCTGAAACATGCGGATCTGAATTTATTTAGTAAGTTCAACCTAGCATTGGGTCGTCTTTCTTCCAATGATTCCCATCCCAACTCCATAAGAATTTCAGTGACGCTTTTCGTTTTATCGTAACAGTTTTTCACGAAGCGGGCTGCTTGGCGTTGGAACTTCTCAAGAAATAACGAATGAGGCCTTTTTCACACGGATCCCATACGCCACATGCATATTCTAAATGAGTTACCACACAAAATTTACAATAGCGTGGTAACAACGCTCCTTGACCTTGGAGTCACTTCAGCCGACAATGCGACTAATAAATTCCAATTTTTTATGCTTGTCCGCAGAATTGAGGGACCCACAGACGTACAAGGGGAAAAATCGCATTCAAAACCAATAAATATATGCAAACCCATACCCATAGCAGTGCATGTATTTATGCAAAAATCCTATAATTTTACACGCATGCAAATACATGTCTACCTCCTTTCATTTTACACGAATGCCTTTACATATGCTATCATCTAAAAAATAATTGCAACTTAAGATGCAGTAAGAAATTAATCCTATATCGTTCAACCTAGAATTTGGTAAGTAGAAACACCTAGGTATTTTACCGTATCAACTACTTCTAGGTTAACTCCAACTAATTTCTAAACGAATTCCTTGGATCTTTTAAAGAAATTTACCACCGAGTATTTATGAAGATTTAATGGCAGTCTTCATTTAGAACACCAATCAGTATTGCCATCTAAATCATGTGCTAAAATTAAACGAGCCTCATCCCAAGATATCTCCCGATAAATCACTGTGTCATCCGAGAACATTCTAATTTTACTTTTCACTTCGCGGTTCAAATCGTTAACAAAAATCAAGAAAAGCAGCGGCCCAATTACACTTCCTTGAGGTAACCCCGAGGTCACTCGTACGCTGTCGGAACTAGCGCCGTCAAGGACTACCCTCAAGATTTGCGATCGCGGATCCGAGATTTAACGCTCATGCTGTCCCAATCGATACCAGGAAGGTTGAAGCCACTACCAATTATATTGATGCTTTTATTATTTTTACGTGTAAGTTTATATACTTGTTCTTTGAGTCAGGAGGTCTATAGAAAGAGCATAAATCAATGTTGGGTTGATTAGATCGCAGTATGGTGCACCAAACACTTTCTATGTTATTATTTTCAAATGCAAGTTGTCTGCTTTCAAGATTATATTTCACAGCCAAGAAAACTCCTCCTCCGGGTCTTGTACCTCTATCGTGTCGGTAAACTGTGAAATCTGATGGGAAAATTTCTTGGTCATTGATGTCATTACACAGCCAACTGTCTGTGCCCTAATACTACTTATATCAGCCGAATGACATTGGATTATGCGCTCGAGATCCGCTGTTTTATTTTTGAGGCTTCTGTAATTTAATACAGGTATAGTTAGATTATTTTTCTCTTGAATATCGCCCGTATTTGTGTCTGACCGTAATTTAGGACCCGTTTGTGGGGAAGTGCACGTCTGATGTCTCTCTACGTCAATGGCAGTGTTGTGTGTACTTTTACATGTTTAATAATCATATTATCTTCGCTAGCCCTAGAAATTACCGACCCACTAACTGAACTACCCTCTATCCTAAAAAAGGCCTACAGTGGTCGAGTATCCTATCCGCGAACTACTGCCAACTAACATACACTTGCATATACAGATACACCTAAAATCTCTTCAATGTGTTTTTCTGTTCCGACTTGTAAATTGAATGTTTTTACCATTTTTTAATGGTCTTCGGATTCTTATTATTATGATTTCTGATTGTCCTGGGAAAGAATGAGTTCTTGAATCTATCTGTATTGGAATCTATCTCCTTTACTTTATCTATGTAGTCTTATCTACCTAAGTAGTGTGGGGCCATTATAATAATCGTAATTCCTATAGTACCGTCGTTAAACTCGTTGGTTCTGAACCTTTGTAAAAGTCTAAGCCTCACTTGTTCTCGTCGTATCTCAAGTTGCTCCCAGCCTAAATCCCCCAAAAGACCTTTTACACTTGTGTTCTTATCAGAAATATCTTTAACGAATCTGGCAAGGGCGTGTGGCAGGGGGTGTTAGGTCACCACCCGTAAAAGGGAAAAAACTACATTCAAAACCAACACAGACATGAAAATCCATACCCACAGTGGAACATACATTCATGGAAATATCCTATCATTTACACTCATGTAAATACATATCTACCTCTTTTCATTCTATACGCATGTGATTACATATGCTATTATCTAACAAATAATTTCACCTTAGGATGCAGCAAGAAATTTAGCCAACATCGTCCAAGCTTGAGTATATAATATTCAAGTCAATGTATGAACTAAAAATTCTGCATATATAACTGGTGCCCGCTCTTTCGGCGGCTTGCGGGATATTGTGTCGTTTTTTAAACAGAAGTAAGTTTATTAGTATCATTTACTGCCACGATTGTGCAGTTTTGCTTTTGAGATGTTGAAGGAATTTATCAATTTTTGATTTTACGCTCCATGTTTTTACACAAGAATAGTCGATTTGGAAGTGTAAAATATTTTCTAAAGAGAAAAAAATGACAAGGGAAGAAACGAATTCTGTACTTGATTTTCATCACCGGTTTTTAAAGGTGTGATTCCTGTGTGTATTTTCCTTTCTGAATGGATGTTTTTAGTTCAAAATGTTCTTCAGAGCTCTTCCTGATGCTTCTTTATTCTTTTCTCAAAATGATTCTCACAAATGTGTAGGAATCCCGGAGCAATTATTTAGGGTTCCGTTAAGTCTCCAGCATTCGCTGCCTTGTCGTTAAAACCTCATTTTATTACCTTTCCGGAAAAAAGATTATAATTAGATTGCAAAACTTGAAAAGGCTTTTCATTTTCTAACAAACACAGACATTCAGTTTGAGGTAGTCAATGGCCAAACATCCATTGTCCCAATTGACGACTGCAATTACGAGGAACAAACGTCACCAACATATTGACAATTTGTTATTTTTGCCAATGACGCCTTGTGGCTATTCTTACTTTATATCTTGGCCACATATTCATTTGTAGCCCATTTTTTAAAGGCTGTCTCAAATGCAAAAGAAAAAATTTGTAACCAGGCGCACGGTGAAATTCAGATTTAAATAGGTTTTAAGTAATGACGGATCCTGATTGGAGATTGACGAGTTGAGCCAATTGACAAGTAGAAAGCTTTATAAATTGAATTGAGGTATTTATTTATAATTTAAGAATTTATCGTTGCAATTAGGCAATTGTCCTGATGTCAGCGGTCAAGTCTGGTCAGCTGTCACTCATGACATCTATATCTATACCATACATAATCTTACAATACGTTTTAATTATATCTTAAATGACATGGGCATACCTGCATCACAAGAGGAACAGATAGACAAAGCTCTTACATATACAATGACACTCAAAGGATTAAGAGAAAGAGTACTCAGAAAATAAAGAGTGTTGTTAAATATCACAGTCTATTATAATTCGACACAGATAAAGTTTTTAATCCTCAAGGAAGTCCTCTTGTAGCTCCCATCCATCTGAAAATGTTTAAGGCAGAAAAAGCGTCACCAGTCAATGATGGAAATTGCGAGAATCATGAAAGTCGTGAGAAAGACGTTCTCCCGATTCCTCTTCTGGTCTTCATAAAATTCCCCGTCTTCCTTTAATCCCTCAGTACATCCGAACGCCGCTCTCATTCGAAAGTCGCCGCAGACGCTCCCGCACTAATGCACTCGAAGAAATGGCAAGGCGGGAGGCTCCTCGTTCCGCTGACAACACTCACTCACCTCGTGCGTGGGAAGATGAGGCGGCGGGCGCCGTGTTTACTCCGCTCGCCAGGGGATCTGTGGCGCGATCGATGCGATGAGCGGCTCCCCTCCAATAAACGACGCCGACCTTTATAAATCAGCGCCGTTTGCGAACTTCCCTTCAAAAGATTCAGATGCTTATTCCACAGCGGTGAAAAGTACCCATACACTTCAATATTTGGTTTGCGTTTAACAGAGTTCTTTTTAATAAAACCTGAAGCGTAGGCTTTTTGAAGCTTTTATGGATGCGATCGAGTTCGTATTTCTTCCGAGGAGAGAATTTTATATAGGGTCTCCACTGTTTCTCTATGTCATGTCATACTATATAATTTTTAGGAGGAGGAAAGTGGTCACGCTCGCATGTTTAGAAAATTCGTATTCTCGTTTTGATCAAACATATAACATAATTATGCTACAAGTGAAACAGCGTAGATGTAGGGTTTATCGCAAAAAGTGTCCACTAAGTGGAATGGGCTGATTTTATTCCCAAGTTTCTCTGTATGAAATTAAAGGTCAGAGGGAAAGTAATATTTTATATTGAGCGCATCTATGAAGGTTTTGTAATTGTTTAAATCGAATGTAAGTGATTTCTGTAATATGAATAAATAAATGACATTTAAATTATCCCGTTTAGGGTAAACTACCTACTGATACTAGAATTCATCATTAAATTAATGATTATTATATTTTAAAATTATGGACATGTAAGTTCAGTGATAGAGCGTTGGACTCTTGACCTAAAGGCTCAGGTTGCATTTCCAGGCACACTCTGGGCACCCTCAGCTTAATTAAAATTTGTCTTTCTCGGGTATTAGAACTTCATAAAGGAACCAAAGGCGGGACAGAGAAAGGAACTAGCGCGAATTGCACACACTGTTGGACTGCGTGCAACGTGACCTCTATCTTCCCTTACCGACCTTCGGGTCGTTTACTGTGTTTTAGGTTTAAATTAAAAGTATAAATAATTATAATTCAGTATTATCGATCATTAATACCTCTAAATAAACAAAAAAACGATAGTTTGTAACTTTAAGTCCACATTCATTCGGGAATTCCTGGTTTGAAAATTGTTACATAAATTTTGATTTCAGCATTTTAATAAAATATTTGTAAATTATTTAAACTGAAAATAAGCGAGAACAAATGAGAAATATTTCAAAGGTTTTTCGTCCATGCAAATTTCTTGTTAGATAATGTTGATAAATAGTGGTAAACAAGTAATCTGGAGTTTATAGCAATTTATGAGACGTTAATTTAACGAAGTAACTCATGTCCCTCTTATTCGCGTTCACCTCGAATTCCCTACATCAATTAGTCACTTCACCAACAAGGGGAAAGAACATTCTTGATCTGTTAGCCACAAATATACCCGAAAAGGTCTTAAATATAGAAGTTGTTGACGGAATCAGTGATCACAGGGCTGTAAACGCTAAATTTTCTCTAAGTGTAGATAAAGTCAACAAACCTAAGAGAAAGGTGTATTTCTTCAATAAAGCGGACTATGATGGCTTAAAATGTGAATTAATTAGTTCTTTTTTTATATTTGACGAATTAAGCAAAACTAGTAGTGTCGAGGATACTTGGAATAATTTTCTTAGGATAACACGTTCAGCAATACAGAGGTTCATACCTAGTGAATATATAAAAGAGAATAAGGAACCCCGATGGTACAACTCTGAAGTACGGAAATCTCTTAGGCGGCAAAGGGTGTGCCATGCCAGAATGAAAAACGCAGTTAAAGATTCCTCCCCTGATAAAATCAACGAAACCATACAGAACTACAAAGCATCTAGGTCCACTGCCAAGAAGGCCTTCCGGAAGGCGCTAGCGGAATTCAAAAGGAAAAAATTAGGCGAACATTTGAACGATAACCCAAAGATGTTTTGGTCCTACGTCAGGGAAGTGCAGGGAAACAAGTTCACCGTAAACTCATTGAATATCGAAAAGGGGGATAAAGTAACGAGTAGTTTAGATAAAGCCAACATATTAAACTCATTTTTCCAGAGTGTTTTCAACATATCCTCACAAAATACACCCGAGAACCATCCGAAAATATTTCAGCATTCAATGGAAGCAATCAATATTTCCACCCGCGGAATAGAATTACTCCTTAGTAACATAACACCAACAAGTAGTTAACATAGACCCCAACAAATCTCCGGGACCTGATAAGATACCGGCACGCGTGTATAAAGAACTGTCGGCTGAAATTGCCCCATATCTAGATATAATATTTAAGAAATCATTAGCAGAAGAAAGCGTGCCAAACGGCTGGAAGGTAGCTTCGGTAACACCCATATTTAAAAACGGAGACAGGGAGGACCCCAGTAATTATAGGCCAATATCGCTGACTTCCATTTCCTGTAAGATTCTTGAACACATCATTGTTAGTTCCATGATGAGGCACCTCGATAGCCAAGATTTATTAATTAATAACCAACATGGCTTCCGTAAGGGTAGATCCTGCGAAACTCAACTCGCACTTTTTGTACATGATGTATTAAACTCCGGTGAAAGTAATATTCCAGTTGATGCGATATTCCTAGATTTTAAGAAAGCTTTCGATAAAGTCCCTCATTGCAAATTACTGGCGATATTGGAAACCTATGGAATACACGAAAGTATTATTAACTGGATTAAACAATTTTTAAGTGATCGTGTCCAAACAGTCGTCCTGGACGGTGTATCATCCGATACTGTCAAGGTCACGTCGGGGGTACCACAAGGAAGTGTCATAGGTCCCCTCCTTTTCCTTATTTACATAAATGACCTCAGTACCGTAGTTAATAGCAAGCTCCGTCTTTTCGCCGATGATGCAGTAATTTATGGGGACATCCGAAGTCACGAAGACAGAGTCGTGTTAGCCAACGACCTAGATGCAATTCAAAATTGGTGCGATACATGGCAATTGGAATTGAATTTTAAAAAATGCGTAGTAATACATTTTTGGGAAAAGAGTAATTCCCTCCCTTATAGTTACAAAGTGAAACAAACCAATATCGAGAGGGTAGATTCCTTTAAATACTTGGGTGTAACAATTACTCACGATCTGTCCTGGGGAAAACACATACGAGAAATATGCGGTCGTGCTAATAAAAAATTGGGATTTGTGAAAAGAGTGCTAGGTAAATGCGACGAAAAGGTGAAAGAACGATGTTTCCTTGCCTTGGTGAGGCCCCACCTAGAGTATGCTGCCAGTATATGGGATCCTCATAATATAAATTTGGTTTCGGAATTAGATCGAGTTCAGCGGAGGGGGGCTAGATTTGTCAAACATTGTTATGACCAACTCAGCAGCGTGTCCACTTTGCTAGACAATTTAGGTTGGGATTCTCTTACACAGCGGCGTTTCCAATATAGATTAAACTTATTAAAAACATTTAAAGATGGGCCCTTTTCCGATGACATCAAGGATATAATACGAACCCCAACGTATTACGGTCGAAGGGATCACGAATATAAGACTAGAGAGATAGACTGCAAGACTGACAGGTTTAAAATGTCATTTTTTCCAAGAACGATAAGGGACCAGAATGCTCGTAGTCGAAATTCCCCAGGACTTAGTTCATTACAATAAGTATTAACGTACAGGTTAGGGACTTCGCGAGGATGTGTATACATGTGTGTATGTATGTATGTATATATATGTATGTGTGTATATATATATATATTTTTTTTTTTTCCCTACAGGTTCCCCCACCTTTCCTCACCTAACTCCCAACCCCCTCAACCCTTACCCTTCCCTCATGGTGCTACACCCCCTGCCACACACCTTTTTGGTGGCTCGCAGGGTACTTATGTAGATGTAGATGTGGAAAACTATCTCTCAGAATTATCTAAGAGTGTTGCTTGTTACGGAGAATAATCCATAATAAAAAAGTATTTTGCTAAAATTTGTCGCACTGAATAGAATCAAGAAAGAGTGGGCAAATTTGCTAAATGTATGAAATTTTTCTCCCTTTGATAAGATAATGAAAAAGCAGAGCCTCCGGGTACACAAATTGCAATTTAACCTTGGACCTCGTGTTTAAACATATTTAAGAATTATGCTTCCCTCTCTTGGGCAAAATACCACGAGTGTACACCTTCCTGAAGCTTGATAAGTTCATCGCGATTCTATTATGTTTTCGTCTCAACTCAAAATGGAAAGATTCACAGCTCTAATCACTCTCACCGTTGACCTTTGTCATAAAGAGTGAAATACTTCGGAGTTTAAACTCACGGTAGTAATATTGCCGCCTAGAATATACAGAAGTAAGTTTCCAATTAACATTGGAGAAGAGGTAATTACTGAAGTTTTTGTCGACGGTTCAAATTTAAATCAACATTTTAAGTGTAATTATAATGGCTGCATTTATTTTAAAGTTCTCTGTTTTTTATTAACCTTGAAAAGAGAAAAAATAATACTCAATTGACTGTGTACAGCATTTCATAAATAATGAGAATACTTCCAGTTCTTTGAAGTTCTATTCTATATAAATTTTCTTCACTCAGGCATTTAATTCTAAAGTTAAAAACAACTAGGTTCATATTTATCCATTTTTTTACTTTATTCAGCCATGTTAAAAGATATAATGGTTCTTTAAATTGATAAACAACACTATAAAAGGGTCAATGATCCCAATACTTCAGTCTAAAATATAGCTAGAACAAATAAACGCCCAAGTAATGACGTGAGGTTTGACTACTAATTGGCTTCTGACGGGCGAAGAAAAAAGTATCTAGATTGAGTATAAATTTCTCCCCCTCCCCACCCCCCCACCGATTCACCCTCTCTCTCTTTCGCTCCTTCTCACACTCGGCCCCCCGAAAGAGGGATGAAGTGTGACCCAACGCGTCCCCAGCCGTTGAATCTGCTGACTCGACCCTGGCTGAAAGTGCAAAACCCCTCCAGCCTCCCCCAACCAACCTTCCGTGCTCCCCCTCCTCCACTGTGCCCACTCCCAAAATACCTCGACTCCTTTCCTCTTCCGCTCCGAACCACTCTTCCCTCCACATCCGCCCCCGATAGATCTTTTGGGATTGGTGGAGGGCCGGAGATGTGAATAAGACTGTGGATGGTTTCCCCGGGAGCCGGAAGAGAACTGGAAGGCGGCAGGTTCCGGTGGAGGAGTGGAGAGAAGCCGGAGAGCGTTCTCGTCGCACGCCGCTCTTCTCCTGGTGTTCGCCCCATCACTCCCCCATTCTTGCCCCCCCCCCCTCAGGCACCCCTCATCAGTCCATCGCATCCCTACCTCACCCGCATCCCCTCCGATGATCATTCGCCTCCCTAATATTCCCTCATCTCTCTTTTCTTGGAGCTTTCTTCATCCCCTACCGATCATAGTCTAAAGAAACATTTTCTGAATCTCGGGCGAAGATTCTCGGAAAAAGCTAGAGAAAGAGAGCACTAAGTAGGTTTCCAATCGTTTCAAACCTTTATATCTCTACGCTCCTCAATTCTCTCATCCTTGACGGGCGATTTGACTCCTTAAGATTTTCATTTAATTGACTGACATTTGTGACGGACATCCAAGGGTATTTTTGGGGATGGTGTGTATTCAGCAAGAAAAGAAGACTCCATGTGGAGATCAGCCTCAGGGGAAGTGTTTTTCGAAAGCTCAAGATGGAGCAGTTGGTCGTAAGATGGAGGCCTTTTTTAGGATAGAAGGTAGAACATTAAGTGGGTCTGTAACATCTGGAGCGAGCGCAGATAATACGATTAATCATCTGCATATGTTTAATACCCAGCAAGCCGCCTCAAGGTCATTAAGTGGGTCGGTACCTTCTGGGGCTAACGAAGATGATATGATTAATAAACATATAAAAGTAACCGAAAACACTGGAATTGATGTAGAAAGACATTTGACATGCACTTCTCCAAAAATGCCTCCTAAATTACGGTCAGACAAAAATACGGATGTTCTTCAAGATAAAAATAATCTAAATAGCCCATTTGCCCATTTGTCTCTTTCTTTATCATAATCTCTTTATTGTTCAGTGGAAATGGATGTTTTATTTAAAAATGTAAATATTTTATCAATTGGATTTTACACAAAGTATACAAGTTGAATAATGTAAACACAGAGCTAGGCAGAAGGAAATACAAAGAGTTAAATAATAAATTGAGACGGGCAACAAATAAAGAAAAAAAGCTTAATGGAAGCCACAGTGCGAGGATATAGAATGTTTGCACAGGCAGGGTGTAATTGGTTCGCTATACGTACACCAAGGTTAAATCACTATCCGGTAGTAAGAAGGGACGGTCTGTGCTAACGGTTAGAGATAAGTGGGGTAAGATGACAGTTGCAGCAGAAAAGATCCAAGAGAGCTGGAAGGAATACATAGAAGAAGTCTACGGTAGAGAAATTAGACCGAGAAGCTTAGGCAGAGAAAGAGAGCACGATGCAGAGGAAGATAGCTTAGGTCGAGGCATACTCGACGATGGAATAGAAAGGGCACTAAAGGGAGGCGAGATCAAATATGGCCGTGGAGGTAGACAACAATCCTACGTAACTACTAAGAGGTTTAGGAAACTGTGGGAGGAAGGGCCTGTATGGACTGATTCCGGGCATCTATAAGGCAGCAATCTAGCCGGAAGATTTTGAGAGATCTGTGGTAGTTCCTATTCCGAAAAAGATAAAGACTCCATCAACTGAGGACTACAGAACAATAAGTTTGATATCCCACGAAGGTTAAGTTGTTCTCAGGATCATCAACAAAGGATATAGAGTAGGGCAAATGATTACTTAGGGGATGATCAGTTTGGGTTTAGGAAGGGCAGAGGTGAATAAGAAAAAATAATGCATGTATTTCAGAAAATAGGAATGGATAGGAGGGACAGGAGACTAATCCGCAACCTGTACATGTCTCAGACTGCTCAGGTGCGAGTGGGGAACGGAGAGCCCGGATGGGCAGTGTTAGGAAGAGGGGTAAGGCAGGGTTGCCCATTGTCACCGGTACTGTTCAACGTATACTATATGTAGAGGAAATGATTAAAGAGGCATGGGTAGAACTGGAGGTAGGAATGAAAGTCGGAGGGGAATTCGTAAAATCGGTTAGGTTCGCTGACGACGAAGCATTAGTTGCTCAATCAGCCAAAGGGGTTACAAGCATTACTGAGTGAATTGGAAATTCAATTGAATAGATATGGGATGAGAATCAATATTAATGAAACTAACGTTATGCGATTTTCCAGAAAGAAAAAGGCTAAGCTAAACAATAAAATAGGAGGGAAAAAAATAGAGCAGGTAGAACAGTTACCATATCTCGGAAGTGTTTTGGACCAACACGGTCAAAGTAGTAGGGACGTAAGGAGAAGAACTGCGCTAGGCAAGGAGGATTTCTCAAGGAGGAGGGACTTGATGACAGGGACGTTGAGTAGGGAGATTAAGAAAAGACTCGTAAAACTTTGATATTGAGCGTAGCTATGTACGGTGCGGAAACATGGTCGCTAAAGCAGGAGGATAGACGTAGATTGGAGGCTTTTGAAATGTGGGTGTGGAGAATAATGGAGAAGGTGAAATGGACCGAAAGGAAAACAAATGAGGAAGTACTAGGCATGGTGGGCGAGGAGAGGGGTTGGTTGGTAGAAATCTTATGGAGGCAGGAAAAATGGATAAAAGGCGTATTGAGCGGTAGTGGGATGTTGAAGAAGGTAATAGAGGGGAGAATGTTAGGCAAGCGAGGAAAGGAACAGGATAGGGATGTTGGACGGGATGAAGGGAGGAAGGAAGTAGACAGAGATGAAGAGGGACCTGATGTAGATTAGGTTGCTGGATTGGGTTTTGTTTGGAGTTACAAAATATTTATTTGATAGTTGTGCCCATCCAAAAACTTACCTTAACCGGTAGATTACCTAATAAATAAAATATAAGTTGACACTATAAATAGCGATTTATGTACTAAGAGACTAAATAATTGAAGATACTAAATAATAGGGCATATGATATGAGCTAGGGCAGAGTTATGTCTTACAATGACACAAGGTCTCTTTTGACAATGATCATTGGTTTAATAAGTAAGCCCATATTGCAGTGCATATGTTCTAATGTGTTCTTTATACGAGGCGTGTTCATAAAGTAAGACCCGTTTGGTCACAGGAAAAAATATACTCTAGTATATATGAACAAATATACCTATATAATCTAGTGGAATCTACCAGCATAGAACAAGTTTACCGTTTTTTCTTTAGACATTTTCGGCGGAAGAATTGGGAGGAGGTACTCTCTGACAAGAGATCGTTTAGTATCAATCAAACTGGATGACTTATTTTTACTAAATATAAAAGGAAATCATATTAACCATTGTCACAGCAATCGATAGGAAGGTTGGGTTGTTATGTTAAGGTGGAACTCATTTTTACTTTGCCATAAATGTTGTGAAATTTATAGATCATGTTAGGGAAATGAGTTCCTTTCCTGAAGTCTAATGTGGTTCTACTGTTCTAGTCAAATTTAATGCCCAAAGAATCACCTCAACTTGAGTGTAACTACGGATGCCAAGAGGTATCACCTGAAATCAAACAGAAATCCTCCGTTTTTACGTAACTCCTAGTAATAAGAGGATAATGTAAGAAAATTGAAAGAATAAAGGTTGAAAAACTTGATTTCAGAGGAGTTATTTTGGTTTAAATTTTCTGATAACGCAATAAAAATAATTAAATCTCGGAAAATAATTATATTTAAATATATTTGCCTTTTCTTAAAAATGAATCCTACCGGATGAATCTGACATGAAGAGGGAATCTTTCATTACTCTACCTCTCGTTATGGACGCAAATAAACTACATTTCAAAATAATTGATGATATTTGGTGAAAATTTCATCATGTAATTTTTTCATACTACCGCCTTTTGGTGCTTTAAAATATATCTATTGATCTTTTGGTGGAAGGTTTTTTTCGTTAATTGAAAAACTTTACCTGCACAAATATATTCAGAAACGAATGTAGCAAGAGGATTTTCGACAGCGACACCGAACAGAAAGGAATATTCGAAGGGAGAACCTTTACCAGACAAACGTTGGTGTGAGCTTAGAACAAGTTTTAAAAATAAAAGGAGCATGTAAATACGAGGCGTGTTCATAAAGTAAGACCCGTTTGGCCACAGGAAAAAATATACTCATATGAAACACATTTTATTGGAACTTTTAGTTAGCTACAAACCTACTTCACTTATCTACATAATCGCCGTTCCCTTCTAAGCATTTTTCGTACCGCTGCACCAGCTTCTTTAACCCCTCTGCATAGAAACTCGCCGCCCGAGGGTTGAACCAATCGACAACGCCATTCTTGAGTTCCTCTTCGGTTTCGAAACGTTGTCCACCGAACCACTGTTTCAAGTGCAAGAAGAGGAAGTAGTCGCTGGGTGTAAGGTCAGGACTGCACGGTGGGTGGTTTAAAGAGTTCCCAACGACCCAAAAACTCTCGTCACGCAATGTGTGGTATCCGAGGTTTTCTGTAGCAATATTGTAGACAGTAGTGCGTCCAAGTTGAGGAAATTGTTCAGCCAGGCCATTAATCGTCAATCGACGATCATATCGCAGTTTTTGTTCCACTTGCGAAACAATTTCACCGGTCAGAATACTGGGCCTACCCCTTCGCTCTTCGTCATGAACATTTGTTCGTCCATTTTTAAAACCACAGCACCATTGGCTAACCTTTCCTTCACTCATAACTGTAGGTTTATAAACTAGGCGTAATTCCCGATGAATTTCAGCAGCCGACAATCCTTTTGCATACAAGAATCGTATGACAGAACGCACTTCACAGCTGGCGGGATCAACGATTGTCGCGGACATTGTTGTTTGCAAGCACGGACAAGCAAACGACTTCTGAAACAAAACAAATGCTGCTATAGCTTCTCAATGAATCATTAGGTGGCGCTGCAGGAGCAAAACTGTGTTCTGAAGCGCCAATATTTAAATATAAGCAAACGGTACTTACTTTAAGAATTCGTCTCGTACATACGGTCGTGAAGCAATGAAAACGAGATAGCCAAGACCGTAAACTTGAATGGAAAAAGAAACCCTATTTGAATGCGCACATGTATTTCTTTCCTGGTATACTATTTCACCGTGATTATTTGTTGGAGGTAGGCATTAGGAAAGGAACGATTGTGAACAAGAGATATTCCTTGCTACAGAATGATGAGAGAAGAATGGACGGAGCGTATTCCCAAAGAAGAACTCCATCAAAGGGAGAGGGAGAGAGAAGGGTTGACATCGTGAGAAGAGACGGTTGTATTCTGTAAAATAGTTCCCGGTATACAGGTAAAACGTGGTAAGCACCTTGAGGAAGGCCATGGGTGGAATATGCCATGTATATTTTATGAGATGTGAATACTAGGAGTCCTACGTGTATCAGTGAGGAGAGAGGGGTGGAAATGTGGGGTTAACCTAACGGACTTCTATCAGGCATTCTGTCGCTTGCGCGAATCGAGGTGAAACGACAACTGCATTACTCTGCAACCCACATTTAGATGACGCATAGGTAACCATTAACCCCCTATAAGATGCTTGTTGCTGTGGTGCCAACACCGATATATAATAGAAATTATTTATGCAAAATTGGAACATATATTTTGCAAAACATGAAACGTAAAGAAAATTCTATTCCTATTTTTCTATGAGTTAAAAAAACTTTAAAAATGTGGCTCGTATTTCCGCGAGACATGCGGATTTTCTGTCATTATTATATGAACGTGATTATTAAATATTTTTTATTTAATAACGAATAATTAATATAATATGACTCACACAATACTACTAATTAAAACAGTCTTACATTTAATGATATGCACTTCAAGTTTTACATAACCTTTTGGTCATTATATTTCTTATAATGCAAGAGGAAAACGTGATCACTTGCTAACTTTTTTATTTTAAGCAATACAATATATATGTGCAGAAAATAAAACTTGGAGAAAATCAAAACGTTATTTATGAACGATAAACCAAGCAATAACTTCCGAAATGAAGGTCCTTCTGATGATTTAAGCTCTAGATTGTTTCACCCGCATAATATTTTTGGTGGAAAGAGCTTAAAGACTCTCCTTAGAAGGAAGATTCTACGAATAATTTAATTTTTCTACTTGTGTGTTTTACGAGGAATATACTTCAGTGGATAAATTTGGGAAACAATGACGAAAATTGTGATCATTGGCTTTAGAACTAAGGAGAGAGCGGCAGAGAAACAATGTAATCTTCTAAGAAGTAAGTCTCATTAACAGGGCGATGAGTTTTAAATGAAACTATCTGCTATAAATTCAATTGGGGAGAAAATGATTTTAGCTTATTTGTATTTCTGCTAAGTCTTGCAAAGCTAAATTACTATTAATTTCACTAAAACAAAACATTTTATATGTTGGTTGTTCTTGGAAAATTTTCATGATAAGAAAAAGAAAACTGACTCCTAATTTTATGTTGGCTTATGGAGTTGAGATGGGAATAATTGGAAGAAAGACGACTCAATTCTAGGTTAAACTTACTAAATAAATTCAGATCCTCATGTTTCAGGACCGAGGTCTCGCAAGTTATTCGCACTCCGACATACTTGGATCATGTATATAAAATTCGGGAAATAGATGCCAGAACTAGCAGACTCAAGGACTCTTCCTACGGACAATACGGGATAACAACTGTAGTTAACAAAAATGCCACTTGTCACCCTCAGCGTCTAGGGAATAATTAGTTCTACTCAATTGCATGCACTTTCACTAACCTCTCGTGTGTTGCTGTCAAAACTCTTCCCTCATGACAGCATTGGAATGCCATTAAGTAATGTAGTGCTCTTTACAATATTGTTTGCTCTGCTTTTGTTTCCCTAATTTTCCCCTCCATTCCTTGTCCATCTCGGTGAGGGAACCCTCCTTCTACCTGCAGCTTTGGGTCAAATTGTGTACCTGTCCCCTTGGGGAGGAGAGCGTTTATGTTGCGTGTTCTTGTGGTAATGGAATTTCACCTTCCTCCTTACCAAATTCTAGCTTGCACGGTATAGGATAAGTTTCTTGCTGCATCCAAAAGTGCAATTATTTGTTAGATGATAGCATATGTAATTGCATACGATTAGAATTAAAGGAGGTAAACATGTATTTGCATGTATGTGTTGGTTTTGATTGCGGTTTTTTCCCCTTTTACGGGTGGTGGCCTAACACCTCCCGTCACACTTCCTTGCGGTGGCTTGCGGTGTATTATGTACATGTATATGTACATTATTGTTTACTCTGCTTTTGTTTGTTTTCAAATTCCACCTTGCAACCCTCGTCCCCCTCCGTGGGGGAACCCTCCTGCTACCTGCAGCGTTGGTTCAAATTCCCTGCCTGTGTCCTTGGGGAGGAGAGCATTATATGTTGCATGTTCTTGTGGTAGCGGAATTTTGCCTTCTTACTTTTTATATTCTGGCATGCGCCTTGGTAGATGGATTTCATATTGCATCCTGGGAAGCAGTTATATGCTGGGTGATAGTGTATATGATGTGGTGCCTTCCCGGCGTATTGGCTTCATGAAGGATTCTCGGGTCAACCAGCGGGTCAGAGGTTCCATGTTGTCCGAGGTTTCGATGCCCGAGTCGTGCATTCTACCCTGAGGGCGATGCACGAGTTGGGCATGGAAACATCGGCCAACGTGGAACCTCTGACCCGCTGGTTGACTCGAGAATCCTTCATGATAGTGTATACGTTTTCATGTGCGTGGGATGAAGGGATTTTCGCATGAGTGTACGCTACTGTGGGAAGAGTTTAGCTTGTATGTGGTGATTTTGTACTTTTTTGGGTGGTGACCTAACACCCGCGCCAAACGCCCTTGCGATGGCTTGCTGGGTATTATACAGATGTAGATGATTATTTTTTGCGCGAAATAAGAGCTATTGGGTGGAATGGGTAAGAAAAGATGAAATGAGCACCACATTGTCTGGTATTCTCCTCTGATTCAACGGAGAAAGAAATATTTTCCTCCTCGTCAATCTGTCTCTTGCTACCGGCCCCTTTTTCTCTCTTCCCCTTTCGCCTTGCACCCAGAAAAATGTCCCTCACTCCCCTTCCTCCTCCCACCAACTCTCCCTCTCCCCCAAGGGACCACGCTCCCCATCCCTTCTCCTTGTTAGCCCCTTCCCACGCTTCCCCTTCCCACCCTACGCCTTCCACCCCACTCCACAGGCATCTGTCATCTCCGTACCACCCCTTCCCTCTCGTGCCCTTTATGAAACAGCCGATCTCTCCAACTTCCGCCCATTCCTATATTACAGCACCACCGCCCCCGCAGAGGGATCGCCCGCCTTCGAGGGCGAGGCCTCGCACCAACCACTCCTACACCTCTCATCGTTCGCCTGCTGCATTGCCAATAATAACAACAGGAGCATCACTTCCGCCCGCAATATACATTTCTTCCTAAGGTGGATCTTTCGGCGCAGGCGCCATCGTGCGTAGAGAGGCCCTCGCATAATGGTTTCGCGGCTGAAGGCGTCGTCGCTGTCGTGAGAGGGAAGACTGGACGGAGCGAGGATTTCGATATTTCTTAGAGGTGCGCTGTTTGTTCTCTCCACGGCCACTTGGAGTGCTGGTGCGTGAGTATGAAGGCGCCTGAGGGCATATCTTCCCCAAGAGAGATCCTGTTGTTCTTGGGAGTGGGCCGGAGGTGCTACCGACGGCACTCAGGGAAATTCCTAGAATAGCCGAGCAGTGGGCTCCCATTCGAGTCGTGGACAGAGGCGTCCCCATGGAAGGCGGTTTAGGGCGACAGAGCCAGACGATGGACCTCTGGTGAAGGGGGGTTCCAACTTGTGGGCGACCGAAATACGTGAAATGCCGGTGAAAATGGATCTGGACAGAAGGGCTTCTCCACCCACGCTCGAGATTTTGGCTGCGATTGTTTCGCGTGTATCTGATATCGCCGCTGTTTCATTATCTTCACACTCTTCTGTTAAAAGAATCATAATGGTTCAATAATGTAAGAGTCTCCATCCCTTGAGATTAATGTTGAGGACGAATAAATACTAATCCAGCATGATGATACAATGATGTTAGAAACTATTTGCAGGATAAATGCAAAATAAACCTAGTCAGGAGACTGTATTGCAAGAATAATTATATTATAAATTAGTTATTCTGAAAGGAGATGAAAGCTGATATTACCATTTTGAAGATTTAAATACACCGGAATTTTTTCCGCTTAGGTCCATTTTCTGGGATGACAGATTTGCCGGTGTTTTAGTCGGCGTCTTCAGGTCGTTTGCCATTTTCTTCATTTAAAAAATTTACCTTAGTAATTAGTTCAACGTTTTTTTCCTCCATGGTGGTTGGGGATACTAGCACCAGTAACTGCCGAACGTTTCCGTATCGCGTCAACTATCTGTAACACTATTGGTGTGAACGAGTCCATATAATCTCGACGGTAGTTTTGCGCTACAACACGGAGGCTACAGGAGTTAGCTCACACTCGCGTCCCTTTTTTTTGGGAATTCGGGGTAGGCTCACACCCAATGGCTGCACTAAGGCTATTTCACGCACATGTACACAAAACAGAACCTCATCAATAATGAACAAAATGCTATGCAGCGACACCAACATGTAATGATATATCAGTCCTGATGCCCATATTTACTTGCCGTAGCACGCGCCAGAGAGCAGTTTACAATGCCTTAATTTCCCCTTTGTGTGTGAATATGTCACAAAGAGCGTGGCACATTAATACGTAGAGATGGGGAGGAAGTGAATTGAATTGACAGAGAGGAAGAGATTTTTAGTCATGCAATGGTAAATAAAAATGCACGTTTCCATTATACTTTCATATATATAATTATGTGGGTTGCGGTAGTCCAGGGGGTAAAGATTTGGACTACTGACCGGAGATTCACTGGTTCGATTCCCGGGCAAGGCACTCTGGGCACCTCTAGATCCAACCAATCTATGAGATTTTTCGGGTACCAGATCTTCCTAGGAAACGGCCGGTTCCTTTCCCACAGAGAGAGGAACTGGCCCCCCTACCATGATGTGTGACTATTCACACGCCGTATAGGGCTTAGTATGGGTGAACTCTACCATCATCCACCCAACCGACCTTCGGGTTGAATACTTTGTTTATGGTTAAAAAAATGTATGTACATATATTTTTATATATATACGTATGATAATTGTATGTACATATATGTCATTTAAAATGTTCATCTACGACATGTGTTCAAAAATTAACGGGGATTTTAATTTTTCGTAAAATACTATTTATTTATCCTTATACATTGATGTTGTCACCTTCAAAGTAGTCCCCATTGGAGATTATGCACTTGTGCCAGCGCTTCTTCCAATCCCCGAAACACTTCTCAAACTCGATCTTGGATATAGCCTTTAGTTCTTTCAGCGATGCGCTTTTAATGTCATCTACGGCTGTATAACGACGGCCCATCAAGGTTCTCTTAATTTTTGGAAATAGGAAAAAGTCAAACGGAGCCATATCTGGTGAATATGGAGGCTAGGGCATCGTTACAGTGTTGTTTTTGGCCAAAAATTCACGAACAAGCAATGAAGTGTGAGCTGGTGCATAATCGTGGTGCAAAAGTCATTAATTGTTTTTCTACACATCCGGGCGTTTTTTTCGAATTGATTCCCGCAAACGGCGTTGAACAAGGAGGTAGTACTTTTTATTGACCGTTTGACCTGGTGGTAGGAATTCATGATGCACTATGCCATTAAAATCGAAGAACACAGTGAGCAATACCTTCACGTTCGACCGCACTTGTCGAGCCTTTTTCGGTCTTGGCGAGCCAGAATGCCTCCGCTGGTATGGTTGAGCCTCAGTTTCATCGTCATATCCATAAACCCATGTTTCGTCACCTGTTATAATAGGTACGTTTCACTAATTCTGCATCATCGTTTACTTTATTTAGTGACTCTTGAGCAACTTCCATTCGCCGCTGTTAGTGTTCAAAAGTCGACTATTTTGGAACAAATTTTGCTGCCACGCTCAATGCATACCCAAAAAATTGGAAAAAATGTTATGACATGATCCAATAGATATGCCAACATCGTCAGTGACCTCTCTAATTGTGATTCGGCGATCGTTCATAACCATTTCTGTCACTTTTTCCACGTTTTCATCGATTGTTGATGTGCTGGAGCGTCCAGGGTGTTCGTCATCTTCAAGGTTTTCACGGCCTTCTTGGAAACGCCTATACCACTCATAAACTCTTGATTTACTCATAGAAGACTCACCATAGGTCTTTGTTAACATTTCACACATATTTTGTACACTTTATTTCAGTTTTTACGCAAATTGATAAGAATTCTTTGAACAATTTCTTTAAACAAAAGCAGCTGAAAGTTTTTCATACTTCAGGGGCAAGTATACCAATATAATAAAATAAAGTTTGACGATCGGACTCTCCAAGCCCGCGAAATGAAAAAATTCCCATTAATTTTTGAACACACCTCGTACATCTACTTAATGCCCCTCAAACCACCGCAAAAGCGTGTAATAGGATGAGGTAGGTTTTTGGATGGACACAACTATCAAATAAACATTTTGTAACTCCAAACAAAACCCAACCCAGCAACCTAATCTACATCAGGTCCCTCTTCATTTCTGTGTATCTCTTTCCTCCCTTCATCCCGTCCAATATCCCTGTCCTGTTCCTGCCCTTTCCTTGCTTGCCCAACATTCTCCCTTCTATTACCTTCTTCAACACTCCACTACCGCTCAATTCGCCTTTCATCCATTCTTTCTGCCTCCATAGGATTTCTCTCAACAAACCCCTCTCCTTCCCCACCATTTCTAGTACTTCCTCATTTGTTTTCCTTTCGGTCCATTTCACCTTCTCCATTCTTCTCCACACCCACATTTCAAAAGCCTCCAATCTACGTCTATCCTCCTGCTTCAGCGACCACGTTTCCGCGCCGTACATAGCTACGCTCCATATCAGAGTTTTTTCGAGTCTTGTCTTAACATCCCTACTCAACGTCCCCATCATCAACTCCCTCCTCCTTGAGAAAGCCTCCTTGCCCAGCGCAATTCTTCTCCTTACGTCCCTACCACTTTGACCGTGTTGGTCCAAAACACTTCCGAGATATGTAAACTGTTCTACCTGCTCTATTTTTTCCCCGCCTATTTTAATATTTAGCTTAGCCTTTTTTCTTTCTGGAAAATCGCATAACCTTTGTTTTACTAATATTGATTCTCATCCCATATTTATCGCACTGAACCTCCAATTCACTCAACAATGCTTGCAACCCCTTGGCTGACTGAGCAACTAATGCTCGGTCATCAGCAAACCTAAATGATTTTACGAATTCCCCTCCGACTTTCATTCCTACCTCCATTTCTTCCCATGCCTCTTTAATCATTTCCTCCACATATACGTTGAACAGCACCGGTGACAATGGGCAACCCTGCCTTACTCCTCTTCCTAACTCTGCCCATCCAGACTCTCTGTTCCCCACTCGCACCTGAGCAGTCTGAGACATGTACAGGTTGCGGATCAGTCTCCTGTCCCTCCAATCCATTTATATTCTCTCGATAATTGATTATTAGTTTATTTATATTTTAATCAACTATTAATGTATTCCGTCAGAAAAAATGGATATAGAGAATCAATTACTACCTGATCGTGTAAAAGAGGAATTGACCTAAGAGAAGGGAAGGACTTGTACTGGGCACTGGGGTGTGGGCAGAGGGAAGGGACCCGCCCGCCTTCCGTGCAGCGCCACCCAATTAATACTTGATTACACCGAGATGCTCATGGGGAAATGTCAGGTGGCAATATCGAGAGGGAGATTTGACTCCTTAGAGGTTCAGGAAATCGCTATTAAGGGTCTTGAAAGGGGATTACCGAATTTGAGAGAGAGGTTAATGGTTCCCCTAAAGCTTTTCAAGAAAAGATCCGTCTGGGATAGGAGTGGAAGGTGAGAAGGCAGATGAGAAGTGAAGGGAAGAGTGGGGCTGGATGGAATGGGTGGGGCTGTGCTAAGGGATACGATCTGAGGAGGTAGCCGACTTAAAGAGTCTAGAGATTATTTTGTTTGAATGAACTCAGGGAACAAGATGAGGAGATGTAGCGTTTGAGGACAGCGTCCCCCGCTCTCCACCCCGCTGGGCTTTGCGGGCCCTTCCCACGCGGATGTTTTTCCGAAGCCATTCGCTTAGCATATATGAAAGTCGGCATGCCCTCCTCAGAGCATGTTAGCTAGATATATCTTTTCTTAAAATTAGTGACTACATATTGTAATGGCATTCTGAGAGGCGACCGAGAAAAAATTCCAGTCGAACAGAGAAGGAACGCCGTGTACTTCCTTTCTAGTCACATTCCCAGAATATTATGCATTTTATCGAAGGCTTTCTCCGCTTTCTACAAACTACTACAAACAGATTTTAGTAATTTCCAATATTGTTATATGTTTTACAACCTGAGCAAGCCTATGGAAATGCTTCTTTTATTCTTTCCTCTCCTTCACTTAAACTTATAAGGAGCGAGGTGGTAGAATACAATCCATAGTATCAATCTCACCCAAAAATAAATACGATTTCCAATGCATCTATCATATTTGATTGTTTACCTTCAGTCAAAAACATTTACGTCCCAATAGATCCCTAAATCTGCACCAACCACCTTTCTCTGCCTTCTTTGTGTTTCTTATCCATTTCCACATCTGAATATTGAACGTTATATTATAATCTAAAGTTCTTACGTACGAATATATTGGAATAGGGTTTCTATTTAACGGGATAGAAACTGTGGGGTAGAATACTCATAGATAGCAAAAATGACACTTGTCAC
This sequence comes from Hetaerina titia, assembly GCA_037158775.1. Lineage (NCBI taxonomy): Eukaryota > Metazoa > Arthropoda > Insecta > Odonata > Calopterygidae > Hetaerina > Hetaerina titia. Next base: position 5,590,294 of record CM073771.1, read on the forward strand.
CCGTTAATGTCACTCGTCAGCGTCTAGGTAACAATTAGTTATACTCAATTGCATGCACTTTCACTAACCTCCTGTGTGTTGTGTCAAAACCCTTCCCGCATGACCGCATTGGAATGCCATTAAGTAATGTAGTGCTGTTTACAGTATTGTTTGCTCTGCTTTTGTTTGTTTTCAATTTCCCCTTCCATCCCTCGTCCCTCTCTATTGGGGAACCCTCCTTCTACCTGCAGCGTTGGGTCAAATTGTTTACCTGTCCCCTTGGGGAGGAGAGCGTTTTATGTTGCATGTTCTTGTGGTAGTGGAATTTCTTACTCTTCCAAAGGTGCAATTATTTGCTAGATGATAGCATATGTGTAGAATGAAATGAGGTAGATATGCATTTGCATGCGTGTAAAATGATAGAATTTTAGCATGAATGTATTCACCATTGTGGGTATGGGTTTGCATTATGTGTTGGTTTTGAATGCGGTTTTTTCCCCTTTAACGGGCGATGACCTAACACCCCTCGCCGCACGCCCTTGCGGTGGCTTGCGGGGTATTATGTAGATGTAGGTTGGCCATCATGTAACATCATAAAGGATAGAAACGGTGAGTTTCGTGGCGCGCATAGCCAGGAGAGTGGATGAACAATGGCCAAGTGGACATTCAAACACAAAATCCCGTAGATCCCGAACTCGAATCGCAGCTCTCAGTGTAGATTACGTTTCTTCGATATTTCAAGTGTTTAGAGTATTGGCCCGGCAAGTTGAAAGACCCAGTGTTCAATTCCCGGTCAAGGAAATATTTTCTCGTATTTGATATGATCGATCCCACCTTCCCCCACCTCTCCTGTATTCGTCCTTTATATGTGTTCCTTACACTTTTCCTTGAATCTATTTCCATGAGACAGTATTATTATTAGTTAATCTACCGGTTAAGGTAGGTTTTTGGATGGACACAACTATCAAATAAATATTTTGTAACTCCAAACAAAATACAATCGAGCAACCTAATCTACATAAGGTCGCTTTTCATCTCTCTGTACTTATTTTCTCCCTTCATCCCGTCCAACATCCCTATCCTGTTCCTTTCCTCGCTTGCCCAACATTCTCCCCTCTATTACCTTCTTCAACATTCCACTACCGCTCAATACGCCTTTCATCCATTTTTCCTGCCTCCATTGGATTTCTCTCAACAACCCACCATCTCCAGCATTTCCTCATTTGTTTTCCTTACGAACCATTTCACCTTCTCCATTCTTCTCCACACTCACATTTCAAAAACCTCCAATCATCTACATAATACCCCGCAAGCCGCCGCAAGGGATTGTGGGGGGGGTGTTAGGTCACCACCCGTCAAAGGGGGAAAAACCGCATTCAAAACCAACACATACATGCAAACACATACCCACAGTGGTGCATACATTGATGCAAGAATCCTATCATTTTACGCGCATGCAACAGCATGTCTACCTCCTTTGGATGCAGCGAGAAACTTATCCAATATCGTGCAAGCTAGATTTTGGTAATTAGCAAGGCGAAATTCCACTACAGTATTGTTTGCTATTCTTTCGTTTGTTTTTTAATTTCCCCTTACGTCCTTTGTTCCTCTTCGTGGGGCAATTCCCCTTCTACCGGCAGCGTTCGTTCAAATCTTTACCTGTGTCTTTGGGGAGGAGAGCGTTTTATGTTGCATGTTCTGGTGGTAGTGGAATTTCTCCTTCCTACTTACCAAATTCTAGCTTGCACGATATTGGATAAATTTCTTACTGCATCCAAAAGTGCAATTATTTGTTAAATGATAGCATATGTAATTGTATACGATTAGAATTAAAGGAGGTAGACATGTATTTGCATGCGTGTAAAATGATAGGATATTTGCATGAATGTATGCACCACTGTGGGTATGGGTTTGGAAGTATGTGTTTTCCTTGATAATGGTTTTTTTCCCTTTTACGGATGGTGACCTTAAACCCCCTGCTGTACGCCCTTGCGGCGGCTTATTTGTTATAATTATGTGGAAATGAAGAATATGTTTCGGTACACCATGCCGGCAAATAATACTCTCAACCTGTGCTTTTACCAGCGTTTCCACAGTTCTATTAGGCATCGAAAATGCCTCCGGATAACGGGTAAAATGGCCTTGGTAAGTTAAAATAAAGCGACTTCCTTTGTCTGACTGGAGCAGAGCGTCAATTTTGTCTAGGGATAAATTTTTTAAGGGGTACGATGCCTTGGTTACTGGTTGTATGGATACAGGTACTTTTATCGACTTCCGTCTTCTGCATGGTAAACATTTCTGTATGGGGTGTCTGGATAACACCCGCTCCAGTGAAATTGTCTTCGTAAGATCTCTAAAAATTTTATCGACTCCTAAGTGTCCCGCTGGAAGAGTTGTCATGGCAACGTTTAAAAATATAATCTCTCATGGACTGGGGTGCACCTATCGCCGTGGTTCACTTAACTGCGGTTCTGGAATCTTAATTTGAACTTTATATAACACGCCTCCTTCATCACAGGAATAGCTAGGATAATCTTTCGACGCTAGTTCATGGAATTGTCGCAACTTTGGACACTTTGGTTGTTCTAAGGCAATCCGTTGTTCGTCCCAGGCTGGTTCGAACTGTGTCTCGGTTGCCGACGTGATCGAGTTCCTTACCCGGACGGTGCTTGATATCAAATAATTATTCCCTCAGCTCCAGAACCAACCTGACTAGTCTTGGTTTTGGTTCTTTTACCTTTCTCTTTTTCTTTTCCGACGAGCCACCGAAGTGGCTTATGGTCAGAGCATAAGGTAAAGTGACACCCTAATAGGTAAACTCATTTCTATCACGGCTAAACATTCTAATTCGGTTGCAGAGCAGGGTTTTTGGACTTTATGCAACTATTTACTAGCACAGGCTACTGGGTTCTCTCCATCTCCCCTTCCTGGGACGAAACACCTATATTGGCAATCGAAGAAGCGTCTGTGGTTAAAGTAAATGGTTATTAAAGTCAGGGAACCTCGTAGTGGGGTTGGATGAGAGACACCTTCTCAACAATTCAAACGCTTCCTGATGTTCCGTTCCCCAAGTATATTCCACGTCTTCACAAATTAGTTTAGTTAGCGTGCTAGAAATCTTGGCAAAATGGGGAATAAATTTTCGATAAAAGCCCACCATGCCTAAAATGATTGCAATTGTCGGAAATCTCTAGGGTGTGAAAATTTTTCTAAGGCCTCCACTTTCTCCCCCTCGGATTGCAACGCATCAGCTGAAACGATGTCTCCAGGAAGGAGATGCACTTCCGAAATAACTTTGTCTTTTTTGGATTAAGTCTCAAGTTGGCCTTTCTCAACCTTTCAAATATTTCTCGTAATCCATCTAAATGAGCCTCGCAAGTTCCATCGTACGTTATTACGTTGTCTAAGTAAAAGGCACAGCCTTGATTCACGATTTCTGCGAAGACAGTGCTCATTTTTCCTGTTTTGGGTGGTGACCTAACACCCCCCGCCACACGCCCTTGCGGCGGCTTGCGGGGTATTATATAGATGTAGATCAGCCTCATGAATGCACGTAGATTGTGCGTTCGCCAAGCCGAAGCTCATTCTATTACATTGGAAGTGCCCATCTGGAGTGCTAAAAGCCGTGTATTCTCCACTATTTTTCTCCGTTTCGACTTTCCAGTAACCACTTCCTCAATCCATTGTGGAAAAAAATGCCGCGTCTCCTAATTGATTGAACATCTTATCCATATTTGTAAGGGGAAAGATTTCTTTTTTCGACACACTATTCAATCCCCGATAATCTATGCAGGGTTGATATTTTACTTGGCCGCCTTGGGTTACTTTCTTTTTCACTCAAATTATTGGCGCTCACCATGGGCGGAGAGATAACTCCTTGATCCAACATATCTTGTATTGCTTCATTCAGAGCGGCTTGCTGGGAGTGTGGTACGCGATATGGTTGTTTTTTAATCGGTTTTGAACATCCTACATTAATACAGTATTTTATGAGGTTTGTGCGACCCAGTCTAACTTTCTCATGCATAAAGATACCTGCATTTTCGCGTATGAGCGGTTTGATTGAATCAATCGCCTCGGGCGGAGCTTCATTAAAATCGACAAGCGACAACAAGCCTTCAATCGAAGGAGTGTCTGGCCAGAAGTTTTCGTCTTCAGCGTCTACTTCATTGGGTAGGGGCGCCTGATCTTCTTACCGGAATGGCGACACCTCGACTGTTTCTTTTTAATATTTGCTCGCTGCTACGAATGTTACAAATTAATATGGGGACATCGAAGGTGACACCGAAGCAATGCTCGGCAGAAGACATAAATCACTCCCGCTTTCAACAACTCGCACTTCTTCGCCTTCAGCCATACGACTCTTTACCTTCGACAACACAGTTGATAACGGCGGCACCCTAATAGATTCCTCTAATACAATTTCTCTAGACCGGCCAATCCGATTATTAGCGCCGGTATGAATTTCGCGAACATCGCCAACGCACAGGAGGGCAACAAATCTATCCTCTGTTACTGGTGGAAAAACATAACCATCACCAGACTCTTTATCCCGAACCGGGAGTCGGTGGCAACCTCAAACACATCCCAATAACTTCGTCCCTAGCGGTGCAGCGTGATTGCGAGCAGAATCCTCTCTATGACTCTTTTGACCTTCGCCCCCTATGATAATTCCAGTGAATCCTTCTCTAAAAATCCGTTATCCTTATTCCCATCGTCCTTCGATATCGATTCCTCGGTCATTACTTGAAAACAACTTCCCTCCATACTACCGTTTATTAGCGAGTTACGTTTCGTTATCTCTGCCGGAAGAGCACTTTGGATCTCAGTATCGCTTGCCGTTTCTTCCTCAAGGGATGTCAAATCATACGTGGTCATTTGTGGATCAATGCCATTAACAGTACTATCAATGAGAGAATCAAACGCATTTTTTTCTTCCGAAACTCCAATTCCATGGGGGCCCCTGGGTTCGTTCATTTGCGATGTTACACAATTAGATTTTTTGACACGAAGGAAATTATAATGGACCCACACTCTTTAGATACTACTAGTACATAGTTTAGATACTAATACAATAGTATATCAGACCACTAAGATAAAATAAGGGAGATAGATTCCAATACATATAGATTCAAATACTCATTATTTCCCAGAACATTCAGAAATCAAAATAGTAAGATACCGAAGACACTTCAGAAATATTAAAAACATTGACTTAATAGTTCGGAACAAAATTGAAAATTGCAAATATATTAGGTTTAAATGTAGGTGCATGTGTATGTTTGCTTGTTGGTAATTTGTGTGTTTGCATGTGTGTGGGGGGAAAGTGTTCTTGCATGAATGTATACCATGTTTTGTTTGTGGCCTGTATACATTTGTGACTTTTTCATACTTTTTTTAATAATGGGTGGCGCCCTAATGTCGCCCTTGCGGCGGATCAACCAAAAATGGTTCGCAGCTCTGTCCAGTGATTGAAAGGGGATGAACTGACGCGCTTCGCACCCGAGAAGGGTACTCAGAAATCCTTTTTGGCCATCCATTGGCCAAAAGGAATTTTTTTATTGTGAATTATGTTATCGGCTTCTCCCGTATCCACTAGAAAATATTAATCTCTCCCTAAAATATTAACTAATATCGTCCATCCTGCTTCTGCGGTTACCGCCAAAATTAAATCTGTCCCGGCCTCCCGGTCGGGATATCGGTGTTTCCTGCCTCGGAGGGATTTTCGCGTCTCGGGCAGCGTATGGGAAGATGACCAGTCCTTTGACAGATGCCGCATACCACGAGTGGGCAATCTTTAGGGATATGATTTTTATTCTCAAAAATGAAACATGAAGACGGCCTCGTTTCCCTCTCCCTCTGTCTACACGCTCGAACAAAGTGACCGGCATGACCGTAAGGGAAGCAAACGCGTGCGCCGTGATTATCCTTCGGCGCCCCTCCTGGCACCGGAGGAACCGATCTTACTTGGAGACCCTTCCCGGCAGCCCGTGCGGCGTTAATTTGTTCCATCGGAAACTGCCAACCTGCAACATTTGGCGGATTCGCGTTCATACCTAACCAAGACGTTATATTTGGAGACGACGGCGGCCATATAGGGGGCGATTGACAAAACCACGCGTGAGACTTTTGTGGTGGATTTACTTCTCTATTGGCGGCGTAATGTCTGACACTAGCTTCTTCAACTCGCTCGCGAACCCTTCTGTACTTTGGATTCCGAACCAACACAAACCTACCAATCTCTTCTCTTAGCCCAATGAAAAATTGCACGAGAAGTCTAACTTCAATCATTTTCCTTGCTGTTTCGGAAATAGTCTCACCCCATGACTCGCGTGGCCTACATCTACACAATAGCCCGCGGTGGTGGTGGAGGGGTGGTAGGCCACCAACCATGTAGGCACAATCCCAACCTCTACCACTTCTACACAATCATTAGTTTCATCATGCACTCGAAAACTGTTAAATCACACGAAAGAAAGTACTGACATGGAGAAATATTCAATAACAGGTAACGTATATTAAAATCATGCCGTAGAACTCTTAAAAGAATGGATTCATTAAATAAAAAAATAATGTCTACTATTTAATTCCACTTCTTTAAAATAGCAGAGGATGGCGCTATTTATTACCTAAAATGGAATTTTGATTGAATAAGAAGTTGCATTCACTGGCAGTTAACTTTTAGATCGTTTAGTAGCACTTTCCTCCTATATGCCTTGAAGAAGTCGGGCTTCCTTTTCTCGACCTCAGTGGCGGCAACTTTCAAGATCTCGCTAGTACTTGATTACGTGTAATCGGGACTCAAAAAATTATCGGCAATAAATGGCGCGCAATGCTAAAGCCTTTTAAAACACCAAACAGAGAAATTAATTCAGTACCCAATAATTCAACTCCTTTGCTCACCTGTCCCAACGTTTTCCAATTCCTGATATTTTGAGTGATTAAAATTTGCGCGTCTCAACCAGACTACAAATATACTGTAGGTAATCTTGAAGCCGTAGTTCCCGTTCCAGGTGGGTTTTCCAGCCTACGGGCGATATTGTGCAATCTGGTTGGAAATTCCCTTTCGTTGACTCTCTTCAGCGATTTTTGTACGCAAGTGTTAAAAAATTTTCTAACGTTATTGGAGAGGCTTTTTGGGGAAATCTCCTTTTAAGATTCGTGGAAAAGTCCCCGCATGAAACTAATATTTGACGATTTGCAGAGACAAAATCCGCGGCGGTTCCTCCTAGCCGAAGTTGAGCGACTCCTAAGGTTTGTGCTTCATTCCACCCAATAAGAAGACTTACAATACGCATGGTTTCCAAAAATTTGTCAACGCCTATTTCATCTCCTCCTCTAAAATTTAAATTGAATGAATTTGGCTGCCAATAGCGGTACGCGGGGAGATTCTGGGGAGCCAGGGAAGGAATTAAATGTCGCTTACTTGCGATATTGTGTCTTTGGTTACTTGGGAGATTCCTTGGAGCCAGGGAAGGAATACTATGTCGCATACATGCGACAGACTCACCTTGGGAGGCTGCCCCTTCACTCCCTGCTCCTTCCCTTTCCAGCGACACCCCGTCATCCACTCACGTCTCCCAAGTCTATCGAGCCTCGTTGCTTTCAAGTTTCTTTGTCCCGCGCCCGCGGGGCCTGAATTCGCGGCATTTTAGTTGGAAGTTGGAGCTTTCTTTTCAGATCCAATGCGCCTAACTTCAATGTCTCCACCATTTCAAGATCTGAAAAATTTTACATGATTTCCGTTAATCGTGAGGCTGAGAAAGGTACAGGGGTGGAGATCGTCGTTTTTGGTCTGCGTTTCTCTCGATATTGTTTGTAAACTCAATATTCGTTTCGTATTCTGGCAAAATTGGAACGTCACTCGCTCGAATGGGACTTTGCGCTTTTAAGTTTTCTTCCTGGAAAGTTATAATTTTTTGTTTGACCTAGTTAGAACGACAAACCAACTTATTTAGCCTATAACATACTTTAAAGTGACGAAAAGGTTACACATCGTAAGAAAGTCAACGGCGAGAAACCAAATTTGGAAATACTTTCAATTTTCAAAAGATTTCATAAAATACACAAAATGCTGTGAAACGACCGTTTTTCTCTTTATTTGGCGAAAAAGGTTTCCAATTGAAATGAGAACAGAATTGAAGAGGTCCGTTTTAAAAACTTCTTTATGTTCATTTATTTTGCATCCATTGAATAGATACATTGATCTAATACCTTCATCATCAAGTCACTTACAGTCTGTGTTGTAATCAGATGAAACAATTTATATTCGCAGCCGTCATATGAATTTGTATCATTCACCGTGTCTTAGCATGCTCATGCAAAAAATGTCGAAGCCATGTGGCTGGTCTTTGAATTCTTTATGTAATATTATAAATGATTTCCTGAAATGCATGGCCTCATATATTCTCTATCGAGAAGAATATTATAATGCGTAAACTAAATTCATCATCAAGGCAATACAATCTCACCATTCTTTGAAATTGAAATCCAAGAGATCAAGGCCAATGGGGTGAATTACAAAAGTCTCGAGAACAAGTCATCCATCACCTTCGTCACCCTTTGAAATTCTCTTTGGAATTTGAAGTTTTATAGACCGAATAAGTTGTCTTTGGATGAGCCGATGAAAGCGCTTCTCTTCTTTGAAATCAATGCTTTGTTTGTTTGCTCAAATACCGGACGAACATAAAGTTAGTATTTTCTCAACTAGTCTCTCTTTTTGGTTAAAATATCTCTGAAAATTTTTCAACTAACGTCGGAAGAAGGGCTGTGGCCATTAACATTTGCTTATCGGTGATGGAATGTGTTTTGGGGGATCCCTAGTTTTCGTGCCGACTGCTTTAGCCAGTTAAGCTATCGAGGAGACGCTTCGGTAGCTTAACTGGCGAAATCAGTCGGCTGGATAACGAGGACCCGGATTCGCATTTCGACCAAGGTGAATTTTTACACTTTGAAATTGTTGAATTGCTGTGCGCAGTAGCGCACATCCGTTACTGTCGCGTCATCTCCCGCAGTCTCTTTTGAATTGTTAACATAAGCATAAATATGTGGCAATATCTCGGTTTTTGTAAGTTAGTTTGACTGAGCATGGCAAGCGAGGGCTTATCTAGACTGAATTGATGGGACCCGGATGATATAAATGAAAGCGGATGAAATAAAACACACCGATTATGAATATTTACATATTATGTTACTGATAGGCATACTGTTATTTCTTGAAAAGGATGAAACATCATGGAAAACTACGTTTCTCGAGTCATCGGAGATGCATATTTTTAAGTATGGTTTTAATTTAATATACCATCATCATATTTTCCCCACTAAATCGTTTTAGATTCGTTTCCCACGACCACCACCAAATTTATGAATTATAGCAAGGAATTATGCTATATGGTTTGTTTGACGGGTTTCAAGGCGGGTGATAACAAAGACAAATTCCTTTGCCAATCCCTCCAATCAGCAATCCTCTGATTTATTCTCTGGCGTTTGAAGAAGTACATTCTAATGATAGTGTTTTTCACCATTGAACAACACTATCAACAACGTTCTGTTTAATATTTTGCCGGTTTATTTAATTAGTAATCTTAGAATGATATATAACTACGCAGTAACTGACGGAAGGCTCTTTATTTCTCCCTATTCCATACTACCAGACGTATTCTTAAAGTAAGTACCGTTTGCTTATATTTAAATATTGGCGCTTCAGAACACAGTTTTGCTCCTGCAGCGCCACCTAATGATTCATTGAGAAGCTATAGCAGCATTTGTTTTGTTTCAGAAGTCGTTTGCTTGTCCGTGCTTGCAAACAACAATGTCCGCGACAATCGTTGATCCCGCCAGCTGTGAAGTGCGTTCTGTCATACGATTCTTGTATGCAAAAGGATTGTCGGCTGCTGAAATTCATCGGGAATTATGCCTAGTTTATAAACCTACAGTTATGAGTGAAGGAAAGGTTAGCCAATGGTGCTGTGGTTTTAAAAATGGACGAACAAATGTTCATGACGAAGAGCGAAGGGGTAGGCCCAGTATTCTGACCGGTGAAATTGTTTCGCAAGTGGAACAAAAACTGCGATATGATCGTCGATTGACGATTAATGGCCTGGCTGAACAATTTCCTCAACTTGGACGCACTACTGTCTACAATATTGCTACAGAAAACCTCGGATACCACACATTGCGTGACGAGAGTTTTTGGGTCGTTGGGAACTCTTTAAACCACCCACCGTGCAGTCCTGACCTTACACCCAGCGACTACTTCCTCTTCTTGCACTTGAAACAGTGGTTCGGTGGACAACGTTTCGAAACCGAAGAGGAACTCAAGAATGGCGTTGTCGATTGGTTCAACCCTCGGGCGGCGAGTTTCTATGCAGAGGGGTTAAAGAAGCTGGTGCAGCGGTACGAAAAATGCTTAGAAGGGAACGGCGATTATGTAGATAAGTGAAGTAGGTTTGTAGCTAACTAAAAGTTCCAATAAAATGTGTTTCATATGAGTATATTTTTTCCTGTGGCCAAACGGGTCTTACTTTATGAACACGCCTCGTATTTACATGCTCCTTTTATTTTTAAAACTTGTTCTAAGCTCACACCAACGTTTGTCTGGTAAAGGTTCTCCCTTCGAATATTCCTTTCTGTTCGGTGTCGCTGTCGAAAATCCTCTTGCTACATTCGTTTCTGAATATATTTGTGCAGGTAAAGTTTTTCAATTAACGAAAAAAACCTTCCACCAAAAGATCAATAGATATATTTTAAAGCACCAAAAGGCGGTAGTATGAAAAAATTACATGATGAAATTTTCACCAAATATCATCAATTATTTTGAAATGTAGTTTATTTGCGTCCATAACGAGAGGTAGAGTAATGAAAGATTCCCTCTTCATGTCAGATTCATCCGGTAGGATTCATTTTTAAGAAAAGGCAAATATATTTAAATATAATTATTTTCCGAGATTTAATTATTTTTATTGCGTTATCAGAAAATTTAAACCAAAATAACTCCTCTGAAATCAAGTTTTTCAACCTTTATTCTTTCAATTTTCTTACATTATCCTCTTATTACTAGGAGTTACGTAAAAACGGAGGATTTCTGTTTGATTTCAGGTGATACCTCTTGGCATCCGTAGTTACACTCAAGTTGAGGTGATTCTTTGGGCATTAAATTTGACTAGAACAGTAGAACCACATTAGACTTCAGGAAAGGAACTCATTTCCCTAACATGATCTATAAATTTCACAACATTTATGGCAAAGTAAAAATGAGTTCCACCTTAACATAACAACCCAACCTTCCTATCGATTGCTGTGACAATGGTTAATATGATTTCCTTTTATATTTAGTAAAAATAAGTCATCCAGTTTGATTGATACTAAACGATCTCTTGTCAGAGAGTACCTCCTCCCAATTCTTCCGCCGAAAATGTCTAAAGAAAAAACGGTAAACTTGTTCTATGCTGGTAGATTCCACTAGATTATATAGGTATATTTGTTCATATATACTAGAGTATATTTTTTCCTGTGACCAAACGGGTCTTACTTTATGAACACGCCTCGTATAAAGAACACATTAGAACATATGCACTGCAATATGGGCTTACTTATTAAACCAATGATCATTGTCAAAAGAGACCTTGTGTCATTGTAAGACATAACTCTGCCCTAGCTCATATCATATGCCCTATTATTTAGTATCTTCAATTATTTAGTCTCTTAGTACATAAATCGCTATTTATAGTGTCAACTTATATTTTATTTATTAGGTAATCTACCGGTTAAGGTAAGTTTTTGGATGGGCACAACTATCAAATAAATATTTTGTAACTCCAAACAAAACCCAATCCAGCAACCTAATCTACATCAGGTCCCTCTTCATCTCTGTCTACTTCCTTCCTCCCTTCATCCCGTCCAACATCCCTATCCTGTTCCTTTCCTCGCTTGCCTAACATTCTCCCCTCTATTACCTTCTTCAACATCCCACTACCGCTCAATACGCCTTTTATCCATTTTTCCTGCCTCCATAAGATTTCTACCAACCAACCCCTCTCCTCGCCCACCATGCCTAGTACTTCCTCATTTGTTTTCCTTTCGGTCCATTTCACCTTCTCCATTATTCTCCACACCCACATTTCAAAAGCCTCCAATCTACGTCTATCCTCCTGCTTTAGCGACCATGTTTCCGCACCGTACATAGCTACGCTCAATATCAAAGTTTTACGAGTCTTTTCTTAATCTCCCTACTCAACGTCCCTGTCATCAAGTCCCTCCTCCTTGAGAAATCCTCCTTGCCTAGCGCAGTTCTTCTCCTTACGTCCCTACTACTTTGACCGTGTTGGTCCAAAACACTTCCGAGATATGGTAACTGTTCTACCTGCTCTATTTTTTTCCCTCCTATTTTATTGTTTAGCTTAGCCTTTTTCTTTCTGGAAAATCGCATAACGTTAGTTTCATTAATATTGATTCTCATCCCATATCTATTCAATTGAATTTCCAATTCACTCAGTAATGCTTGTAACCCCTTTGGCTGATTGAGCAACTAATGCTTCGTCGTCAGCGAACCTAACCGATTTTACGAATTCCCCTCCGACTTTCATTCCTACCTCCAGTTCTACCCATGCCTCTTTAATCATTTCCTCTACATATAGTATACGTTGAACAGTACCGGTGACAATGGGCAACCCTGCCTTACCCCTCTTCCTAACACTGCCCATCCGGGCTCTCCGTTCCCCACTCGCACCTGAGCAGTCTGAGACATGTACAGGTTGCGGATTAGTCTCCTGTCCCTCCTATCCATTCCTATTTTCTGAAATACATGCATTATTTTTTCTTATTCCCCTCTGCCCTTCCTAAACCCAAACTGATCATCCCCTAAGTAATCATTTGCCCTACTCTATATCCTTTGTTGATGATCCTGAGAACAACTTAACCTTCGTGGGATATCAAACTTATTGTTCTGTAGTCCTCAGTTGATGGAGTCTTTATCTTTTTCGGAATAGGAACTACCACAGATCTCTCAAAATCTTCCGGCTAGATTGCTGCCTTATAGATGCCCGGAATCAGTCCATACAGGCCCTTCCTCCCACAGTTTCCTAAACCTCTTAGTAGTTACGTAGGATTGTTGTCTACCTCCACGGCCATATTTGATCTCGCCTCCCTTTAGTGCCCTTTCTATTCCATCGTCGAGTATGCCTCGACCTAAGCTATCTTCCTCTGCATCGTGCTCTCTTTCTCTGCCTAAGCTTCTCGGTCTAATTTCTCTACCGTAGACTTCTTCTATGTATTCCTTCCAGCTCTCTTGGATCTTTTCTGCTGCAACTGTCATCTTACCCCACTTATCTCTAACCGTTAGCACAGACCGTCCCTTCTTACTACCGGATAGTGATTTAACCTTGGTGTACGTATAGCGAACCAATTACACCCTGCCTGTGCAAACATTCTATATCCTCGCACTGTGGCTTCCATTAAGCTTTTTTTCTTTATTTGTTGCCCGTCTCAATTTATTATTTAACTCTTTGTATTTCCTTCTGCCTAGCTCTGTGTTTACATTATTCAACTTGTATACTTTGTGTAAAATCCAATTGATAAAATATTTACATTTTTAAATAAAACATCCATTTCCACTGAACAATAAAGAAGTTATGATAAAGAAAGAGACAAATGGGCTATAGTAAACTTGAAAATTTTTGGAAGTCTTCCATTTCTACTGCTCAATATGTTTTTTTGTTTATTTTTTGCCGCTGAATAAACTTTTCCTGAGGTTGAGATCATGCACTGCATTGCAAGGTCACCTCGAGATAATGCTTCCATCCTTCTATAGCAGGAAAAAATTTGTTCATTGCCCAAGGGGGCGAGGTTTGACCACATTTTCTGCGAGAGCTATCCGAAGGGCGCCCCGGATGGGACCCAGGCTTTTTGTCCTTAAACGTCTCATTTCCTGCGAAATTCTTGCCATCCTCCTTCTTTCCCTCGATTTCTCTCTCGCACCTTAATCACCTGGGAGTCAAAGGAAGTGACAAAGGAAAGTTTATAATCTCCATATCTCTTACTCTCTCTTTCTCATTTGAAGGAAACCTTTCGCATTCGAAATCCTAGTCATCACTCTCTCAAACTATGACGCACAGACTTATGTATGTATTTGTGTGTGTGCGTTAGGGCAAAAGTGGGAAAGACATCAAGAGTTTTTTGCCTCGTCTTCCATGAGAATGAATTTACGAGGAACTTTGAGGCCGTGTTTTCCTGGTATTCCAAACGGCAAGTCCGTAATTGAGGAAAAGTGAGATAGAGGAGATCCGTGTGTTTATTACATTTGAGGAATCGAAGAGGAATTCCTGGGTTACCTGACTCTTCTTATCTTTGTGAACAGACTATTAGCACAGATTGAGAGTGACGTCACACTATTTTTCCCTGTGATTTCCAATTTCCCGTCCATCACGCTTTCATTTCAAGCGAAATTATTATTCTCATTGAATTACATTCACTACGAACTAATTGAACTAATGTATTGAAAATTCAATCTTTGCTGAAATAGTGCTAGTGTTTTCTTTTGCGTGTGGATTCCAGCCTCTTCAGCTTATATGCTGGAAGCACTAGGCATGAATCAATATTTATCCTCATATACGAGTAGTATTTGGAACCAATTCTCCCTTGTATTACTAATTATTATTATTAGGTAATCTACCGGTTAAGGTAGGTTTTTGGATGGACACAACTATCAAATAAACATTTTGTGACTCCCCACCTAGCAAACTAATCTATATCAGGTCCCTCTTCATCTCGGTGTACTTCTTTCCTCCCTTCATCCCGTCCAACATCCCTATCCTGTTCCTACCCTTACCTCGCTTGCCCAACATTCTCCCCTCTATTACCCTCTTCAACATTCCACTACCGCTCAATACGCCTTTCATCCATTTTTCCTGCCTCCATAGGATTTCTCTCAAAAAACCCCTCTCCTCCCCCACCATTTCTAGTACTTCCTCATTTGTTTTCCTTTCGGTCCATTTCACCTTCTCCATTCTTCTCCACACCCACATTTCAAAAGCCTCCAATCTACGTCTATCCTCCTGCTTCAGCGACCACGTTTCCGCGCCGTACGTACGCTCCATATCAGAGTTTTTACGAGTCTTGTCTTAACATCCCTACTCAACGTCCCCGTCATCAACTCCCTCCACCTTGAGAAAGCCTCCTTGCCTAGCGCAATTCTTCTCCTTACGTCCCTACCACTTTGACCGTATTGGTCCAAAACACTTCCGAGATATGTAAACTGCTCTACCTGCTCTATTCTTTCCCCGCCTATTTTAATATTTAGCTTAGCCTTTTTCTTTCTGGAAAATCGCATAACCTTTGTTTTATTAATATTGATTCTCATCCCATATTTATCGCACTGAACCTCCAATTCACTCAACAATGCTTGCAACCCCTTGGCTGACTGAGCAACTAATGCTTGGTCATCAGGAAACCTAACCGATTTTACTAGTTCCCCTCCGACTTTCATTCCTACCTCCAGTTCTTCCCATGCCTCTTTAATCATTTCCTCTACATATACGTTGAACAGTACCGGTGACAATGGGCAACCCTGCCTTACACCTCTTCCTAACACTGCCCATCCAGACTCTCTGTTCCCCACTCGCACCTGAGCAGTCTGAGACATGTACAGGTTGCGGATCAGTCTCCTGTCCCTCCAATCCATTCCTATTTTCTGCAATACACGCATTAATTTTTCCCAATTCACTCTATCAAACGCTTTTTCGAAATCTACAAAACAGGCAAAAACGTCCTGATTGTATTCTATATTCCTCTCGACTATTGATCTCATTACTGCAATGGCATCACGCGTACCTCTTCCTTTCCTGAACCCAAACTGATCATCCCCTAAGTAATCATTTGCCTTACTCCCTATCCTTTTGTTGATGATCCTGAGAATAACTTTAGCTGCGTGGGATATCAAACTTATTGTTCTGTAATCCTCACATGACGAAGCCTTTGCCTTTTTTGGAATAGGAACTAACACCGATCTCACAAAATCTTCCGGTCAGATTCCTTCCTCATAGATACTACGAATCAGTCCATATATGGCCTTTTTCCCACCTTTCCCTAACCATTTCAACATTTCTACAGGAATATTGTCCACCCCCACAGCCTTATTTGCTTTCATCTCCTTTAATGCCCTTTCTATTTCATCGTCGAGTATGCCTGGACCTAAGCTATCTTCTTCTGCGTCATGTTCCTTTTCTATGTCTAACCTTGTCGGCCTAAGTTCTTTACCATACAGTGTTTCTATATATTCCTTCCATCTCTCTTGGATTTTTGCTGGTTCAACTATTATCTTACCCCATTTATCTTTAACTGTTAGCACAGATCTTGCCTTCTTACTTCCCGATAATAACTTAACCTTGCTGTATAGAGCACTAATTTCACCCTTCTTCTGTAAACTTTCCATATCCTCGCATTGCGTTTTCCACCATTCTTCTTTTGCTTTATTTGTGGCCTTTCTCAATTTATTGTTTAACTCTTTGTACTTCATTTTTCCTAAATCTGTGTTTACATTTTTCCATCTTCTTCTCTCATCCATCTTCGCAATCATCTCATCCGTTACCCATGGTTTCCTTATCCTTTTCCCGTTAACGGTTCCTATAGTGCATTTAGCGGCTTCCAATATCCCTTTCTTGATACATTCCCATTTTTCTTCGATAGCACTCAGTTCTTTACCGTCATCCATCATTTTCTCTACAGCCTCCTGATACTCCTTCCTCGTTAATTCATTTACTGCTTATAAATTCCATTTCCTAGCCCGCCGCCCTTGCCTTATCTTCTTGAAACGAACGTTACATTTCATAACAACTAAATTGTGGTCAGAGTCCGCATCCGCTCCTGGGAAACTGTGCGAATTTATCACACTGTTCCTAAACCTGTGCCTAACCATAATATAATCTAACTGATACCTTTCTGAGTCACCTGGCATTTTCCATGTATACCTACGGTATTACTAATTATCATTTAAAAATTAAATACTTCGAAAACCATTCAATAAATAGTAAAAATCATTTTTCTTTCACATTATTTAATACCCCCACCATTTTAGTTTCGTATTATTAGTTTAATATTTGATGTAATTATGGCGCACGTTTTAATGACTTATGGGTAATTATAGCGTCAGCATCATCCGTTGACATTGAAATTATGTTCATTCCACCTAGGCTTGCTTATGATGATGATAAACCCTTTTCCCGAAAGTGTTCAGTCATATTCGAGGAACAGGAGAGCCATTTATAACTAAGTGGGCAGTATGCAACAATTTAGAAAATGAATCGTGGTGCTCTGCACTATTTTTATGGTATCAATATCTGAGCCACACCCAATAAAATTTTAGCACGGGTGATATTGCTATTAGCGTTGCTCCCTCAAAATTGTATTAGCGGAATCAATATTTAATTACGTAAAACAGTGACAGGAGCTCGTGCGTACAACTGCCTTTGAAATGAATTTTATCCTCCTTTGAAAAATTTTAAACTATCTTATAAGTGTTAGACGTGAGAGATCAGCCTCGCAATGAGCCTATTCTACTTCTACTTCTACATAAATACCCTGCGAGCCACCAAAAAGGTGTGTAGCAGGGAGTGTAACACCATGAAGGAAGGGTAAGGGTTGAGGGGGTTGGGGGTTGGGTGAGGAAAGGGGGGGGAACCTGTAAGAAAAAAATATATATATACATAATATACACATATATATTTTTTACATATACATATATATACATATACATACATACATAACACATGTATACATATTTAATAAATAAATTTACACGCAAAAATAATAAATGCATCAATATAATTGGTGGTGACTTTAACCTCGCTGGTATCGACTGGGACAGCAATAGCGTTAAGTCTCGGTCCCATGATGGCGAATCTTGCAATTTCTTACTAAAATTGGTTCAAAGAAACTCGCTCCATCGAGCAGTACACACTCCCACCCGTGGAAAGAACATATTGGACTTATTTCTTACGAACACACCGGAACGCATTAATAGTGTATCAACTGACGAGGGTATGAGTGTCCATAAATCAGTTATTATCAACTTGAACGTAGAAATAAAAAAGAATGTTAAGCCAAAAATAAAAATTTATAATCATCATTAAGCAGATTTTAAAATTTTGCCAGCCATTTAAACTCCTCACTACACGATTTCAAAACGCGCTTCAGTCTTGCCACCGTGGAAGAAACTTGGACACAGTTTGTCAAAATTATTCAAAAAGGAATAACAGATTTCATCCCTGTAAAATACGTTAAAGAAAATCGTGACCCCAGGTGGTACAACAAAGGCGTTAAAAAAGCCCTTCGAAAGCAGAGAATGTTACACTATAGTGTAAAGAAAGCAGGTCTGAACTCATCACCCTTGGACAATAAACAGCTTTTGGACAAGTATAGATCCTCTAAAATTGAAACTAAAACACAATTACGTAGCGCTTTACGCGACTTTAAACGTAAAGTACTCTGCGAGTATTTGAACACTGACCCTCGCTTTCTGGTCATATGTTAGGGAAGTAAATGGGGGTCAACAAACCGTGGCTTGCTTAAGGGATTGCAACAATATCATTCATACTGACAGTGAGGGTAAAGCCAAGATTCTAAACGAATTCTTCCAAAGCGTCTTCACGAACGATGTAGCCACCGCGTATCTCCAAGAAACAATATATACTGAACCCATGGCAAAAATAACAGCGGACGAGCAAGGAATTGCCAAATTGCTCAAAGACATCAAACCAAACAAATCCCCGGGTCCCGAAAACAAACCAGCTAGGGTGATAAAATACTTAGCTCCTAACATCGCCCCGTGCCTCGAATTTATATTTAACAAATCCCTCACTGAGTGCAAAGTCCCTAAGAAATGGAAAACCGATCAAATAACGCCTATTTTTAAAAGTGGTGACAGGGAGGACCCCAGCAATTACAGACCCATTTCTCTCACTTCTATATGTTGCAAAATTTTAGAGCACATAATTGTCAGTTCCATAATGAGACATCTTGATAACATTAACTTTTTAAGTGACAATCAACACGGATTCAGAAAAACCCGCTCATGCGAGACCCAATTAGGATTGTTCACACATGACTTACTTTTATCGGGTGAAAGTGGTAGGCCAGTGGATGCGATCTTTTTAGATTTTCAAAAGGCATTTGATAAGGTTCCACATGGTAAACTCATCCATAAATTAAAGGGCGCAGGTATAGGCAAGGGGGCAATAAATTGGGTTGAAGACTTCCTTTCAGAGCGGGAACAGAGGGTAGTCCTTGACGGCGCTAGTTCTACCAGTGTACGAGTCACCTCGGGGGTTCCTCAGGTAAGTGTTATCGGACCGTAACTATTCTTGATTTTTGTTAATGATTTAAACCGCGAAGTGAAAAGTATGATAAGGATGTTCGCGGATGACACAGTGATATATCGGAGATATCTGGGGATGAGGATCGTTTAATTCTAGCACTTGATTTAGATAGCATTAATGAATGGTGTTCAAAATGGGGATAGCCTTTAATTCTTAATAAATGTTCGGCGGTAAATTTCTTTAAAAGATCCACGGGATTCGTTAACAAATTAGCTGAATAAAAAATTCGATTACATGATATTATTAATTTTGCTGACACATTGCGTAGGAAAACCTTCCAATTTTAGTTTAAATTGGTCCAGGTAATAAAATTCATACATTAAAATAAGCTCTGCCATAGAAATACACATGTTAATACAAGAGTGAACAAAATACATGTTACACAATAATTCTAGCACGTGATTTAGATCGCATTACTGAACGGTGTTCAAAATGGGGATTGCCTTTAAATCTTAATAAATGTTCGGTGGTAAATTTCTTTAAACGATCCACGGGATTCGTTCACAAATTATCTGGAGTTGACCTTGAAGTAGTTGATACGGTGAAATACCTAGGTGTTACATTCACTAAAGACTTAACTTGGGGGACCCATATACGTAAAGTCTGCGGGCAAGCATTTAAAAATTAGGATTTATTAGACGCTTTGTCGGTAGAAGTGACTCCAAGGTCAAGGAACGTTGTTATCACGCTCTTGTAAGGCCCCATTTAGAATATGCATGTAGCGTATGGGATCCGTGTGAAAAAGGCCTCATCCGGGAAATTGAGAAGGTCCAACGCCGGGCAGCTCGTTTCGTGGAAAACTGTTACGATAAAACGAAAAGCGTCACTGAAATGCTTATGGAGTTGGGATGGGAATCATTGGAAGAAAGACGACTCAATGCTAGGTTAAACTTACTAAATAAATTCAGATCCGCATGTTTCAGCACCGAGGTCTCGAGAATTATTCGCGCTCCAACATACATTGGTCGCTTGGATCATGTGTACAAAATTCGGGAAATAGATGCCAGAACTAGCAGACTCAAGGACTCCTTCTTCCCACGGTCAATACGGGATAACAACTGTAGGGTCACACTCGGAGATAACAAATATGCCACTTGCCACTCTCGGCGTCTAGGTAACCATTAGTTAAACTCAATTGCATGCACTTTCACTAACCTCCTGTGTGTTATGTCAAAACCCTTCCCGCATGCCCGCATTGGAATGCCATTAAGTAATGTAGTGCTGTTTACAGTATTGTTTGCTCTGCTTCTGGTACACTAAATTTCTCCTTCCATCCCTTGTCCCTCTCCGTGGGTGAGCCCTCCTTCTACCTGCGGCGTTGGGTCAGATTCTTCACCTTGGGTAGGAGAGAGTTTTACGTAGCACGTTCTTGTGGTGGTGATATATCGCCTAGCTACTTACTAAAATCTAGCTTGCACGTTCCTGATAAATTTCTTGCTGCGTCCTGGGGTACAATTATTTGTTGTAGTTAAGCGTATGTACTTGCATGCTTGTGGAGTGAAGGCAGGTGGATGTGTGTTTGCATGCGCGTGGAATTATGGGATGTTTCTGTGAATGTGCGCACTGCTGTGGATTGGGGTTTGCATGTGTGTGTTAGTTTGAATGCGGTATTTCTTTTTTCCTTTTTTGGGTGGTGACCTAACACCACCCGCCACACGCCCTTGCGGCGGCTTGCGGGGTATTATGTAGATGTAGATGTACATATCCTCGCGCAGTTCCTAACCTGTACGTTAATACTTATTGTAATGAACTAAGTCCTGGGGAATTTCGGCTACAAGCATTCTGGTCCCTTATCTTTCTTGGAAAAACTGACATTTTAAACCTGTCAGTCTTGCAGTCTATCTCTCTAATCTTATATTCGTGATCCCTTCGTACGATCCCTTCGATACGTTGGGGTTGGTATTATATCCTTGATGTCATCGGAAAAGGGTCCATCTTTAAATGTTTTAAATATGTTTAATCTATATTGGAAACGCCGCTTTGTAAGAGAATCCCAACCTAAATTGTCTAGCAAAGTGGATACGCTGCTTCGTTGGTCATAACCATGTTTGACAAATGTAGCCCCCCTCCGCTGAACTCGATCTAATTCCGAAACCAAATTTATATTATGAGGATCCCATATACTGGTAGCATACTCTAGGTGGGGCCTGACCTATTACAGCCATATATATGCCTCGGCTTAATATTTGCTCGGACGGTTACAAAATTTCAATTCGCACGGGCGCATTCATTGGGAGCTACGCTCAGACTACAGTTGGACAGCTCTCTCAGATTCGATCTCTCCACAAATGGTGAGTTAGAAGACGGCCGACGATTTTTGAATCGAAGTTTTGGTCCGCTACCTGGTCTTAACGCAACGTGATGTGCAAACGTTCAAATGCCTCTCTGTACTTTTATACATCTACATAAGAGCCTGCAAGCCGCCGCAAGGGCGTGCAGCAGGGGGTGTAAGGTCACACGGTTGGGTGTAAGGTTACGCCGACGCGGCGACTTGCGAGTTATTGGGTAAATGTAGATGAAATGCTACGGTATCAATGAGCAAATAATAAAATGGATTAGAGACTTCAAATCGCAAACAAATAATAGTCATCGATGGGTTGTGCTCAAAGGAGAGATATGTAGCATCGGGCGCCCCCAGGGAAGTGTAATAGGGCCTCTTCCGTTCTTAATATACATTAATGACTTAAGCTCTCACGTTAGTAGCAATCTCAGATTGTTTGTTGAAGATCCTGTGGTATACAGGGAAATAACGAGCCAACTATACCGCGAGCTACTCTCTAGAGACTTAAACGCACTCTCGGATTGGTGCAAGAAATGGGGATTAATGATTAATATAGACAAATGCGCAGTTTGGAATTTTGGAACAAAGGAAGTGGCGAACAGGACATCAACTGCTCGGATCCCATACGCCTAATGTACATTCTAAATGACTCCTTAAATGAGCACGTTATTTGACCTTGGAGTCACTTTTGCCTAAAATGCGTCTAATAAATCCCAATTTTTTATTTGCTTGGCCGAATACTTTACGTAGCAGGAAAACATTACTGGAGTGCATAGAGCGTATAACACTTCAAAGTCCATGCAGAATATATTTGTATTTGATAGCAGAATTATACAGCAAGTAAAACAAACTCCCACTTTATAAGGTCTTCAACATTCAGCGATTGCCTTAAACCTTTTCTTTGCTTCGATTGAGTCTTTCGTTTGATGGGAAACCAGCTTGAGTGATGATACTCCATTAAACAGTATTTTATTCAAAGATTATGAAAGTTAGGCATCCTAATGATGAGGAAGAGGAATCGGGGCTTCATCTCCAAGAGGGGATTCATCCGAGACGGAAGGGGGAGGGACAGGGAGAGATGTGGACCAGAAGAAGGGTCGCGAGAATTGTTCCGCGGGTAGTTCCTGCGAATCGAGGGTGCATTTCCAGCCACCACTCTCTTCCCTCTCGGCGACCGCAAAGGAACTCCTCCCTCTGGGGATGAGAGGTTTAAAATGGCCACGAATGCTCCCCTGTCCACCTGGTGGCGAAGCGGGGAGACTCCATGGGAGGGGGCGAGTGACGCGTCTCAAACCTCCCGAGCGAGGGGGGTGGGGCGTATGGAGGGGGGTGCAGGGGTCGAAGGAAGGAGGGAGAGAGATAGAGCGGCCCCTCAGTCGTCGCCTGGGAGTCGGTGGGCGAGGAAGGAGAGAGAGGTGGTTGGCGACCGGCGTGAGTGTGCCCCGCGTATTTGGGAGGCGGGCCGCACCCATGGCCATCCTCCGGTCGTGCTGCTTCTGGAGGTCCGTCCGCAAGGGGAGTTACGCCAGCGCCATTTACACGGCGGTGAGTGTGCCACTCTCCGACCCCACGTGGCTTATCCGCCCCTAACTCCCACCGTTGCCTCCACTCCTTCCCTCTCTTGCCTTCTCTTCCCTTCCCGAATGTAAACCCTCCCTCGGAAAGGGGGGGTCTGTGCGACGGAATAGGGCCAAGAGTCTACGGTGTGAAAATTCGATTGTTTATTACAATTTGGAGGACGACTCGGCAATTTCGTATTCACTGTAAAGTACTTTAAAATGGTCATGCCGACTGTTTTCTAGTGTAGTGATTGAGATTAATGCATTGGATATAGAATACCTGGTATAGGATCGAGTGGCGGTCTGTTCCCTTGAACATACCATTGCTATCTTGTCTGGAAATGTGATAAAGGTAAAATAATATTGCCTTTGTATCAGTGCTAGACACATGATCAATTAAGTGAGCTTAACACACGAAAGGTGGGGAAGGCGGATTCGAGCAGATCACAAACGTAAAAATATTTCCTTAACCGGGAATTGAACACCGGATCTTCCACTTATATCCACAATTATAGTACTCATAATTAGAGTTTTGAAGCTCAGAAAGAGCCGGAAGTTCAGGGTGATCAGATTTATGTCTATAATGGCATCACTGCCGAACACGTCCCAGGTTTTATGTATCTTTTTCAGGGCTTCCCATTCTCTGAGTTTTTCGCCGCAGCCAAGAATCAGATGCGCGACGTTGTCTATTCGACCACATTATGGACAAAGGGGCGAATCAGCTAACCGAAGGTGGTGCCTCACTTCCCTTGTCATGACCGTGTTCGCGATTAGGTTGAAAATTTGACTGCGTGCCTCATCGTTCGCTCTGCTGGTTGCCCAGTTTTCCAAGATCATGTCGTTTTGGATGTCATTTTTCCCTGCACGGCGAGCGCTCTGAGGTACAGGGTCTTGACCCTAATTGTTTCTCCATCTCTCAGGAGTAAGGCGACCTTTTTCGTTTCTTCACATGCCCTCCGGTGTCAATCGTCGTGCGCGAGTGCCTGCCACGCGTCCTTGACGAGTGCCTTTCGCCACGCGTCGTCACCCCCAAGGATGCGCAGGCCGAGCATCGCGTAGACCACCTTTGTCTTTAGAGCTGTATCCGTTAAATTAAGACCACCCAGCTCGAACGGGCCAAAGAGCCGGTTGCGGGACACTTTCTTTACGTAGCCGTTCCAGATCATTTTGTTGGTCGCTTTAATAAAGTATTCATTGTATTTTGGGGGTAAGGGCCACAAATGGGCCACATACCATAGCCTCGGGAAGACAACCTGGTTCAGGAGGCGGACGCGGGTCACAATCGGGAGGGAAGGGAGTGAAAGTTTCCCAACACTCCATTTTATGCGGATCACTGTCTATATGGTTCCAAGGGGGAACTGTGGGGGGAAGGGAAGCCCTAGCGAGGGTTTAGGGCGGAGTGGAGCAGGGATTTCACTTGCAAATGTCGGCGAGAGAGTAGGGGGGGGTGGGTTGGGGTGGGAGTTGTCCCGCAGCGTGGGCCTTCCCACATCGACCGTGTAGAAAGGGGTGGGGACACAAGGCTTCCCGCCTTCTTCGGGATAACATGGTCTGAGGGTTCACAGGGGGATGGGGGGGGGAAATTCCAATAGATAAGGACAGGGGATCACTGGTCACACGTGCGTCGAGGGAAGGTGATGGAGAGGAGGGGAGAGGGTGAAGATGAATTGATGATGAGGTGATTCTTTCCTTTGGTCAGGTTGTGAGGCACTTTAACATTGAAATTACAAAAATGGTTGAAATCAAGATGCTTGGCAAAAATGGAATTAGTATGACCTGTGATATAACCTTTCCTACGTTCACTGATGCGAGTCGAAAAACTCCTGCCTGTCTGACCAATCAATATAAGTAGCTCCACATTCACAGTGCATTTCGTATACACGACTTTGGTTATTGCAATGTATGGGGTATTTATTTGAGCATAAGGCTTTGAACAGATTATTGGGGGTAAAAAATGAAATGCGAAAATTATCTTTGGGAAACCTGTTCGCGATTTTGTATGACACGGAGTTATGGAATGGGAGTTTGCACCACTTGCGCTCTGAAGCAGTTGTGACTGCGAGGGAAACGTTTAACTTCAGGGCCTGTTTCTTAAGTTTTTTCTTTAATAAATTGTCTATTAATTTGACCTGGTAACCGTTTTTAAAAGCTATGTGTTTTATCGTCTTGACCTCTCGTTCGAAGTTGGATTTGGTCAAGGGAATACTGATTTGACGACATTTTCAAGTGAAATCCCTACTCCACTCCGCCCTAAACCCTTGCTAGGGCTTCCCTTCCCCCCCCCGGCCCCCTTGGAACCATATAGACAGTGATCCCAAATATTTACTCCTTTTCGCACACTTCTTTGTGCATGAATATCTGTGTGCGGACAACGACGGGGGAAACCCTGGTCTCATCCCCTTTCTCCAGGGTCCTAGGAGCTTGGCGCCGCACCGAGAATCCACCCTCAACGAGACACCCCCTCCATCCAGCCACGAGGTGTTTCCGGACTGTGTTAATTTTCCGCCCTACCCCTTCTCCTCACCCACACCTTTTCTCCCCTCTCATATGTCACCCACGTTGCCCACGTTCCACCTCCCCTCCCTCTTTCCCCCATTTTCCACTACCCTCCCCTTACTTGCTTTTCAGCATAGATAGTAGCCAATGAGAAATGACTGTTACCAGAAGATGATGTAGTTATATCGCAACCGGTAGTAATAATAAAATTTTATTTTGTGGAAAATTGAGAATTTTAATTCTTCCAAAGAATACTTTTTTAATTAGACTTATTCGGAAAACGATTGGTTTCAATATTTTCGATTCCTCCACTCCTACTTTCTCTCCTAGAACTCCTCCATTTCAAAAAGAAACAACCGCTAAATATTGTTTACGTAACGCAGAAAAGCACAAAAACAATGGAATCTCACAAGTAACGTCCTTTGGTTACGGTTAACTTGACCGTGGAATGCAAGGTGATTGGACAGGATTATCAACATATTTTTCCGTCAGTTTGGCCAATTGTCTGCGCGCATTCAACGGCAAGTATTTAGTATTTCGTGCATAGCCATCCTCCATCTAAGCCTCGCAGGTGACATCTTCTAAAGTTTTTTTCTTAAAATAATTTATTTATGATAATTTTTTAAGGCTGTATACATGACAACATCTCTATCAAATAGATATTAGAAATTGATGTATTTATTAAAATTTGGATTTTTTCATTCTGCCATCTCCTATATTATTTGTTTGAAAGGTATAACAAAAAATTTCCTAATGCGGATTCCAGTTGGAATGCTGACTAGCTACGTCGGTGGCTTGAAGAATTCTGCATGTCCGGGTTTTCACCGCGTTGTTGTTTGAAGCCGACAACAGTTTCGCCGAAGTTTCATCCGGCGTCTTCAGGTCGAAGATGAGGGACTCAGTTCAGTTTGTTTTAAATGTTTTTATTTCCGTACAAAATGATACATGAAGAATAACAATACATGATATAGAAAGGAATACAGAAATACGGAAACCCCGTTTTAGGATGAGCTCCTCTTCGGTGTGGAAAACAACAGAAATGACAGATTACAATGGAGACGGTGGCGGAAATGAGGGACTCAGTTTACGTTTTACGTTTTAAATGTTTTTATTCCGTCAAAGTGAGCAATACATATTATAAAATATACAAGTTGGAATGATGCAAGATAAGTACAATACAATACGATACAATATTTTGATTATGACGGAATCCCGTTATAGGCCGTAGCCTCTTCGGGTAGGAAAGTTAACAAAGCATAAAAGTGCAAAAGGTGCGGTTGCATGAGATCTTAGAAGATGGTTTTATAAAATTAACAATCAGTTCGTTCTTCCGGGGTGGCATATGGCCTGGTAATCACCCGAGGGAGTGGGGAAACCCGGAGAAACCCCACTCAGGCCGCCTTAGTACAATGAATATTCCGTGAGGCGGTGCAGAAAATGTTAGAAGTCAGAAAGAAGGAATGCAGAAGAAGTAGTACACCTTTGGACCCGTGAAGCGGTGATGTCCTTTGCTGGTAATAGTTACAATTGTAATTACAATATTTTACATATGGTACAGTTGTACATAATCAACATAATCAAAATGCATACTTTACAATAATGAAGATACAGTGACAGAGCAAAATGAAAGACAGAGTGTATTGATATTCCGTGAAGCGGCAGAGGTAATTCAATAGGTATTCTTGATGTGGTTGGAATCGTCTTCGAAGAAGTCCCTCTTCTTGCTGAATACTTCTTTTCTTCTAGAGGCAATCCAGATGAAGCTTCGGGCGATTGCGGTTAAGAGTATCACGGTATCTGGCTGGTGGACGGTTTATCTGTAAGGAAAGAATGGAGAGAGCCGGCAGATTAATTGGTAGGAGAAGAGGGACTGCGGGATGAAATTACGATTTATCATGAATTGGGTTCACACAGGGAAGGACCGTGTTTCTAGAAAACATACAGCGGATGCTACGCCCGAAGATGTCGCTAGAAGCGACATCAAGGAGCGACACAACCGTTTCCCTCTGCCCCGGGTGCAGATTCACTAGGAGCAGGGTAAGCAACTTAAGGAGATCATCCTTAGTCACCACCTCCTCCCTGTTAACTGCAGCCGGCACTGTGGGATCTTCCTCGGGATCAGAGGAAGCCTGAAAAACGGCTTGGGGGGCGAGGACGATGGGAGCCGTTGTCGGGAGTGACGTGGGCTCCTTCGGGCGCTGTGGGCAGCTGTGGTCGCCGGCGTGATGTCCACCTCCGCAGTTCGCGCACCGGAAAGACGCGATGCTGCACTCCGCAGCTCCATGTGGCCCCCCGCAGCGTGAACATTTCGGGGGAGCCCTGCAGGTACCCGACACGTGCGAGAACCCCTGGCAACGCCTACACTGAAGCGGTTGAGGTGCGGGTGGACGGGACGGTTCAACGGCGTACGTCTTCCCATAGGCCCAAAGGCCTTCCCGGAGCAGCTCCTGCGCGGTGTCCTCTTCTTCTGTTACCACGCGGAGAATTGTAGTTGGCTGTTGCGTAGCCCGCGATTTTATTCGCCAAACGCTCTTGAATGGCAGCCCACACTCCTTCAAGGCGGTCTCGATGTCCGCCACCGGAGTTGCCCTAGCGACGCCCTTTATTACGACCGAGTAGGTCGCCTTCTTTTTGGGACGTCGTTCGGCAGGGGGGATCGGCATCCTGATCTTGGTGATGATGGGACCACCCAAGCGAGCCTCCAGCGCCTTCTTCTCCTTTCCTTGAAAAAGGGCAGCCTCCACCGAAGGGATGAAGAGCCGGGCACAGCGCTGGTCGGTGAAGACGGAAACCTCAGCACGGGACAAGGAGGGGCTCAACGAACACAGCGTCGAATAGAAGGACCGCTGCGTAGTGTTGACCGGGAGCCCGGAAAGATACACTGTGGTATCGTTTGTCATCGTCACACGTGGCGGGTTTCTTGCCTGGGGAGAGGGAGGGGACGGAGAGACCTCTTCGCGGTCCGAATTTTCGGGTACCGGCGACACGACCCTAGCCTTTTGCCGTCCCTTCCCTTGCCTCATCCACTCCAAACCCGTGTACTGATCCTCCTTGTCGACGGATGAGGAGCGAGTCATCCTCCGGTCCTCCATGATTTGCGGATCGGGACTCAGATTTTGGCCGTCCTTATATAGGTGGTCCCGTCCAGGTGCTGCTCTCTGATTGGTCCTTTTTCGAAGGACTCTCTTCCACGCGTTGTGGAGATGGTAGCCTTCATCTCTATTGGGCTATCTCAATAGCTTCTCTGATTAGGCGTGGGTAATATCTACTTTCTTTACTTATGATTGTAGCGTCATGGAATAGAATATCATGGCCGGGTTCACTCCATTTACGCTCGGAGATGGCCGAGAGGTGAAACTGTTTATTCGTTGTAGCCCGGAGGTGTTCTTTCATCCGAACTTTCATAGCTCGGCATGTTTCCCCGATGTAGGCTTTCCCACATGAACACGGTACTTGATAGACCCCTTCGTATAGGTCTTTCGAGATTTTGTCCTTCGGTCCGGGGAGCGCGTCCGCTATTTTCTTGGTGCAGTTGAACCTTGTCACCTCGTCGTGCTTTTTAAGGATTCTGGCTATCTTCTCGGATGTTCCCGATACGAAGGGGATAGTCGCGTATGCCTTTGGGTCCGGTTCCGTCTGCTTGATTGACTTATCAGAATCTCGTCTTCGCCTTTCTTCCCTGGCGGTCCTTTTTAGGACCATATCGTTCCGATAGCCGTTTTGTTGTAGTGCTGTCAGGAGATGTTTCTTTTCAGTCAGCAAAGAATCGGCGTCAGAGATTTCATACGCTCTGTGAACTAGTGTGTCCACCAAAGATGTCTTCTGGAGCGGATGGTGGTGAGAGGTTGCGTTTAGATAACGGTCGGTGTGCGTCTTCTTTCTGTAAACAGCATGTCTCAGCTTCCCACCACTCTTCTTTTTGACTAAGACGTCCAGGAAAGGTAGTTGGTTGTCCTTTTCTATTTCCATCGTAAATTTGATGGAATGATGTTATCAGTTGAGAAATTGAAGAAATTTCTGAAGTTCTGCTGCGCTGTGCTGCCAGATGACGAAAGTATCATCCACATATCTTAACCACATCCTAGGTTTTTTCCCGTACTGATTAAGGGTCTTTTCTTCAAAATGCTCCATGAACAGGTTAGCCACTACCGGAGACAGCGGCGAACCCATGGCTGCACCCTCTATCTGCTCGTAGAATTCTTCGTTCCACAAAAAATAAGCATTCGTGAGGCAATGCTCCACCAGTGTGGGGAAGTCTTCCGGAATGCCGTTGGAGGTTAGGCCTCTGATGATCTCTACCGATTCCTTAATCGGGATGTTAGTGAACAGTGAAACAACATCGAAGCTCACCAATAATTCGTTGCTGTCCATTGTGATTTGCACGCTTTGTGTTGACCAAGGATGTTTCAATTTAGTTGCTTCTTTAAGTTCCATCTAAAACGGCTAGAGATTTAATAAGATATAAGTATTTGTTCTCAAGTGTCCACCAGACGACAAATAGATACGAACCTCATTTTCAAACCAGGACTACTTTTACCGAGGAAATGAATGACAATTCCATCTTTCAATTACCTGTTTGAATTACTTATATTTTTCTCCCATAAATATACGAGTATCGTATTTCCTTCAACCGTCTATTTAATGAGTGGTGTCGGGAGAAGCACTGCCTTGAAATACACTGGATTAATCCCCTCTTTTAAGATAAAAGATTTCTAAAGGACTTCTTTCCGTATCCCGTCTCATTGAAAACTCACCCGTTCTACTCTCAATCTCTTTCGTACCTGTCTTCTTATTTTTCGAAAATAATCAAATCTGTAAATATTTCAGGGATATTCAGTCCGTTTCAAATATCTTCATGTCGTGTCCCTAATGCCAAATACCATATCCGTGAGACTCTTATTTTTTATGGTCTTCGTAATCGTATTTTTCACGTTATCGGTGGTTTTAATCCTCGTTGATTCTTACATCTACATAATACCCCGCAGGCCGCCGCAAGGACGTGTGGCGGGGGGTGTTCGGTCACCACCCAAAAGAGGGAAGAAACCGCATTCAAAACAAACACACACATGCAAACCCAAAAACATGAAAACTAGGATTTATATCTTTTGATGCATTAATTAATTTTTCGTTTCGTTATTCGTTTTCGCTGTATTGGAAATAATGTTGGAAAAATGTGGATATACTAATGTAGTGGCTAAGTTGTCTTTTTTATAAATTTATCCGTTTTGACTTTCTCAAATTCTGTGTCAATTTCACTGCCATCCTCTCGTGGAAATTCCCTGAAACTAGATATATTTGGTATATGTCTCATGTGGGAACAAACGACGCCTCGGAACGTGGATCTGAAGAGATCCTGCGCTCCTTTAAGGAGATGCACTCGGAGGTGAAACGGGTTGAGGCGGAGATGAAGGTCCCAATTAAATTAAGTATTTGTAGTATTGTGCCACGTACTGACCGCGGAAGGCTCGTTTGGAGCCGAATAGAGGGTTTAAACGAGAGATTGTTGGGATTCTGTAGGGAAATCGGAGCGGACTTTGTTAATCTGAGGCCTGTCCTCTCATCGTGTCGGGTACCCCTAAATCGCTCCGGGGTCCATTATACAGCCGTGGCATCACAGTGTGTAGCGCGTAGGTTACACGAACACGTTTCTAGGGTTTAGCATAGAAGGAAGGCAAGAGCGCAGGTCATATATTGGGATAAATAAAGTAGAATCCAGGGCTTTTTGTCACTTCGGATCAGGTTACGCCTCACAGATCCCCAAAATACGGGAAAAACAAAAACTTGCTTTAGTACAACATATAACCCGCGTAAAGTTAATAAAATTGGTGCCTCGAAATACATGATAGATAGTAATGCGTGCGAATATAATACGTCTGCTTCTGTTAACAACGAATCGTCGCGAAACATTTTTCTGAGCATACATAAAACCGTAAAAGAAAAGGTGATTGGCGAAATGAAAATTATAACATTAAATTGCCGCAGCATCAGAAACCAAAAAATATCGGATGTTGAACATATCTTTGTAAGTACAAACGCAGATATAGTAGTTGGAACGGAGAGTTGGTTCACGGGAGATATAAAAATAATGAAGTTTTTCCGAGCGGTTTCACAATTTACAGAAGGAACAGACCTAATAGATTGGGTGGGGGAGTGTTCATAGCTGTAAAGTCACATCTTATTAGCCAAAGATACGAATGCACCGAAAGAAGCATAGAAAGCGTTTGGTGTAACATAAAGGAATACAACGACAGAAGCCTATTCGTGTGCTCATTTTATAGAACCCCAAATTCTAGTACAGATATTCTACACAAGCTCGACGACCAAATATCCTCTCTTAGCAACAAGCATAGCAACAGTATTATTATAATCGCTGGTGACACAAATCTACCGTCAATTGGCTGGGACAAGTACTGGTTAGGAAAATTTGCCAAAAACAGTGAGTCAAGCCAAGAACTCCTCCATATATTCACAAAACACTATTTAGAACAAATCTTTAAATCACCCGAAATCGTAACAAACATTGAATAATGAACGGAATCAGTGACCATAAGGCTATTTTTATAATATAATACATTGTCCTGATATGTGGTCCTTATGAAAGGCGTGGTGTTTGAACTATCCCCAAATATTTTACTTGTTTGACCGTAGTTAGTACTGATCCCTTTATTTCGTAGTTTGTCCTGTTCCCCACTTATTTTGTTCCAAAATTTCAAAACTGCTTATTTGTCTATATTAAGCATTAATTCCCATTTGGTTTGCCCCATTGATTCGCCCGACAAACGCAAACAAATGTTAACTAATGGACAGACCCCATATTTTATTAAAACTCGATTATTTCCGATATTACCATGTTACTCTGACTGAAACCAAAAGGTTACAGAACCCGTTAACTACTTACTAGTTTAGCTAATCACTCCAGATAAAATTTTACGGAGCGACCGCAATGTTTATATTAGGAACCTACCGTCATTTGTCGGAAATAAATGTTCCAAGTTTTTAGTGGTATGTGTGAGTCCGCAAGATAAAGGGACGTCCAGGATCAGCAGCAAGACGAAATTGGAATATTTTAGAAAAGTTATCTCAAGTGAGGAGGAGGAAAAAGCGAGTTAAATTCGCTCCGTTGTGTTGTTTCGCTTCTTTGGAATCCATTCCCCTTTGTGATTTACTTCTCCCACCCTCAGAATATTTAACCTTTTATGCCGAGTTTATTTTCGGAGGTGGGGAGCCAACGTCTGACCTCCCGATAGCGTTTCTTTTTCTCCTAGATTCTTAAAAGAAACAAATCGGGAGATGTTCGTGAAATTTGGTTGAAAATCAATTGAACGGTTTGTTGACCTTGAGGGCCAGTCCACAATACACATGCAGAGTTATTAATTCAATCCGGCAATGAAAACGCATAAGGAGGAAAAAAATCCTCAAAATAGAGTGCTCTTACCAAGACTTCCGTATGAGCATTAGATTACATCCCATGTGAGGCAACGGATGCTAAGCTCCTAGAAGTAAGCGAGACCGCTTTCAGAAGTAATTCGATTGCAGATCTTGTATATGCGCAGGCCTGAGGTTGAAATGCTAAGATAATTAGGGGCTTCACTCATACTCATTCAAAGAAGTATAAAACAACAAACACGGTGTGTGTAAATGATAACACAGTAACTTAAAAAGGTTTCACACACAGCTTAAACATTTCTTTTTTCTTAATCATACAGCTTTTTACATTATGCTTAAACACACATCTTTTTAAAAACTTTTCTGCCTAAGACAATATACCAGCAACTGAAATACCTAACAACGTCTCCTTTAAAATATTTTTCAAAGAATTCTCCATTGTGAACGACTAATATAAGAAAGACCGAATGAGGGCTTTATTAGCGATTTTCATTAGCTGATGACTTTAAAAACTGAAATTTAACATTAACCTAATCATATTCAAATATAATGTTGAGGACAGGGAAATTAGAGAATATTAAGCGAGAGATGGAAAGAGGTAATATAGATGTTTTAGGTCTCTGCGAGGTGAGATGGAAGGTTAGCGGGGATTACTGGAGTGAAAATTATAGAGTGATATACAGCGGCGGAGACGAGAGCCAACGACAGGTTGCCGTAATATTAATAAAAGGGTAAGAAGAAGCGTATTCAACATAGAGCAAGTGACAGATAGAATTTTACTCATAGAGATTAAAGCAGAGCCGACGAACTTGGTCATTGTTCAGGTATACATGCCGCCGAGCAACCACAAGGAGGAAGAAGTCGATTGGATGTACGATGAGTTAGAGGATATCATCGCGAGTGTTCCTGAAGGGAAACATTTGATTGTAATGGGGGATTGGAATGCGACGGTAGGCGAAGGAAGAGATGGGGGTGAGGTGGGGGACTATGGGTTAGGCACGAGGAATGAACGTGGGGAGAAAGCAATTGAATTCTGCAGGAGACAGGGGTTAGTCATCACCAACACATGGTTTAGGCACCACAAAAGGCGTAGGTATACATGGAAAATGCCAGGTGACTCAGAAAGGTATCAGTTAGATTATATTATGGTTAGGCACAGGTTTAGGAACAGTGTGATAAATTCGCACAGTTTCCCAGGAGCGGATGCGGACTCTGACCACAATTTAGTTGTTATGAAAAGTAACGTGCGTTTCAAGAGGATAAGACAAGGGCGGCGGGTTCGGAAATGGAATTTAGAAGCAGTAAATGGATTAACGAGGAAGGAGTATCAGCAAGCTGTAGAGAAAATGATGGATGACGGTAAAGAGCTGAGTACTATCGAAGAAAACTGGGAATGTACCAATACAGTGATTTCCAAAGCCACAAAAGACACTATAGGAACCGTTAACGGGAATAGGATAAGGAACCCATGGGTAACGGATGAGATGAATGCAAAGATGGATGAGAGAAAAAGATGGAAGAATGTAAACACAGAGTTAGGCAAAATGAAGTACAAAGAGTTAAACAATAAATTGAGAAGGGCCACAAATAAAGCGAAAGAATAATGGTGGAAAACGCAATGCTAGGATATGGAAAGTTTACAGAAGGGTGAAATTGGTGCTCTATACAGCAAGGTTAAGTTATTATCGGGAAGTAAGAAGGCAAGATCTGTGCTGACAGTTAAAGATAAGCGGGGTAAGATAATAGTTGAACCAGAAAAAATCCAAGAGAGATTAAAGGAATACTATATATACGAGGGTCATCCGGAAAGTAGTACCCGTTCGTGAAATAAAGACACAAAAGTAAATATTAACAAACATAAAAAATTTTATTTGAAAGAGGATACTTTAAACTACTTCTCAACATAATCTCCAAGCAAATTAAGGCATTTGTCATAACGTGTGACAAGTTTCTGTATTCCTGCTGCATAGTCCTTCGCCGCCAGCTCATTGAGATACAGGGTCACTCCTTCTTTAAGTTCTTCATCGCTGTCAAATCTTTTTCCTGCCAAAAAGTCTTTAAGCTTTGTAAAGAGATGAAAATCTGAAGGGGCCAAGTCCGGGCTATACGGTGGATGGTCGAAAGTTTCCCATTTGAATTGCTGCAAAAGTTTTTGTGTTATCCCAGCTGCATGAGGCCTGGCATTGTCATGAACGAGAATGACACCAGTAGACAATAGACCTCGCCGCCGATTTTGTATTGCCCGCCGTAATTTCTTTAATGTTTCACAATACGCATTGGCATTAATAGTGTCTCCACGGGCCATAAAATCAATAAGCAATACACCTCGTCGATCCCAGAAAATGGTTGCCATGAGTTTCCTGGTGGACAGAACTGTCTTGAATTTTTTGGTTTGTTTGGTGAATGAGCATGATGCCACTCCATTGACTGTCGTTTACTCTCAGGTGATGCATAACAAACCCATGTTTCGTCACCAGTAATTATGCGAGTCAAGAAAGAGTCTCCTTCATCAGAATAACGTCCCAAAAACGTCAGTGCTGCAGCCATACGCTTGGTTTTGTGCTCATCTGTAAGCATGCGAGGGACCCATCTTGCACAAATTTTTGCATAATGCAGATGGTGTTTAACAATTTCATGAACAATTGTTCGAGAAACATTGGGAAAATGCTCACAGATGTCATCAATTGTGACGCGCCGATCGTTCCTCACGAATTCGTCAACTGAGCTCACCAGTTGGTCTGTAATGACAGACGGTCTCCCCGAACGCTCATCGTCGTGTGTGTTCCCCCTCCCCATGTTGAAGTTGCGACACCACCGCCGAACAGACGACTCGTCCATTACATTGTCTCCATACACCTCCTTTAATAGGCGATGAATATCACATGGGCGAACGTTTCTTGCATTGAGGAATTTAATCACTGCCCTCACTTCACAACTGGCGGCGTTCTCAATTTTTTTAAACATTGTAAACAATCACAGAAACAACACAGGCAATGCTAGCGTCACGCAACTTGGCTCAGAGAAGGCAGACAAGCCACTGAAGCTATCTGACCTCGTCCAGCGGCTACTCGCGTCGTCAGCACTTCATGCGGCACGAACGGGTACTACTTTCCGGATGACCCTCGTAGATACACTGTATGGTAGAGATCTTAGGCCGACAAGGTTAGACATAGAAAAGGAACAGTACGTAGAAGAAGATAGCTTAGGACCAGGCACACTCGACGATGAAATAGAGAGGGCATTAAAGGAGATGGAAGCAAATAAGGCCATGGGGGTAGACAATATTCCCTGGAACTGTTGAAATGTTTAGGAAAATGTAGGAAGGAAACTATTTGGACTTATTCGTAGTATCGTAAGACGTAGTTGTTTGTTTCATAGATTTCGAAAAAGCGTTTGATAGAGTGAATTGGGAAAAATTAATGCGTATATTGTAGAAAATAGGAATGTATTGGAGGGACAGGAGACTGATCCGCAACCTGTACATGTCTCAGACTGCTTAGACTCAAGACTGTTCAGGTGCGAGTAGGGAACGGAGAGTCCGGATGGTTAGTGTTAGGAAGAGGGGTAAGGCAGGGTGCTCATTGTCACCGGTGCTGTTCAACGTATATGTGGAGGAAATGATTAAAGAGGCATGGGAAGAACTGGAGGTAGGAATGAAAGTCGGAGGGGAAATCGTAAAATCGGTTAGGTTTGCTGATGACCAAGCATGAGTTGCTCAGTCAGCCTAGGGTTTGCAAGCATTGCTGATTGAATTGGAGGTTCAGTGCGATAGATAAGGGATGAGACTCAATATTAATAAAACAAAGGTTATGCGATTTTCCAGAAAGAAAAAGGCTAAGTTAAACATTAAAATGGGAGGGTAAAGAATAGAACAGGTAGAACATTTTACCTATCTCGGAAGTGTTTTGGACCAATACGGTCTAAGTGGTAGGGGACTTGATGATGGGGACGTTGAGTAGGGATGTAAAGACAAGACTCGTAAAAACTCTGATATGGAGCGTAGCTATGTACGGTGCGGAAATGTGTTCACTGAAGCAGGAGGATAGACGTAGATTGGAGGCTTTTGAAATGTGTTTGTGTGGAGAAGAATGGAGAAGGTGAAATGGACCGAAAGGAAACCAAATGAGGAAGTACTAGGGATGGTAGTTGAGGAGAGGAGTTTTTTGAGAGAAAGCCTATGGAGGCAGGAAAAATGGATGAAGGGCGTATTGAGCGGTTCGGGAGACAAGGAGGCTTTCCCAAGGAGGAGGGAGTTGGTAACGGGGATGTTGAGTAGGGAGGTTAACACAAGACTCGTAAGAACTCTGATATGGCGCATAGCAATAGCTATGGAAACGTGGTCGTTGAAGCAGGAGGATAAACGCGCCAAAAACCCAGAGAATTTAAACAGAGATGAAGGCTATCACAACGCGTGGAAGAGAGTTTTTCGGAAAAGGACCAATCAGGGAGCAGCCGCTGGACGGGACCACCTATATAAGGGTGGCCAAAATTCGAGTCCCTGGTTTCCCTTCGCCCACGGGCAAATGCCGGGCCGATACTTCTTCCGATGAAAAGAGTTTTATTTCCGCTATCGCATTCTATGCAAATCTTTCCTGTTTTGTTGCTTTCCACCCCGAAGAGGAGCACATCCTAAAACGAGGTTTCCGTATTGATGTATTTCCCTAATTTATATATTTATATTTATACTTGTATCCAATTTTTACGGAAATAAAAACATTTAAACTGAACTGACCGAGTCCCTCATCTTCGACCTGAAGACGCCGAATACAACTTCGGCGAAACTGTTGTCGGTTTTAACCAACAACGCGGTGAAACCCGAAAATGCAGAATCCTTGAAGCCACCGCCGCGAAAATCTACGCAGCCATATGTTATCGTCAATTAAAAATTTATACTTACATTAAAAAAATAACTTGAAAATTAAAATAAAAATTTAACTTTTTAAATTATCATTTAATCGTTACACAGTAAACTTTTTCTAAAAACTTTTCCTTAGTATTCCCTACGTCTGAATTACTAATCAGTAATTTAAATTGAATTAATTTCTCTCCATATTTATATGCGCATACGAGTTATCCTTTTGTTTCTTCTTTTATTTTTCATGCATTGATTTATTTTTATTTGTTTATGTTTAGCATTTATTAAGTTTATCACAACATTAGCATCATCTATCTTTAGGTTTTCGCAGGTTTTTCACACTTGTTTTCAGGTGAGGCTATTTTCCTACAGTGGCTTTTTTCATCAAGGATAAAAAAAATCCTTATTCCTTACGAATTTCCCACAAATTTGCTAACCATTCCACATTGTACTCATGCATATTCATTGTAAATGGATCGTTATTATCTAATTCTTTTTTACATTGTTTAGCGCTAAAATGTAATTTTATTTAAATTGATTGTAATTGACGATGTGTTAGATGGAAGTAGGGACTGCTACAGTGTCAATCTCGCCTAAATAAAGGCGAATTATTATTACTATTTTTTTGTAGTATTTTTCTTAAATCATTTAAAGAGCGTCGCCTATTTCGAAGGGCCCACGCTGAACTACGAGTGAAAACGTACGTCATTTGCTTAGGACTGATTTCACCGGTTTATGAATAGGATGCCTAACTCTTCCTGCTTTGCATTCCATGCTCTTTATGCTTAATTTTAAATATAGTCGTATTGTAACGCAAATCAAATACAAGAAGAGCTGTCATCTGCCGATAGGATACGGTGAAGCACTAACAGCCGGAATGAGCCGATTTTTCACCAACGAACACAATTAGCGCACTAATAGCGGTTTGTTCCAGTTGGGAGCACAGGAACGGCTAATTATCCTTAATCTTGCGAATCAATAGTCTCTGCTTCCATTTTACTTTGTCCAGAGAGTTTCATCTTCATCGGAACGGAGCGCATCATAATCTCACTCCGAGGGGTGAATCGGTTAGACCGAGGCCGAAAAGGGTGTCATCCCCGCCCCGCCCCGACTTTCCCCCCAGAGACCCTTTGTCCAGAGGGAGATATTAGCACGGGGCCGCCCTGGGAGGAGGGCGGGGTGCACGGGGAGAGCGGGAGGCGACGGGATCCCTCGCCGCGGAATCTCGGAAATAGTTTGCATCCGGGACGATCAACGGTCCCTTCAATAATGCGGTGCCACTGCTGCGGCAACTTTCTGCAATATTTCACGATAACGTTTACATTATATAAGAGAATATTTTGGCTGAAATTAAGGGAGATACGAGGGAAAGAAGAATTTTTTATGGGATACCCTCTGACCACGAAGAGTAAAAACAGATGGAGTGCATCCCATGTTTTATCGATATTTCCAATTTCTCCTTAAGTACTAAGAATAGTTTTAGTTTTCAATAGACTTTGAATGGTACGGGACAACCATCGCTGTCGGGGTTAAACAAAATACGTACTCTCCCACCTGAGAATGAGAATTCTCACACCAGGAGAATCAATAAGCTATATTATTTCAACATTTATTCTAACCAAACAAGTATCCTTTGCATTTAAAAGTGACGATGTTAAATGCACAGACCTAGGAGAAAAAATATAATTTAAAAATAAAAGATATAACTTCAGTATTCAGATCTCCTCTAAGCTTCAAGATTCAGCATTTAGTTACTCTCCAGGCATTTTATTGTATTCTTTACAAAGAGATACAATGTACTAAACTCTGAAATTATGACTAAATTTTAATGAAAATAACCGCTATCATAAATTAACTAATATTGTTTAAATAACGCAGAGGAAATAATGTGTAGACGTGCACACCGTGCAGATGTTCAATTTCCATTAATCATTACCAAATATCCGCATGAGCATAGGCCAGTTTATAAATCATTGATAATTTGAGCTCTTTACGAGGCACCATCAATAAATAAATTTGAAAGTTGTGGATATAAAATAAAATCAAATTTAGCAGAAACTTTGCCACAATTAATCATATCAAACACGGAAGGTCCCAAAACCTTGCAAGTATTTATAATGTTCCAATCGACAAATCAATCCGGCATTGAGAAATATTCGACTTTTATTACCTTTACGTATTTTTCGTTTGAAATTCGTAAAGGAAATGGGGCCATGGAAGCAAGGGTGGAGAAAAAAGAATTAACGTGTTATGTGATTGAGGCAAACTCTTTGACCGGCTGTCAGTATTCTAAAGCTTCTAAATCTCAGTCATTCCCCCCTTTGTGAGAATATTTTCATCCGAGCCACGCATCTCATATTCAGAACAGTCGGGCTGTGAGTTGGCGTGAGGTATGTCTGTTTTCTTTTACCAATAATCCCTGACAAAGCAAAAGGCCGTTGATGGATGCGAATCCATTCGTTGAAGTGCGCTTTTATGTCGGCTTACAAAGTCGTCTAAAATGGCTTCGATCATAAGAATGTGATGGAAATGGTGTGGAATCTTGGGTATGAAAAAAATCTTCTAAAAGCGTTGGCGAAGTTCCAAAATAAAGGGAATAAGTGAAAATAAGTGATTACGTCTCTCTTACAGCGAAGGCATTGGCGTTTTCGTTTTTGGGTTAATGCAGTGAATACAAAGCCACTTAGCATGGAATAATTTGAGGTAGCTAGACTAAAACTAATAATATTCAAGCAAAGATTGCACACTTACCTTCTACAAAAAGTCGTTGGTTTATTAAACTCAATCTGGCTAATCAGCATTTGATGTAAACTTTTTTAATTTCCGTAATCAGGAGAGTGGGAGAGAGAGAACATATCTAAAAACATAAATTCAAGAAATATTATTTAAAGGAATTAAGAAAAGTAGTCGTTAAAATTATTCTCTAATGACCGCCGAGCATTCGGTCAAAAATTTACCAGTGTATTTCCAAAAGTACATTTCGTAATCTTTTTTAGTTTGAGAGGAAGATCCGTCACTTAGATGCGTAAATTTTCCAATGATTAGTTGAAGAAAGAATTGGAACTTTAAGACACAAATTAGTTAATAATATCGGGTAAGTAGAGAAATGAAGAAAGAAATTTGGAAGTATATGAACACAGAGGTGGTGAAAAAGGGACTGTGGCTGCGGGAAAGAGTTCTTATTCGGCGGAGAAAGCGGAGGCAAGACATTAAGAGAATATTGCTGAGTACTATAGAGGTTAAAATGATCGGTAAGCGGAGTAGAGGGATGGCAATTAATTGCGTTATGAACAGCATTAGGGAAAGTAAAGAGTACAGCCTTGTATTTAAGTATCCGCATATATTCACCCATTTTGGTAGTTCTAATACCACGCCTTTCATAGGGAGCACATATCAGGACAATATGCGGAAACTGGGCTTCATTAAACGGGTGGTGGGGAAATGTAATGAGAAAGTTAGAGAGGTGTTATTTTGCTCCAGTTAGACCACATTTGAATATGCCGCAAGTAATTGGGATTCTTCGGAGAAAATCTGGCAAAAAGAAATTAGATAAAATCCTGAGAATATCCGAGTTTAACGATGACACTAAAGACATTATAAAGGCCCCACACTACTTGGGTAGATCAGACCACAAAGATAAAATATGGGAGATAGATTCCAATACAGATAGATTCAAGAACTCATTCTTCCCAAGAACAATCAGAAATCATAATAATAAGAATCCGAAGTCCATTTAGAAATATTAAAAACATTTAAGTTACATGTCGGAACAAAATTAAAAATTCAAAGATTGTGCATGTGTATGTTAGTTGGTAGTTTGTGGGTTTGCATGTGTGCGAAAGGGTTTGGGTGAAAGGGTTCTTGCCTGAATGTGTACCATTTTTGGTTTGTGGACTATAAATTTGTGGCTTCTGTATGCGGTTTTTTCTTTATAAATTTCCGGTGGTGCCCTAACACCCCCCGCCACACGCCTTTTTGGCGGCTTGCGGGGTATTGAGTAGATGTAGGTCTCTTAAAATTATTTTGGGAAATTCAAAAAGTTTATATGCTGCACTGAGTTAGGCAATGGGGTTATTAATTGGCTTGAATTGCCCATCTAGAACATTTAATTTACCTGTAGACTACTACATGTTACAATTAAGAATTAGCATTAGTTGTCTGCGTCAACAGCTGTGCTACAGCTGTATTTTGTCCGTCAATTTGGTAACACCCGCTGGATAATCCTATGTTCTCGATTTTAAATGATAACTACAAAGTGAACGTTCCACTTGCTTGAGATCTAATCTCCTAAGATAGGGCTTTCCAGCACCTAAAACCGGAATGCACCGCCACTTCAGCGGCCATCGTTTTAATTTAAATGAGAAATAAGTATCTTTTTCAT
This sequence comes from Hetaerina titia, assembly GCA_037158775.1. Lineage (NCBI taxonomy): Eukaryota > Metazoa > Arthropoda > Insecta > Odonata > Calopterygidae > Hetaerina > Hetaerina titia. The sequence goes on from CM073771.1 coordinate 5,632,598, forward strand.
GGTCGAAAGATGAAAAAAATGACCTTTTTCCTAGGGGACTTGGCCCTGATGACTTGAAACATTTTTATGTAACTTTGCCAATGTCCTTTGCCCCCGTCCCGTCAAATAGCGTCAAGGTAATCGGCGAATGCAGCACTTTGGGTGCGCCAATTTTCCTCCAGGCGTCAGAGGCATGGAACGTGACAAGAAAGCACCGCGGGCCCCCGTCGCTCCTTCGTTCTGGCCTTCAAATAATATTCGAAGCCAAAGGATGAGCCCACCCGCTGCGGCTAACGGGGGGGTACTTTGTGGAGAGTCCCCGGAAGAGAAAGGCAGGGTGGGTGGGCCGAGAGTGGCTCCCGCAATTGGCCGAGAAGTCGTCTCTTTGATTTTCTCATTAGTCTGACGGACTGTAAATTCCTGACCCTCCGTACGTAATTCGAATGCCTGTTTTTCACCACAGTCATTCTTTCGCCACCAGTAACAAACAGCTCACGTCACGTCCTTGTGGCTATGGCGGCTTTAGATACCACAGGTATCTCAAAAATATATCGAATTATTATTCTACAGAACAATTTTTCAAAAGCACAAGAATGAATTAGGCAATATCCGGATTTCAATGCCTTAACATTATCATCAAAAATATTTCAGATAATAGACTCACTTTATGCTCACATACTCCTTGAGTAAATTTGATATGAATTGATTGATTGATAATAAATTGATTTGAGTGCGATTTTGAATAAATTGTCTCTTCAGACATTATTCAATACCTTTTGTACTATCCGTGCCTTTTTTATTGTCTACTAAGTACCCTGCAGATTATCTGTATCAAAAATTCGTTCAATGTGATCAGTTACTATATTTTAAATAACGCAGAGAAGCTTTTATAGATTGAAAGGAAGTTAATGCTTTGCATAGATTGTAATTAATAACCACGACAAATATAGTGAGAATGGTTCTGTATATTTATTCAAAATATTTTTATTTTTCTACTTGGATACAAGTCGAAGTTCATCTGAATATATTATAAATTGAAAGTGTCCGTAAGGCTGGAATTACAGGATACCATCCACGTAGTAAAATTTTATGAATTGATCGATGAGCAATACTCACAAAATTAACTAAAGAAAAGGGTAGTTTTACAGATAATATGACGCCTTAATAGATCCATCTAAAATCTGCTACTAAAGTGTGCGCGAATTTGAAGTAGTAAAAATGAGTCTGTATTCGTTGTTTTCATCTACAACTACATAATACCCCACAAACCGCCGCAAGGGCGTGTGGCGGGGGGTGTTAGGCCACCACCAGTAATAGGGGAAAAACCGCATTCAAAACCAACACATACATGCAAATCCATACCCACAGTGGTGCATATATTCATGCAAAAATCCTATCATTTTACACGCATGCAAATACATATAAACCTCCTTTCATTCTACACGCATGCAATTACATATGCTATCATCTAACAAATAAGTGAAACTTAGGATCCAGTAAGAAATTTATCCAATATCGTGCCAGCTAGAATTTGGTAAGTAGGAAGGGGAAATTCCACTACCACAAGAACATGAAACATAAAACGCTCTCCTCCCCAAGGGGACAGGTAACGAATGTGACCCAACGCTGAAGAATAAGGAGGGTTCCTTCACGGAGAGGGACAAGGGATGGATGGGAAAATTTGGGAATTTAAAGCAGGGCAAACAATACTGTAAATAGCCCTACAACAACAACAATCGCACCGTGGTGCGGCGCATTTCGTGGTGAAGTTTCCAATTGCCATTGTCCAGTTACCATTGCGAAGAATTGGAAACTTCACCACGACAATGCGCCGCACCACGGTGCTATTATTGTTCGGCAGCTGCTGACAAAATTCGGGGTGAAAACGTTTCCTCGTCCCCCCTACAGCCCCAACTTGGCTCCACCTGACCTTTTCTTGTTTCCACGAATAAAGAGGAAGCTCAAAGGATATCGGCTCGACTCGATCATCGAGGCGGTTCAAGCGGCCACGACGAAGACTCTCCACAGTATTCCGAAAACCGACTTTCAGCGGGCTTTTTACGAGTGGCAGATGCGCACAACTAAGTGTATCGATGCCGGAAGAATGTAATTTGAAGTTTATTAAGCCATTATAGTGATGACTGAAATAAATTTTGATTTTTGGAACAAGTCCCGACACTTATTGAATGGACCCTGTTTACTTTCCTTGAATTCAGAATTCATCTTGTACGAGTTTTAACATTCAGCAATTCATTGTCTTGATTTTTATTTCAGGGGATCGGGAGTCTTCATCATTTAATTCTATAAGGAAGTGTGGACAAAACGAAAGAGCGGCGATATCCGATACACGCGAAACAATCGCAGCCAAAATCTCGAGCGTGGGTGGAGAAGCCCTTCTGTCCAGATCCATTTTCACCGGCATTTCACGTATTTCGGTCGCCCACAAGTTGGAACCCCCCTTCACCAGAGGTCCATCGTCTGGCCTGTCGCCCTAAACCGCCTTCCATGGGGACCTCTCCGTCCACGACTCGAATGGGAGCCCACTGCTCGGCTATATTGCCCTGAGTGCCGTCGGTAGCACCTCCGGCCCACTTCCAAGAACAACGGGATCTCTCTTGAGGAAGATATGCCCTCAAGCGCCTTCATACTCACGCACCAGCACTCCAGGTGGCCGTGAGAACAAACAGCGCACCTCTAAGAAATATCGAAATCCTCGCTCCGTCCAATCTTCCCTCTCACGACGGCGACGACGCCTTCAGCCGCGAAACCATTATGCGAGGGCCTCTCTACGCACGATGGCGCCTGCGCCGAAAGATCCACCTTAGGAAGAAATGTATATTGCGGGCGGAAGTGATGCTCCTGTTGTTATTATTGGCAATGCAGCAGGCGAACGATGAGAGGTGTAGGAGTGGTTGGTGCGAGGCCTCGCCCTCGAAGGCGGGCGATCCCTCTGCGGGGGCGGTGGTGCTGTAATATAGGAATGGGCGGAAGTTGGAGAGATCGGCTGTTTCATAAAGGGCACGAGAGGGAAGGGGTGGGACGGAGATAACAGATGCCTGTGGAGTGGGGTGGAAGGCGTAGGGTGGGAAGGGGAAGCGTGGGAAGGGGCTAACGAGGAGAAGGGATGGGGAGCGTGGTCCCTTGGGGGAGAGGTGGAGTGGGGGGAGGAGGAAGGGGAGTGGGGGACATTTTTCTGGGTGCAAGGCGAAAGGGGAAGAGAGAAAAAGGGGCCGGTGGCAAGAGACAGGAGGAATGAAAATAATGGTTTCTGAAACAAATATGGAAAATATATATTGGTATATGAAATATTCGAGGAATGAAAATATAGCCAACTGACACTTTTTAAATCCTGCAGTTCATTCTTCTTACTGGTATCTATTTTGATCTGCGTCGGAAAAAATAAAACAGAGCATTGGTATTCGCACCGTTGGAAGTCATAAGATTCCATTTCTATTCCAGGCTACAACGGTAGTTTTGGAAGGAAAGCGGATTTTTCCAGTAATGATGATTTATATCCATGCGACATCCATCCCAAACTCTCGCCTCAAATATTACACATTTTCACAGAGGTTTCGTAAATATATGCAACAAGAAATGAATGACACATCTATTTCTGGAGATTCATTCCAGTAGACTGATAAGCTTGTATACTTGAACGAACTGGGACTCGTGCTAGCTGTATAGGGAAAAATATACTATGTAAATTGAAGTTTACCTCGCCCTTCAACTTAAAAAAATATGGTTAAATAAACAAGGCTGCAAATCATATAACTTTGATTAAATATTCAAAAAATTAAATGGTTGCATAAACACATTGATATCGATAAGACGATGTTATGAACGCGAACAATTTAAATGTCAGTCGCCAACATGAACGGTTACCAAATTTGAATAATTTCCAGCTCGAAACTAATTGATTTTTCGAAATGACCTTTCCGGTTGTATTGATTTAAATCCTTAATAAATTATAATGTATATCTTTATTATTGTTTGATGGTAAATTGGTGGCCTTTTATTCTTAAATTCAGCATTTGCGATATAATTCAGCGTCTTCTTTCCCAACCCCTTTGGGTTTTCTGCTCTTCCCATCTCCCTGCCAGCAAGCCAGCAGTTCTAAGGAAGTGCGTAACACTGAGTTTTTAAACAAAAAATATGCCTCAGGATTCTTCTCCGAGTAAATTGTGAATCAAATTTATCGTGATGTGTATCTCCTGCAAAGCGAGTATATAATAATGGACTGTATGTAGGGCAGTATTCATTGATGTAAATTATTATTAGGTAATCTACCGGTCAAGGTAGGTATTTGGATGGACACAACTATCAAATAAACCTTTTGTAACTCAAAACAAAAACCCAATCCAGCAACCTAATCTACAATCTGCTGCTCAATACGCCTTTCATCCATTTTTCCTGCCCCCATAGGATTTCTCCCAACAAACCCCTCTCCTCTCCCCTTTTGCGGCTTTCGAAATCACTGTCTTGATACATTCCTATTTTTCTTCGATAGTACTCAGCTCTTTACTCTCATCCATCATTTTCTCTACAGCCTGCTGATACTCCTTCCTCGTTAATTCATGTAATGCTTCTACATTCCATTCCCTAACCGGCCGCCCTTGCCTTATCTTTTTGAAACGGACATTACACTTCATAACAGCAAAATTTTGGTCTGAGTCCGCATCTGCTCCTGGGAAACAATTCGAATTTATCGTACTGTTCATAGATATAATCTAACTGATACCTTTCTGAATCACCTGGCATTTTCCATCTATACCTACGCCTTTTGTGGGGTTTAAACCATGTGTTGATGATCCTAACCTCTGTCTCCTGCAGAATTCAATCGCTTTCTCCCCGCGTTCATTCCTCGTGCCTAACCCATAGTCCCCCACCTCACCACCCTCTCTTCCTTCGCCTACCGTCGTATTCCAATCCCCCATCACTATCAAATGTTTCCCTGCAGGAACACACGCGATTATATCCTCTAACTCATCGTACATCCTATCGACTTCTTCCTCCTTGTGGTTGCTCGTTGGCATGTATACTTGAACATTGACCAAGTTCTTCGGTTCTGCTTTACTCTCTACTACTTATATTATATCTATTGCTTGGTCTATGTTGACTACACTTCTTCCTACCCCTTTATTAATATTACGGCAACCCCTCGTTGTCCCTGGTCCCCGCCGCTGTATATCACTTTATAATTATCCCGCCAGTAATCCCCGCTATCCTTCCATCTCACCTCGCATAGACCCATAGCATCTATATTATATCTTTCCATCTCTCGCTTAATATTCTCTAATTTGCCTCTCCTCAACATTGTCCTGACGTTCCATGTTCCTATTCTAACTACTTTCGTCTTCTTCTGCGTCTTCTGTCCTGCTGCTCTTATTTCTCCCCTTTCTCTCGCCTCTCACCTGTCTCTCGCCTCTTCTCTCCTTGCTCTTTGATATAAATATTTATACAAAATGATTTCATTTAATTATTTTAAAATATAACTTCTTGGGTGTGCAGAGTAAGTCAATCATATTTTATAAAAAGTATCATTATGGTATTTTTATTTTGTAAAGTTTTAGAATTTAAAAAATCATGGAAATTTTGAATAGTGGGTCGGAGTAGTCTGAAGGTTGTTGCCTTTCGTACAAACTATTGCGAATTCACTGGGTGTGGAAATAATTTCTTCTAGACTATACCAGATACCAGGCAAACAATTCAACGACAGAAAGTGCAAACAGCAGAATGAAACATGATTTTAGTGTTGAAGATATGTCATATTCAGAATTCAGCACATGAATTATTAATACATTTTAATAGTTAAAATAACCTTTACTTAATAGCTAAATACACAAGACAGTACTTAGAGCACTGTTGGGCGACTATTTACAACTTTCCTCTAATTATCTCATTCCAAGCCAGCCGCTTAGCATGTGTGCTCTTCCCCTCCTATTCAAACAGTTAATACTATGGGCTCGTGGATGACTTCCAAGATTAAATAACAGTTTGCAAAATAGAAGCCGTCGCAGAAACAAATGAGTCCCCGAAAAGGCAAGTGAGCATGCCTTTCACGAAAGCGTACGTAAAAGCCATTGCTAATGTACTAGTGCTCCTGAGAACATTTGTTTTCCCCTAAGTGGGGATTTTTCTGATGTCGGTGATTCATCAAAACTGTTTAATGTCCAATCTCCAAAAAATGAACCAAAAATACGGACTGGCATGTTCTCAGTGGCAAACAAGATTGGTGTCGACTTCAATTCGCAGATAACGATATTTAAAAAAAATGGAGGAGGGATTGTAATCGGAAATTGGGAGCAAATCTCCGATATTCTCGCCTGAAAGAACTCTCAAAAAGCGTAACCAAGATGACTAACCAAAAAACAGACTTTTAAAACCACATTAAACGTATACTACTTTTCAAATTCATACCGTGCAAGCTTTGAAAGAGTAATAAGCTCGTGCCAATTTCAATTGACGACAATGAACGAACGCAATTTTCTGAGCCTCTGAGGAATAAGAATTAATCGCATGGCATTGATGCGTCGTAGAAAGAGAATGTAGTTTTTGGATGCCCACTCCCTAAAAATCACACGTATAATTTCTACTGGGGAATTTTTCTTGCGGGACATAAATAATAAGAATATTTTTGCCATTCTATAAAGCTAAAAATCTGAGAAAACTGGATTGGTATAAACGTTTTGTAGTCTTAATTTTTAAGTAGTGAAAAATTGTATCACAGCTTAATTGAGGAGTATTGATTTGAAAATATGAGCCTACATTTGACTTTTAGACTCTTATTTTGGAATAGTATGCAGGCAATCAAATCAATTTCTCCTGCTGAACCAATTTCCTTATATTAAATGATTGATAAAGTATATAAATGCCTTTCAGAATAAAAAGGTATCTATAAAAAGAAAAATACGTGACTGCTCCTCATTAATTTCAGCGGGTGTGCCACTAATAGGAAGAAGCAGATTTTCATGAAGCCAGTGGCAAATCGTTTGCCGAGTCCAACCAATGGGGCCTAGGCTATCTTTTGAGCATTCCAAAGGGAGTAGAAGTGCTACAAATGGAAGAATCTTGTTATGATGGAGGAGGAAGCCATGCTTTTGATGGGCTGTCATCAGGGTGACCCGAATATCGACCAGGTAAAAAATGGCAAGCCCCATGTCGTCCGCCATTACATAATATTAAGGTTTAAAGGAGCGTACATGTACTAACGACGATGAAAAACTCCCATAATATATCTGAGAGCCTGTTAAGGTCCCTAGAAAATAAAAAAAACGATCCGGGGTGGATATAATCGCACAGAAACAATGAACTGAGGAGGCAGGGACCCTAATGATTTGAGAGTGTGACATAACGGCGTTAGTGTTTGGATGTGATGACCCGGAAAATTCGGCGAAGGGAGAAGTGCCTGGTGAAATGGATGGAGGAGGTCGGGTTAGTGACCCTGAGATGAGGATCCAAGGGGAGCTTGGTCGCCACGGAAGGAGGGCGGTGAAATTAAGTGGGAAAGTAGGACGCACGGGAGCCGTTTGCGTTCTCGGTTAGAGAGCGTCATATTAAGGAAGTATTAAAAAAACTAGATAAGCATAAATTTTGATTACATTTGCTCCAAAAAGGACATATATTTTGTGCTGCGTTTATGAGTGACTATATCCTCTAACTTCATGAGCTGGCGAGGCCTCAGTAAAAAGTAAACCAAATCGCAAAGATGCATTTTCGCAATAAAAATTAAAATATAGGAATATGATTACATGTATAAATATTGTATTTATATATTTTTATTATTATAATGGAATCTGCACGTTAAGGTAAGTTTTTGATGGAAACAACTACCAAATAAATATTTTTATTATAAATATTTTGTGAATCAAATAAAACAAAATCCAGCGCCCTAATCTACATCAAGTCCCTCTTCATCTCTGTGTACTTCCTTCCTTAATCTAACATTCACCCTTTATTACGGTCTTCAACATCCCAATGCCGCTAAAATGTATTTTGAGGAACAGGTTTGCATATTATTATTAGGTAATCTACCAACTAAGGTAGATTTTTGGATGGACACAACTATCAAATAAATATTTTGTAACTCCAAACAAAAACCAATCCAGCAACCTAATCTACATCAGGTGCCTCATCATCTCTGAGTACTTCTTTCCTCCCTTCATCCCGTCCAACATCCCTATCCTGTTCCTGCCCTTTCCTCGCTTGCCCAACATTCTCCCCTCTATTACCTTCTTCAACATCCCACTGCTGCTCAATACGCCCTTCATCCATTTTTCCTACCTCCATAGGATTTCTCCCAACAAACCCCTATCCTCACCCATCATCTCCAGTACTTCCTCATTTGTTTTCCTTTCGGTCCATTTCCCTTCTCCATTCTTCTCCACATCCATATTTCAAAAGCCTCTAACCTGAGTCTGTCCTCCTGCTTCAGTGACCACGTTTCCGCGCTGTACATAGCTACGCTCCATATCAGAGTTTTCACGAGTCTTGTCTTAAGCCCCATAATCAAAATCCCCCTCATCAACTCTCTCTTCCTAGTGAAAGCTTCACCTAGCGCAATTCTTTCCCTTACGTCCCTACTACTTTGGTTGTATTGGTCGAACACACTTCCGAGATACGTAAACTATTCTACCTGCTCTAGTTTTTGCCCTCCTATTTAAATATTTTCCTTATCCATTTTCTTTCTGGAAAATCGCATAACCTTTGTTTTGTTAGTATTGATTCTCATCCCATATTTATCGCACTGAACTTCCAATTCACTCAGCAATGCTTGCAACCCCTTGGCTGACTGAGCAACTAATGCTTGGTCAACAGCAAACCTAACCGATTTTACGAATTCCCCTCCGACTTTCATTCCTACCTCCAGTTCTTCCCATGCCTCTTTAATCATTTCCTCCACATATACGTTGAACAGCATCGGTGACAATGGGCAACACTGCCTTACTCCTCTTCCTAACACTGCCCATCAGGGTTCTCCGTTCCCCACTCGCACCTGAGCAGTCTGAGACATGTACAGGTTGCGGATCAGTCTCCTATCCCTCCAATACATTCCTATTTTCTACAATACACGCATTAATTTTTCCCAACTCACTCTATCAAACGCTTTTTCGAAACCTACGAAACAGGCAAATACGTCCTGTTTGTATTCTATATTCCTCTCGATTAGTGATCGCATTACTGCATTGGCATCACGCGTACCTCTTCCTTTCCTGAACCCAAACTGATCATCCCCTAGGTAATCATTTGCCTTACTCTCTATCCTTTTCTTGATGATGCTGAGAATAACTTTAGCTGCGAGGGGATATCAAACTTATAGTTCTGTAATCCTCACATGATGTAGCCTTTACCTTTTTCGGAATAGGAACTAACACTGATCTCACAAAATCTTCCTGTAATATTTCTTCCTCATTGATACTACGAATAAGTCCAGATAGAGTCTTCTTCCCACATTTTCCTAAACATTTCATCAGTTCCCCAAGAATGTCCACCCCTACGGCCTTATTTGCTTTCATCTCCTTTAATGCCTTTTCTATTTCATCGTCGAGTGTAGCCTGGAACTAAGCTATCTTCTTCTACTTCATGTTCCTTTTCTCCATACCGTGTTTCTATATATTCTTTCCATCTCTCTTGGATTTTTTCTGGTTCAACCTTTATCTTACCCCGCTTATCTTTAACTGTTAGCACAGAACTCACCTTCTTACTTCCCAATAATAACTTAACCTTGTTGTATAGCGCACCAATTTCTCCCTTCTGTAAACTTTCCATATCCTCGCATTGCGTTTTCCACCATTCTTCTTTTGCTTTATTTGTGGCCCTTCTCAATTTATTGTTTAACTCTTTGTACTTCATTTTGCCTAACTTGTGCTTACATTCTTCCATCTTATTCTCTCATTCATATTTTTACTCATCTCATCCGTTTCCCAAGGTTTCCTTATCCTATTCCCGTAAATGGTTCCTATAGTGTCTTTTGCGGCTTTGGAATTCACTGTATTGGTACATTCCCAGTTTTCTTAGATAGTACTCAGCTCTTTACCGGCATCCATGATTTTCTCTACAGCCTGCGGATACTCCTTCCTCGTTAATCCATTTGCTGCTTCTAAATTTCATTTCCGAACCCGCCGCCCTTGTCTTATCCTCTTGAAACGGACATTACACTTCATAACAAGTTGTGGTCAGAGTCCGCATCTGCTCCTGGGAAACTGTTCGAATTTATCGTACTGTTCATAGATGTAATCTAACTGATACCTTTCTGAATCACTTGGCATTTACCAAGTATAACTACGCCTTTTGAGGTGTTTAAACCATTTGTTTCCACCACCTGTTGTTGGATCCTAACCCCTGTCTACTGTAGAATTCAATTGATTTCTCCCCACGTTAATTCCTCGTGCCTTAACCTTAGACGCCCACCTCACCACCATCTTTTCCTTCGCCTACTGTCGCATTCCAATCCCCCATCACTATCAAATGTTTCCCTGCAGGAACACACATGCGACTATATCCTCTAACTCGTCGTATATCCTATCGACTTCTACCTTGTGGTTGCTCGGTGGCATGTATACCTAAACAATTACCAAGTTCGTCGGCTCTGCTTTAATCTCTACGAGTAATATTCTATCAGTTGCTTGCTCTATGTTGACTACACTTCTTCCTACCCCTTTATTTAATATTACGGCAACCCCTCGTTGGATCTCGTCCCTGCCGCTGGATATCACTTTATAATTATCCCTCTAGTAATCCCCGCTGTCCTTCTATCTCACCTCGCATACAGGTAGACCTAAAATTTTACCTATTTCCATATCTTGCTTAATACTCTCTAATTTTCCTGTCTTTAACGTTGATTTAATATTCCATGTTCCTATTCTAACTAATTTCGTCTTATCCTTCTGCGTCTTCTGTCCTGTTGCTGTTATTTCTTCCCTGCAAGGGTTTAGAGGGATGACGACCGTGGAAGCCTTGCCTCCACCACTGCCGGGCACGACACACGGCCGCTTGGGCCGACTCCCGTAGTTGCCAGGACTCATATTCTCTATAGTGCCCATCATTACATTCTTGCTAATAATAATTGAGGTGGTTTCGCGTTGCCTTCCTCAATAGTGTTTTTAACGTGACACCATCACTTAATGGTCGTCCCACTGGGTCAGACGCCTTTGTAGCCGCTGTGGAATAGACGCTGCGTGGATTACCTTTCGTCTGGCTCCTACCCTTCTACTGAATTGGAATGGGTGATCCTACCAGGAGCGATTATTATTACTCCCGCCAGCACAGCTCTAGGGGTCTCCGGAACGCACAAGCTCTACACTACGTCAAGGTTGTAGTCCATGGGAGGGGAGGCTAAGATACACATTAAAAATTGCGGGACATACCCAAAAGAAGGAATAACAAAACATGTATAAAAATACTTTGGAAGAAGGAGGAAAAATGAGTGGCGATATTAAAAATTTCGGACTTATAAAATGTCTACAAAGAGCCGAGACTTTATTAAAGGGATCCTCCTGGGGCCGTATTGATTGCTGTGTTAAATAGAATGCAGAATGGAAGAGCTTGAATTTTAATACTTTATGGTAAATTCAGTGGTAAATTGGGAATAGTTTTCTTCAGCAATAATGTAGAAAGTGTTTCAAAGTCTAATTGTACTGCGATAGAAGAGACCTTGAAAATGTGATCAGAAAGTAAGCGTGTAGCCGACGGAGGAGAAAAAGTAAATCTAAATCGCCTTGAAGGTACGTGCTCATCATTTTATCTAACGTAGGTTTATTATTCTTTTTGCTATTATCATTTCGCCTTGCATGCTTAAATTAGTGCTATTCTCATTCATGTCATATTGCAAGCATTTACATTTAACATTATTTCCATAATTGAAATATTTTGCAAATTTATTGACGATAAAAATTGAGTGAATTTTTAATTTTATATGCCTGTTGTCAATTCGTCCTCTGCTGTTCACTTTCTACTGGGTGTTTAGTACAGGACGAATTAACTAGCTTAATTGGTACCATGCAGAAGTAAAAGTTTTGTATTTTCACGTTATTTCCTGGGATTGTTGCATTCGAATATTTTCCGAATTCAGTCAATGGCATTTTAAAAGCGCTTCTAAAATGTGATAATTTCTTAATTTTGACGTTTTTATAAATCAAAACACTTTGCTTTTCCACATAAACTTTATAAAGTTTTAAATAAAGGTTTTATGGAAAATAAAAGTGTTTTGATTTATAAAAACGTCGATATGAAGATTTTCCACCAAGTTACGCTAGAAACTGTTTTACTTTCTAAATTATATAATATTTTCTGTCTTCGGTGGAACCATGTCTTTGTCAATATAAATTCATAACCGTTCATTAGCGTTTGGAAATTAATTGAAATTTTGTAAAGTACATACATGGCCCTACATTTTAATGTCGAATTAAAAAATACTACTGTTTCATTTTTTTTAAAATTATGCATTCAATTGACAATTTTTTATCATCCCAGAAAGTCATTTTATAGAGAGTTTCTATAAAGTACAAATTATATTTTTTAAAAATCAAGGTATTTGTCAAAACAGGAATCGGGAGAACTGTAATTTTATTTGAATATACTTCAGAGAAAACTAATTTTTGAGCCAACAAAAATAACTGAAACACAATAGCAAATTATCTAATTAGGGCATTGGTGTTTGGTCCAGCTCTCAAACCTTATGTATGACATTTATAAAGGAGGGATTACTTTCAGATGAGACAACTACTATGGGCAAATGGCATTAGTCAAGAGTGAACAAGCTTTTCCTCAAGACATATCAGAGTATTTACATTTCAGAGACTGCCAAAGAAGTGATGAAATTATTAAGCCACAGAATATTTAGGAAATAACATTGATGAACCAAATCAAAAGGAGTATGATTTCAAATGGGGGCTTTTAAACAAAAAGAAGTTAAACTGTTTGGAAACATTCTATGGAACGATGGTTCATCATACGTTTTACCTGAGATCATTGGCGGGGAAAAAATTGCAAAGAAAGACCACGTATAATTCACATGAAATAAACCAAGGAATGAATAATGTGAAGGAATTAGGCAGAGAATAATGAAGAGATTGACATTTCGTAACTTAGAGAGAGGCTAATAACAAATTATTCAATTCATAATGCAATAACAATGATACTGAATTTATGTCTAAGTGATCATATCCATTTTGTAATAGGTACATGTCTTCAGTTGAACGGTTTATCGCTTTAAAAAACAATATTTAAGTACAATCATCGAACAACTTTCTGTTGGACGTTGGATATCAGTTGAAGAATATATGTTTGAATGGTCTTCTGTGTGCATTTTTCCACGAATAACGGTTGCAGGAAAGGTCGAGAACCTCTTTTCGCCATATAATTCGAGTCCCGGCAGCAAAGGCCGAAATGAGTGATCACGTGGTCTTCACCAAATTTAGAACGAAAAAAACCCCAATGATTTCCGACTCTGACGTGCCTCACCTCAACCTGCCCCCTTCGACCCTTCCCTAAGCGTCCACCCTTCAAGGACTTTGGGAGTGAGGTGGGGGAAGAGTGAGCAGGGAAGGGGACAAGGTTTCCAGGAAAATAGAGGGGAGTTTGGAAAGGAGAAGGACAAACTGCTTCATTAGAGGTAAATCGAGGCCTCCGATACCACGTAATGCTGCGTGACATAGAGGGAAAGTGGGTCGGAAAAATAATGGTTGCGGGGGACGAAGCGTTAGAAGATTATTAAAAACTGGGGAATGGAAATGGAGGGCGAGAGGAGGAGAAAAGGCGCTCGGGAGAGATTTTTGGAGAAATGTGGACATGGCGAAGAGAGAATAATGAGAGCTTCGTTCAGTCGAATTTTGAGACTGCCCAAAAACATTACTTTAACGCATACACTTTTCTTCCTCAGTCCCCCATCACAAGAGAAATCACCCAGGCAGTGAATGGAAGAATTGCTGAGGGAGATGAACCTTCGTCGGAGAGAGCATTTTTTATGGCGAGTGAAACTACTAAGAAAATAAGAATTGACTGATGCACTCTTGCGTCTTAATTTCCACAGTATTTCGTGTAAATTGTATTTAAGTGTTTCTGCCCGAATTTATATTCGTAAAAGGAGACAACAAAGTGAATACATGGTTATATTCCGCAATGCTCAACACGTAATAACTCATAAAAAATTGATTTTATTAACATTATCCATTCAACAAATGAATGTATATTTTCTTTTTAATTTATAGGAACTCTCATTGTTATTTTTGTATTCACATTCAAAAACAGTTCCAAAAGTTTTTCAGGATGTAGACAGTACATTTTTAGATCTCTTTAAAATGATATTTAGAGCATTTTCGAATTCACACTAAACATTAATACTACTAACAAAATACTTCGGTCAATAAAGATAAATTCAATTCAGTTCATACGTAGTCATTACACGTTGTAAACGACCGTGGTTTTTTGCCATCACCACATACCTTTATATTCGCTTTGTTTATTTATTAGGTAACCTTCCGGTTAAGGTAGGTTTTTGGATTGACACAACTATCAAATAAACATTTTGTAACTCCAAACAAAACCCAATCCAGCAGTTTAAACATCAAGTCCGTCTTCATCTCTGTGTACTTCTTTCCTCCCTTCATCCCGTCCAACATCCCTATCCTGTTCCTGCCCTTTCCTCGATTGCCCAACATTCTCCCCTCTATTACCTTCTTCAACACCCCACTGCTGCTCAATACGCCCTTCAACCATTTTTCCTACCTCCATAGGATTTCTCCCAACAAACCCCTCTCCTCACCCACCATCTCCAGTACTTCCTCATTTGCTTTCCTTTCGGTCCATTTCCCTTCTCCATTCTTCTCCACATCCATATTTCAAAAGCCTCTAACCTGAGTCTGTCCTCCTGCTTCAGTGACCACGTTTCAGCGCCGTACATCAACTTCCTCCTTGAGAAAGCCTATTTGCCTAGCGCAATTCTTCTCCTTACGTCGCTACTATTTTGACCGTATTGGTCCAAAACACTTCCGAGATATGTAAACTGTTCTAATTTGCTCTATTTTTCCCCTCCTATTTTAATGTTTAGCTTAACCTTTTTCTTTCTGGAAAATAGCATAACATTTGTTTTAATAACATTGATTCTCATCCCATATGTATTGCACTGAACCTCCAATTCACTCAGCAATGAATCCAACACCTTGGCTGACTGAGCAACTAATGCTTGGTCATCAGCAAACCTAACCGATTTTACGAATTCCCCTCCGACTTTCATTCCTACCTCCAGTTCTTCCCATGCCTCTTTAATCATTTCCTCCACATATACGTTGAACAGCATCGGTGACAATGGGCAACACTGCCTTACTCCTCTTCCTAACACTGCCCATCAGGGTTCTCCTTTCCCCACTCGCACCTGAGCAGTCTGAGACATGTACAGGTTGCGGATCAGTCTCCTATCCCTCCAATACATTCCTATTTTCTACAATACACGCATTAATTTTTCCCAACTCACTCTATCAAACGCTTTTTCGAAATCTACGAAACAGGCAAATACGTCCTGTTTGTATTCTATAGTCCTCTCGATTAGTGATCGCATTACTGCATTGGCATCACGCGTACCTCTTCCTTTCCTGAACCCAAACTGATCATCCCCTAGGTAATCATTTGCCTTACTCTCTATCCTTTTCTTGATGATGCTGAGAATAACTTTAGCTGCGAGGGGATATCAAACTTATAGTTCTGTAATCCTCACATGATGTAGCCTTTACCTTTTTCGGAAAGGAACTAACACTGATCTCACAAAATCTTCCTGTAATATTCCTTCCTCATTGATACTACGATTAAGTCCAGATAGAGTCTTCTTCCCACATTTTCCTAAACATTTCATCAGTTCCCCAAGAATGTCCACCCCTACGGCCTTATTTGCTTTCATCTCCTTTAATGCCTTTTCTATTTCATCGTCGAGTGTAGCCTGGAACTAAGCTATCTTCTTCTACTTCATGTTCCTTTTCTCCATACCGTGTTTCTATATATTCTTTCCATCTCTTGGATTTTTTCTGGTTCAACTTTTATCTTACCCCGCTTATCTTTAACTGTTAGCACATATCTTCCCTTTTCACTTCCCGATAGTAATTTAACCTTGCATATACATAAACACATGCACATACCTGTATAATTCTTATAAGTTTGTGGAAAGACTCACGAAGTGATAAGGTACGAGTACATAAGTATGCTGGCATGGGCTGTACAAGCATAAAACACTGCACACATAAAAAGAGACTCTCATAACTTTGAATATTCACTGGGACTCAGCCACTTTCTTCAGCGGAAGACAGAAAGGTTCTGTCGTATTATCCGGACTCCAACCAAGAACTTGACTCGACTGGGGTACGGTCTCATCTCTGCCGACTCCCGCTATATTCCTTCCATCTCTCTTGGATTTTTTCTGGAAAAATATTATCTTATCCCCCTTATCTTTAACTGTTAGCACAGATCTTGCCTTCTTACTTCCCGAAAATAACGTAACCTTGTTGTATAGCGCACCGATTTCTCCCTTCCTCTGTAAACTTTCCATTTCCACGCATTGCGTTTTCGACCATTCTTCTTTTGCTTTATTTGAGGCCCTTCTCAATATATTGTTGAACTCGTTGTACTTCATTTTGCCTGACTATGTGCTTACATTCTTCCATCGTATTCTCTCATCCATCTTTGCAATCATCTCATCCGTTACCCACGGTTTCCTTATCCTTTTCCCGTTAACGGTTCCTTTTGTGTCTTTTGCGGCTTTCGAAATCACTGTATTGATACATTCCCAGTTTTCTTCGATAGTACTCAGCATCCATGATTTTCTCTACAGCCTGCTGATACTCCTTTCTTGTTAATCCATTTAATGCTTCTACAATCCATTTCCTAACCCGCCGCTCTTGCCTTATCTTCTTGAAACGGACGTTACATTTCATAACAACTAAATTGTGGTCAGAGTCCGCATCTGCTCCTGGGAAACTGCGAATTTATCACACTGTTCCTAAACCTGTGCCTAAATTCGCTTTGTAGGACACTAAATTTAATGCCGTTAATCATAAAATTTATTGAACATGGATGCATTTCCCAACACAAGCATATGCATGGCAACTGCTAAAAAAACTTGCCTTCTTTAAGTGCAAAAGGGAACACAAAACGTCTTACAGAAATAGCATATGTAAGAATTTTAGCGAGACTTTATTTATAACTATGATATTTCATCCTCGACAACAGTCTAAAATTAATAACTCCCTATCCTAATCGAAGGTCAAGTGATTCCTCCAATTTAATTCAGTAGAGTGTTCAAAACACCAAACTTTCCCCTTCCCATTGAATATTATCCACCGCTACTTACCATTCGATGTAAAAATGTTATTAAACGACGCTTGATATCAAAATATACTATTTGTTTATGTTGTATTAAAGTAATCCAGGCACTTTTTATCTTTATTTCAATCTAATCCATATGTTCTTGGCCGATATCTGGAATTAGACACCCGAAAAAGGATTGTTCAAATGTACACACGTCTGCCGCAATTATATTTCAGTCAATGTTTGACGAAGAGAATATTCAAGGGTTATTTTCGAGAATACGGTGATATATAAAAAAATTATAATTTTCATAACGTACGCCTTAATTTTATGATAAGTAGTTACTAATTTGATAATGAGTACACAGCACCTAATAATATACGAAAGACGTATACTTGTGAATAAAATACTTAATATTGAGTAGAATAATAGTCTGGCACAATAAAAAGAGACGTTTCAGGCGTGATATGGTGGAATATCATGATTAATTAAAATTGGCAATTTTCCACAAAATAAAATTTTATTAATCCGACCGGTTTCAATGTAACTACATCACCTTCTGGTAACAGTCATTTCTCATTGTCTACTATATATGATGAAAAGCAAGTGAGGGGATGGTAGTGGAAAATGGGGGAAAGGGGGAGGGGAGGTGGAATGTGGGCAACGTCGGTGAAAATGAAAGGGGAGAAAGGGTGCAGGTAAGGAGAAGGGGTTGGGGGAAAAATTAACACACTCTGGAAAAACCTCGTGGTTGGATGGAGGAGTTGTCTCGTTGAGGGTGGACCCTCGGTGCGGCGCCAAGCTCCTAGGGCCGTGAAGAAAGGGAATGAGAGCGGGGTTTCCCCGTCATTGACCGCGCGCAAATATCCATGCACAAAGAAGTGTACGAAAAGGAGTAAAGATTGGGATCACTGTCTATATGGTTCCAAGGGGATGGGAAGCCCTAGTGATGGTTTAGGGAGGGGTGGAGTAGGGATTTGACTAGTAATTGTCGGCGAGAGAGTTAGGGGGGGTTGGGGTGGGAGGAAGGAAGGGCGAAGAAAGGGGTGGGGACTCAAAGCTTCCCGCCTTCCTAGGGATAACATGATCAGAGGGTTCACAGGGGGATGGGGGGGAATTCCAATAGTTAAGGACAGGGGATCACTGGTCACACGTGCGTCGAGGGAAGGTGATGGAGAGGAGGGGGGAGGGTGAAGATGAAAATTGGACTTCGTTGATGAGGTCCAAGTCCTTGCGATGTAAGATTTCCAGCTGTTCCATGGCGTCTAATTTCTTTCCTTTGGTCAGGTTGTGAAGCACTTTAAAATTGAAATTACAAAAAGGGTTGAAATCAGGAAGATATTTGACGAAAATAGAATTGGTATGACCTGTGATAAAACCTTTCCTATGTTCACTGATGCGAGTCGAAAAACTCCTGCCTGTCTGGCCAATATAATTAGCTCCACACTCACACTGAATTTCGTATACACGACTTTGGTTATTGCAATGTATGGGGTCTTTATTGGAGCATAAGGCTTTGAACAGATTATTGGGGGTATAAAATGAAATGCGGAAATGATCTTTGGGAAATCTTTTGGCGATTTTGTATGACACGGAGTTATGGAATGGGGGTTTGCACCACATGCGCTATGATGCAGTGGTAATATCGAGGGAAACGTTTAACTTCAGGGCCTGTTTCTTATGTTTTTTCTTTAATAAATTATCTATTAAGTTGACCTGGTAACCGTTTTTAAAAGCTATGTGTTTTATAGCTTTGACATCTCGTTCAAAGTTGGATTTGGTCAAGGGGATACTGATCTCGTTACTGGTCTCATCCCCTTTCTCCAGGGTCCTAGGAGCTTGGCGCCGCACCGAGAATCCACCCTCAAAGAGACAGCCCCTCCATCCAGCCACGAGGTTTTTCCGGACTGTGTTAATTTTCCGCCCTACCCCTTCTCCTCATCCGCACCTTTTCTCCCCTCTCATATGTCACCCACGTTGCCCACGTTCCACCTCCCCTCCCTCTTTCCCCCATTCTCACTACCCTCCCCTGACTTGCTTTTCAGCATATATACTAGACAATGAGAAATAACTGTTACCAGAAGATGATGTAGTTACATTGAAACCGGTCGTATTAATAAACTTTTATTTTGTGGAAAAATGCCAATTTTAATTAGTCTAGCACAAGTCTACGGTAAGGATAACAAAGGGTTTTCAAAAGTCTAATTCAAAGGGGCATTCATTTTAATGAATTTATAATTAGCACTGGAAAATGTACATATTCGCCGTATTTATTACTAATTTTGAGGTCAAGTTAAGCATTTTATCAGATAACTACATCATAATGCAGGTTGGATTTCTTGCTTTTCAATTCTGGGTGAAAAATCTCGGGATTAACAAAGACCGAATTAAAAGAATTAGAAGAAAGAAAATACGGATATTTTTTTCAGCTATTAATCAAATGAGCCAAATGAACACGATAGCGTCCAGCGATGCATGACAAGGGATGTGGTCCATTAGGATCCCGTGTTTGAGGAAAAACTTATGAAAGCATTCGCTAGGTCGAGAGAGGCTATTAGCAGGAAAGATAATTCCTCTAGAACCCTGAAAGTGTTGGTGCCGAATTTCTCCAAGTCAGGTCCGACGACGCAGACACAAACTATGCATTTTGAATCCCAGTGACCGCAGGGAAAAAAAACAATGAACGCATGCTCGGGGGTGGGAGGATGTTGAAGAGCAATTGGTGATTGCTCGGTGGGAGGGGCAATGTTTGCCGGAAGACCGTGGAATGGATGAGAGGAGCGAGGGAAGGCGGTGTCGTATGCCTCCGGGCGACTGAGTGCCTGCAAACAGAATCCCTACCAGGTCCTTTGCCGCCAGAGGACTCTCCCCACCGAAGAGGACGTACGAGTGGAGGAGGGTGACTGTGAGGCCAGCGGTTGACAGGGTGAAAGGGCTGAGGAAAGATGATGACTTTGAATTCCCCCAATCTCACCCCGAGGGATGCCTCTTCCCCGAAACCCATTCCGAGTGCACTTTGTCGTGCAATAAATGGGCAGGAATAAGTGCGGAGTGAGTGGAGAAATTGGCTCGAATCTGTTCATTTTCTTTTTTACTTTCCGAGGCCCCGGACCAAATATCCCTCCCTCCAGATGAGGGGACAGTCGGACCCAAGGCCATAATGATCCAGCTTCTTGCCATCTCGTGGCTAAGTAGCACACAAGATTACCATCTTAGCAAACGAGCGGCCAGCATGGTAATATCGTCGAGGCGCCGTTATCTGCTCATGAGTCGCTTGCTCTTTGTAATTGTGTTATGATTTCGCCTGTGCAATACTTGGAGGCCTCAGACGCTCCCTTATTTCACTGCGAAATTGTATTTCAAAGCTTATGCTACAGTAGAAGAGCAGAAGGGCTGTGCACTCATTTAAATCATTAATACGAAACTTTTTATTGGCGATGGAGAATATTTTTATTTCGTTTATTTCGTCTTCAACGAAATTCAAAAATTTCTGCATGAATTTACTCTAATGAAGATACTTACTGTAATAGTAGACGGATGCATTTGGATCTGTATTCAGGCTTTCAGGTTTTAAAAGTTTTTATAAATGTACAGTTCACATAGGTAGGGTGAAACGGCGAGCTGGACAAATATGTGAAAGCACTGCCAGGAAATAAAAAGGGATATTCCGGTGAAACTGTCAAAGATAATTCAGGGAAACTATTAATTTACGCATGGATGATTCAAAATAATTGTTGGGAAATGCACGTAGGATCTAAATGAAGTAAACATGTTACGCCAGAAAATTTAGGTCTGAAGAGAAAATAGGCCGTAGATAAGGATAGCTTAGGTCAAAGCATACTTGACTGCTAGATAAGGTATTGGGAAAATTGAAATCCAAAAAGGCTATGGGGAAGTAGGGAGGAAATGAGATTTTTGTTAACCTTGGTTTGATGAGTGGCGCATTTGCGAGGTTTGTTTGCTTTGACGCCGGATCATTCATTGTTTATGAATAAATTAAATGCATATATGTCACCCCATTACCTTTCTACTTGGTGGTAGATAAAAGTCTTTTAGAACTACTTAAAGATAGGACTAGAACCACGTGGGAGAAAGAATATTTATGAGCTCGTTTGTGGCATTAACGAAGAAGGAGTTTGGCCTGGAGGTTTTGTCAGATTTTAATTAGTTCCATCTCTGAAAAGGGAAGAGCAAGCATAAGTGAGGATTATAGAAAAGTATGTTTGATTGCAGACCCAGATAATGCGGTCTTTAGGATGATGAATAAGAGAATGGACAGTAGGGCAAATAATTACGTCGAGGGTTATCGGTTTGGGTTTAGATAGAAGAGTGATGACGTAGCTATAATGAGTTCACCAATTGAAAAGAAGATAGAGTATAATCAGGATATTATATCAGCATCCTAGGGTAAAATTATTTGCTGTAGTTAAGCGTATGTACTTGCATGCTTGTGGAGTGAAGGGAGGTGGATGTGTGTTTGCATGCGCGTGGAATGATGGGATGTTACGATGAATGTGTGCACTGCTGTGGATTGGGGTTTGCATGTGTGTGTTGGTTTTGAATGCGGTATTTCTTTTTTCCTTTTTTGGATGGTGACCTAACACCCCCCGCCACACGTCCTTGCGGCGGCTTGCGGGGTTTTATGTAGATGTAGATGATATATTTTTGGTGTCGTATGTTTTGAGAAGTAATTCGATGCAGTGAGTTGAGTAGAATTAACAAAAACAATTGGATGTCAAATACAAAGAATGATATTGGGGCAAATTACCTGTACAGACTACTCAAGGGTGAATGACAGATGGAGAGTCGGGACAGGCAAGACTGAACTGTGGAATGAAACAGGGTTGTTCATTATAATCTGGTGAGTTGAGCATATATGCGGAGGTAATAGTAAGAAACACATGTGAAGGGCTGAGGTTGGGAGTAAAGATGCAGAATTCATAAAATCAATTAGTTTTGCCGGTTATCAAGTTTTATTTAGCCATTAACCCTAGGGGTTACTTTGATCAATGAATGCACTAATATATGAGAATGGTAGTGGAATAAATATAAATTTAAATACAATTAAGGTAATGAGGTTTTCAAATAGGAAGAAAGCTAAGTTCATCACCATCTTCTAAAGGCGAAGCTTTGTCGTTGCATCCATTGGGTTGGAGAAATTAAAAAGGGGAAGTATGTAGTATATGCAATGAAAGTCAAGACCTCTCCCGTAAGATTTCACGACATATTCCTAAAACTGGTTTATTTATTGCATCAAAACTTCTTCTTCGAGGCTGACACATTAACATTATTCTTCTAATGTGTATCCCAAAAAAGATTTGATGCAAGTGCAATACTTAAGTATTTGACACGTTCTGAAATAATACTTCATTGCATCTATTTTATATTTTACATTTTCTTTTACTGTTAATCTTCAGTGCTGCACATTTTCCAATATTTGTTTTTACGAGGGTTATTTTTAAGTTGGATTTTCTTGATCATAAATGCGATATTTGTTAGAAAAATGTTTAATTTACGGTTATATTTTCCTACAAACTTACCTCACTTTTTACACAACCACCATTTACTTATAAGCCTTTTACGTAGCGCTGAATCAGCTTCTTCAAACCCTCAGCATAGAATTTTTCCGCCTGAGAACTGAATCAGTTGGCAATTGAATCAGGTATTAACTGATTCAGCATTGATGATGGATGTTATCTGCATTCTCCGGCAGGCAAGAGGCCATTGAGTCAGAACAGAAGTACTGTTAGCACGTAACTTTGTTCTGACTCGCTAATATTTATACCTAAGAAAACGGCCCATACTTTTTGAGTGTGCCTCGCAACTATTAACCCCTTCAACCATGCCGATATGTGGTCTAATTTGCTATGTGGTAGCCTATATTTATCTGGAAATCACTGAGTAGCCTACATTTAATCTCAAATTCTTTATAATATGGGAACTTAGGTTTTTAGTGTATGTTAAGAAGATTATAAACTCCGTGTAACCCTTCCCCGTGGCACTGCTGAATTCACATCTGCCTCTAATAAGCTCACTCTAATAATTTTGGTTTATGGTTGGATAAGAATTCAATTGGTGTATTTTACAAAAGTCGCTTGATGGTTTTTTCATTAAAATCATAAAATTATTTTGTCAAAATTTTTGGTTACCGGTAAATACATTGTCTTCTTCAAGTTATAAAGTAACATTTAAATAAAGCATTCAGCCTGAATTCAATCCAGTAAAACCTTTTAATTATATTAACATGCCTGCCACGCATTATGATATTTGCTAAATTACTTCTCTACCAACCAATAAACAAACCATTGGAAAACATTGGTCACACTCGCACCTCCCCTACTTTCCGTATACTGGGTGCTTTTCAAAAGTAACACACTTGAATTTCTCGCGCCTATTCGGTTGGAGTGGGATCGAACCACTTGGAGTAGGTGGGGGGGGGGGTGCTTAGCTATGTCGTGAAACCCGTCTCAATGCTGTGGAAGCGGCAGGACGTCAGTTATTGTAAACCTCTGCGCGCCGACCGAAAGACAATTCGAGCGGAAATTTCAAGTGAACTTTTGCAACGTATTGAAAATGAATCTGATTATTTGGACAACACCATCAATGATGATGAAACCTGGGTTTCTTTAATACATCCCAGAAACAAAACGCCGAAGCTCTTAGTGGCACACCGACCATTCCCCCAAGCCCAAAAAGGCAAGAATGAGCAAATCAAAAGTGAAAACAATACTCATTGTCTTTTTCGACAGTAAAGAAATGGTACATAAGGAGTTTGTTTCGCTATTTCTCCTCATTCAATATATTCCAATAGGCTATTAAATTGTCAAACACTTCTTCAAAATTTAAAGTTAATGAAATTTCAATGGATAAACATTTGTAATTTCGATATATTAAAATTATGAAAGGTATCACAATATACTACCAATATAAATCCTCAGAAGCGAGGCAGCGTTAGAATGTAAATATTTTTGACACTCACTCGTAATGGAGGTTGAAAAATTACAAACTAAACATAGCTATAGCATTTCCTTTCATAAACGCTCACGCTACTCAGAGATACCTTCAAAATGAAACAGAGGAACCAAATACACCCTTTAAAATGCCTTAGAGAAACAAAATGTGACCTGCTGATCCTTATATCGCGATCTGTTGCCCTTATACAACACCACAAGAGAGCAACTCTCTGACGCAGTGCGAGGGATGGGTGATCAGCGCCGGGATATAACGTGCAAATATTAATCTTGTGAGTCGCATTACCCGGAACCTACTTCAAATGTTGCGGGGTGGAGTATTGATTTTCTTTACATCGTGATGTGACCTATAACCTCCACTTTTAATGAGAAATGTCCACGAGATGGCTCCGTGGATTTGGATCCCTTCATTGTTTGTCTGCCTCTTTCCTGTGAAATAGAGTTCATTAACTGTGTTATCCGTCAAGCACCTGTGTATCTTGGGTATT
Source organism: Hetaerina titia (assembly GCA_037158775.1). Lineage (NCBI taxonomy): Eukaryota > Metazoa > Arthropoda > Insecta > Odonata > Calopterygidae > Hetaerina > Hetaerina titia. Next base: position 5,657,322 of record CM073771.1, read on the forward strand.
AAATGTGTACTAGTTGGTTTTGCGAGTATTCCGTGCCCATGGTGGTCACGAGCGATGTGTTCCAGTAATCGGAGTAAATTAATTTTATTTGTTCCCTCGATTCAACCGGCTGTCTTATTGGCGTCCAGTGATGACCACGCATATAAATATCAAAAATTTGAAATTTACATCGTGTTGATTATAATTTAGAAAAAATGGAATGCGGAAAAAAATGTACGAAACAATAATATTAACGTTATCCGTGATTTTTTAGTATTAGCAGCACTGTGCAGTGAATGTAGGTTTTAGATTGGCCAAGGTACTAACAATGAATACACTTCCAAGTCGCGTTTCAATAAGAAAAAAATACCCCGTGCATCCTTTATTACAATGATTCATTTGTCAGTTCCATATATTTTCCAATACTCTTGATTTCGACCAAAGTGTTTAATCATTTGCCTCATCTACGTCACTTATCTAAAATTCCCACCAATATCAAAATCAACAATGAAGTCAGCAAAATCATTTTGAATAAAAATGAAAATAACAATTTATAAAGGAGCTAAATTTATCACGAATGAAATTGTTATGATCGCATACAAAATAAAAAACTAACAACATTTAGCTAGGAGGAATTAAGTTTTGATGCGACATAATATCTCTGCACGACAGGATAAATAAAAACCTAAAGAATTTGAGCTCGAGATAGAATAAAATTTTTCCAAAAATATCATGAATACTTCACCTAAATTAAATATAAATGAACTTATTCATTCAATCCAGAAATTTATGAAAATTCACATTCCACGGAAATCAAAGTAACGCCAACCATGGCATTACCAACGGCTTGTTGATGTTTTGTCATAATATCCCTGATCGAAGTGATTGTGTTAGGAGAAGAAATTCGTGTGATGGGTGGCGATGACGGAAATGAAAAGATTCAGTCGTTCCTGAGAATGGAAGCAGTGGAGGAAGCGAGGGGCGGGCTCTTCTGTGGATTCGGGAGCACGGAGTTGCCCTGCCCTCCGACCGACCACTGGAGCAGGCCACCTCGCCAGGGTCTCCCTTCAAGGCCACCACACCTACTGCAACCGGTAATCGGCTGAAAAGGACCCCCGAAGCCACCACACCTCAGGAGGGAACGCCCCCTTATTTGTGTGAGAGAGAGAGGAAATGCACACGTCCCGCTGGAGGATATAATCATCCCTCTCTCCCCCTCCCTCCCAAACTCCTTCCCTCCCTCTCGCTGTCTCCCACGCGATAAACCAACGTGCAAGGGGACAACCGTCTTTCCTTCCCATCTTCTACTTTCGCCCCCAGGTCACTCGGGGCCCTGCTGTTTGAGCCCGCGCTCGCCGCTTCCATGCCCGCTCTCACTGCCGCCGCTTCGGAGATCGATGGCGCGAGTGGAGGGGGGCGGACGGGAGGGAGGGAGACGTCTCCGCGAACGCAACCGCGCTGGCGGAATCGGACACATCCCCTTCCCTTTATGCGTACGCACGCCCCGCGTGATGGATCGCCACTTCAACCCCTCGAGCTTTCCACACTCACCTGGACTCGGTGTAAAAAAAAACAATGAAAACTCCAATACCAATGACCCTCCAAAACGTTCTCAGGGTAAAAATTGGATAATCATCGCAAAACTTTGTGGAACTGAATTCAACACGAAATATTACTTCTGCCTAAAGTGGAATGTTTCCAGCTACAATCGTACGAGTAAATAACATATCCGAGTCATTGAAAGTTTCTCTCAAATAGTCCCTAACGGATGAAAGGGTCACTATAACTACACCGCAGGTCACAGAATTAATAAGCAAACGTATTTCTATCCATGTAGTTGACCAGTTAAGGACTAATTATTTTATAAGAATTTAAAATCTTAGAACATGAAAGTAGTTTTTAATAATGTCTTACGATAACTATCAGAGTAAAGGAACAGTAAAAATAAAAGCACGAGGTTTTTGTTGGTTTCTAACACAAATTTATTGTAATCTCATAAGAGAAATAGACACTCATTTGAAATTCACGACAAATTGGAGTAATGATATTTCTGAAAGGGGAAATATAATCTATAATGTTCTAGTAAATTTCCTTTTGATTGTATTTTGATATGTAAATTTTACAATACGTCTTATATTTTTTAACGATAAATCAGGCCATTTATTTTCCATTTCTCTAGGTAATGCTAGTAGATCCTTCAGATTTTTCCTAAGCTAAAGTTAATTGAATTCATGATCTTTTCTACATTATCCTTGTAAGAGTATATATTGCATTCATATGTCTTTATCATTTGAAAAATGCATATAGTCTCTGCTGACAGCATATATAACTCCAACCCAGAAATTGAAAAAAATAATAAAAGTTATAACAACTAATAAATTACAAGCTCACATCCAGCAGACGCAGATTAATGAGACACTGCTCCAAGGATCAAGTAATACGCCAATTTAACCTTTCATCATTCCAGAATGCAATCAAGATGTGGAATATTTAATCAGTTCTCGCCTGACTCATCAGTTTCCAGAGAAATAGGTTACGGATATAGAGGTCAGAGTGGAGCACTTCCTTGCTTCCAGTATCACAAGGAGCCGACGGGGTTTCCCCCCCTCCAGGAGAGCCTGCAAGACGGAAGATGAAACACCACGGGCAGTATAATGCTCCAACGCCTCTCTTTTCCATCCAGAAAATCCCCTCTTCGCAGAGAGAGGAGAAGGCGTCACTCTCGGCTGGAGAAAAGTTCCATACCATCCAATAACGTCTGAAATTACGATTATGAACTGGATTAGGATAAAAGTGAACGAGAGGCAACAGGGAGCGAATAAAGGAAGATTACTCGGTCAAGGGTGACGGGAGAGGGGATGAGACAGGATGTTGAGAAGAAAGAGGCATGGGAGGAGGTGAGCCTGGAGAGGGAAGGACAAAATTAAGGTTTGCACAACCGTCTCGAGGCAACGTACTTCCCTGGGAGTGAAGGAGAAATGGAGAGAGGTCGAAGAAAAAGATCAAGTGCTCTTGTGAATGCGTACCCGTTTTCTCCTACAACGAAGTCGTGTAACGAGTGAAAGTTTTCAAAGTACAAAAATTACAAAAACAAAAAGCACAAAAATTGGTTCTCCATCAAAGCAGAATGCTAATCACGAGCGGCGATGAAAACTTTAAAGAGGGCTCCTAAGTTTTTACAGCAAAGGGTTTACTTCGTGGCCTGGAAATGTCATGAAAACGGAGGTGTTTGTCGACGATAACAATGTAATTGAACCAGTGAAATACTTCCTTTCCAGAGCTAAAAAGCGGTGAATCGGAGCGATTCGAATGAAGTACGGAGGAAGCTGAAGCCAATCTGGTGTTCAGAGATTTGGGATTAAAAAAATATATTCGTAATACTTGTAAATGGAACTAAATACCATTTAACGCTCCCAGTGTTGCAGTCGGCAATCGGCAGCTGTGAATCCAATTACAGGAAACAAAACGGTTGTAGGGTTCATTACATTTGAGAGGTAGAAACAAAATGGATTGGTGTATTGCTGGAATTCTAATTTGATTTTCTTAATCAATACAAACTTAATGTAGGAGTAATGTCAGGAGCATAAAATATGGTGGACATATTGTATTTTTATTGCCTTTATTAGGCGATTGTAAACACGATTTATATCAGGTTTTTGAAACCAAGTTCTGATGAACATGTTATATGAAATATTAAAATTTTATTGTCTATTTAATCAAAGATAAAAAATCTGACATAATTCAAGAAATTAATGAAAAAACATAATATATATTAATAGATATTTAACAGCAGGCAATTTTTAACTTTTAAGTACAGAAGAGAATGCAAAATGGAACCATCACTCAAAATGTTTTCCATGATGAAAGATAATGGCGTTCAAAATGAACCAAACCACTCACCATCGACGCATATAGTAAGTACCACATGGTATAAATGTGTACTTCCTTATTGTAAGATATAAGAAATATTAAGAGTATAGTTTATTAGATATTCGCTCACTTTGAATTCGTCGTAAAATCGAGTGCCAAACTGTGTCGATAAAAAATTTAATTTATTCATCTTGCATTAAATTGTTAAATTTGAGGTTTAATATTATGTTCATCATTTGCACGCGTTCACGGGAGAGGACAATGCCTCTATTCCTCAAATGAGGGATGGGGACAAATTAAGTGCAGCTGTTGGAAGTCTTACGTGGGACAGATGGATGCAGTAATTACGTGTCGCCTCCAGGATTGCCAAAAAGCACTAAAGAATAAGCAATGCTGTCCTTCAGTTGTTGCCGTTTTGATCGCAGTTGGTCACAAGATGAACTTGGAGGAAACTAAGGTGAATGAGTCAATCACTCCCACAAGGTTATCCGTAAAGTCATCTAAATCACAAGGCATACTGCAATCATCAACAGAGATGATGGTACCAGTTCTACAACGCGAAGTTACGAGTATTGAAAAAGCCAAAGCATCAAAGCATAGAATTGCTATTAAGTTTTTTCTATCACGACGCCCCAAATCAACACATGGGCACTCGAATTTGTCCAAAATATACGGAGTAACTCGAAAAAAGGCGAAAGAAAATCATGCCATCCAACCGAAGAAAACAAACATAAAGTGGGTAAAAATGAATCAATGACCAAGTCAAAAAACAAGAAGGCAGACAGAATTTGACTGACCCTCCTTGTTTGAGACAATTTCATTGCTCATATCAGCACCACCCGCATAGGGGTCATCGGAGCACACAAGTCCTTTCAATACGTGAGGGCTGTGGTCCATTTTGAGAGACAAACGTGATAAGTAGAAAAGATTGTAGTGCTACTTTGAGACCACTCACACCCTGCTTACCTCAGTTGTATACTCTATTGTCCTCGTTGTTCCAACTTATCACTTCATCTTTCTCTTTCATTTTAATTTAACTGCTATTTCACATAAAGTTTTCCGCCACAAATATACTCTCTTGACTTATTTTTCACGTTTTTAATTCTTTTTATTATTCAATATTTCATTTGGCAAGTCATTTCATATACAATTGATTTCCCATCCCGCAGAGACCCTCAAAATTCTACAATCCATCCTCCAAAAACTCAATTGACTGCCATTGCACCCCATACCAAATCATTAAATACTCGGTGGAATTTCTAACATTAAGTATCCGTTTAAATCCTTTCCAATTTTATTTTACCAAATATTCTCTTGCAAAATAATGCGTTGCTTAAGATCTTACCTTACAATAATGGTTAACTTGCTGTATAATATCAAATGAACAGAAATCCATTATACTATGTACGTACATCCAGTATGGACAATGTAAATAAAAAAACCCATTAACGATGCCAGAGTAATATTCCAATAGAATTCTTAAAATTAATGTGTTGCTCCGTCCTACCACTCCAATTTAGTACTGGCACGCTCAAACTTGAACTGAAGTTTTAATCGAAGAATACGGCAGTTTACCTTCCTAAATGTGTAACCGGAGATATTTCTATAGATACAATTCAAGTAGCAGAGAGACAAACATGTCAGCATCTCTAATACAGTCGCAACGAACCCTGGCGGAAAAGATTGCTCGGCAGTCAAGCATGCAAAATTATTCAGAATTGACAAAAGCCTCACCATCTTCATCAAAAATTATATCATCCATTGAATCCTTGTATTTTGGGAATATAAATGTTTAAAGGAAATGGATGAAAAGAGATTGTGCCGTAAAATCGACGACTGAGTGTTGACTTATCACCATCATCGATTCTATGAATGCAGGCATGCCAATCATTTTTACCTTAGAGAAGATTATCATGACTATTCATTTGATACCCATAACAATTGAAACCGGACCATATTTCATCTTTCTCCAATCCAATCCTATCAAGTAAAGAGTAATACTCAGTGGGACGCCAAATGTTCAGAACTACCTGGGGTAAGTACCGATATAGTACCAACAAAGAGAAATTCTCTTTACTTTGGACGCCAGCGTCGTTAGTTTTACAGCAAGTATGTGTATTTGTCCAATTGTACGCAATGTTATACATGTATGATTTTTTTATCGCGGAGGATATTTGACTATTTTTCTCATCAGATATGAAAGTAATGCATAATCAATGATTGGTTAGTGTCCCTTCGATAAATACTTTTTAATTTATCAGTGTTTTTTCCTTCCGTCTCAGTCATCTCTTTCCTCTTCGAATCAGCCTTGGGCTTTCTGAAGACCTTAAATCTGAACCTGCACGTGAGAATATTTTATTAAATGATGAAACAGCAAAGAGAAGGATGTAAACTGGGGGGGAAAGGGGCGGGAAGTCAAAGAGCGATAGACTGGAAGGGGGATGTCAGATATTAGGAACAAAATTTACTATCTTTAGGTGTGCAAGTGGAAGATAAGCATTTGGTTAGGTCTCATATTTGGAAAAAATTGACCTCATGAGATGCCGAAAAATGCGTATAAAAAGGTATAATACCTAAAATTGAAGCTTCTGGCCATGTGTTGCATGTTTATTTTCTCTGATTATTTTCTTTTAAAATTTTTCAATCCGTTTTAAATTCTGTGAAAAAAAGTGTGTAATAAGTATGAGAAGACAATCCCGATTTTCCATTAAATGGAATTAAGGTAACCGCACTTGATTAGGTTTTTAATAAATAATGTTTTCAAATAAATTAGACCAAATTAATGATTAAATGGTACTATACTATGCTTCGTAGCGAGTCATTCTTGTAAATTTAATTTTCAAGCAGGCATAAGAATATTGATGAATGTGAATTTATCGATTTGGGGTAAGAGAAGACGAGTTAGTTAGGTCTGAAATTAAAATAATACTAAACTAGATTGTTAGGAAAGCAATTGGGAAATTTCCTCTATTCTTATTAGATTAATAGATAATTATCATAGTTGCGCGCTCATAAATATGGCGACATTTATCAATGATAAAAGATAAAGAATTGATTCCGTAAATAGTTTCTGGTCCCTTAAGTAGTTCTTTGATAAACTTATTTTTAAATTTTTTTAATGTTCTGATGCAGACAAAATAAAATATAATTTGTCTCGTTTCCCCTCCCCGATATCTTGTCTCGTATTCCCTTAATTGCACCTTACGCCAAGGAGCCAGGGACATTTGAGGGTGGTTCCATGAGCGTTTCAATTGACGTGATTAATTAATGCACTTGATATCGTGGATGGAAATATTTCAAAGTCAATTTTATCAGTAAACATAATTTATTTTGATTTATTTCGTTAAGAATGCCGATAGTACTCAATCTGAGAAATGTATCGTGAGCTGTTATGCAAACATATCCAAAGTTTAAGAGTAAATTGTATTGACCATAGCCATCGCGGTAATGAAAACTACCGATTTCAAAAGCATCATTGATAACCATTTGGATCCTGTGTGTACGATTGAATTCAATTCTCCCATTCAAATTCTATAAAAATAAAGCAGCACCATGCATAGATCCCCTGTAGTACACCATTCTTCAGTTTGATATCCAATGTGGTGGTGGTCAAAGTAAGTTATTACCCCTCAACCTTTCAATTTATTATGCAATCATGATTTTAAACGCTTAATGCACCCTTTTGATTCAAAATTAGCAACATTTCAATTCAAAAGTAATGTTTCCATTCATATCATCACAACATTTTCCCCTTTCTTCACTAACGTCCTCCGTTCACTCTTGAGCGAGAACCGAGGTCACACCGGCGGAGGTATAACGTGTCTGATGATGCCCCGAGCTCAAATGATAAATATCCGCGGGTAATAGTCATTGATGACGGGACATAACTCCAAATAACATACTTCCATTTCTTCCTCTTAATGAGTGTGTAGTTTTAAATGGTACAATGGTAGCCTGTAGGGGTCGGTCTCTCTTTGAAGAAACAAAGGTTAGTTATGCGGTCTTGCGAACCGTTCAATTTGGGGTTAGGTAAGACTTCATAGTATCAATCTCATCCCTAAATAAAGGAGATCTATCCATCTCCACGGGATCATTATTTCTTGGATCAAATGCAGCATTGGCGAGCTTAAATACCTCCATTCCTCTGTCCTCGCTGCCTCTCTCGCCCCCTGCATTTCTCCCTCAAAATAGACGGTCTCACCGTTCCCTCATATTTCGATTTTTCCCGACACGACGAGGTCGGTTAGTGTCTGTATTTGCCCGCTCCCACGCATGCGCGAACGTCATGCCCTCGGAAGCTAGGAGTAATCCCGACCACGCCACCCACGAAGACCCGTCCTCAGCCGCCGGGGGTAGAAGGGGAGGGAGAGTGGTGGAGGGGGATAGATTTAGGAAGGGATTATTTGCGAGTGCTGGGATGAGGCACTGAGCAGGAAGATTCCTTGAAAGACTTAATCTGTTTTATGTATGAGATAATAGTAGTCTCGGTACTCGCGATAAGTGTTCCACATTAATAAGCTCCAGCGCTTGCTAGGCAGGTAAGATGTTCACCAAAAATTTCCGCTGCTCTTATTACCTTTATCATGATTATATTAATATTTAAAATCGATTAGAACTACAGTTGAGTGACATTGCGCGAAAGTATAGCGGAATATTAGTAGAAAATATTGGCTTTTTTTGGTTTTTGCCTAACGACTGTAATATTATGCGATGGATACTCCAAGGTAGGGTCCATTGGGGTTTGGCATTCCTTAATTGCCGTCTTTTTTTAATCCTCCACCCCATGTTTGATTCTCACTTCTTCCCAGAGTGAGTTATGTAGGCGGGGGTAGGCGAACTTGGAGGTGGAGAGGAGGAGAGGTCAGCACTCGAGTCGGGGCAGGAGTGAGTGACGGCGGACATCGGGGGCGCCAAAGTAGTCCTTCTCCAGACACGCACCGACGGGAGATTGGCCCCACGCCAGACAGTGTCCCAGACACCGGCCGACCTGCTAACTTTTAACCGGGTAACATTTTCTAACCGGGCGATTTTTGAAGTCCGCTCTAAGCAGACAATAGTCTCCTAACATTAAAGATAGATTGAAGATTTGGAGTTCTCGAGGTATTTCTAATTTGCTCTTTCTTGAATATGTGAAATAAAATCCACAGTGAGTAAGTGTAGCCTGTCTTGATCAAACATTTATAGTAAGTGTTACGTTGGATAAAAGCTCCCAGCTTTTTATTTTCAATTTTCCATGTAAATGGCATTACGAATAACAAAATATTCCCATTTTTCTTCATAAAATGCTGCAAAAATTGCATTTTTGTCTCCAATTATTAAAAATATAAATGTTGACTTTTTATAAAGACTTGCGTGCAAAAGTGTTGATGAATAACTTTCCTTTCGGAATTTCATTAATGCGTTATTTTAAACTGAGTAAATACTATAAGTGGATGAAATTTTGGAGAATAAATTTATTTATCAATGTAGCACTTTTATTTTCTATTTCGTTTCTGTAGTTAATTGAAACAAGTTTTTATTTTAAGACGCCTTGCCTAAGCTTTTCCGCATTAGTAAACGTAGCTGTTTATCCTTAAAATTCATCTAGGATTATTATAGCACTTATATTGCGAGGTTTGCATTGCTGAAATTAGTATCAAAATTCATTTATCTTCAAAGGTTCGTTTTGATATGAAATAGGAACTAGCTTTTAATTTGTTTTGAATATTTATATCAACGTTTACTCCATCGATGTCGGGGGAAACGTTAAAGTTCTGATACCATTCCTGAACATCCTTGTTCTCCGAAAGCTTTAGCAGCTTTTTAATTATCAATAGATCAATAGATTGTAGCTCTTAATATTTCATTAATGACAACCAACTCTAAATATTATTCACTTAATCTAACCGTTTATTTTTCTTCCTCCTCCTGATTCCTTTAATGGAACGGCTGTTTAACCAATCCGCTGTGTGTTTCTTCTGAGCTGAAGGCGGCGTAGTTCAAATCAATTTCCACATATTAGCACGTGCGCCAGCGAGATGAAAACATGCTGAGAGGTGCAATGTAGAGATGCACTTTCATAGTGTAATCATTGGAAAGATCTTTTCTACCATTTTTAGGACATTTGCAAGGAACGTTCACCAAAATATGATCATTTAGAAATTAAAAAATAATATTTCTTACATATAAATGATCCTCTGGATTGAATTTAAAGACGATTATGACGAAATTAATATCCTTCTAAACCAAAGTCATTCACTTGGGGTGTCTCAAATTTAATTTGCACTGAGTACAGGCATGTTAAACATTAATGGCTCCAGTAGAGAATTCTCTTTTCACTTAACTTTCTTCATGATCCGCCAGGGATCATCGACCACCACAACTGTGTACTTCAAGCATGGATTGAAATATAATATTACAGGGGTACACACCGGCAAGCATTGCCAACGACAAATGTGAGTTTTCAAATTAACGGAAAAGAGACTTGCCAGAGAAAGTAGTTGCTTCGGTATATTTCAGTGAATATCTAAAGCTTTGATTGAAATAACCCCCACGGGCGCACCTTGAGAAAGTTTGTGAGTGTACATTCTACTGTATTTGGTAAAACATTTTGTTATAAGATTTTATTCAGTTGCATTTAAAATCATTGACAGTCGAAAGGGAGGCGATGTTAGATGATGGCATGTGTAATTGAATGCGTGTGGAATGAAATGAGGTATATATGTATTTGCATGCGTGTAAAATTATAGGATTTTTGCATGAATGCATGCATCACCGTGGACATGTGTGTGTTGGTTTTGAATGCGGTTTTTTTTTCCTCTTTTGGGTGGTGACCTAACACCCCCCGCCACACGCCCTTGCGGTGGCTTGCGGGGTATTATGTAGATGGGACTTAAGAAGTGACGACATTGTAAGTAGCTTGGCAATGCCATAAGCAGCGAGAGCATAGAAAAGAGTAAAACCGTCTAACATCTCAAATTTTATATTTTGTAGAGTGATGAAATAACTATCATTATCAATTCAACAAAATTATAACTTATAAATTTCCAGAAAATTTAACTGCAGGACATTTTATTTTCGCAAAACAAATATTATAAACGTGTTATATTTTGAAAATCACCCGTACATTTATTCAAAAATTCAATGGTGATATTCCGAAATGAGGCGTTTTAATTTTTAAACTTTAATAACGGATGTAAGACAAAGTTATTTTTTGAACTTACGCGTATAATATTTTGTAGAAATCTCTTTCATCTTCTAGGCCTGTACATTTTGCACCTTATTTACTTGCAGATAATGGTAACTTGCAAATGTATTTACCTATTTTTACGCGTTTTAGCATTAGCAGTGAAATAATTTTCCTCACAAAACAATCCCACTGCCTTCACAGGTAACTTTCCATGTGATACCTACACCTGTCATTTGCGGTATCTCGCAAAGGTAACTTTAAAAATATCGATTGCTTGCCCTCACTATTGCATTCAATGTCGTTGGACCAACACCTTCCAGGAGCACATAAATTCCCCGTGGACGACCTAAAAAATAAAAATAAAGAGTACACTTGAAAGATTCAAAGGCCTGCGGGAGATTCTGAGACATTTACCTTACTACTGAGCAACGAGATGCAGGAATTCAGAAGTGTAAGAATCATTCACCTTGGCCGGGACTCCAACTAGGATCCAGTTTATCTCCGGGTAAAGACATTTCCTTATTACTTTGCGTGGTGCACTCTACAAGTGCAATGAGAAATTCACATTGTAAAAGGACGCTTCGGAAGCTTAATTGGCTACAGCATTCGGTCAGAAATCCAGGGGATCTAGGTTTAGTTTCCAGTTAAGATGATTGTCTGTAAACACTATCTTATACTGTCTGTAACCACAAGTTTACACTATAAAATTTCTTCACTCATGAGTTTGTTTTGTCGGCACGTGCCCGAATATATGCGACGTGTGTTCAAAACATAACGAGAATTTTTTCATTTCGCGAGCTTGGAGAGTCCGATTGTTATTTTTTTTTATTATGCTGGTACACATGCCCCTGAAGTATGATAAAACTTTCAGCTGTTTTCATTGTGGACTTTGTCAGTGATAGCCACTAAGGTTAGACGTGTTTTATGAGCTCGGCGATTTTCGTTTGTTCAAAGAAATATATCAAAGAACTTGTATCATATTTTGCGTAAAAAACTGAAATAAAGTGTAAAAAAGTGTTTGAAATGTTAACAAATGCCTATGGTGAGTCTTCTATGAGTAAATCAAGAGTTTATGAGTGGTATAGGCGTTTCCAAGAAGGCCGTGAAAACCTTGAAGATGACGAACACCCTGGACGCTCCAGCACATCAACAATCGATGAAAACGTGGAAAAAGTGACAGAAATGGTTATGAACGATCGCCGAATCACAATTAGAGAGGTCACTGACGATGTTGGCATATCTATTGGATCATGTCATAACATTTTTTCCAATTTTTTGGGTATGCATTGAGCGTGGCAGCAAAATTTGTTCCAAAATAGTCGACTTTTGAACACTAACAGCGGCGAATGGAAGTTGCTCAAGAGTCACTAAATAAAGTAAACGATGATGCAGAATTAGTGAAACGTACCTATTATAACAGGTGACGAAACATGGGTTTATGGATATGACGATGAAACTGAGGCTCAACCATACCAGCGGAGGCATTCTGGCTCGCCAAGACCGAAAAAGGCTCGACAAGTGCGGTCGAACGTGAAGGTATTGCTCACTGTGTTCTTCGATTTTAATGGCATAGTGCATCATGAATTCCTACCACCAGGTCAAACGGTCAATAAAAAGTACTACCTCCTTGTTCAACGCCGTTTGCGGGAATCAATTCGAAAAAAACGCCCGGATGTGTAGAAAAACAATTAATGACTTTTGCACCACGATTATGCACCAGCTCACACTTCATTGCTTGTTCGTGAATTTATGGCCAAAAACAACACTGTAACGATGCCCTAGCCTCCATATTCACCAGATATGGCTCCGTTTGACTTTTTCCTATTTCCAAAAATTAAGAGAACCTTGAAGGGCCGTCGTTATACAGCCGTAGATGACATTAAAAGCGCATCGCCGAAAGAACTAAAGGCTATATCCAAGATCGAGTTTGAGAAGTGTTTCGGAGATTGGAAGAAGCGCTGGCACAAGTGCATTAACTCCAATGGGGACCACTTTGAAGGTGACAACATCAATGTACAACAATAAATAATTATTTTGTCCGAAAAATTAAAATTCTCATTATTTTTTGAACACGCCTCGTATATATGCAGGTAACTAATTCCTTGTGAACTTATGCAGAAGAATCCACCATTTTGCCACATTTTCCATAGTCCGTATTAATTCTGTGTGCGATGCCTGCGTGCTCGCATCTACCTCCAACGGATCAGACGCGTTCAGTTCGAGGGATTTTATTTGGAAACGGTTCGGAATTGCTGAGGTCATTTTCAAAATCCTTCCTGAGTACTCCCTCTATTCACACGATTAAATGTTGAGCCCGTGAAAGAGAACTCCTGCTCTAGACTGCCACTGAGGGAACGGCCGCCTAATAATAAGTATTTAAATAGGTTTAGGTGAATACGTTAAAGCAGAAACTTAAAGAATGTCGTAGTAAAACAAAAATTATCATGCCTACAGCTCTACGCTCTTTTAAATCTAAAATTCTAAGCGAATACCTGAAGGAAAATCCAAAGTCATTCTGGTCCTATGTTAGGGAAATACAGGGTAAATGTCCATTCTTTGAATACGGAAAACGGAGAAATTATTACAGACAGCGTGAAAAAGCAAACATTTTAAACAATTTTTTTCAGAGCGTCTACAATAAGGACACACACGCACCAAACGATCCTCCACACCCACCCGTGGAACAGAGGAGCGATACAACACTGGCCAAGAAGGAATAGAACATCTACTACGTAGCATCAAGCCAAACAAATACCCGGTCCGGAAGAAATACATGCTAGAATATTAAAGGAATTGACCGAAGACATTGCCCCGTTTTTGGAAATTGTTTTCCTTAAATCGACAGAAGATGGCTCAGTACCTCGTGACTGGAAGCTAAACCTTGTGGGTTGTTGGATGAGTTTCTCACTGCATCCAAAGTTGCTATTATTTGTTAGACGATAGCATATGCATTTGAATGCGTGTAAAATGATTGGATGTTTCAGCATGAATGTGTGCACCACTGTGTGTATGTGTTTGCACGTATGTGTTGGTTTAGAATTCGGTTTTTTCCCCCTTTTACGGGTGGTGACCTAACACCCCCCGCCACACGCCCTTGCGGCGGCTTGCGGGGTAACATGTAGATGTATTGAGTAGATGTAGATGTAGATTTAGCCATCTAAAGACTAATCTGATGTGCTACCTAGCACGGAACTTGGAAGATCACACTAATTTTTACGTACCCAGGTGGGTTCCTCACATTCAAACAGTTTAATCAGAGGTATTGTGAACGCTTCTTTGGAGTAAACCGCCGTGACATTAGTACCTGGAATAAAGTGTCTAACACGTTATATACGTTTTTCACATTTCTAGAAAGTTCACTTGACCGCTGACATTAGAAATTTCAGTGATTGTATAATATCAGTGTCGTTATCGTACGTAGTATAGGGTTGAATACTGTAATTTTTATTGCTTGCATGTAAATGTTGATGAAAGTGATGGAAATATTCAATTATTTGCATAAATGAAATGCAGCGGTGAAATCACATTCGCAAGGTAATTCAAATTTCTGAGGTAATTTAAAATGAAGTTTTTTAAAATTTCGGCTTCCTCGAGGTTAAATGACTTGAAGGTTGTGTATCATTGTACTCAAATTGCATTAAGAAGGTTTTTCTGGTAATAAAGCAATTTTGAACTAGGGAGACGTCCCCTAGTTACATTATCTATTACTATATTACTTTATTTATGTGAGGGGAGATTGTATTTGTTTGTTTAATGTTCAGAATGTTCGACTTTTCCAGTAGCCAACATGGGAGCACTTTAAAGTGGTCGTTGTTGGTATTATTATTGCGTTATTACGACCAGAGTTTCACGAGTGCGTTCGTTGCTTTGGATCATTCATCTAATTAGCCTCGTCAGGGCCTCATCAATTGGCAATCCGATTAAATTGCACACAATCAATTAAATTTAAACGACAATATTCGAGCATGATGATTGTAAGATTAAATTTATCTTCTGTATCAATTTTTATTCATTTACGATATAATGTGTTCTCCTGCAAATAATTGATTTAAACGTCTTACTTCCAGTTATTTACTTACCTTTCCTTATTCTCGTCTGATCGCGACGCCATCTTCCAGGAAAGACCTTGGATTTGCCAGGACGACGTTAGAAGTGAGGTTGAAATTCGGATCATATGAAGATTTCAGCCGCTCATTAACCGCAATCTCCCCACAGCGACGTCCCCATGGGGCGAAAATGAGGGTCCCGGGTGATCAGTCTGGCTGTTTGCTGTTAATTTAATACCCACGGATGCTTTTCACAGCTTTAAAGGGAAATAGGTGGAAATTAGCAATTTCGAGAGCGGTTAATTATTTAGATGTTTTACAGGTTATATAAAATAATATTTTTACACACTGAGCGTTCGAGTGAAATTGTTTCCAAAACTATAGGAGGGCTTTGGGTAATGAAACATGTATATGCTTTAATTTTAGTCATGTATTCAGTAATCTCTGATGTTTAACAATTATGTAGATTAAATTCCAACAAATGTAATTTTTACGTTCCTACAGTATTCGATAGCAATATGGAAACCTCACATTACTTTATCGATTTCATTTCATTTTAATTGTTACTAACTAATTGTACAAGTATACTAAACCTCTGCTCACCCTTTTCACCGCAAATGCTCTCTTTTTAGAGTTGACATCCCTATTAAACATTGATTGTCACACAAAAACACCGTGAAACATTAATGGAACTTGAGTAACATCAGCAAATCGCATTTTCTTTAAAAAAATTTAGAAATTGTACGTTGTTTTGTTTTTACGTTTTAAAATAACAGTGGATCGAGTTCAAAGGCTCTAAAATAAATATAAACCGATTCATTAGCTTCCATTCAATTACAATTTCATTAAATTTACATCAATTTATAGTACTCAATGATTTTTATGGTCCAAGTTTTGATATCGTCAATGTAAATTATCCCGATGGGAACAGCCTTAGTCAGTGAATTCTGGAGAGTTCGGTGGTGCAAAACAGGAACATTTGAGGCAAAGCAAAGAAAACTGGTAGGAGCCCAGTTAATTGCTGTGCCTCTCTCGAGCTTTTCCTTCGAAGATAAGAAAGGATAATCTCTGCAAGCATTGCAAGGGCAAGCCTCTTAACTGTGAAGGTTGGCCTTATCTGAGATGGGATTCGTGTCTCCGCAGTGGTCTCCATTCACCCTAGACCTCCTCGCTTGACTCCGAGACCTTTTTAACTGCATTAAGCACCTTGCCGGAGTGCGAAAGGAACACATTCCCAGTCGATTCTCAATCCCTAGGGTACTTTACACAAGAACTACAATTTTCTTACATTTTAAATTCAGCCCAAAATGTACCTGTCAATCTATATTCTTTGATTTAATAATAATGAATTCGTCGCTTTACCTTGGTTTTCAAAAACATGTCGTCAAATTAGAATGTTAATTTTATTACTTTAAAAATTTTACTAGAGAGCAAAAATATTGCGTGCCATTTTATGGTTAAAGAGATCAATGATTGGCGGTTGATTACTATTCTCAAATTCCCAATCGTGGATTATTCTGAATTTTTATTATTTATTTTGCGCTTTCTTTTATAATAGTTACTGTGCTTGTTTAACACAAGAAATCTTGAAATTAAATGAACTTGATTTCTCAGCATAACTTTTACCGTTTTCCTAGTCGCTATTTGTATGTCTTAATTTGATGATCTTGCGAAAAAGCAAAATAGTTTTCCCCCCTCGATGAAGTAAGCTAACCGGCTCTTCAGGAGTATACTCCCTTGAGTATTTAGATGGTTCATTGTTCCGAAGTTAGTCCTTTATCACGCGGTCACACATGGTGGACCACATGGGCACTCTATCCTGGGAGTGCGCGAGAGAAGGAGGGGAAAAACATAAGGGTATCCATCAAGGGCACCAAAGTCTGACGAGAGAGAGTATGAGGCGACATGACGGGTTCACTAACGACCTTTCCAATCCTCCTCTCACCCCCACATCTCCGCTCTCAGGGCACCGACCGAAGCTCCCCCTCCACAAAAGCAGTCCCCACCGCGAGAGGATCGGGGGAAGAAGAAGAGGGGGCAGTGGGAGGGGGGTTGTGTTGGAAGGAGGTAGTACCCTGCTTGTGGGGGAGGAGGAGGGGGTGGCTGTGGGACGCATAAAGTAGACACCGAGGGCTAAAGTGAATTAAGTGAGTCGAGAGAGTGAATGAGGGGAACGGAGGGGGGGTGAGGGAGAGGGGGCTTTTGGAACGGAAACGTGGGTGCCGAGATTGGTGCGGTGCGGTGGGTCGGATGTCGAACAGAAAGGGGTGAAGGGTTAAGGGGAGGGCCTCGGAGGAGGGGAGGTGGGGAGTGGGGGGAGACGGGGAGGGGGGAACGAAGCGGGAGGCGCTACTTTCCCGGGACATACTGCCTCGATCGCTAGAGCGCCGATCTCACGTTCCACAAGGTCCGGGAATACAAAAATTTCGATCCCAACCTTGGGTACCGAGAGTGCTAAAACGAAACGTGTGCGAAAACCCCCTGACAAATGCATCATAAATATTCAACCCTGAAGGTCACCGTGAAAGTGTGGCCGTAGCCATTACCCATAGCCTCTCTCTCTATGGCCTTCCTTCCCCGTCGAGGAGACGAAACGTGGCTCTCGCTTTGCTACCTCATAACGTATATTCGACCTATACGAATATTCAATGCTAGAAACTCTGCCAACCCTTTGCTTGGACTTAGGTCAGAGCAGGCGAATGCAGGGTTTACTTCTGATTGCAGAAATGTATATTTCAAACGATACGGTTCAATGTAGGCTTTCGATAACAATTTCTTTTTAAAAACGATATTAAAGGTATAGGTGTATTAAATAAGGTTATTTTATTATAAATATTTTGCATGGTTGTTTGAATAAGTAGTTATGAATCGATTTATAATTATAAAAAGAAAAATAGAAGTAATGGAAGTGTTGCGCAACATGAAAATAATGGAAATAAAACCAATGGATTGATAAATATACAAAGGTTTCTAAAAATTAGTGAAGAGAGGAGGAGAAAATTTTGTTAACGACACTTATGAGATGAATAGGGAAATTGGTTGGACCAATTCTAAGCCACGACAGTTTTCTGAAGTTTATATTTGTAGTAAATTCAATTAAAATTGTAAAAGTAAACGTAGTTGCATATGTTTACATAATACTCGTAGTTGATTGTTTTTCCTTTTTCAACATATACAATGAAAATTATCCCACCCGAATCCCAAAATTACCTTGCCTGCAGATGAAACGGTCTTCGCATTCTTTGGAGCCGGTTATCCCTCTTGAATCCATTGTTTTGATTGTTCTTTAGTCTCGGGTGTGAAGTTATGGACCCATGTTTTATGCATGGTTATGAATCGGCGCTAAAGTTCTGCTTTGTTGCTGTGAAATTTTCCTAAACATTCAACTGAAACATCTTCACGACACTGGTTTTGCTCGAGTGTGAGCAAACGCGGCATCCATCTTGCACACAGCTTTCTCATGTCCAAATTTTCAGTTAATATGCGATGTACCGCACTTTTTGAAACGCCTACTATGTCTGATAGGTCGCGCACTTTAAGTCGACGATCATCCAGTATCACTTTGCGGATTTTCTTTACTGTTTCTGGAGTCATCACCTCATTTGGTCGACCAATGCGATGCTCGTCTTGACAGCTCGTTTGACCTCTGCCACCCAATATTTTACTGTTGTAAATGAAGGAGCGTACTCACCCAGTGTAGAATCCAGTTCAGCTTTCATATTGGTTTAGCTGACGACCTTCAAATAAAAGTATTGTTTCACTTTACGATGACCAATTTTCTCAATTTTCACAAATTCACTGATAACGTTCATTATTGATGGCTGCCAAACAAGTACTAAGCAACGTGGAGTCTTCAAACTTAAAACATACATGTGCTGTTTGGTTTATAGATTGCGTACTTTTAAATACAATGATTTTTCGAACAACTACCGTCATCTCTTGGTCAGACCGGGTACTTAAGGAACCAAACTCGTCTAATGTATTATGAATAAGCTGCTAAAGCTCGTATCAAGTGTATTTGTAAGCTTTTGAGATGCAAAGCCCATCGTTATAAACAATTAGAGGTGATGACGACATAGAGAGTTATATCTCTATTCTATTGTCCATATCGATACCACAACATCATACAGTATATAAATATAATCGACATCCATGCGACGGCAAATATCGACAGATTGTCCTTTAGAAATATTAAATCGCATAGTTGAAATATTTCACCACCAAGTTGCTCATCGATTCACTGTAAATTTGTGCAAATAAATCCGTCCAACAAGGTCATTTTCTATGACCTCTGTTGTTTTTACGCATTCATTTGGCCTTTCAATGCGTACGTATTTCTATCGTTCGTCACAGAATAATTATTACCAGTTTAACAACAGATTTTTGTCGTAGAGCCCGGTTATTTACTTTATAAATTTGATAGTTGAGAGTTCCAGAACGTTCTTTAACATGTTGAGGAATTTTTATGGCTGCATTATTTAGCGCAATACATTGAAACTCTTTCGATTGATATTTAAGGACTGGAATTTGGGAGCAGGCCTTTTTGTTGGAATCTCGAAATTCAAATTCCCTATCCCTATATCGATAGCCGATATTTTTATTCTTTTTAATAACTTTGCATAACTGCCTCTTGTGTGTTCCTTCTGTTTGAGTGCCTGCACTACATACAATACGTAAAATACAAAAGCCGTAGGAGAGGATGGGATATGGAGAGAAGTATCAAAGTTTTTATTTAGGAAAGAGATGGAAATTAGGGAAGGGAGAGACAAATTATGGAAACAAAGAAATAAACTAGAACGAAGGTGACGCTGCAATACGAGCAAATGGTCGTACTATTCATTAATTCGGTATTCCTTGCAAAAGTAAAACTTGTAATTTTATGAAATTCATTGCTTCCACGAAAATAATCCTTAAGCAGTTGATTTTGGTGGAAAAAGTGTTTAGAGAGGAATGGTGTGAATCTTGCAATTAGTTGAACTAAGGTAGGACGAGATTTGATGCGAAAGTTTTGCAAATTGACACCCTTGAGCATGGTCGTCATCGGAGACTGCTTAACTGGATAAAGCAAATCAAGGGATACTTAATGAAAAGCGATATGCACAACCTGTACATTTTGGTCGGTTTTCCTATTAAAGAATCCTTGGGGCAGACATTCTCCTTAAACGTGGCCAGGATTTAAAAAATTAGAGAATGAAATGAAATACATTACTTTGTAATTCCACACACTTTATTTAAAAACACGACCCAGTTTTCGACGTTGATCGTCATCAGAAGCACACTTGGTTTATATAGTATACCTTCTGATCAAGGGAGGGGGGAGTTGGTCAGAGAGGGAGGGTAAGGGACGGGTAAAAAGGTTGCAATGTAGCTGGGAGGAAAAGAGAATTATATCTTTCGGTGTCAATCGTCGACTTGGAAGAGTGGTAGGTCTAGGAGTGGGGAGTGGGAGGGATGGTGGCAAGTTCATCTTTGCAACGGACGTATTTCAAAATTTCAAACTGTTCAAAAGCATTGAGGCTGTGACCTTTATTTTACAAATGACTAAATTTAGCCAAAAAGTCACCTTTGTGGTCACTTTCAACTAGATGCTTTTCAAAGACGGATGTTATGTTCTTATTTTTTACACATGTTTGGTGTTTTTTAATTCTTTCTTTAAATTTACGTCCTGTTTTCCCAATATACTTTGTGTCACATTCTGAGCAATTTAACTCATGCACTCCACCTCTCTCGTTTTTGAGGACTTTGTCTTCATCGTGAGAGATCTAAAGGCATGCACCACTGTAAAAACCACATTTAATTTTTCCTAAAGGTAGACTTTTAATTGCTCTTTGAGAAATGGCCCTATACTAGGTAGAGGAATCTTCGCCATCTGGCAGCGGAATCTTTCATCTACTCATCTACTCAATACCCCGCAAGCCGCCACAAGGGTGTTAGGGAACCACCCGTAATTTAGAAAAAAAACCGCATGCAGAAGCCACAAATTTATAGTCCACAAACCAAAAATGGTACACATTCATGCAAGTACCCTTTCGCCCCAACCCTTTGACACACATGCAAACCCACAAACTACCAACAAACATACGCATGCACAATCTTTGAATTTTTAATTTTGTTCCGACGTGTAACTTAAATGTTTTTTATATTTCTAAATGGAATTCGGATTCTTACTATTATGATTTCGGATTGTTCTGGGGAAGAATGAGTTCTTGAATCTATCTGTATTGGAATCTATCTCCCTTGTTTTATCTTTGTGGTCTGATCTACCCAAGTAGTGTGGGGCCATTATTATTCCTTTTGTGTCATCGTTAAACTCGCTGGTTCTGAATCTTTCTAAAAGTCCAAGTCTCGCTTCTTCTCTTCGTATTTCAAGGGGCTCCCAGCCTAAATCTCCTAAGAGACCTGTTACACTTGTTTTCTACATATATATTTTTCACGAATCTGGCGGATTTTCTCTGAACTTTATCTGGTTCTTTTTGCCAGATTTTCTCCCAAGGATCCCAAATCCATCTACATCTACATAAATACCCTGCGAGCCACCAAAAAAGGTGTCTGGCAGGGGGTGTGTACAATGAGGGAAGGATAAGGGATTAATGGGTTGGGGATATAAAATGGGTAAGGAAAGGTGGGGGGAACCTGTAAGAAAAAAAATATATATATATACATATATGTACATATATATACATATATGTGCATATATATACATATACATACATATATACAAACATATTTTTACTTGTACATTACATTCATAGTGTTTTTGTACGAGTATTATATTGTAGCATTTCTTTTATTAAAATATTCTCGTAGTCCGTCAAAATTTGCCTCTTTGAATATGTATATTTTACGCATTTCTTTGCTAATTTTCACGAACTTAGTTTTTCACTCTACAAAAATAGCCTTATTTTATTATTTCAAAGTCTGTTACGATTTCGGGCTTAGAAGTCGCGAAGATATCAATTATGCTGTGGCCCCGTGTGGGCGATTTAACGATTTGTTCTAAATAGTGTTTTGTGAATATATGAAGGAGTTCTTGGCATGATTCTCTGTTTTTGGTGAATTTTCCTACCCAGTACTTGTCCCAGTCAATTGACGGTAGATTTGTGTCACCAGTGATCATAATAATACTGTTGCTATGCTTGTTACTAAGAGAGGATATTTGGTCGTCGAGCTTGTGTAGAATATCTGTACTAGAATCTGGGGGTGTATAAAATGAGCACACGAATAGGCTTCTGTCGTTGTAATCCTTTATGTAGCTTGCTATGCGAACACTTTCTATGCTGATCTCGTTACATTCGTATCTTTGGCTAATAAGATGTGACTTTACAACTATGAATACTCCCCCACCCAATCTATTAGGTCTGTCCCGTCTGTAAATTGTGAAACCGCTCGGAAAAACTTCGTTGTTTTTCGTAGAAAACTATATCTCCCGTGAACCAACTCTCCGTTCCAACTACTATGCGTTTGTAATTACGAAGATATGTTCAATATCCGATGTTTTGTTTCTAATGCTGCGGAAATTTAATGTTATAATTTTTATATCGTCAATCACTCGGTGGGATACGTGCAATACGTGGTGCATGGTGCAGTATGCTCAATTTAATTTAGGACTTGACGTGTTTTCCTTCCGTTGAAAAGTATAATAAGTAAACAAGGAAATGAAAAGCAAATGTAAGAAAAGAATGACTAATGTCACATAAAAATTTGTGGTAATTAGTGGAGGTGGATGAAGGAACAAGCACGTGCATGCAATCATAATTCTGTAGATGAAATATAAAGGAAAAAATGAGAGCAAAATTCTTGAAGTACATGTACAATGTTCTTGGTATAAACCAAGAATATACTCTTAGTTTTAATAATTATAGTGATTTATTAACCAGTAAAACTAATTAGAACACAATTACCTGCTTATTAAGGTAGATAATGGTAAAGGCTGCTTTAAGTTTTTCCAAGAATTAAAATGAAACGACAAGGCTATTACGGAAATGAATCAGAGAAATAAGAATTCAAAGGCAGCATTTGCGAAACGGGAAGCATTCAGAGCGTTTCCTTGAGCAGAGGCAAGATGAGGAGTTGGCTTAAATAATCATGTGGGAAAATGGGGAACACAAGCAATCAGGCTGGAGGTTTTCAAGATGCACGGATAAGTTTTGAGTGAATTTGAGGGAGTGAAATGAGGAACACGGGATTTGTCAAGGTATATAATCAGATTCGTGGGAGAAAGGGATAGCCTAAGGAAAATGAGAAATTTTTTAAAGTAATAGAAGACTAAGACCCCAAGACATACCAGAGATTATGTGGAAGTGTGTACCAGTTAGTGTAGAAAGATATAAATACTACAAATTGGCAGAGCTTCAGCGTTAAATATTGTCAAATTTACCAGTTTCTGGAATTTTCCGAGACTATCATGGCCAAATTTTGAAATACACTGACTTTTTATCTACCCAATTATGTCTTTTAAAATTTCCCTTTTTCACGAATCTTGTACAGTGAATTGGAAAAGGGCACCAATAATCCGTCAATACTTTTAAATTGCCAAATCAAATTACACATTCAGGTGTGATGTATTGGAGCTGTTCCATAATAGCAGAGATAGATGGACAGAGGTCTTTATTTGGGCGAAATTGAGACCTAATGGTCCCTTCTTCCATTTAACCCGTCGTCACATACATATTATTTTTAGCGTAAAATTTATAATCACGCATGTATACACACAAATGAATATACACATACAGAGACGAAGACTTGAAAATGATGTAGTGGATCGAAACTAGTCGTGAATAAATATTTCTTTCGCGGATAATTTTATTAGTCTTCGTCTCCGTTTTTATACATCGCTTATTGGTAGAATCCAAATTTATGATTCTTTTATTCTAGAAACACTTCATACGAGTGTTGGGAACATATGCTGGGAAAAATTTCAAAAGTTGACCGCGCAGGATTGCTTGCTTTCTTCCGCCATAACTCATTATTTTTCTTCCCTGTGTACAAATGCAGAGAGAAGTGATTTAATCTAAAAATTCTTATCTAAACTTCTCTTTACAAATGTAGAAATTCAATATGTAATGTATGTTCTTCTCGTTGTGATTACTACAAAGGCAATATTTTTAGGAGCGAAGACTTTTTCTTCTTTTTCATTATAACTTGTATGAGTCAATCCCATCATTTTCTAGACCTTAATTATTGCCATATGGTTCATTTTTATTGATAATACAAAAGAGCTCCGTAAAAATTAATCATTTTAATTTATTGAAGCGATAGTGATAAATTTTGGGCAGTTAATATTTCACCACTTTTTATCCGAGCTCATAAAACTCTCGAGAAAGTGCTCTCTCTTAATCACGCCGCTTGCATGTTGCCATTCGTCTTCCACACTCCACGGTCTCCGAGTTCGAAGAATGAGAATTTTTTATTCGCGTTCTATTTCAGGAGCACTCCTCAAATTAAAAGGGAGGCCGACAATCATCTTTGGAAATATTCCCACTTAATTATCCTGGAAGGGCGAGAGGTGTCATATTTACTCATTCTCTCTACAGCGTTTCCATTGCTTATAGGGTTTACCTTCTAAATGACCTAAATCATCCTGACTGGATAATGTATTACAACTCTCTCGGAAGAGAATCCCGAGATAGTTCTCCTCTCCCGGGCCTGGAAATATACCAGCCATAAAACAGAGCCTTTCACGGGAGCCCCATGACATTTTCACTGCAGCAAAGACCTTTATTTTTAAATTATAATTTTTTGAAAATGATAAACAGACGAATGAAAATATTTATATACATAAGCAGATCATTTTGAACACTTTCCTTATTTGTAATCTCTGCATAGTCTAAAATATGGAAGCCTGCGTTTTCTCTAGTTGTTTTTTAATTGAAATTTGGAGAGTTAAATTTGTCCTGTATGGCAATGGATGAAATTTAAATACGTATAAAAGATTATTTCTCACGTTTGATATTATAGAAGAAACGAATAAAAATGTGTTTTGACCAAATCTAAAAATGGGGTGATGAAAGCTTATTAGACCGGAGGATAGTGGAAATATTCAAAGTACAATATTTGTTAGATATGTTATATGCCTCAAATCAATAATTTATTTCTTAAATGTGATAATGTTTTAGAAGAAGCGGAAAATAGTCTGATATAGGCAGTGAATAAATAGTTTTTTCATTGCCTCCCCTTTTTTTTACTCGCATGTCTCTGTGCCATGCACTAAGTTAATAACCATGAATGTACTCTATTTATAAATATTTTTGTACCGACTCTAAATGAGCCAACTTTATAGACACGCTATACACCAATTGAAGAATGACTCTCGCAACCCTATTTGGATGCTCATATTTCCTGGATTTTATGTCGTTTAGGCTGTAAACCGCAGCGCGACACGTTGTGGAGCACATCAGCCATAAAAGGTACACCGATCACCAGGACAACATCAAATTCTAAATATTCTAAGCCCACATATATGCGATTGTTCGCAGTATTTGTTGCACTGTAAGTCTATCATATCACCAGCAAATGAATTATCATCCAACGATAACTATTCACTCGTGTGTGTTTAAATTAAGTTATTTTACTTTAAACATATATTTTCCATTAAATTTATGGGCAAGTATTGGGACATCCGCCTAGAATATTTCGACTTTAATGTCGACTTTTACTTCCAAACGCTTTGTGCCATCCGCTGGACTTTCCCTCCCCAACGGGAGAGTCGGGGTGGGTTTAAACGCAGCCGCGGTCAAAGGTGAGTGGCACCGAGGTCCGGCTAATGGGACGTTTCTCTTGCTTTCCCCTACGCAGGCGTACTTCGGGGCCATCGTGGCCACCGAGGAGCGGCGCTACTACCTGGGGGAGGTGGGGGCGGAGGGGGGCGGGGAGGGGGAGCGAGGCGAGAAGGGAGGCGGCGCTCTTCCGGGAGAGCGGTGGTGGCGGGACTCCAAAACAGGACGGCGGCCTCCACCCCGCGGCGACCGATGACCCAGAGCTTTCTGAAGCCGGAAGGGATCTCCGAGAGTGATTATGCACTCTTGAGGGATCGGTGTGTCCAGGGTGAGGCTTACCCCAGATGCTGCGATAAGGCGGTGTCCAAGGCGGCGATGGACAGTCAAATACCGCCTTCCTTTACTTTGACCCCCCTTTCCCCCGCCCCAGTGATTCCGTCCTCAATCCATCCACCGGTTTTGGGCACAGTCCTATTCATCGATGGGCGATTCATATTCGCTCGCAATTCTGTTTAAAGTTATCAAATAATATTATAGAGAGAATGATATATTGACAAAGAAATACCACTTTGTAAAATTATGTAGACTAAAATGCATCATCATAATATTTCTTAATTAATGAATATCATTTTTTTTTCAAGCATCGATTTTGATCAAACATCCAAAGCCGTCCGTCTTCATGAGTTCTGTTGAATTATGAGTAAAAAAATTCCGCAATTATTTTAAAAATTTCATTAGTATGGATTCATTTCTCTTTTAAAATCACAAGGGCTTCAAAATAAAATTCTCCAATTGTAAAAGCAGGAATGGGCAAATTGCAGGAGTTTTAAAATGATTACGCTTAACGACAACAAACTGAAAGAACTAATTGTCTTTTTTTGTAAAATAGGTTACGATCAAATGGTCGCATTCGCATCTTAATAAAAGTAATAGTTAATAAAAGAATTGAGAGGGTAGTATTGATATTTCCTTGTCTAGGAAATATTAATACATTTAAAAGCTCTATCAAATGTTACCCAACTTTTCTATTCTATTGTGCCATATTTCTGCAATATTTTTTAGCACATTCATAAATCTGTATTTTCTGGCCTACATGATTATGAGTGTTCATTTAATACTCATTCAAAATTCTTTTAAATCATATCACTATTTTGGAATGGGATCAATGGTAACATTCTTGTAACATCGATCGAAGGAAAATTTCTTCCAGTGGTTCAACTCGGCTGAAATAACAATAGGGTTGTCGATCATATATCAATATTTAAAGACTCACTACCTAAGAGGCGAAGAATAAAATATACATGTAATATTCTTGAACAATATTATCAGTCAGTTTATGGTATTTAAATAAAGTGTATAGTATATAATATTATTTTATACCAAATTGTTGGGTGATAGAGGAGGGAAACTTGAAAACCATTTTAAGGCAGCAAAGGATAGGATATATAAATATTGCTTACCTTGGGTGAAGAATTATCAGCGACAGTACGTGGAAGATACATTGAATAGAATAGCCTAAGATTGGAAAGCATTTTACTTCAAGAAAAATCCATAAAAAATATAAATAATAAAAGGATTGCAGTAATTTTATAATTAGTTAAATAGTAAATTAGTAGCATACTTTGCAATTTTTTAGAGAAATGCACACAAACGCTATCGAAGGAGATGTAGCTACCGAAAAAGTAATGGTCGGTGATGGCGAAATTATTAAAATAACGTAGGTGGCGGTGATTTCATGAACCGAAACATGCGTTTAATTTTTCATAATTTCCCCTTTCAAGCTTTATTATTATAAGGTAATCTACCGGTTAAGGTAGGTTTGGGATGGAAACAAATACCAAATAAATAATTTGTAACTCCTAACGAAACACAATTGAGCAATCTACTCTTCTACATCAGGTCCCTCTTCAACTCTATGTACTTCTGTCCTCCCTTCATCCCGTCCAACATCCATATCCTGCTCCTGCCCTTTCCTCGCTGGCCCAAAATTCTCCCCTCTATTACCTTCTTCATTCCACTACCGCTCAATACACCTATCTTCCATTTTTCCTGACTCCATTGGATTTCTCCCAAGAAACCCCTCTCCTCACCCACCATCTCCAGTACTTCCTCATTTATTTTCCTTTCCGTCCATTTCACCTTCTCCATTCTTCTCCACACCCACATTTCAAAAGCCTCCAATCTACGTCTATCCTTCAGCTTCAGTGACCACGTTTCCGCGCCGTACATAGCTACGCTCCATATCAGAGTTTTTACGAGTCTTTTCTTAACCTCCCTACTCAACGTCCCCGTCATCAATTCTTCCTTGAGAAAGCCTCCTTGCCTAGCGCAATTCTTCTCCTTACGTCCCTAAAGAAAGTTATTATAGTTTGCTAGAATTTATGATCGCCTAAATTCGCGTTTTCTTAAATTAGAGAGAATCTTTGACGCGTACATGGTAATATATTTTTTCGATGATTAATTGACCACTGTACTTCAACTCCGGTAATAATATTTGAAACAAAGGGAGCGGTGCCTGTCTTAATTACGGAAAAATAGCTAACAGAAACAGTGGCATTCTAAATATTTTATCACTGATCCCTGTTGTGGAACGTGAAAGGTTTTATTTGTTTCCTCGCAAATTCGTTGATTTAGTTTTTTCCAGTGTCTGATGGAATATGAAATGAAACGATAACGAGGAATGTAACGTGCTGCTAAAATTGATTGATATCTCTGCTAAACAAATTAATTATTCATAAAAGAGCATTAGAAAGAGGGATATTTCGCGTTTTCATGGTTATCGGAGAAAAATGACAAACTCCAAAAATGATTGATATGTCTTCTGAACAATTTATCTAATTATGAAAGAGCATTAGAAAGAGGTTTCAGAGCAGAAGAGTGGAACTTTTACAAATCCTGAAAATTACTGAAATTTATTAAATGCGAGGGCAAATTTGTAAAATCGTTTTTCGAAGATTTTTAACCCTTTCATTTCTCTTTCCGTACATCACAGATGAGGTGAAGCCCACTAACGTGCATGGTGTTTTTATTTAGTTATTATTTATTTATTTATGTGTTTACCATTGACTTCTTTCTTCTCTCCATAAATGTAATTACCCCGCCTTTAACCGCGTCAATGTAGGCATTAAAAATATAATTGGGCGTTTATGTAATTATGTGGTAACGACTTGGCTCTATTCTGAGTTTGAAATTTTGTTTTTAATACAATTTAAGTGACTGTGTCCATATAATACGAATGCTTGTCCTCCCCGTGCGTCAAGTGTATTCTATCGCATTTTCATATTCGGAAAATGTCATCATGTTGACATTTCAACCATTATTCTTTCCCAAAAAATGTTTCATATATCATTAGCATGAACGGGTCGAATTGGTTTTTGGAAAACATCGCTTTCGTTCATGAATGTTAATGACTGTAACATATATTGATCGCGTTAATTTTTAAACCTTTACGAAATTTATTTAAAACATTATGGTCTTATAAAACTAGACAGCGGAAGAACACACACTAGCAAAGTGTATCCAATTCGCAGAAGGGAATTTAACTGCATTATAATCTGTCAATATCAATCCTTTGAACCGTCGTGTTTCCATTATGCTGACTGATAATATTACCCCTATAAAGTTCGCTTACGAGTATTGTGAATACATTTTTGTTGATTGACAATGTTCTTGATCAATAAATACATTTTATGTATTTATTGGCTTACTATTGGATTATGTAACCATCTCCAGCCTATGGCTTTTACCTTGAAGCCCTTCACACTTCACCTTTAATTGAGGCACGCTCTTTCCCCTCCAGCGCCTATCATCATCGCTATTACTGAAGCAGAAGTTCAAGCTCATCAAGAGTTCATGCGTCGGGAGACCACCTCCATAGAGGCAGGAGCCATTCCTTTGGCCCCTGGCGGCTGATGCATCAAGCTCGAATTTGACATGGATCGTCCGGTTATTTTCGTGACAGAGTTGATAATTAGTACATTAAGAGGCTTCGGAGAGTTTACTCCGCGAAAAAGCGATTGGCCACTTTATCATTTCGCGGGTAATTATTAGCGACACTGTAACGCCGTTACCTTTCAGGATGGGCAGAGTTATTTAAAATTTGTTCGTTGATCGATATGTTTAAATTAAACTTTATTTTATAAATCCAATAGTTCTCAAACATTCATCTTTTGAAATGATTATTTATTATGGACAGAGTTTCGGTTTAAAAACAGATGTGTACGTATCAGAAAGTCTAAAAGATATGTCGTTTAAAGGTTGCATGGTTACTTAATACCTAATTTATATAAACTCATGAGAGCATTATATAAAACATAAGCCAAAAAGATGACAAAGTTGGGGACATTTTCACTATCTGACAAGAAACTTTAGAGATGAGAAGAGCAATAAGATATGAAAACAGCGCCAAAGTATAATCTTTTCCAGTATTAACTTATTCACTTGGAATTTTGCATTGTAACACATATTTCGACCCCTGAGAGTCATCTCATAGGTATGTAGAAGACCTGGTAAGTAAATTTTCTAGGCCTTTCCACACTTGCTTCAGGAATTTGCAAGTAGAAATTTAATCATATTGTTCCAATTTCAACTATAATCACAACATTTCTTCTGTATTATCTGAAATTTATTTAAAAGTATTACCATTTGGAAAATTGAGAAAGAAATCCAGTATCAGTTTTAATAATTCTTCTTTTTCCCCTTAATTCGCCCAAAACTGAATTGTTTCAATATTCTCGAAAATATGACGCATTCAATATGATAACTTATTTGTTGGTCAAACACGTAATAAACTGAACTTTCAAGGAACTTTTACATTGTATTAACCCTTCATTACCCGGACAAGTCCTCAATGAGTGAAATTACCGATTTTGAGTATCCCTCTGGTATCCTTTTGTACGATCATTTCACCATTGACCTGAGTCACTAGTCCATTTGTCATTGACCTCGACCTTGTTATGTTTAATCTTCCCTATTAAACCCATATTATTCTCACCTCCGACTTACAGGGAAAATAATTGGATTTAGAAAAATATTTTTTCCCAAGATTCCCTATGCGTAAATATTATTTTCATTTTGCCATAACTATCAAAAATAAGTTTGAAAATCGCAAATGGCTTTGTAATTGAAATTGAAAAAGTAATTGAAAACTCTAATTATTTAATGCGAAAATTACGGAAAATCCAAGTTATAAACTAGTTAATTTTGAGAGAGGCATTAAATATTGAGCGCATTGTGGAACCGGATTTTAAGAACTCTATTAATGAGGAAAAATATCATTTTTCGGATGCGTTCTTGTCAATGAATACACCAATTTAAAATGAACCCCCGTTTCTCTCCATTTATACTTTCCTTCCACCTCCACTAACCCTCCCTTATTAACCTTTGACCTTTACCACTAGTTATTTTGATGATGGTCCTGACATCTCTCTTCCTTGACCATACATCCAACATAATTTCCATAACATTCTCACTTCCCTTTCCCCGTTTCAGTGTAGGAAATCCGAAATGGAAAATATTGTTTCCAATAGAAATTCTGCCTACGAATGTAGTTCTCCAGAGAATTCGCTGTCTTCCTGCCGTTCTTGTACAACTTTCCAGACAGTGAATGCATACCTCACTCGAGGGAATCTCCGCGTCTCTAATAAAACAAGATAAACTCACAAAATTTCAATCGCAGTCGTGCAGACTCAACACTAACAGCTCAATACTACAATTGACTACGTGAAGGTTCGTTGTTACAAACGAAACCGTCTTTTATGCTGTAATTCTTCGGGGATCGGTGAGAGGTGGAGGAAGAGGGTCATAAATGAGGAGGTGCAGTTCAAATCATGTTTATTTGAAAAAAGAGAGGGTGTATACTTTTTGGTTGGGGGAAGAGAAGACGCAATGAGAAACCCGTCGAGTAGTAATAGAAGGAAGCTCAGAGGCATTGTGGTGATAGTACAAGTGGTTTTATTTTTTCAGGATTAAAATCGTTCCCGTGGAGAGATATTTGAAAATATAGTGAGATTCAAGAGGATTTTCTATGAAACTATGATAAAAACGTTTCCTTCTAAATGGGTTCTCGTCAAATTTGGATACGGTGGGTAAATAAGCCTCATGAGTGCTTAATTTGAAATCTTAAGATTTTTGCAAGTAATGTTGAAATTAATCTACACTTTCTCAGCTGTAATGAGAATGAAAACTTATTATCAAATTCAGAATTCCAGTTTCTACCTTCAATTGAAGCGTTCATCCTCAATGTTTCCGCTTTAACCAAAAATGGAAGAACTATGGACGTAATTTTCGAACGAGGGACCAAGGTAGGTAATATTGAGCTTCTCCAGCAGTAAAGCTGGAGAACCTCAGACCGAAAGTTTGCTTACGTGCGAAACTCATGAAACGCCTTCTGCGTGGGACAGCCTTCATTGTTTCATGTTCCGTATTGCACTGCGGTCTAACCTTTCGAAAAGACAGGATTTTTTACCAGACCAGCTATTCCCACCCTCCAACGGCCGCCGTGAATATTGCTAGATAAGGCTTGATTGGGAACTTGTAAAACAAACGGTTGTTGACTACACCGAATTGTTTGTTAAAAAAATATTTAGTCTGGAGAATGGAAGAAAAAGCCCCATGGAATGACGAGTGAAAGGTGTAGAAATAAATGGGATTGAATGGGTGTAAATGTGTTGCAGTGAATTTCAAATTTCAGTGAAAGGTCAAAAAGCTATTGAGGAAGATATTTTATGACACTTTAAACAGCAAGGAGAAAATTCAATAATGTCGTGAAAGTGAGAATATTGCAGGAATGTCAGAAGCAGAAAAAACGCCCAAGGTCTTTGGAGGTCAATGTTTGAAAGTTCAAACGAAGGAATCGAAAAACTATCCTGGGCCGGTGAATAACAACTAAATGAGGACATAGGAAAGAAATGAATACAATAAACATGAGGAAAGTGATAATATTTGAGATGAATGCAGATCTATAAATTGTTAGGAAAAATATTTTTTAGCTTTCATATTATATTAACGTGAAGTACTCGTATGAAAGTGGGAGAATGCATTAGATGATTAAAATTAACGCGAGGGGGTTAATCTATGTGAACATGATATTGCGACAGCTGTAAGAATTCGAAAATATTAAAAATCTCCAGTCGTACCTATATGGTATAAAGGAGTATTAAATTACATTTCATATGCAGGTGCAGGCTGCTTATCACTTGTCTAAAATAAATTGTATTGGCAAAGTTTAATCGGATCTAAATAATAGAGAAATACAATAAATTTATTTTTATATACGGAGAAGATAAATTAGACAGAATAATTGAATCATAGACATAAGTCATTTGAGATTTCCAGAAAAAGTGTTCGATGAGTTGTAATCTGATCGAGTTGGTACCTACGGAAGATAGCGCTGGACCAAAACTTTTGAGTAAATTTTGATTTTATTCCTGGAAGGATATGTGCTTATGTAATGCACTCAAGTAAGTACTGGATATATTCACGGACGCGCAACAAATAGTTTAATGTCCATTCGTCAATTTGGAGAAGATATGACACAGGGTATATCGAATACGAATTTTGAGGCATTGAGATAATATTCGGTGAATGAGCAGTTTTTAACAATTCGATGCTATGTGATTAAATCTTTCGTGTATAGTCATAAATTCAGAATCGTGCCTCCAAAACAGTTGGTAAATTTGAGATATTTTGAGGATTGATTGTGTTAAAAATGGGAAGAAGAGGTTGAATAATGTCGATATTTGTGTATTAAAGCCACTTATACCGGATATGTATGTAAAAAAAGGCTAGGCTAGGCTAGTGCATATATGGTAAAAGTGAAAAAATGAATGAGAGTCGTGTCACTAAATAATGATGGTTATGATGGTATATAGAATGGTTTGAGAGGAAGAGGTAGACCGACAACTCATGAGTGAACGTAGTGGAAGAGGGCATGAAAGGAATACTAATTCTCCGGAATAGAAAACCGTGTCTCGCATTTGTATGAGCATGACAGAGTAATACTCAAGGTAATACTCAAGGAAAGAGTTAGCAATGAAAATGTTAGAAATGAAAGTATAATAGAAAATATCTTGAACCGAGGTTTCATGGCGATACCTACGCCAAATGGAACGAAGCAGGAAGAGAATTTCGAACTACCAAAATGTCAGCCGTTTCATCAAATCGAAAACTTCGGACAGGGTGTGGTGAAAATGTAAGATTAGAGCCCTGAGTTTTTTATAACGCCGAGCATGATCTGTGAGTCAGTTCTTCTTCCCTTGTGCTCCAGAGAGAGAAATAAAATGATTAGAATCGTAGGTGGGTGGTGGCCATTGGAGTTGTAGGGAAACACCGGTGATCACCGACCGTCTACACTCGGGAAGTCGTCGGAATCGGATTCTCACCACCAGCTACGCTTTTCCACCTCGTATTGTCAGGCATATCCTGCCGTCAGCAGATGTTGCCATTGAACAGGATGTTTTTCACATCGTCGCCTTTCAATCATTATAATTCTGAAAGTAAAATAATGATTTCGCATTTCTTTCGGCACCAAGGAAAAATATCTGTGGTAGGAGGCTAATAGGGGGGGGGGGTTAGTGAGAAATGGGAAACGAACCAAGGCCAAAGTTGAAATTGACCAAGTGTAAAAGGATGCCCATTCGGGTGAAATGGGAAAATTATCAAAAAACGTCCCCGGACAAAAAATGGTTGAAAGTGCTCTTGACCCAATGATGGCATTTAAGGCGTAAGTAGACCTTAGCGTGCCATCATATTTAATAATATCTTTGCAAAATTATTTAAAATGACATATTCTATGTTTTTTCCAAAAGGTTTTACTGTTCAAAAGACGTTCCAAATTTCTTCTAAATGAAACGGTTTCTGATTACACAAGTGTAAAATTACTGCCGTAAAATAATTTTTTTCTTTCCAAATTTAAAATATTTGTTTTAATATATTGTCTTAAAACTTTAGCAACTAACGCACGTAACTCACGTAACGGGCACTTTGAACTCCATAATTTTATCTTAACGTATTGGTCCAACCGTCAGGCAATTTCATTTTAAAATACATGGCACAGTATAAAGAACGTTTGTACATGTTACGTGTCCTAAATACAGTTTTCTAGTTCCGTGTATTTCAAATTCGTTCCTTCCTAGTCTCAATACTTTCACTATTATTTCAAGAATGTTGCGAGGTGTCCTGTGAGTCAAAGACGTCGATTTCGCAGTGCTAACAACTACGTGTCAAGGTACTGGAAATTGCAGGATAGGAAATCGAGGGCGAATCGAAATGGTTGGGATGTATGCTGGGGACAGTTACGCAGTACTGGGACAAGTACTGCGTAGGAAAATCCGCCAAAAACAGAGAACAATGCCAAGAACTCCTTCATATACCCACAAAGCACTCCTTAGAACAAATTGTTAAATCGCCCCCGGGGCCACAGCATACTCGATATCTTTGCGACCTCTACGACCGAAATCGCAACAAACATTGAAATAATGGACGGAATTAGTGACCATTAAGGCAATTTTTGTAGAGTTAAAAACTAAGTTCGTGAAAATTAACGAATAAAAGCGTAAAATATACCTATTCAACAAGGCGAATTTTAACGGACTACGAGAATATTTTAAAAAAGAATAGCCAGAATACAAGGCAAAAACACTGACAACCGACTCAGAGAACAGCTGGAGCTATTGCTTAAATATTTTGCGCGAAGGAATGAAGACGTACATCCCATCCAAAATCAAATGCGATACTAAGGAACCTAGATGGTACAAGGGGAAAGTGAAATCGGCATTAGGAAGGCGAAGAAGGCTACAGTCAAACTAAAAAGAATTTCAGAGTGGCAACATTATTTATGTGAACACATCAAAACAGAAACTTAAAGAGTGTTGAAGTAAAACAAAAAAGTATCAGGCGCACAACTCTACGCTTTTTTAAATCTAAAATGCTAAGCAAATATTTGGTGGAAAATCGAAAGTCATTCTGGTCCTATGTTAGCGAAATACAGGGTAAACTTCTAACTCTACATTCTTTGAAGACGGGAAACGGAGAAATTATTACAGACAGCGTAAAAAAGCAAACATTTTAAGCAAGTTTTCCAGACCGTCTACAACAAAGACACAAACCCACCAAACGATCCTCCGCACCTACCTGGGGAACACTTGGGCGACATAGCACTGACCAAGAATGGAATAGAACATCTACTACGTAGCATCAAACCAAACAAATCACCTGGTCTGGAAAAAATACCTGCTAGAATATTGAAGAAATTAGCCGAAGAAATTGCCCCGTTTTTAGAAATTATTTTCCTGAAATCGATAGAAGATGGCTCAGTTCCTCGTGACTGGAATAACTCCCATTTATAAAGGCGGAGATAGGGATAAACCAACCAATTACTGACCCATTTCCTTGACATCGATCTCTTGTATAATATTAGTACACATTATTGCCAGTAACATAATGGGGTTTCTTGATAATAGGAAAATACTAAGCCACAACCAGCACGGATTTAGGAAGAGCAGATCTTGCGAAACACAATTAGGTCTTTTCATTCACGATAAACTTAGATCGGGAGAAAACAACACACAAGCTGTCGCAGTATTCCTAGATTTCAAAAAAGCCTTCGATAAAGTCCCACACAAAAAATTGTTACACAAACTTAGATGATATGGAATCAATGAGAAAATTATTAATTGGATTGGAGACTTGTAAAATCGCAAAAAAACAAATAGTGGTCGTCGATGGGCTGTGCTCAAAGGAAAGAGATGTAACTTCGGGCGTCCCCCAGGGAAGTGTAATAGGGCCTCTTCTATTCTTAATATACATTAATGACTTAAGCGCACACGTTAGTAGTAATCTCAGGTTATTTGCTGATGACATGGTGGTATACAGTGAAATAAGGAGCCGACTAGATCGCGAGCTACTCTCTAGAGACTTAGACACAATCTCGATTTGGTGTAAGAAATGGGGATTAATGCTTAATGTAGACAACTGCGCAGTTTTGAAATTATGGAACAAAGGAATTGGCGAACAGGACATGAATTACGAAATAGAGGGTTCAGTAATAACTACGGCCAAACAATTTAAATATTTTGGGGGTAGTTTTAACACCACGCCTTTCATGGGGAGCACATATCAGGACAATATGAAGATCTGCTTTAAAGAAACTGGGCTTCATTAAACGGGTGGTGGGGAAATGTAATGAGAAAGTTAAAGAGAGGTGTTAGTTTGCTCTAGTTATACCGCATTTGGAATATACCGCAAGTATTTGGGATCCTTGGGAGAAAATCTGTCCAAAAGAACTAGATAAAGTCCAGAAAAAATCCGCCAGATTCGTGAAAAATATATATTACAAGAACACAAGTGTGACAATTGGTCTCTTAGGGGATTTAGGCTGGGAGCCCCTTGAAATAAGAAGTGAACAAGGGAGACTTAAACTTTTAGGAAGATTCAGAACCAGCGAGTTAACGATGACACAAAAGGAATAATAATGGCCCCACATTACTTAGGTAGGTCAGACCACATAGATAAAATAAGGGAGATAGATTCCAATACAGATAGAGTCAAATACTCATTCTTCCACAAAACAATCAGAAATCATAACAGTAAGAATCCGAAGTCCATTTAGAAATATTAAAAACATTTAAGTTGCAAGTCGGAACAAAAACAAACACTCAAAGGTTGTGTATGAGAATGTTTGTTGGTAGTTTGTGGGTTTGCATGTGTGTGAAAGGGTTGGGGCGAAAGGGTTCGTGCATGAATGTTTACCATGTTTGATTTGGGGGCTATAAATTTGTGGCTTCTGCATGCGGTTTTTTTTTCTAAATTACAGGTGGTGACCTAACACCCCCCGCCACACGCTCTTGCGGGGCAGTAAGTAGATGTAGATGAAATTTTGCTTTTCCTCAAAGAGTACTTTTATTACGACCTAGGTTACCAGAATAATATTTTACGACCACGGTAGGGTCATATTTGGGTCAACACTAGTCCGGTGTGTATTCAACCCCTCCCACACACCCTAGCGGTGTCTTACAGGGTACTAAAAATTCTAAATATCTCATTATAAAATATAAGAGGCATAATTCCAAATAAGAAATTCAAATGCAAATGACTTCATTTTGAAACATTTATTTATTTTATATCTTATAAATAAAATTTTATTAAAACACTAAATATACATTAATAAGCATAAACAAAATATATTATTCACAGGATTGATCAATAATTAGTATGGATATGCATAATCGCCAGTGAATTCTGGGTGACACAGATTCTCCGTAGTATGTCATCATATCAGCGAAATACAACTGCTTCCTGTGTAGTTCATCTTTGAGATCTTTCAATTCTCTGGCGCGCGGATCCTTAATGGCCCTCGCATATCTTCTAGTGTAACACAATTCACTCATTCCATTCTCAATAAAGTTCAAAAGGAACACATTTCGGCGTTCTAGTAAATCCAGCTTATTCAGAAGTGCATTGACATTTCCTGCCAATGCCCTCTCCTTCTCTTCAATTGCCTGCTCATGTGCCCACATTGCCATTTTAGAAGACCATCGTTCGCCACGGCATGGCTTTCGTCCGGTCGCATTCATCTCCTCGTTCTCTTCTGCTGCTTCGTGAGTTGCTGGGAGACGTCGCCTTCTCCCGACGAAGCCGGGAGCACACGGCCGCCGAGTGAGAGCTCTGGTGGCAACCTTGAGTCGCCCATCTTTAGAGGTGTGACTCAGTTGGGGGTCCTTTGGATGGTCTGCAGGCTCCCCTCCTTCGATGAATCCCTTCATCCAGTCTGGAATCTGGAGGGCACATTCCTCTGTGGGTTGACTTTCTTCAACAGGCTGCTCTTCCCAGTTGAAGCATGCATCGGTCGGCGGTGGGGGATCGGCTGGTTTGCATTTGGGGGATCACTGAGGTATAATCTCCTCAGAGTCCCTAGACACTTATCAAGAAGTAAGCTGAGGAAGTGCACGTTTCGAATCCTCAGCTCCGTTAGGCTGCGGGGTTTTTATCTGGTCAAAAACCTGACTC
The DNA here is from genome assembly GCA_037158775.1 of Hetaerina titia. NCBI lineage: Eukaryota > Metazoa > Arthropoda > Insecta > Odonata > Calopterygidae > Hetaerina > Hetaerina titia. The sequence goes on from CM073771.1 coordinate 5,696,105, forward strand.
ATGCCCTCGCTTGCTTCCGCAAGTGGTCGGGATGCTTCTGGATACACCGCAGGGCGTGCGACAAACAATAGAAATATTCCTCCAGCGCTTGCTCCTCTCTATTACGGTTGTTTTCGTACAGAGAATCACTTCTGTTGTACGACGCCATAATATCGATCGCACTTGTAACGTACTATAAAATGCATTAAGAGATAAAGCGAACCGAAAAGTTAATTGCTCTTCACCACTTCACCACTGATTGCTTATTGAGTGTCGGTAACTACACATATGTTGTCGGCAGCATTGTTTCGATAGCTCCTTGGTTCCCATTGCTGTATTTCCCGTAAACATAAATAAATGGATGCGCAAAAATAAATAAATAAAATAAATATTATTTATTTTAATGCGAAACATTAACATGTCGCATCCGACACTTGAGATATAAGTATACTCCCTATTTACATTGGCAGGGCCGTCAAATGTCACAAAATTAGACAGACTGTCGAACTGATAGATTCAAACATTCGTTTTTCCCGCGAACTATTCGCGGCAGCAATAAAAGGGGGAGCACATAAGTGAGCAATAGATACGTGCTGTCGAAAATATGGGTATAAAAGATTAAATTCCCACTAAAATACACCGTCCAAGTCTGGCCTCCCCCGCCCCTTCTGCCCTTTAGCCAGGTGGGGTGTAGGTGAATGTGTATCAAGTCTTGCTGTATCTGTGAATTGCCCGTCCGGAATGCGTGGAATACTAACCGGCAATTAGTGCCTGAATAGCCCGCCCTCTTTTAACGTATTTTCCTGTCCTCTTTGTGCAGGCATCGGAATAATAACCTCAACCGTTTAATACTCGTAATACATGTGTGTAGGCATGTTGCATGATTGGTGTTCGGTCGCCCGAACCTTTCACTTTCCACGCGCATTTAGGATGGATCGCATGTGCATGAGGGAGTAGAGGAATACACGTAGGATGACTGGTGACCTACCACCCCCTGCCACACATTCTTGAGAGACATTGTGTAGATGCAGATGTAGAAACCGCCTCAAGGGTGTGTGGTGGAGGGTGTTAGGTCACCACCCGTAAAAGTGAGTCAAATCACATGCAAAACCAAACAAATTCTTGCCAATCTACCGTAGCAAGGACGCATATATTCATGCATAAAAACTTAACAACACACATGAATGCAAACTTGCAATCTACTAACATGCACGCACACATGCACCTACGAATATACCTTATGTTAATGGGTGATCGATCCACAGCGCTGGTTTCGAGCAGAAGCAATAAGATGGACAACGGGGAGATGTAAATCCTTCTTTATACTATATGCCCATTCAATCAACGAATGGATGGACCAGCGGTAGATTTTAACGCCATGGCATATTTATACAAAGAACTCTGCATTGTTAGGGTGACCTCTCTCGGCCCAGGGGTGTACTCGCGATGAAGGTTATTTCAAAACAATCGCTTCAATTAAAAAAGGACCGTAATAAACAAATATTGGTGGACGATTATGTCGGTGACACAGATCAAAAATTGTTTTCGGAAAGGGTGAAATATCCCGTCAATCGAAATCGTGGCGCGAGAAACTGATGAGTGGATGGATGATGCGACCGTTGACTCGATCGATCTTCCTACCTGCAGCGTTGGGCCGAATTCTTCACCTTGGGTAGGAGAGCGTTTTATGTTGCACGTTCTTGTGATAGCGGAATTTCGCCTTGCTACTTACCAAAATCTAGCCTGCACGATATTGGATAAATATCTTACTGCATCCCAAGGTGCAATTATTTGTTACATTATAGCATATGTAATTGCATGCGTGTAAAATGAAGGAAGGTATACATATGAATTTCCATGCGTGTAAAATGATAGGATGTTTCTATGAATGTATGCGCCATTGTGGATTTGGGTTTGCATGTATGGGTTGGTTTTGAATGCGGTCTTCCTTTTTTCCCTTTTTTTGGGTGGTGACCTAACACCCCCTGCCACGCGCCCTTGCGGCGGCTTGCGGGGTACTATATAGATGTAGATGTATGCTAAGTACAGCCCCTGCCCGAAAAACAGCATGTACACTGTTCGCTGAGAAGTGGGTCTCATACTGTCCCACGAGCCCATATATTAACAGTCATGCTGCCGCCACAGAATCCACTTTGCGATTGAAAATGTGTACTCGAGGGAAAAGACGACGTGCCAGAGAAATGCCTCTCCCTCGTCTTGCATCGACGAGCGCACCCCTACAGGAATTGGGCCGACCGCGCGATGATTGGCACGGAAATGGTCTCTGGGGGTCCACACACGGGGGAGGGAGACAGGTTAATTAAAATGGGCAATATTCCACAAAATAAAATTTAATACGACCGTTTTCGATTTAACTACATCATCTTCAGCCTCACCACCTCCTGAAGATGATGTAGTTACATCGAAAACGGTCGTATAAAAATTTGCCAAATTTGAAAATTGCCAATTTTAATTAATCATGATATTCCACCATATCACGCCCGAAACGTCTCTATTTATAAGGAGAGAGGTGTTTGGCACTTTTGGAGGAGAGCAATGGGGGTCTGGTGGATTTCGCGGAAGTCTCCCCTCCTTCACCAAGTGAGAGGGCGGGGGGGGGGGGCAAGAGGAGAACCAGACTGCGCCCTTTCTACACTACATTTCAATCTACTCAATACCCCGCAAGCCGCCGCAAGGGCGTGTGGCGGGGGGTGTTAGGGCACCACCCGTAATTTAGAAAAAAAGCCGCATGCAGAAGCCACAAATTTATAGCCCACAAACCAAACATGGTAAACATTCAAGCAAGAACCCTTCGCCCCAACCCTTTCACACACATGCAAACCCACAAACTACCAACAAACACACACATGCACAACCTTTGAATGTTTGTTTTTGTTCCGACTTGCAACTTAAATGTTTTTAATATTTCTAAATGGATTTCAGATTCTTACTATTATGATTTCTGATTGTTCTGGGGAAGAATGAGTATTTGAATCTATCTGTACTGGAATCTATCTCCCTTCCTCCCTCGCCACATTTTGGCGAAATCGGGACGACGTGTGGGAGATCTCCTTTCATTTCAAACGCTCCCTCCCGGACTTTGTTAAACCTATCGTGACTGCCAATCTTCATTCTTCTCTCGTCCATTTCATCACCTCCATTTCCTTCCATGCCGCTTTACTCGGTCACCACCTTGATTTGTTTTCGTCTCTGTTCCTTCATCACATTTGTTCATTTTTATATCAAAGTTATTTTTATTTGTACAACGGCTAAGAAGAATTAATTTTTCGCTAAACAACATTATCAAACTTATTATTTGCATAATATCCTTTCCGTACGATTACAGTCGTTTTCTGCGACAACATTGATTCGTAGACTTTTGATGGCTTTTAAAGCCCCGGTTGGATGAGGTATTTTAAGGAGATTTATTTTACTCCTTTCAAGCTGCTCAGTTTCTTGGTTTTATTCTTTTTGTGTTAATGCATCACTTGCTCTTGATCGTATCACATTTCATTTATTTAAGCTATCCTGAATAATATAGCTCGATTTATTAACTAAATAGTTATCTGCTGGCGACACTAATTTCATCTGAATAGTCGTTGAGCGTTGAAATTTAACCACCAAGAAAATACGGACAAACAGGAGAGCACGGATTAGTGGACGATCTGCTTTAGTGTGTCCATTAGGCGTATTTACATGCCACATAAATTATTGAATATATTCATAGGGTTTTACTGATATGGAAATAAAATGCAAAAATATCTCTTACGATAGGAATTCTGTCCCCTATTTTGGAATCGTTCTAAAAACTCTAGTAGTGCCAGTCAATTTGGTGTTCCTTTTTCTCCTAATTTCGGGATCCTGGCTGTTAAGAATGCGTGCTTTGAAAAAGACAGCACTTAATTTAGGTCGTACTCTGTGACGTTTTAATCAACTGAAGGGTGGAATTCTTTTTTTAACGAACTTAAAAAAAAATTACTGGAGTTAGTCGTTAAAGAAGGTATATCGAGAAAAAAATAGAAACGATGCTCTTCACGCTCTGTAATGGTGCAAATAAGTGAAATAAATTAAGTGAATTCATTTTGAAGTAATAATTTGCTTATTATTGATTATCTGGGAGGAATGGTTGGCAAAGGTTGAATTATTTTCAATTCTAACGTTCTTAAAATAAGATGCATAAACGTGGTGGTTTTCTCCAAATACCAGGAAACTGCGGGAGATGCCGCCACAGTAACTTTTAATGAAGTCATCCGCAAAGTGTCATCCGGACATCGAGGAATCTGAGTTCTAATCCCGGTTAAGGCGAATGATTTTGCACTTTGTAATTGTGGTTCATTTTGATTTTCTCCGTTTAGATGAATGAGGCTTCTAAAACAATCGACTAGTATTTGTAGTCGACAACCTAAAAACAATTCCCGGCAGTTATGGCTCGCTGAATAAAGCAGGCGGTAGACGTAGTACCATTGTGAAAATAATATTGCACAATGAAAACTTCGTTGCAATTTTCCACAGTTAAAGTTTTAACTGTGGAAAATTGCAACGAAGTTTTCATTATGTCTCGATTCCACAATATCACGCCTGATTCTTCACTTTTCGTAATATTGCACAATGTTTAATAAACTAACTTCAGCGGTTCAGACACTAATTCATCATCACCGTCATAGCACACGCAATATATCACGCCATGCTGGAATTATCGTGAAAATATTTGTAGAAAAAATAGAGGAAATATTTTCCTTTACGAACAAATATGAAAAATAATAGGATAAATGTTTCGACTGTTGCTGATAATTTGATGCATTTATTCCCTAATGGTTTAAAATTTAAAGAACTGCAAGAGACGCCGAGACAGCTACTTTGACAGAAATGTGCACTGAAATGCAGACAGTTTGAAACGAAAAAATCTTGTCTTTCAGCCCTCCAGTTAACATTTGCGAAATTGGTAAGATTAAACACCCTCCCAGATTGTCCTCCTTCCCATCCAGTACGAGAAAAGTCACTGTATTCCATTTCATTATAATTTACGAGCACTTCTATCACATTACATAATGCCTCTTCACAATTGACGTGAGATCGGGAAATAGATGCCAGAACTAGCAGACTCAAGGTATTATGTAGATACGTGAGGGCCCAACATCCGCTCATCGGCAGACCATCTTTGCATCCATGTCCCCTCGAAAATCTGTCACAAAATGTGCGACTGCGCGTGGTATATAAGTCGGCCGACGCTCAGGCACTCAGAGATGAAAGAAGGGCGCGGTTACTCACCCGCACCTCGGGGAACTCACCTCATACACACGCATGTGGGACTAGCCCCTCTTCCCACCCCACTCTCAACGACTCCATTCGCCATGCCTCCCCCTTTCCATCCTTCTCTCCACCTCCCTTTACACACTGTATACCTTTCTCTCTATCCTCCTCTCTGTACCTCTCTCACTCTGTATCCACCTCTTTCCCCACTTTTAAACTCGTAATTGACATTTAGACGGTCATCTCTCCCTCTAACCCATGGTTTGTTAAACCCTATTCCTGCGTGTTTCGTTTGAGAATTAATACGACGGATGCATTTTTGTTGGAAGTTTACCGTTTAATGGTGATTTGTACATTATCAGATAATTTGCATCAGAGCATTCCCTTATCTCTTTTATTAATCTTCATGCAAGGTCTCCACGATTAAGTTCTTCCTTTTTGAAACTGTAAATGCCCACAGCCTTCCGCACACACCTACTGAAAGTAAATTAACAATGCCATCAAATACTTCACCTGATTAATTAAAATTAGCAATTTTCCACAAAAATAAAATTTATTAATACGACCGGTTTCAATGCAACTACATCATCTGGTGAATGTAGTTGCATTGAAACCGGTCGTATTAATAAATTTTATTTTTGTGGAAAATTGCTAATTTTAATTAATCATGTTATTCCACCATATCACGCCTGAAATATCTCTTTTTACTTTACCTGATGTTGAAAAAATAAAACGTTTCACTAGTGTTCAGAGGTCCCGACGTTTATGGACATCCCAGCTTTATTGAGATTTATAGGATTAATGGGTACAGCACATACCTGGTTATCCGCTGAGAACGCAAGGTATTTGCGTGCGTGTAAAATAAAAAGATGTTTCTATGAATGTATGCACGACTAAGATGGGTATTTGCGTGCGTGTAAAATGATGGGATGTTTCTATGAATGTATGCGCAATAATGGATTTGGGTTTGCATGTGTGTGTTAGTTTTAAATGCGGTTTCACTTTTTTCCTTTTTTGGGTGGTGATCTAACACCCCCCGCCACACGCCCTTGCGGCGGCTTGCGGGGTATTATGTAGATGTAGATGTATTTGTACGGGGACGAATGAAGCAAAATTTCTGAAAGTGCAATCAAATTTCAAAATGGTGTGCCACTGTTAGTTGGAAATAGTGATAGTTAGAGTTTGATGAGTGTCTCACATTTAGCGGCATGATGCCAGAAAGCAAAAATATGGTGCAGCAATAGTGTAAACATGACAGCTGAATTTGCAACATGCACCACAGAAGAACATTCGTTCGCTGAGTAGTTAAGAGGAGAGAAACATTGAGATTCATCAGTGAATGAATGAAGGTTGTGATTACACGTGAACTAGGCAGCTCCTAAACAGCATTACTTCTCTAATAGACTTCCATTGGCCAGTGGAGCAAGTCTATTAGACACCAAGTATTGACACCACTGGCCTTAGTAGTAGTTAAAGCGATGCTACCACCAGAGTTATCGTGAGCTTTCAAAGTACTGGAATTGCACACAATGGAGAGTATATGGGAGAACGATACACCTGATAATCTTTTTTATTCAACAAGTTGCGAGGCTTAAAATATTTAAGTTTCAAGTTTGAACCCCCCTGGTAGCGGTTGGAGTCGCAGTTGGTTGGTCTTCCATTTGTTTTTTCCTAATCCCTTGCAAATTCTCTCTAAATAAAAGGGGGCGACGTTTCAAGACTTCGAGAAGAAATTAGCCTCTCTGAAAAATCTTTGTGGTAAAAAAGAACACACTAAAGTTCTCTGTTAGCTCGGGGAGGAATGAGCCGTTTTCACTCACCAGGCCTTCCCTCGCGACCGCATACTGCGCTTCAGTAATGAGCCTCTTCCTTCGAGATGAGCCCATACCGCTAAACCTACCTCCGGGTTTGTTACTCTGCTTTTGAAGGATATGGTTTTAGGATACCTATATTTGTAGAAGGAAATATCCGAACAGCGCAATGAAAAGAAGCAAATGTACGATAAAATGTATAACCTAGCTTTCTCAGAACAGATGACTGTGTCCAAGTCATGTCTGCAGTGAATGAATTTTACCTGAGCATGGAGACTCAACGAGACGCAAAATGGTATCTTCTTAGGAAATTTATGTAGTGTGGATGGAAATACGGAAATCTTTATGAAGTAAATAAAAGATTATTAAATATCAATTGTTATTAAATAAACAAGACTATTCATATTAAATTTTAGAACTGGTAGAAATTCCGCAACAGATACTTCAGAGTCGTCCAATGATGTGCTCCGAAATGAGTGTATTCACATTGCATACGTATTACGCTTTAACTTGATCACGAGTGAAAAAGCGAAAGACTTTCCACTGTGCAATCCCTTCTCATAAAGAAACAAATATTAATAAATTATTAACGCATACATTTCTTTTTGTATTTTGAATTCCTTTAAAAACAGCCTGATATATATTTATGCATCGATTAACACTTTGTCATTGAATGCTTTTTTTACTACTGTAGATGTTTATCGTAGCAGTAATAGTGAATGATGTAATATTTTCTTAAAAATTGTAAAAACTGGAACTCAGTTTTTTTTGAAGGAAATAACCTAAAAATCAACTGATTTCCCCTTGTCGTGCTACCTTCTGCAATATACATGTATGCGTGCGAACGTGCGTGTGTGGGGGCGTTGTCTGGGTTGCGGTTGTTCAAGGGGTAGAGCGTTGGACGACTGACCGGAGGGCCTGGTTCGATTTCCGGGCAAGGCACTCTGGGCACCTGCAGCTCCACCCAAGCTATGTGATTATTTGGGTACCAGATCTTCCTGGGAAAACCATAACGGGCACAGGGAAAGGAACTGGCCCTCCCTATCCTGATGTGTGAATTTCACACACCATCGGGCTTAGTACTGGGTGAACTCTAACATCACCTACCAAACCGACCTTCGAGTTGAATACTGTGTTTATGGTTACATATATATGTGTATATATGTATGTGTATATATATATATATATATATATATATATATATATATATATATATATATATATATATATATATATATATATATATATATATATATATATACAGGGTTCGTCCGGAAAATAAGTGTCTTGACAAATAAGTCTTTTTTGACAAAAGGGGAGTCGTCCACTACGAATTTGTACCTGAACGACAAACTGTAAATGCTGCATTTTACGTCCAAGTGCTCGACAGGCTTCGAAAACGAGTCACCCGCGTCCGGCCAGCGATCAAAAACATTTGGCGGCTGCTTCACGACAATGCTCCGTCTCACACCGCTCTTGTCGTGTCGGACTTCTTGGCCAAGCACGGCGTGGCAACGCTGCCGCACCCGCCCTACAGCCCGGACTTCTTTCTGTTCACGAAGATAAAGAGGATTTTGAAAGGAACGCGATACGGGACTTTGGACGCCGTCAAAGATATATATATATATATATATATATATATATATATATATATATATATATATATATATATATATATATATATATATATATATAATATATATATATATATATATATAACTTAGATAGTAACACACAGCACGAGAACACATAAAAAGAACACTCACAATAATATCTTGATAATTTCGACGGACTCGAACTCCGTCTTCTTCGGAAGATAAGATATGACTGAAGAAAAGGGTACGTGGTGCAGAGAGAGTAGGGGACGAGGGAGAGGGGAAAAACAGGTAGTGGGGGAGGGGTGAAGGAGGGGTATGTGGAGGGGGAGGAAGCGAAGCGGAGAACAGGTGGTGGGAGAGGGGTGAAGGAGTCCGCGGGTCTTCCCTTTCCAAAACATGCCTCCCACCACAACACCCCCTTCAATCACTGTTACAATGTTTCCGTTCTAGCATCCCTTCCCCCATCCGATAAAACACAGTAATCAACCCGAAGGTCGGTTTAGTAGGTGATGGTAGAGCCACCCATGTACCAAGCCCGACGGCGTGTGAATATTCACACATCAGGGAAGGGGGGCCAGTTACTTTCCCTGTGCCGGTTATGGTTTCCCAGAAAGATCTGGTACCCGAAAAATCAACTAGCTTGGGTGGAGCTGCAGGTGCCCAAAGTGCCTTGCCCGGGAATCCCCCCCCCATCCGATAACCCTATAAAATTAAAAACAATGGAATTGGCATTTATACTATATTGCTGTGTAAAGCCTATCAACATCCGGGTCTCAATGTCGTTCACTAAATGGGTGGGGGGGGGGACTGGGGTGGATGGAGGTGGATTTGTTTCTTGCGAGGTGGTGGGACAATTTATTCATCCGCATACATTTTGTCATCCTCGTCCTGGGTTTTGACTTGTCGAGCCCTTATGATGACTTGGTGAGTTGATGCCTTGGTCATGGGTGTTGTGGTATTTGTGGTATTCGTGGATGAATTGTTAGTTTTCTGTGTCGCTTGTTACTATTTCCGCATCCTCCTTATTCCATCTCCGCTCCCCTCTGGCCCCCCTTTCCCCCTCCATAACCTCCTCCTTCACCCCTCCCCCACCACCTGTTCTCCGCTCCGCTTTCTCCCCCTCCACATACCCCTCCTTCACCCCTCCCTCACTACCTGTTTTTCCCCTCTCCCTCGTCCCCTACTCTCTCTGCACCACGTACCCTTATCCTCTGTCATATCTTATCTTCCGAAGAAGACGGAGCTCGAGTCCGTCGAAATTATCAAAATATTATTGTGAGTGTTCTTTTTATGTGTTCACGTGCTGTGTGTTACTGTCTAAGTTTTTTATTCAACACTTCCGTGTTAGATGGAAAGGAGACAAACTATGCAAATTTCGCTTGAATAGAGATTTATTCACGACCCGGGTTTCAAACACTTAATGTCATCTTCAGGTGTTTCTTGTTTGATTTCTTCTGTTCAAGTGTTTCAAACACTTAATGTCATCTTCAGGACATTAAGTGTTTGAAACCCGGGTCGTGAATAAATCTCTATTCAAGTGAAATTTGCATAGTTTGTCTCCTTTCCATCATGGATAAATTTCACAAGGTTAACCCTAATACCGTTCGGGTTGTTAAAACTTCCGTGTTACTTTGAAGAAATCATCTATATATTTTTTTTTCGTTTTTTGAATGTGTGTATATATCAATATATATATATATATATATATTGATATATACACACATTCAAAAAACGAAATCCCGCCAAACGGCGAACAAATATTCATTCACATAGAAATAGAGTGAAAGGCGTATTGAGCGGTAGTGGAATGTTGAAGAGGGTAATAGAGGGGAGAATGTTGGGCAAGCGTGGTAAGGGTAGGAACAGGATAGGGATGTTGGACGGGATGAAGGGAGGAAAGAAGGACACCGAGATGAAGAGGGACCTGATATAGATTAGTTTGCTAGGTGGGGAGTCACAAAATGTTTATTTGATAGTTGTGTCCATCCAAAAACCTACCTTAACCGGTAGATTACCTAATAATAATAGAAATAGAGATAAGGAAAATGGGAAAGGGAGACACATTAAGGACGAATATAAGAGAGGTGGGGAAGGCGGATGTGAGCAGATCACAAATTCAAAAATATTTTCCTCGACCGGGACTTGAACACCGGATCTCTCCACTTGCCGGGCGGATATATATATATATATATATATATATATATATATATATATATATATATATATATATATATATATATATATACACACACACACATTAGTAAAAACTCATGAATTTCTCGATTGCGAAATAAGCGACTTATCATAATCCATATTTTGAAAAATGTTCGTGTATTATATCGGTCTTTTGCTTCATAATTTGCTTGATGCATAGACTTATTTTGGAAATCGAGAATCGGGTCGAATCAATACGTTAAGTCACGTCACGGAGGGATAAGGGCAGGGGTGTGGTGATATCTCGAAGCCACGGACCTTTCTCTGGGGCAGCAACCCGACGCAGCGTCCCATTCTACGTCCGAATTTCCGGAGGGAACGACGGGGTGGATTTTCGGGGGGGGGAGCGTAAGTGGAAGGGGAAGGAAGGCTCCGAGTGAAGAAGCGTCAAGGGTGCCGCCAATCTTCCGAATGCAATCCTCCTCTGCCGCCGCTCTCCCCCCTCACCCTCTCCCTTCTTCTGCTTGCAGATATACTGCCTGCTGTGCGTGGTGTCGCAGTACCAGGAGTACAAGGCGGGCCGAGGGACGGCGCAGTACGAGGATTTCACCGGACGGGTGAGGAGTGTGCGCACCCCCACGCCCTACCAATCACGGACGAAACCCTATCCAAGCACCGCTCTCCCCTACACGTTCCCCTTGTAGGGAATGATACTCGGGAGTCTCTTCGCTGTCAGCCTCGATTTGATCACTCTTAGACGAGTATCCCGTACGTCCACAGGAATACCACTATTGAGCAATATACAATTGTAATTGCAAGTTAACCAGCAAGCCACTCTACTCGGGAGCATCAGAGCAGAGCCGTTATGACACAATTGTATTCCAAAGACTCCAAGGTGAAATTATTCAGTCAAAACTCTTTATGAGCAAGTAATTTAGCAAAACGTTAATCAATTTTCAATTCATAAAACACGTCCAATTAATTAGTTACCCGGTCTTCAGTATTGTCGATTGATCGACTGTTTAAGTGCCTCTTTCCAACAACCCGACCCATTTCTTTGAAAAGACAAGTGGGAAATCAGAAAACTTTCAGTTTAATAAATGCCAAAGCCCTCCCATGGACTACAACCTTGCCGTGGTGGAAGGGCTTGTGTGTTCCGATGACCCCTAGAGCTGTGCTGGCGGGAGTTATAATAATTACTCCTGGAAGGGTCACCCATGCCAGATAGGTCGAAGGTTAGGAGCCAGACGAAAGGTAGTCCACGCAGCGTCTGTTCCTCAGTGTCGCGGCTACAAAGGCGTCTGACCCCAGTGGGGCGGCCATTAAGTGATGGTGTCACGTTAAAAACACTATTGAGGAAGGCAACGGGAAACCACTTCAATTATGATTCCCAAGAATATAATGATGGGCACTATTTACTAGTTGTGTCCATCCAAAAACCTACCTTAACCGGTAGATTACCTAAAAAAAATGCCAAAGAAAAACTTTGTTTCAATCCACCACTTTATTTCAGGTACGACTAGTTTGGACGCCGTAGCGTCGAAACTAGTCGTACCTGAAATAAAGTGGTGGATTGAAACAAAGTTTTCCTTTGGCATTTATTAAAATGAACTTCCACAAAGTTGAGGCTGAAACTATGGATTTAAACTTTCAGTTTGTTCACAGGATGAATTAATGTTACAACTGGCGCTAATATTGTGGCTAAATATCTATTCCCGAGATGATACATGATCATGTACTCTGCAAATGAACGATGTGACCTCGTGGCGGTTAAGTGGCGAGTGAACTACCTAAAGGAAACGGAGTTTTTAAAGTGCGATATATTTTATCAGTTGTATTTCTATAGTATTACAAACACTTTATCGGTGAAACCTTTATTCTGGAACTAAAAAAGAGTATATTTTGGAAATTCCGAATTACACTGAGTGAAAAACGAAACATTCTCGTGATAGGATAATCCAATATGCGCAAAACTCAGCGTCGGAAACCTGGCGCATCGTAACAGAATATGACGACGAGCCATTTAGTCTACTAACTTGGTTATCGAGTAAAATTTGGATGTGGATGGTTTCCTCAGTGCGAGGACTTAAGGCCGTCGCCTCGGCACAAAGACCGACTCAGCCACGATAAAGTGCTCCATATTCCTAACATCTCTTCCGAGAATGTAAGCAGTTCAATAATCAAAGAAAGCTTACCGGTAAAGGGTAATTACTGGAACTGAACTAAATAATCTAGTGCATGCCTACCAATATGAAATTCAGCTTAAAATCATATGTTAGCTGTTCAGTGTATTTAAACCACTCAATGGAAATAATGTATTACCTTATCATTTAGCATAATACTCGTCTCTGTCTCTGATATCAATTTAAAATCTAAACCATACGAATTCGCTGTAGAATGTTTGTATTATTTCGTAAATTAAACTTTAAATTCGCAACTGGTTCAAATTGACGAATATAATTTGATATAAGTAATAGTAAAACATTTCATTTCAGATTCACAAGATCACAAAAACAAATAAACAGATAATATTTGTCAAACATCCAAGTGAGCGAAGATAAACCTCCAATTTCCACCACTTCACGAGGAACAAAAAGGTTTAATTCAAAAAAGGCTGTCCTCATTCACGCTGATTCACTCCAAGGACTTAATGTGTAGAATCGGTAGATAGGTAATCTTGGGAGGTAATGTTTTTTTATAAAAATTCAACTAGGCATAAATCCTTGGAACGGGGGGAGCTCTGATTATGAAAAAAATGTGAAAAAGGCGGATTTAATAGTCCTTTGTATTCTTAAATAATATTAACAAGGCTATTATTTTACTAATTATCTTATCCGTATATAGATTGCATAAAGCAAATATTTATTCCTCATTTAATTCAGAACCTTTTCACCAATTTAAATTAAATTCTATCGAGTTATCTTTTATAAAGAACTCATGGGACACTACCGAATAGATGACACTGAAATCGCAACCTCATCCTGGACTTCCTCATCCCTTAACACATGGGGCAGCAGCCCCAAATCGGCGTATTTCTCTGTGACACGTTGGGAACTCAATATAAGGACCATGCAGAGTTCATTTTAATATTTTTAACCGACGAGGCGAGACTTTAAATGCCCTCGAGAAATTTCGAAAACCGCGCTTTCAAGGTCCCCGAGTACTCATTGATTCCATGAAAATCACGTCGCGCCGCAACCCAGACCATGTCACACTTTGTTTGAGTATTCTAGAAGCTTCCCCGCTGACAGATTACCAGAATAATTGGCTGCTTTTGTAATATATTTAATTTTACGGAGATTTTGTGTTCTAATTCACTCAAAAAATTAAACGAAATATAATGCATTCGCGTGGACCGGTGTACTTCTGTACTAGTTAAATATGTTTCGCAATCAAGGGGTTTCTTCTGAGAGGATCTTTGCAGTATCCACCGCACCAAATGCCAGGGAAGGTCATTTTCGTTTTATAAAGTTTTCACTTCTGTGAAAACTTTGTAAAGGCAAGAGCAAAGTCTCAACTAGGCCATTGGAATACAGTTTACGTCTCACGCGAAAATATTTTTCCTTTCCGTCAAAGAATGATCGTAGTGATTAGATGAAGTGATTTTTTTTATCGATTCGAGAATACATATGAGATGTGGGGTACGAGAGAGCATCCAAATTTCCCTGTGAATTGCGACGTCATACTCCCAAATAGAGATTCCATGAATACATCTCCCGCCTCTGTGGAGCCGTTATTCGTCATCACTCCACAGCGTTGAGGTGTGTCAAATCCCATGCCAGGCGCCGGAAGTTGGCAGAATTCAATCTCTCGAGCTCTGGAGCCGAGGAATGGTATGACAGATAAAAGTGAATCGCCCCATTCGTTGAATGTGATCGGCAATACTACTTGAATGCCGTTTAACAAGACAGTCACTTGGCTCAAGTGTTTTACAAATATAGTATAGGCGTAGCAACGTATGTTTGAAATCAATAATATACAGGTATAATATTACTTATGACACTGTATAATATTAAAGGTGCTTACTATGGGAAGGTATATTTCTTCATTTTATTGATGATTATCTCAAATGCATGATAAATATCCATTTGTACCAACGTCTGTGAGCAAGTATAACTTTCATACAGATAGAGATATTCAATAATTTACATTTAATATCTACAAAAGGCAGGTACTCGTATTGCGCTTTGCCGGTAAATTATGTTAACTTATAAAGAACATTTTTATAGGGTTTTTGTGGTGCAAGCAGAAGTCTTCACTGTTATCTACGAAGGACCAAAAAAATTCTGGATTTTAGATAGCTCTTATTACTTTTGTTAATAACCGGTAATTTCTCCAACGCGTTTATTTGAACATACTACTCTAGTATTTGTTCATTCTATAAAATATCAGAGGGAAACAATATTGACATCCAATATGCCAACAAGAGAACGGAAATAAAACTTTATTAACTTGGCGGAGTGTTGATTTTGTCTAACGTTAAGCGACGATTACATACAGGACCTGACTTGTACCCGAGTCTACTTGGAAGTATAATTTTCCTACGTACGAGTATCGTATACACTTCTTAAGAGAGTTCACTATCGACCACGGCCAGGGTCGATAACGGGATAGATTTTTTGTCCAACACGTTAGGAGCTAACTGGAAAAATTATTAACAGTGCACACTTCTTCTCAAAACAATTCTGAAGCATAAATTAAATTTTTATTACCATTTTACGATATATCGTGCACTTAGATTCGTTGAGCCGGTTTCAGCGTTGCTACCAGTGCAACGATATAAATGACAGTGTTTACTCTGTAGTCACGATTGTCCTTCCAGCGACATAAATCATGCATATAATTAGCATTTAAAAACAATCTTCGAGAGATGCAAGCATTGAAAGGTGAAATCACGACTTAAAATTAGTAATCTAAGATACTCCTACGATTTGATTTTTTCAAGCTAAGATATTTCGAAAACATGAAAGTAAATAATCATTCCTAATTCTATTTTCAAGATTTTCTCCGGCTTTTAACTATATTTTCTCAAACTTTGGGCTCTTCCTCAGCATGCATGCGCAAACAGTTGAATGTTTATAAATTAAAATTTCAGTCTTCATGGGTGTGTGAGTGATTTTTGGAAGACCTTGAAAATACGAATTAAAACAAACCTTTTTTCCAAGACCAAAATTCTTTTAACCTCTCTCTCTCCCTAATATTTTCTACCTTCCTATTGCAGGTGGAAGAGAGAAGAAAATTGGAACTTGCTTGCACTGGTTTGATTCGATTTCTCTAGTGTAATTCCCGTTGGTGATAGGTTCTGTCTCCCTCTTTTTAAAGGTTAAAGCCGCTTTCTGAATCTCGCTATCTGACATTTAACCAACAATAACTACCGGTGATCTTGTTAGGTCAATACTCACTTTTTGGACATTTTCAAGTGATAATATTTCAGAGCTTGGCGTGGTGAGATGGAAAGCTTCAAATTTCAACGGAGAGCCAGATGGAAAACGTCACTTGTGAGAACTTCAAATTTATATATCAAATTGTTTACGCCATATAATTTAACAGCCATTGTCATGCATTATAACTGGATACCAATGGTTATATTTTGCCAAAAAAGGCAAATTTTTGCGTCTTGTCATATTTGATTACTTTCCTTTATTTTCATGTTTGAAGGTGAAATGAGTTGAAAACCATAAGAGGGGTTTATGATAGTGCAATTGATAGATGATATACTCTGGTAAGTGTGTGAATTTCCCCATACCAGTGCATAATCACTAATTCAAAATCTTTTCCATAGCTAACTAGTTTGCTTTAACCCCACCTGCATCTCTATTAAACCACTAATTTTTCTCAAATTTCAAAAATACCCTATCAATTGGTACCTTTCCTAACAACTACAACTGCTCAATTTCTGTCCTTATCGTGTAACATGTCCAAAACTAAGGGAATTTTAGGACAAGGTGTTGAACGATAAATGGTAATACATGTATTTCCTATATAATATCAGTCAACTGTTTGACTGTACAAATCACTTACAGAGAGGCTTATCTTGTCTTGAATTCTCTGAAACAAAGTTTTTAGTTTTCTGTTGCCATAGAACTAGCCACTTCAATAGTAAGAATGACCAATAATCACTTGTAAAATAGCCATCGGCTAGAATTAGGCCCTCGATTTCATTAACTTCTCATCCGATTAGGTATTGAGGAAAGCGCATTTCTTCAGGCCAGCCCTCGAGAGAAAGCTATGAAAGTAAAAAATAAAACAAAAATAACTAGGCTAGAAAATTCTGACAGAAAAACTCGAAGCGTGTACTGAATGACTATGAAATCCAGTGACGTGAGGCCCGAGCCAGAGATAACCCAGCTACAGGAGAGGGAATTCCTGGTGGGGATGCTGGAAGGGGAAATGTGTTTGAGGAGGATTGATAAAGATGGGCTGAGCTGCCAAGAGACAGAGAAGGGGTGAAAGTATAAAGTGCCGCGTAGGTGGCTTGACAAGTTGG
The DNA here is from genome assembly GCA_037158775.1 of Hetaerina titia. NCBI lineage: Eukaryota > Metazoa > Arthropoda > Insecta > Odonata > Calopterygidae > Hetaerina > Hetaerina titia. The sequence continues at coordinate 5,713,384 of CM073771.1, forward strand.
CAATTAAAAGAAAGGGAGAATTGGTGACGAGGAAGAGAGAGGAATTAGATTTGTGGGAATGGTACACAAACATTGTGAATCTAAATGGAGTTATTCTGATGGAATTACCATTGAAAATCAAGGTGGAATCTTTTTATAAAGAGAAAGAAGCTCGTAGATTAGTTGAACGCTATGCTGGGGATGATGTCAAAATTTCAACTCATTTTTTGTCTAGATATAAATTTGTACTTCCTAAATAAATCTATATTAATATAGAAACTTTTTCATTGCATTTTGGCAGAATAGCTTATTCTGATTTGGGTGTATGTTTATTTTATTTTGTAATAAAAAATCCTCCAAAATGTAATAAAACCATTGAGCTTTGCAGCATTGAAAGGTTATAAGGAAATTCATAATTTTCAGCACACTCCATGATATGGCTTTCGCATTAATAAAGAATTCATGTAATACACAAAGAAATCATTAAATTTTGCTTTCATAATTTCGAGCATATGATGCTCTGAGACTAATGTTGCTTAGAAGTCGTATAATCTATTGAATATTATCTATGATATAAAAAATTGAACTACAATACAAACTGAAAAAAAATAATTCCATGGATTATTAGTTAGTTCAGCAAAATTTAGCCTAAAGAAAAACACTCGCCAGATTATAAGAAGATCAAGCATGGAGTCATTTTTTAGTTATTGAATTTTTCACTAATATTGGTGTCATTACACATTGCTTGTTTACATAAAAGCAATTATGGAAATTATCTAAATTTTGTTATCCCCCCTCTTCATTTGCATGTGTAAGGTAAGGAGAATGATGCATTCAAAATTTTTGCAATTGATTTAAAGTATTCAACAACAAAATTTCTTTTAAATGCAACATAGCAACCTTTTATTAATATCTTTCGTAGATTCATACATGCTCTTTCCATAACTAAGATTACATTTTGGGATCCACTTCAACCACGTTCACCCATGATTTTCTCAGCCTCTCTCTTCCTCTTAAAAGATTTCAGAGAAAGGGATAGATGATGCAACAGAGAGCATAATTATTCCTTTCTTGGGTATCATTTGGATATTTGACTTTCATCCATTGCTTTAATATAGACATAACTTTAAGGTATGCTTCTAAAGGTATGAACCTGAAATTACTAGTGAATCCAACCAAATTCTTCCATGACATTTTTATTACCTTATCTCTCCCAACTTTACCACAAATGCTCCCAATGTACATCTCCCATACATTCCACATTTAGTCAACAGTTATGTTTACCATGACATTTCCACATTTGAGATACATAGGGTAATGTAGGAAGGATTGCCATAATAAAAAATATAATAACTAACTGCCTAAATTACCTTAATTAATATAAAATAATGACTAATGTCAATAAACTCATTTTTGCTGCCTTAGACAGAAATTAATTTTTGAATTATCACACATCCTATCAAAAGTCTATCAGCTGGCCTTTTTCCCAGCATATTTTTTAATCCATCATCTCATCATTCTCCATTTTTAATCCTTTAGCAATACTGCTCCTTATTCTCCCAATAGGTAGAGCAATTTTTTTGAGTGTGTTTATCTGGATTTTATTTGTTCTTCTTTGTATCTAACCAGTCTTAACAAAACAATTGACATCTATTTAACCCTCAGTCATCAATGTGATATCGTGTGCATATAGGTTGAAGGGCATAATTACCTATCAAACGATTCACCTGCCTTCTTGATGCACACCAGAGCAACCTAGGCTCCACCCAAGCTGTGTGATTTTTCACTTCACAGATCTTCCTGAGAAAACAATGCTGGCATATATATTTTTTTAAATTTCATTTTATTAAAGAAAGTCATTTCTCCACAGGAAACTAACAACAAAAATGTTTGCTTTCCTTCTTGCCCCTCTACCCTGATGTGTGAATTTCAAATGGAATCAGACTTAGTGCTATTGGGTGATCTCTATCATTAATGACTAATCCAACCTTCAGGTTGATTACAGTGTTTATGGCTTTTAACTAGCTAGTTAGATGGCTAACTTACCAATAACTTATCCATGCCTTAGTATTTTCATTTATCACTTTCATAGCATTTCGTAACTCCTTAGTCATTTCTTTTGTTCATAGAGATCCGTATCATACTATGAACTTCATTGGAATAATAGTGTCACGTTCTTTTTCACACAGACAGAATGATGCCCAACTTAATTCATTTGTCCACTCTGTTCAATTGCTATTTGCAGCAGCTCCACATAAATCAGACACTGCATTCCAAGTTACTCCTAGTTTGCTCCTCATCTTTGACCATATGATGGGTGGGTCTGCCGGGGGATTTTGCTCCTGCCAGTATTACTCTCAGAATAATGGAAGCTACTGGACCTTTGCACAATGACAAGGTGGTAACTCTGAAGGGAGGGGGGAGGATTGGAGAAGTAGAGTTGGAGGGAGCAATAGAGGGAAGAGAGGACAAAGGAGGAAGAGCTTTATGGTGATGGACATGGTTAAAATTGGGGTAAAGTATGAAGAAACAGTGAGAATGGCTCAGGACAAGGAGACATGGAGGTCAGCCATGAGAAAATCTGCCACAAGGCAGAAAAAATTATGATGTTAATTTCAATAAAATCTTCCACTACTTTAATCTGTTGTATGCTTTCTCTTAATCCAAATTGTCTAATAAACTTTCTATTATGCAATAATGCATTACTCAAGTATTTGTTGAAATGCCAACTCCACCATCTGTATTGCATCCTACATATGTGGGCCTAAGTTACCTTGCTTGCTCTTTCTCTTAAACACTTTTCTGGTATACTCAGAAGACTAATTTCTCAGTACTTCTTATATCCCAACTCAATATCCTCTTCTGTAAACTACTGCAAATTTGTATTCTTCCAACTGCTTGGTAGAACTAAAGTTTAGAAACAATTCACACACAAGAGTAATTAGCAAATGGCGATCACACTACAATATTTTGCTAATTTTGTGTTCCATTCACGCTTGCAGATTTCCAATTCTTCTAAATACACACTAATCTAAAACTCATTTTCATTCACATCAACTTACCTCTATTTATCACCTTTAGCCATGCATCATGATTTAAGCATTTTGGCCATTTTTATGCCATTCCATACACCATTATAACATAATTGCGCAACCTTTACATTTAATTCTGTCTCTGCTTCTTTATAAACTTCTTTTCTGAATTTTTTTAGTGGCCATCTTCTGAAGCAGCTGGAACCTCAGGTGTTCTGCAATCGCATTTGTGGAAACAGACCAGCCTCTTCATTATCCATCACAAGTCCAAGCAGGGCAACATTCTGTCAAACCTTAATCTAAAGCCTTAAACTGAGTAATTCTTATCCAATTGATTGCTGCTTGCCACCACGGGGCTCACATTGAAGGTTGTACTTGGCTATGCAGCCCATGTTTTGCAGAGCCTACTACATTTAATCTTATGCTTATCAATGCTTGATGCTCATTATTTTATCATGTTGTCAAACTTGTGTCAGGTAGGCAACAAAAAATACCACTTACTCAGCAATAGAATTCCCTTGGCTTTCATTAAAGTGCTTGTATTTTTTTCCCTTGAGTAAAAAAGTCATTTATGACCTTTCCAAAATTTTATTTATCAAAGTTGCCACCATGAACAGAGGCTGTTTTTTAAGCATAAAACTCAAGGGGTTTCACTTCCAACATGAATACCTAGTTTAATACTAGTTTCCTAATTATTAGATTATCCTATAAAGAATTTCTAAGAAGAACTTCATTCTCATAATTGAAATCACATGTTTCATAATAGTTGAAGTGAAAGATGGTGGTGATGGTTTTTCTCACAAATTTTCATTAACTATTGCGCAGTTTCACTTCAGAGTGTTCATGTTGAATTACTAACTTCTTTCTATTGTTTCAGGCTTAACTTTGTGGAAATTCATGCTCATTATTTATTTTATTAAGAACACAAAGGTACCTGATGGTGACGCCTAAGCGTTGAAACTAGTTGTACAAAGAACAGTGGATGTATACATTGTGTTCTTAATAAAATAAATGACTAACTTCTTAGTTGTCTGTGCTCAAAATAACAGTTTTCAAATCAGAAACTGTGCAAATCAATGCTATAATAAAATTAGTTGAGATTATGAATTACTCAGGTAAATACATATTTAAAACTTTAAAAATTAATTATGAATTGAAGACCAAGAAGTCTAATTGAAGCAAGGATCTGTATACCCTATAATGTATTAAAACTTTATAAAATTATTAGGAAGCAGTTAAAAGCTAAAACTATTTCATGGACTACTTTAACAGTTTCCCAAAAATTATGCCAAATATCTTACATGGACAGCTGAAAACTAACCAGAGTTTATAATAGTTCATAAATATCCAAATAAACACCTATAAAATGCAGAGATTCTACTGCAAATGACTTACAATAGACCTTAACTAATAAAAAAGTTTTCAGTGTGACTGCACAGTATCAGTACAAACTTTTAAGTCATAATATAAGAGTTCTTCAAATTGACTATTACAGAGTTCTGGTATTTGGCAGATAACTGTAAAATGAAGTCTCAGTTATGGAAGATAGCAAAGAGGTATTCAAGAAATTCTGAGTTAGCGCCCATAGTAAAGTGAAGTTTACATAACAGTTATTATTCACTGAGTTGTATCTTTTTAAAGTATCTCATTTAAATTCTTTTATGGAGAATGATTTGATCTGAGAAAATAGATAAGTCTTGAATAAGAGTGGTGAAAAATTAATACAATTAGGAAATGATGTTATATTTGTTTTAGCATACATTTAACAAAAAAGTACCAGGGCCAATTGACAACAGAGGTGTAAATAGTTACAATAAAAATTTGAATATTTACTTGTAAAAGTATCATCTGACAGAGTACCAGCATATTGCAACAAAGGTATTTCTAAGAGTGTGGTTGAGTCATTGTATGATCCCAATCAGTGAAGTAAGAGAGGGTTATGAGATACATCTAATGTAGAAAACTGTGGGGCAAAGTGAGTAGGAAGAAATACTAAACCACTTTAGACATTGAGAGTGTTGCTGGTGAAGCTGCACAACAAAAAATCAATGATGTAGGAGGTATGCAAAGTTGAGGAGGTTGAGCTTATGAAGTATGGAATAAACAGTTTGAAAACTGAAGTGTGAACAAAATTGGACATTTATGCAATGTGATGGGAAAGTTTGGAAGAATCATTTTTTAAAGCAAAGAAATTATGTCGAAAAAGTGTGGCTAGGAAAGTGATGGCTAGTGGATTGTATAAGTGTATCAAATATATCAAAAACAGAACGCGAAGGCAATAAATACCAGGGGACCATTTTAAAGATATTTTTGTCTGTGTAATAGTGAAAGTGTGTTCCTTACACTGCATACATGTTTAGTCAACAGAAATTTCTTTTTCATAAGGCTCCTTTTGCCTAGATTTTTAATGTACATAAAATTTGAATGATACTCACCTATTGTACCATTTTCTGATAGAGGTTGCATCATATAATGTACATTATGTTGTATTAATCACAACTTTGTCTTTTCTCAGTTTAGTCACTAGAAAAGTACATTCTTTTCAGAGAGCCACTTTTGTCCAGATTTTAAAAATCTACATAAAATTTAAATGATACCCACCTATTTTACCATTTTCTGATAGAATTTGCATAATATAATGTAGAATATCCCTCCCATGGACTACAACCTTGTCGTGGTGGAAGGGTTTGTGTGTTCTGATTACCCCTAGAGCTGTGCTGGCGGGAGTAATAATAATTACTCCTGGAAGGGTCACCCATGCCAGATAGGTCGAAGGTTAGGAGCCAGACGAAAGGTAGTCCACGCAGCGTCTGTTCCTCAGTGAGGCAGCTGCAATGGCGTCTGACCCCAGTGGGGCGGCCATTAAGTGATGGTGTCACGTTAAAAACACTATTGAGGAAGGCAATGGGAAACCACCTCAATTATCATTCCCAAGAAAATATGATGGACGCAAAACAGAAATTGAGTCCTGGCAACTGCGGGACTCGGCCCAAGGGGCCGTGTGTCATGCTTGGCAGCGGGGGAGGCAAGGCTTCCGCGGTCGTCATCAAAGAGTTAAACAATAAATTGAGAAGGGCCACAAATAAAGCCAAAGAAGAATGGTGGAAAACGCAATGCGAGGATATGGAAAATTTACAGAAGAAGGGTGAAATTGGTGCTCTATACAGCAAGGTTAAGTTATTATCGGGAAGTAAGAAGGCAAGATCTGTGCTAACAGTGAAAGATAAGTGGGGTAAGATAATAGTTGAACCAGGAAAAATCCAAGAGAGGTGGAAGGAATATATAGAAACACTGTATGGTAAAGAACTTAGGCCGACAAGTTTAGACATAGAAAAGGAACATGACGTAGAAGAAGATAGCTTAGGTCCAGGCATACTCGACGATGAAATAGAAAGGGCACTAAAGGAGATGAAAGCAAATAAGGCCGTGGGGGTGGACAACATTCCGGTAGAAATGTTGAAATGGTTAGGAAAAGGTGGAAGAAGGCCATATATGGACTGATTCGTAGTATCTATGAGGAAGGAATCTGGCCGGAAGATTTTGTGAGATCGGTGTTAGTTCCTATTCCAAAAAAGGCAAAGGCTTCGTCATGTGAGGATTACAGAACAATAAGTTTGATATCCCACGCAGCTAAAGTTATTCTCAGGATCATCAACAAAAGGATAGAGAGTAAGGCAAATGATTACATAGGGGATGATCAGTTTGGCTTTAGGAAAGGAAGAGGTACGCGTGATGCCATTGCAGTAATGAGATCACTAATCGAGAGGAATATAGAATACAATCAGGACGTTTTTGCCTGTTTTGTAGATTTCGAAAAAGCATTTGATAGAGTGAATTGGAAAAAATTAATGCGTGTATTGCAGAAAATAGGAATGGATTGGAGGGACAGGAGACTGATCCGCAACCTGTACATGTCTCAGACTGCTCAGGTGAGAGTGGGGAACGGAGAGTCCGGATGGGCAGTGTTAGGAAGAGGTGTAAGGCAGGGTTGCCCATTGTCACCGGTACTGTTCAACGTATATGTAGAGGAAATGATTAAAGAGGCATGGGAAGAACTGGAGGTAGGAATGAAAGTCGGAGGGGAATTCGTAAAATCGGTTAGGTTTGCTGATGACCAAGCATTAGTTGCTCAGTCAGCCAAGGGGTTGCAAGCATTGCTGAGTGAATTGGAGGTTCAGTGCGATAAATATGGGATGAGAATCAATATTAATAAAACAAAGGTTATGCGATTTTCCAGAAAGAAAAAGGCTAAGCTAAATATTAAAATAGGAGGGGAAAAAATAGAGCAGGTAGAACAGTTTACATATCTCGAAAGTTTTTTGGACCAATACGGTCAAAGTAGTAGGGACGTAAGGAGAAGAATTGCGCTGGGCAAGGAGGCTTTCTCAAGGAGGAGGGAGTTGATGACGGGGACGTTGAGTAGAGATGTTCAGACAAGACTCGTAAAAACTCTTATATGGAGCGTAGCTATGTATGGTGCGGAAACGTGGTCACTGAAGCAGGAGGATAGACGTAGATTGAAGGCTTTTGAAATGTGGGTGTGGAGAAGGATGGAGAAGGTGAAATGGACCAAAAGGAAAACAAATGAGGAAGTATTGGAGATGGTGGGTGAGGAGAGGGGTTTGTTGCGAGAAATCCTATGGAGGCAAGAAAAATGGATGAAAGGCGTATTGAGCGGTAGTGGAATGTTGAAGAAGGTAATAGAGGGGAGAATGTTGGGCAAGCGAGGAAAGGTTAGGAACAGGATAGGGATGTTGGATGGGATGAAGGGAGGAAAGAAGTACACAGATATGAAGAGGGACCTGATGTAGTTTAGGTTGCTGGATTGGATTTTGTTTGGAGTTACAAAATATTTTTTTTGATAGTTGTGTCCATCCAAAAACCTACGTTAACCGGTAGATTACCTAATAATAATAATGTAGAATATGATGCATTATGATGCACTTTGTCACGGTTTAGTCACCAGAAAAGTTAATTTTTGCACAAAGTTGCTTTTGTCAAGATTTTTAAAATCACTTAAAAATTGAACAATGCTCATCTATTCTACCATTTTCAACCAGTCATTCTATCATAAAATCTTCATTGTGGTGCATCAATCACAGCTTAATCCTTTTCACGATTTAGTTACTAGAAAAATATATTTTTCACAAAGCCGCTTTGAAAGAATTTATTAATTCACTTAAAATTTGACCATTGCTCACCTATTCTAGAAATGTATGCTGGAAACGGCATCATATAATGTACATTATGACACACTAAATGCCATTTTATCCTATTTTGGGCTTTCTCACAGGTGATATGTGGTATCAGGCTCAAACTCCTCACAAACCAATTTAAGGATAACAGCATGCTTGTGGTAATTTTGGGAGTCTGCTGGAAGATTTGTTTCCCACAGACCACTTTGTATGCTTACGACCTCACAGAGGCTAATTGTCACAAGAAACTAATTGTCATAGGAACATCCACAAGTATATAGTTTTGTATGTATTCCTGGGTGGAAGCCTGTGAGTTCATCCCTGCATGAGATACTCTTTCCATTCATAACCATATAATACTGAGTGACTGATAGCTTGTGTGGATTGATAATGATCAGTAGAGCAAAAACTAAAGCCCACCAGAACTCATTCCTCACATTTGGGGTTTGTACTTGCACTCTGTCTAATGATTTATCATGATGATAAGTCAAACTTTCAGTTCTTAACCAGGAGGGTCCTGTTTAAATCTGAGTGATAGGCCGCGATATCACAACTTCACCCAAATTATGTTTATTTTAAAATTAATAAACCTGATCTTCCCATAATAATACAAGTAGCAGAGGGAAATAAATTTGTCCCCTATCTCCAGAACTTAAGGATTTCACTACCTATGAAGTTTATGACAAGGATGAACCTTCACATTTTAAACTAGTCCTTGAGTTGATTCCTGTAGCTATACTTAAAGGGACCATTAATTCAGTCAAAATGATTCTATAAATCATTATTTATATTATTTCACATGATCCTTTGCAACTTTTATCTTATTATGCCATTGTTTAATATCAGCCATACTTGGAACACATGAATTTAATGGTAGTAACAATGCTATATATTTCTTAATTAAAACAAGGAATGAAATAATAAGCCAAAACCTTCAGATTAAAATAGTGTGTCACATACTACAATAATTAGAGAAATATGAAGAATCAACATTAAAACACATTTGCATGCTAAGCATTATTTTTTTGTCCATAACTGTGAACCTTTGATTTGAATATTTCTAAAATTTTATTCTAATAATGTCACAAATCAAAATATAAGTTGGTCAAACATTTTGAATTGAGATATTTGTTATTATTATTTCTAACTCTTACAATGTTGCTCTGGGGCACACTGGGTAAGCAACAAATACTTTTATCCTTTAATTATTAAAAAAGAGGAAATTGACCATTCCTTTAGTAAATGGTTATAACTAAATGAGTTTTTCTAAAGGGAAAACCTCATTCAATTGCACATTAAAATACCTGTGGACACACCTTAAAGTATTATTTCCCATTTCTTATCAGTAGGCTATTTGATGTAAACTTACATTTTATATTAACTATAATTTTAATCAAATACTATCAGAACTCCAATGGCATATCTTTAATTCTTTATTCGTTTATAATACAGTAAATTTTTTACCATTGCAAAGGGTTTAATATTTATTAAAATTTTTAATATCATTCCGAAAAGATTATGTAGAGAAAATAATCTTAACAAAAGCTTCCCATCAAAGAACACTCATGGATAGTATTCCACAAGCAAGAAATTTTTAGATTGCCAAATTGAAACTTGCATGAGCAAAAGGTTTTCAGCGTGGGAATTAAAACCTGGGTCTTCAACATGGGAATGCAACTAATGCGCTACTCAGAAATGGCAGATAGGAAAATACCACAGCAGTATATTTGTTCGAAGGGATAAAGCATGATGGTTTCAGATGCTGCAATGATGCCTTATGGTGCATGGTAAACAAAAGGTGAACAATTGATGATATCTCTACTCCCAAAGTTCATGTGAATCTCTCATTTTGGGAGCATAGAGCAGAGTCTTTGGTTTTTCAAACAAGTTATTTATAGAATTCTTCAATTCTAAAAATAACCTGTTCTGAATGCAAGCATACGAGGGTAATCCCAGAAGTACCCGACCCAACAAAGAAAACACAAAAATTTTGGAAAAAATGTATTTTATTTTCAAGATAACCTCCTTTCAGCTCTATACACTTTTTCTTGTGATGTTCAATAAGTTCAATACCCTTTTTATAATAAGAAATGCCTTGTTCCTCAAAATAGCCATAAACTGCCAACATTACTTCTTCACAGCTGGAAAATCATTGACCACAGAGCCATTTTTCAAGTTTACGGACAGAAAATAATCCAAGTGGGCTAAATCTAGCAGTATTTGCAGCAGTCAATATTCTGATGAAAATCATGCAAAATAACAAAGTGGTTACCTTTTTTATGGTATTTACCATTTTTTAGTTGACTTTTTCCCTGAATTTCTCCAACCATAATTTTTTCTGATTCTCTCTCAAATGTTCCGCTAAACTTTTCCTTTTGAATTCCCTGACCGCTTTCCGAAATTCATTCTTGGCATTCGCCCTAGACATCTTGTAATCATAAGTGATCTCATTATTTATGTCGCTAGAGATATAATCCCTAATATTTTTCATCATGGCGTCACATAGCCTTTGTCGTCGTTATGCCTTTCTAACATCCACGTTGTACCATGTAGGTTCCGTGTTCTTTTATACATTTACTGGTCCCGTAGCGAGACGATTCCCCTTCATTCACCCCGGAGACAACCAGGCACATCTCAAGCACTCACTCCCAGGGCCAAAGTATACCATGGATACTCCGGCGAGCTACGTCAAATCATACTCAATCCCTCTCTGGCTGTTGGTGCTGGCAGCTCGAGGCTCTGCCGGCTGGGTCCCACCGGGATCCCTAAATCTCTTCCAATTTTCCATGCCTAGGACATTGGAGAACCCAGAGACCTGGCAACCCCTTGGAGCCCGGAGTTTTATCCCTTTTGCCTCCCTCCATATTTTCTCTATCTCTAGCTCTATCTATCTAGCTCTAACCGCCACTCGTCGAGCGGCAATTCAGGTCGCTTGGGAAGGCTGCCCCATCACTGCTGGAAGCCTGTTTTCTGACGTACTGTTGGTTGCCTGTTTCCAGGCGCTACCCGAGTCTCTACGCGTGGGGATTGGCATATAGGATTCCGAGCCTCTCCTCCCACACTGAAACGGTCCTCAGCTCCTTAAGACTTTAAGCGATGAAATAAAAGCGTCCTGCATTGAACGGTAAATTAAAGTGACAATTTTTCTTCGCCGATACCACGATGTGTGCCTGGAAATATTTCGTTGTCTAACAATTTCCGTTTTCGTGAAAATAATCACGTCCATATCTCAATAGACAAATACACGTTAGCATATGGACACCAATCTACAACTGTTCTTTTAAATTTATGGCTAAACACCAATGAGTTTGGCAATCCGTCAACATAAACTTCGATTCCTTCGTCCTTAGTATTGCGTTTTGATATAATTTCATTCAAAGTTGAAGGCATGTTTGCTAATATGTAGTGGAAAATGCAAATACATATTTGCAAATGCCCCGACAATGAATATGTCACACAGACCTGTATTTCTCAAGCGCGAGGAATTTTATTTATGCGATCGGACCTATTCGGAGATTTGCTAAGGACACAATCGCAGGACATTTACAATAATTTTTATCCAAGTTAATGCGTCTTAAGTAAATTACTTTTTGTGGGTAAAATGATTACATTTTCAAAAGAAAACTTATTAGCAGTTGTCTTTAAAATGCATGTGAACATTTTGGTACACTAATATCACTAGGTTATGAAATACGTGTGCCATCCATCAAATCCTTAGATCGATCAAGTAAATTAATTGATAATATGCGCACATCAAATATAGGAATGTAGACAAGAGAAAACGAAGCTTAATCACCTACAAAATCATGAAAATATGAACTATGGTGCTTCTAATTACTGAAAAAAAGGTTTTAAAACTCTGATCGTGATTAATGGACGTTATTAATTACTGCCCAAGTAGAAAGTAACGTAGTTTAGGAAAAGAAAAGCAAATTAGATATTAAAAGCATACCAAACACACACATTTCTGAAATCCACATGATATTCCCAACTGTCAGGAGCTAGAAAATTCCTCGTGTAAACTGACCCGAAGGTAGTCTAATACTGAAACAGCTAAGGTTGTGGAAGATACGAGCATGTCCCGTCTGCCACCCAGAGGGAGAATTCGGGCATTACTCAATTGCTTTTTGAGTTGGTCGGCAAGTACGAGGGCCATCCGGAAAGTAGTACCCGTTCGTGCCGCATGAAGTGCTGACGACGCGAGTAGCCGCTGGACGAGGTCGGATAGCTTCAGTGGCTTGTCTGCCTTCTCTGAGCCAAGTTGCGTGACGCTAGCATTGCCTGTGTTGTTTCTGTGATTGTTTACAATGTTTAAAAAAATTGAGAACGCCGCCAGTTGTGAAGTGAGGGCAGTGATTAAATTCCTCAATGCAAGAAACGTTCGCCCATGTGATATTCATCGCCAATTAAAGGAGGTGTATGGAGACAATGTAATGGACGAGTCGTCTGTTCGGCGGTGGTGTCGCAACTTCAACATGGGGAGGGGGAACACACACGACGATGAGCGTTCGGGGAGACCGTCTGTCATTACAGACCAACTGGTGAGCTCAGTTGACGAATTCGTGAGGAACGATCGGCGCGTCACAATTGATGACATCTGTGAGCATTTTCCCAATGTTTCTCGAACAATTGTTCATGAAATTGTTAAACACCATCTGCATTATGCAAAAATTTGTGCAAGATGGGTCCCTCGCATGCTTACAGATGAGCACAAAACCAAGCGTATGGCTGCAGCACTGACGTTTTTGGGACGTTATTCTGATGAAGGAGACTCTTTCTTGACTCGCATAATTACTGGTGACGAAACATGGGTTTGTTATGCATCACCTGAGAGTAAACGACAGTCAATGGAGTGGCATCATGCTCATTCACCAAACAAACCAAAAAAATTCAAGACAGTTCTGTCCACCAGGAAACTCATGGCAACCATTTTCTGGGATCGACGAGGTGTATTGCTTATTGATTTTATGGCCCGTGGAGACACTATTAATGCCAATGCGTATTGTGAAACATTAAAGAAATTACGGCGGGCAATACAAAATCGGCGGCGAGGTCTATTGTCTACTGGTGTCATTCTCGTTCATGACAATGCCAGGCCTCATGCAGCTGGGATAACACAAAAACTTTTGCAGCAATTCAAATGGGAAACTTTCGACCATCCACCGTATAGCCCGGACTTGGCCCCTTCAGATTTTCATCTCTTTACAAAGCTTAAAGACTTTTTGGCAGGAAAAAGATTTGACAGCGATGAAGAATTTTCTCGTATTTTCGGTGCCAACTTTGCACGGTGCAAGCGGTGCATCCAGAAAGAGGAAATTAATCAGTCAGAGCACTAATCGTCGATCAGATGGTGGTCCACTCGTTGAAAGATTTCATCGGTCTGGATACTGGAGCTGCCACTCGCCTCTACATAATTCACACTTGTGCCGCCATTTTGGAAGTCTCAACACCATTTAGGTCTAACTTTTCCTTCACTCATTACTGTAGTTTCATAAACTAGGCACAAATGCCGATGAATACGGGCGGCTGATAATCCTTTTGCACGCAAAAGCAGAATCACATCAAGCACTTCGCAACTGGTGGGAGCAATGATTTTCGCGGATATCTTCATTCGCCGGCAGACTAATGAATCAAAAAAATAACTTGATCATTATTCCATCTCTAAAGAGCACTGCTTGGCCGTCGGAACACTCTATCAGTTTCTGGGCACCTCCCTTACCTTTCCCACGAAGAGATTCCACGGTAGTTCTGTTCGGGTGAATGAGATTTGTAAGGGTTAAGGCGTTTATGCATACCCAAGCAAGAGAGTGATTGGTGGGGCACTAGCGCAGGGAGAAATCTCTCGCAAGCTCTGGGTGGTTGAGTTCTTGTAACTAGCAATCTAATCAAGCTATTTAGTATATCCAAACTAGAGAGTGCGTGATTAATTTAGATTTATTTTATTACGTATGAATAATGCAAGGAGAAATCACTCACAATTCCTGTCTGGGTCAGTGCTTGATAAGGGCAAGGGTCAATGTAAACCTTAGCCAGACGTTTTTACTATCGTATTTTGATTTAATCGTTTGTTCTGTTCTAAACCCCTACATCATTTTATTTTTAAATTTATTTTGATTATTTATTTTTCCTATCTAATTTCCCTCACCATGTCCTTTTACCACGTTTCAGAGTACGACTGGGGTTGATTCTTCCCATAATAATTACTTCAGTAGCTTCGGAAACAACCAACAGATGGCGTTTCATACGTGTAACCTTGTACAGACACGCCCATATTTATAAGAAACCGCTATCACTTTTGAAACGGCCTCCGTAATTCACTTATACACGTTGGGGTTGTGGTTAGACAGCACTACGATACAAGTTTAATTCATAGCCTCTCCGGAGAATAATTACATGTTCTGTCCCTTCTGCATAGCATAGTTTCTTACCATATTTTAATTAATAGTCATTAAAAATTAACTTAAACATGTCAAGAGCAGAATAAACTTATTGAATTTTTTATATTATTAAAGCTTTATTTAAATATAACCTCAGAGTATACCTATGTATGAGGTATTTGTCATCCTCTAAAATATTTCATGTTTGGTAATACAGGAAAGAACGGTTGGCGGTAGAACGGTAGTTGTGCTCTTTCCAATGGTACCAAACTTGCATATGATCAAACATAGGCTGGGCATTGATGGGTTCAAGTCCATGACAGGCGGGGAGAATATTAGGTAGGCGGTGAGGTAGAAGAAATGGAATTGGGTTTCTTGATTTCGACTTTGGAATTGGAGTTGAAGGCTGATAGAAAGCACTGAATGAAGAAATAACATAGGGCAGGAAGAAGTTCACGAAATGTATGTTACATAATCGTTATTATGGACCATGCAAAACAACTTCAGGCAGATTATTTTTAATTAGTTTTTTGGAGCATTTAACAGCTATTTTCTACACCAAATAATGTTTTACGTCCATGGCCATGTAGAGGGCAATAAAACTGACTTCTTGCTTCCAGAAATTTATTATGTTTTCTATAAAGTTGGTATAATAGATAACCTCCAATACACTCAATTGAACGATAAACTCAGAGATGGTGTTGTTTTTTATCCTGTGCAGGGTTAAAAATTGTTCATTACCTCGTTCTTATTTTAAAGTAATCTTCAGCCGATATCATGGCAATATGAAATTTTAATGCTTTACATAAGAAGTCTAAGTGCGTTCAATTTGCAATTATAAAACTTTTTTAATGATTGTGCCGGCTATAACCGTAGTATTTCAGTCAATTACTCATTTCTCCAATGGATCCGACTGTCTCGGGTATGTGGGTTCGCTCATTCGTGAGTCCATCAACTGTACCTCTGGAAAAACATTTCAATATTCAAAACTGACATTGGGGTAAGATAATCTGGTTTTATTCTGCATGACACGTAGAATCTGGGGAATTAGGAGCATACGATGGATGTTTATCCTAGCATATTTCAGCAAAGTCTAAGTCTCAAACGACTCCTTTCTTAAGTACATTATTATTTATGTGTCCACAGAAGCACGAAGCACCGCAAAGAAAATCGCACACCGTATGATTTGAAGAAAATGATACTCGTATACTTAAGAGAGAGAGAGAAAAAAGGAGCTAATTCTTGAGAAAATAAGACCGCACATGTTCACCGAGCTATCCGGGCGTGGCAGCAAATAATGGAGAACTCCGGGAGGAGTGAGCGACTGTAACTCAACTTTCGATTTAATGGCAAATAATGAGAAGCTAAATAAAGACACAAAAGTGCCCACCGCTAAAGTCACTCCGAACTCTCCCGCTGATCGAAGACTTACTTGATGGCAAACCTGAGACCAAAGTAATCAATGTTAGAATGTGAAATAAGACACAAATCAAAGGCTAAAACAGGCGACCCATAGCGTCAATATATAGTACTAATTGAATATTTAAAAAAATAGAACATTGTCGTTTGAAGTCGAAGCAAATTCTTAGGAACGTAAAAGTTCACGATGGATGTATTTAAGGCTCTTTTTCCACTTCTCTTGTTGAGCAAAGTTCTTGGTATTTTTCCAGGGCCAATTAAAATATATGAATCAGGAAAAGAGAAATCCAGCTACAGTAAAGTACTTTCACACTTCTACACGCTCATAGTCTTTTTAATTCTAGTTTCGATTGTCGTACACGTGGAAATGAAACACTTCACGGTATTAGAGGGCATTTTGGCAAATAGCCGCGAGGTATTCGTCTTGAAAGTGATATTATTCAAAATAAGCTGCAACGTATTCACGTGCTGGATTTCCTACTTCATCGTCGTTTTTAAATCCAATTCGCTGTCAAGCCTGATTTCTGGTCTGGCCAAGTTTGATTTGGAAATGCATTTGTGCCGTAAATTTTACAGTACAACTCAAATTGCGGTCACATTCCAAATGTCTGTAGCCGGTTTAAATGTCCTTCTGCTATCAGTGCCTTTCGACAGCCCTCATAACACGGAGAATGGAAACTGGTACGCTGCTCATGACGACATCGTGTGTCTCGTTGTGAAATTGTCCATGACAAGTCTGGTGCTCAACCTCTTCCTCTTGTATCGATCCAGATACCATGCCCTTAATGAGAAAATACGCACTACAGTTGACCAGAGTCGCTTCAATTGCGAGTGGGCCTTTGGCGCAAATGGCGACGGGGACGACAAGATGGCTCGCACATCCGAGTCAATCAGCAGATTTTCCGCTTTGCAGCATCGTCTGTTCGTTCTTTTAACTGACACTAATGCGATGTTTTCGGAAGTAATTTTGCTTCATTTTGTCGCAACATTTGTCGAAATAACATCGTTGACCTTCATTTCGGTGGTTTTCTTCGACGGAGAGGTCCCTATGTCCACGAAAATTATAATGATCTTCCGCTTGCTGTTTGTCGTTACGTGGGCTACTGCAATACCAGTCACGTGCGGATGTGTTAAACGCATGGTAAGTGGGTTCCCATAACATTCTTTCGTTAGCCATATTTATTAAAGTTGACTCCTCTGCGGACGTTTCCCCCTTTCTTACAGAATTAATTTCTTTCATGACTAACATTAAAAGCTTGAGCGTGCTAGAATTTATTTAAGTAAAGAGAGAGATACTATACTAAACAATCTTTGTTCTGATTATTAGAAGCTACACTGTTGTTAACGATTAGGCTTGCTTTATGGAAGTGTTAGCCTTTTATGTGTTTTCCTATCCCATTTCCTTATACCTATTTCTATGTTTGAATGAATATATATATATATATATATATATATATATATATATATATATATATATATATATATAAATTCACTGATAGTCATAACAAACACAGAAACCAAAACACACAAAAGAGGGACTCACCGGTTCTCGAAACCACCTTTCTCAAGAGGAATTAGGAACAGAACTCCAGTTCCAGTAGAACTGTTCCGTCGAACAGTTCTGTTCCTAATTCCTCTTGAGAAAGGTGGTTGGACCACCGAAAATTCGAGAACCAGTGAGTCCCTCTTTTGTGTGTTTTGGTTTCTGTGTTTGTTATGACTATCAGTGAATTTACATTACACGTTTGTGGGTTTTCCAAAAAAGTGTATATATATATATATACATATACACACACACACACACACACACATATATATATATATATATATATATATATATATATATATATATATATATATATATACTATATACACACATACTTTACACATATATATGTTTTTATATACACAAGCACATATATATAGATATTTATATATATAAACCATAAACACAGTAACCAACCCGAAGGTCGGTATAGTAGGTGATGGTAGAGCTCACCTATGTACTAAACCCGACGGCGTGTGAATATTCACACATCAGGGTTGGGGGGCTAGTTCCTTTCCCTGTGCCGTTTATATATACATATATTTATACACACACACACACACACGTATACACTCACACACGGTGTGTGTTAAAAAAATGATGATAATTTTAATTTTTCGTACAATAATATTGATTTATTCTCATAAATTGATATAATAAGGGGGGGGGAAACTCCAAACGGCCGTCAACAACAGTCGCAACTCTCGTCAGACTAATTGCTGTGTTGGTTTTTCGCGGGAACAACAAAAGAGACCAAAACACAACCTCTCAACCAAGAATACCCTCCGTGGTGGTTTACGGGAAATTAATCCACGTCAGGGACCACACACACGCGTATTCGACGCTTATCTTCGTCTGCGCTCTTTGTTTTCAGATTCTCCAAGAAGTTGTGCCCTTTTGAGAGTGTGTATGTGTGCGCGCGTTTATCAAGTGCTAGTGTGTGTTAATGGTCTGTGCTCGTCCTTCATGGATAGGCACAGAGTGTGTACTTGTAGATCATCCCGGTACCTTAAACGGGGTCTTCCCTACAGCCTCGTGAAGGGTTACTTTTCCACCTAGAATCTTTAACGGGGTCCCACAGCCTCGTGAAGGATTCCAGACAGGATAGTGTGTTTGTGGCTGTGTGTGGTCCCTGGCGTTGATTAATTTTCCGTAAACCACCACAGAGCGTATTCTTGGTTGAGAGGTTGTGTTTTGGTCTCTTTCTTGGTTCCCGCGAAAAACCAACACAGCAATTAGTCTGACGAGAGTTGTGACTGTTGTTTACGGCCGTTTGGAGTTTTTTTCCCCCTTATTATTTTAACCTGAGGCCGTAGAGCTCTTTATTTCTTTCCTTGTACATTGATGTTGTCACCTTCAAAGCAGACCCTATTGGAGATTATGCACTTGTGCCAGCGCTTCTTCCAATCCCCGAAACACTTCTCATACTCGATCTTTGAGATAGTCTTTAGTTCTTTCAGCGATGCGCTTTTAATGTCATCTACGGCTGTATAACGACGGCCCTTCAAGGTTCTCTTAATTTTTGGAAATAGGAAAAAGTCAAACGGAGTCATATCTGGTGAATATGGAGGCTAGGACATCGTTACGTTATTGTTTTTGGCCAAAAACTCACGAACAAGCAATGAAGTGTGAGCTGGTGCATAATCGTGGTGCAAAAGCCATGAATTGTTTTTCCACAAATCCGGGCGTTTTTTCGAATTCTTTTTTCATCATCATATCCATAAACCCATGTTTCGTCACCTGTTATAATAGGTACGTTTCACTAATTCTGCATCGTCGTTTACTTTATTTAGTGACTCTTGAGCAACTTCCATTCGCCGCTGTTTGTGTTCAAAATTCGACTATTTTGGAACGAATTTTGCTGCCACGAGTTTCATACCCAAAAAATTGGAAAAAATGTAATGACATGATCCAATAGATATGCCAACATCGTCAGTGACCTCTCTAATTGTGATTCGGCGATCGTTCATAACCATTTCTGTCACTTTTTCCACGTTTTCATCGATTGTTGATGTGCTGGAACGTCCAGGGCGTTCGTCATCTTCAAGGTTTTCACGGCCTTCTTGGAAACGCCTATACCACTCGTAAACTCTTGATTTACTCATAGCAGACTCACCATAGCCCTTTGTTAACATTTCACACACTTTGTTACACTTATTTCAGTTTTTACGCAAAATTTGATACAAATTCTTTGATCCATTTCTTTTAACAAACGAAAATCGCTCAAAGCTCGAAAAATAAAATCGAAAAACTCATAAAATACGTCTAACCTTAGTGGCTGTCACAGACAAAGTCCCCAAGGAACGGCTGAAAGTTTTTCCTACTTCTGGGGCATGTATACCAACATAATAAAAAAGTCTGACAATCGGGCTCTCCAAGCCCGCGAAATGAAATAAATTGTCGTTATTTTTTTAACACACCTCGTGTGTGTGTATATATATATTCTTTTTTGGTAATCTACCGGTTAAGGTAGGTTTTTGGATGGACACAACTATCAAATAAACATTTTGTAACTCCAAAAAAAACCCAATCCAGCAACCTAATCTACGTCAGGTCCCTCTTCATCTCAGTGTACTTCTTTCCTCCCTTCATCCCGTCCAAATTCCCTATCCTGTTCCTGCCCTTTCCTTGCTTGCCCAAAATTCTCCCCTCTATTACCTTCTTCAACACTCCACTACCGCTCAATTCGCCTTTCATCCATTTTTCCTGCCTCCATAGGATTTCTCTCAACAAACCCCTCTCCTCACCCACCATCTCCAGTTTTTCCTCATTCGTTCGTCGTTCTACATAGGCAAATGCATTACCCTGATATCCATTCGAATGAAAAATCACCGCAACTCCTGTAATTCTGCTTCACTCTCTTCTCTTCCTATACCTTTACACGCAAGTTCATACAACCTATCATTCGACGAATGCTTTTCCCTAACAGTTCTAAAATCCCTACCCGATTCAGCCACCAATATAGAGGTGAGAACTTGCGAAACCGCATACATCCTATGTTTCAGATCCTTTAAAATTCCCACCCTTAACCGCCATTTTTAATTTCCTTCCCAACAGTCCCTAAACCTTCCGCCCCCCCCTCCCCTCCCCAGGCACTCTTCCCTCAAAACCTCTCAGTCTGACCTGAAGAAGGCCTCGGAGTAGGCCGAAAGCTCAAATCATCTACAGTGTGAGTGTCCTTTTACGTGTTATCTGTTTTATTCTGTGTTATATTGAGCCGTCCAAAAGTTATATATATATATATATATATATATATATATATATATATATATATATATATATATATATATATATATATATATATACATATACACACATATATAAACACTTGTAAATGGTATGATAAATATTTACATATTTATTATATCATTTACATATATTATATTATTATTATCTAATATACCTCTGTGATTGTTCCTCCTCTAATTTTTAGGCGGATGAAACAGGAGTGATTGTCTCAGAAGCCATTTTAAAAATTAGGAATAAACAATTAAAACGTAAGGTACGTTTCGTAATTTTAAAATCCCATTATTTATACCAAGAGATTTTGGTTCATTTAAACAGTAGTCACAAAAATGTCATTAAAGAGGTTTTAGGTCAGTATAATAGCCCAAGTTTTCTCACGTGATGGAAAGAGTGGTGGTGGCACTGGTTACCATGGTGGTGTTGATGTTCAGGGCATTAACTCCTTGTTCATTAGTAAGATACGTATATTTGACGATGATGCAGTGGTCTGCAGAGATATATAGAGTTAATCCTGAGGACAAGACACCTTTAGCAGATGATCTATGTGCTATAAAATGTTGGTGCAACACTAAGTAATTGGAATTGAACTTAAAAGCGTGCTCAGTTATTAGTTTTTGGAACTCCCTCCTGAACACCTGCTGCATCAGGAATACCGCCATAGAAACTACAAACTCGATTGAATACTTAGGCACTATCCTCACTCATGATCTCTCCTGGATGAAACATATGCATGGAATATGTGGACACGCTAACAAGATATTAGGAATTATTAGAAGAGAATTTGGAAAATATTACGAGAAGATCAAAGATCAATGTTTTCTTCTGCTGGTTAGGCCTCATTTAGAATATGCTGCTATTGTATGCCCAGGAAGATTGTATATGCTATGAAAAAAGTATATCCTAGAATCAGGTAGGAAAAATATTTGAGTATCTCTTCAACAAAATAATTATATACAATAAATATGCAACAAGTTATTAACTTACTATCCCCTTTAACAATATGGATTTAGAAAAGGAAAGTTAACAGAGCAGACAGTTTTCAATGCAGTTGACACAATCATACGACAAATTAACTCCAAGCAAAAAGTAATGAATGTATTCCTTCACTTGTCCAGAGCATTTGATATGGTTGAGCGCTATAAACTCCTGCACATATGTGATCTAATGGGTATTAGAGGCACAACAGTGATTGAGAACATACTTAAAAAATTGTCAACAAAGGGTAGCGGTCCAGAAGAACAGGAATACCTTCCTCTCTTTACCATTAGGTGCTGATTAAGGCATTTTTCAAGGATCAGTCTTGGGCCCAACTCTATTTATCATTTATATAAATGAACTACCTAGAAAATTACGTGTTAATCCTCTCAGTAACCGTGTCTTGTTTGCAGATGATGTGAGCATTGTGCTGTATCAGAAATCTTTTTAAGATATGGTGACTTTAGATGTATCCATTATTCATGATGTGCCAATGGTGCTATGGGAATGATCTTATTCTTAATGAAAATAAAGCTCAGGCCATGATATTGTTTGCAAAAACCCACCATTCTGATAAAAGTACTTTTCAACCTTTGACAAGTAACTGTAATGTTATTAATGACTATAAATTTTTGGGAATACATCTTGATAAATACCTGAAATGGGACATGTTGAATTTTATATTGTGCACATAATTATCCACATATGTGTAATTTGATTTTTTCTGGCTAGTAATTATTAAGTTACTGTACTTCTTGATGTATCCTATATGATTACACAATGTATGATGTTCTGTACCATACTATGTATTTGTCAATTGGGTAAATAAATTATTATTACTATATGAGATCCTCACAAGTTGAATTGATTGCTGAATAGGATCCCGTTCAACATAGAGGAGCAAGATTTGTAATACTTTGTTATGATAAAGTGAGTACTGTATCAAAATTATGAAAGGAACTAGGTCAGGAATCACTCATGAAGGGAAGGTTAAACTACAGATTAATTCTCTTGCTTACTTTGGAAGGAGCTGTCTTTAGCGATGATGATCAAAATGTTTTATTAGCCCTATCGCACTATGGTAGGAGAGATCATGTAAATTAAATTAGAGATATTAAGTGTAGATTAGATAGATTTAAGATTTCATTTTTCCTACAAATGGCAAGGGGTTAGAATAATGTTTAATATATAATTAATAAAGTCTCGTAAACAAGTCTAGACAATGGTAGTTGAAATAACTTATTTTCTTTCTAAGTTGAGATTATTCTCACATCAACTGCTTCACACCAAAGTAGAGTTCACTGCATGTGGTTTCTTCAAGCTGGACGTCACATTACTTACTTCGGTAAGTGCCTTCTTGAAAGTTGTCCTCTACATGGAGAGTGAAATGATGGAAAAAAGTAGCATGTTTCACAGCATACATATTCTCTGTATTTCATAGTTATGTATATTCATGTTTGTTTTGTTGTAGCCAATGCTGCAGCTTTGAACATCTTCATTTTTCTCTTTATTTTCATATGGTGACCTACATTTTTTGCATAACCAGGGCACTGTTTTGCTTATAATAGTTATTCATTGAAATTGGTTATCAATATCATGAGAAATACATAGAAGACCAAAACATCCTCCATGTTGCACAGATTACAATCTTCAAATGACTAACAGTACTTCCGTCTACCAAACTATTAATATTGAATTTTGGTTCTCACTAGGTGACGGCAGCAATTCTCACCAATTTGGTGATATTAGTCCAATTCCAGTACTCTCATACCACTCTGGATGACCCCACATACAACTGCACTATGGATTACACGACGGACTACACTAGTAATAGTTTTGAAAATACAACGATTAACCCAATTTGAATGTATAAATTATGTACAATAGGCCTGAAGAACATTCTCTAAGCCTAGTGTAAGTAATGTTAATTGAACCACCAAAGAAATGATTTTACTTAAAATTTCTTAAATAAATAAAATTGTGAAGACAAACAAATATTACTGGATATTTTTATTCTTTTAATTCAAATTTTCAACGTATTATACTTTAGATGCTGTTTTTTTCCATTGTCTTAAGTACTGATTAGTGGAAAGTATGGATCCTACGTCCTATTTCTTACTTCTTAAATTGCGAAAGGAATTAGTTTCTTTAGAATATACTGATGGCACAGGATAGAAAAATCAGCTGAGTCACTGCTGATGAGGTTAATAACAAGTAATCAACAAAGGTATTACCATGTGGAAGAAAAGGGAAAACCACAGCATAAATAATCCTTGTAGATGGAAACCTTGTATTCATGCAGATGAATCCCTTCTGGTGAAATAGGGTAAGATAGCCTTTGAATTGGATATCTGAATGTAGACTATTGAAAGGGCAAAGTGAAAATTACTAAATTTCAGTTGGAGACATGGAGAGTGGGAACATTTGAGATAACTGAAAAGTGGGAAAATTAGCAAAAAAACAAGAAAATCAGGTAATCGTTTCAGGCTGGAATAAGTGATATTATTTTAATCTTGAGTCGACAATGAAGACAACACTGATTCAACATTAAATATCGTTGAATCCAAACATAATTTCTCCACAGTATAGTTCCATCATGTGAATGATAATGCAGTGGTGCAACGAAACTGTGATCGAGTTGAATAAAGTTTAATGAATGATTATCAGTGCTGTTCTTTGCTATCCTGTCGGAATAAGATGAAAAGGATGGAGTTGGAAAGACTCGGATTGAGGGAAATGGGTTGGAGTTGCGACCTCATGAGCAAAGGATATAGTGTTACACTTAGGAGACGACAGCAGTGTTTGACACCATATTGAGGAATATATGGAAACGATAATTGAAAGCTAAGGAAGGCAACGGGAAACCACCTCAATTATCATTCCAAGGAATATAATGGTGGACACAATAAAGAATATGAGTCCTGGCAACTGCGGGACTCGGCCCAATTGGACGTGTGTGTGTGAAACCTTGCTTCCCCCGGCAGTGGGGGAGGCAAGGCTTCCGCGGTCGTCATCCCACGAAACCTTTGCAGGGGAAAACATACAGGGGCAAGGCAGAAGACACAGAGGAAGAAGACCAATGTAGTTGGAATAGGGACTAGGATGGTTAAAAGAATGTTGACGAAAGGAAAATTAGAGAATATTAAGGGAAAGATGAAAAGAGGTAATATAGATGTTTTAGGTCTGTGGGAGGTGAGATGGAAGGATAGCAGGGATTACTGGAGTGATAACTATAGAATAATATACAGCGGCGGGGACGAGAGCCAAAGAGGGGTTGCCATAACATTAAATAAAGAGGTAGGTAGAATCGTAGTGAACATAGAGCAAGCGACAGATAGAATTTTACTCGTAGAGATTAAAGCAGAACCGACGAACTTGGTCATTGTTCAGGTACACATGCCACCGAGCAACCACAAGGAGGAAGAAGTCGATAGGATGCATGATGAGTTAGAGGATATCATCGCGAGTGTTCCTGCAGGGAAACATTTGATAGTGATGGGGGATTGGAATGCGACGGTAGGCGAAGGAAGAGAGGGTGGTGAGGTGGAGGGTGATGAGATTGGGATGACGTGAGGTTTAAGCACGAGGAATGACCGCGAAGAGAAAGCAATTGAGTTCTGCAGGAAACAAGGGTTATTCATCACCAACGATTGGTTTAAACGTCACAAAAGGCGTAGGTATGCATGGAAAATGACAGATGACTCAGAAAGGTATTAGATAGATTATATTCTGGTTAGGCAGAGGTTTAGGGACAGTGTGATAAATTCGCACAGTTTCCCGGGAGCGGATGCAGACTCTGACCACAATTAAGTTGTTTTGACATGAAGCGTCCTTTTCAAAAAGATAAGGCCAGGGCGGCGGGTTAGGAAATGGAATGTAGAAGCATTAAATGCATTGACAAGGAAGGAGTATCAGCAGGCCGTAGAGAAAATCATGGATGATGGTAAAGAGCGCAATGCGAGTATATGGAAAGTTTACAGAGGAAGGGTGAAATTGGTGCAATATACAGCAAAGTTAAGTTATTATCGGAAAGTAAGAAGGCAAGATCTGTGCTAACAGATAAGTGGGGTAAGATAATATTTGAACCAGAAAAAATCCAAGAGAGATGGAAGGAATATATAGAAACACTGTACGGTAAAGAACTTAGGCCGACAAGGTTAGACATAGAAAAGGAACATGACGTAGAAGAAGATAGCTTAGGTCCAGGCATCCTCGACGATGAAATAGAAAGGGCATTAAGGGAGATGAAAGCAAATAAGGCCGTGTGGGGTAGACAACATTCGTGCAGAACTATTGAAATGTTTAGAAAAAAATGGGAGGAAGATCAATTATGGACTTATTCGTAGTATCAATTAGGAAGGAATCTAGCCGGAAGATTTTGAGAGATCTGTGGTAGTTCCTATTCCGAAAAAAGGTAAAGGCTACATCATGTTAGGATCACCAAACAATAAGCTTGATATCCCACGCAGCTAAAGTTATTCTCAGGATCATCAACAAAAGGATAGAGGGTAAGACAAATGATAACTTAGGGGATGATCAGTTTAGGTTTAGGAAGGGTAGAGGTACGCTTGTTGCCATTACAATAATATGATCGTTAATCGAGAGGAATTTAGTATAAAATCAGGCGGTGTTTCCTTTTTCGCAGATTTCGAAAAAGCATTTGATAGAGTGCTTTCGAAAAACTAATGAGTATATTGCAGAAAATAGGAATAGATTGGAGGGACAGGAGGTTCATCCGTGTACACGTTTCAAATTGCTCAGGTGCGAATGGGGAACGGAGAGTCCGTATGGGCGGTGTTAGGAAGAGGTGTAAGGCAGAGTCGTCCATTATCACCGGTACTGTTCAACGTATAATAGGAGGAAATAATTAAAGGGTCATAGAAAGAACTGGAGGTAGGAATGAAAGTCGGAGGGGAATTGGTAAAATCGGTTATGTTTGCTGATGACCAAGCATTAGTTGCTCAGTCAGCCAAGGGGTTGCAAGCATTGCTGAGTGAATTGGAGGTTCAGTGCGATAAATATGGGATGAGAATCAATATTAATAAAACAAAGGTTATGCGATTTTCCAGAAATAAAAAGGCTAACCTAAACATTAAAATAGGAGGGGGAAAATAGAGCAGGTGGAGCAGTTTACGTATCTCGGAAGTGTTTTGGACCAATACGGTCAAAGTAGTAGGGATGTAAGGAGAAGAATTGCGCTAGGCAAGGAGGCTTTCTCGAGAAGGAGGGAGTTGATGACGGGGACGTTGAGTAGGGATGTTAAGGCAAGACTCGTAAAAAACTCTGATATGGAGCGTAGCTATGTACGGGGCGGAAACGTATTCGCTGAAACACGTGGACAGACGTAGATTGGAGGCTTTTGAAATGTGGGTGTGGAGAAGAATGGAGAAGGTGAAATGGACCGAAAGGAAAACAAATGAGGAAGTACTTGAGATGGTGGGTGAGGAGAGGGGTTTGTTGAGAGAAATCCTATGGAGGCAGGAAAAATGGATGAAAGGCGTATTGAGCGGTTGTGGAATGAAGAAGGTAATAGAGGGGAGAAGTTTGGGCAAGCAAGGAAAGGGCAAGAACAGGATAGGGATGTCGGACAGGAAGAATGGAGGAAGGAAGTACACAGAGATGAAGATGGACCTGATGTGAAGTGGGTTGCTGGATTGTTTTTTGTTTAGAGTCACAAAATATTTATTTGGTAGTTGTGTCCATCGAAAAACGTAGGTTAGGTAGTGGAGTAGGTTGCCCTAACAACGATATTATAAGGTGTAAGTCAATTAGTGGCTCTAACAATACTAGGTTGCCAGAAGAGATTTTTCCAAGTACTTACACTGCTAATGAGACAAAAGAAAGAATTACTAATCAGAATATAGGCCGATCGCATACTAAGACATCAAATAGATTAAATAACATCCCCAGAAAGCAGACCGCAGAGAAGGTTTTAGACGAGGACATAATTTCCGTAGTAGTAGTTAACTGCCGAAGTTTAAAAAATAAAATACCGGAATTTCACCATCTCATTCATATCACAGAGTCGGATATCATTATAGGAACTGAAATTTAGTTAACAGATGACATCGCAGACAGCAAAATATTTCCCAAGTCCTTCATAGTTTATAGAAACGACAGAAAGAATAGAGCCGG
This sequence comes from Hetaerina titia, assembly GCA_037158775.1. NCBI lineage: Eukaryota > Metazoa > Arthropoda > Insecta > Odonata > Calopterygidae > Hetaerina > Hetaerina titia. The sequence goes on from CM073771.1 coordinate 5,741,288, forward strand.
AGGAGGAGTGTTTATTGTGGTTAAGAACTCTAACGTCAGTAGAGCCGAGTTATTTCCTGATAGCTGTATAGAAAGTGTATGGTGCTCAGTGAAAACACCCAGATCGAAAAGAATATATATCTGTGAGTATTATAGACCACCTCACGCTAGCATTAACTCAATACCAGACCTAGAAAAACAGATACAAAGCTTTACATCCCACAACAGTGAGCATAGCCTAATTATCGGAGGCGATTTTAATATTCCCGCAATAGATTGGGATTCGTACAGTTTAATAAATGGAGGTCAAGACAAGGATCTATGTGAGTCCCACTTATTTGCGTTCACCTCGAACTCCCTACATCAATTAGTCACTTCACCAAAGAGGGGAAATAACATTCTTGATCTGTTAGCCACAAATATACCCGAAAAGGTCTTAAATATAGAAGTTGTTGACGGAATCAGTGATCACAGGGCTGTAAACGCTAAATTTTCTCTAAGCGTAGATAAAGTTAACAAACCTAAGAGAAAGATTTATTTGTTCAATAAAGCTGACTATGCTGGCTTAAAATGTGAATTAAAACGTTATTTTTATATATTTGACGAATTAAGCAAAACTAGTAGTGTGGAGGTTACTTGGAATAATTTTCTTACAATAACACGTTCAGCAATACAGAGATTTATAACTAGTATATATATAAAAGAATTTGGAACCCCGATGGTACAACTCTGAAGTACGGAAATCTCTTAGGTGGCAAAGGGTGTGTCATGCCAGAATGAAAAATGCAGTTAAAGATTCCTCCCCTGATAAAATCAGCGAAACCATACAGAACTACAAAGCATCTAGATCCACTGCCAAGAAGGCCTTCCGGAAGGTGCTAGCGGAATTCAAAAGGAAAAAATTAGGCGAACATTTGAACGATAACCCAAAGATGTTTTGGTCCTACGTCAGGGAAGTGCAGGGAAAAAAGTCCACCGTAAACTCATTGAATAACGAAAAGGGGGATAAAGTAACGAGTAGTTTAGATAAAGCCAACATATTAAACTCATTCTTCCGGAGTGTTTTCAACACATGCTCACAGAATATACCCGAGTACCTTACGATAAAATTTCAGCAGTCAATGCAATCAATCAATTTTTCCACCCGCGGAATAGAATTACTCCTTAAAAACATAGACCCCAACAAATCTCCGGGACCTGATGAGATACCGGCGCGCGTGTATAAAGAACTGTCGGCTGAAATTGCCCCTTATCTTGATATAATATTTAAGAAATCATTAGCAGAAGAAAGCGTGCCAAACGGCTGGAAGGTAGCTTCTGTAACCCCCATATTTCAAAACGGATGCAGGGAGGACCCCATTAACTATAGGCCAATATCGCTAAACTCCATCTCCTGTAATATTCATGAACACGCCATTGTTAGTTCCATAATGAGGCACCTCGATAGCCAAGATTCATTGATTATTAACCAACACTGCTTACGTAAGGGTAGATCCTGCGAAACTCACTTTTTGTACATGATATATTGAACTCCGGTGAGAGTAATATTCCAGTTGATGCGATATTCCTAGATTTTAAGAAAGCTTTCGATAAAGTCCCTCATTGCAAATTACTCGCAAAATTGGAAACTTATGGAATACACGAGAGTATTATTAACTGGATTAAACAATTCTTAAGTGATCGTGTCCAAACAGTCGTCCTGGACGGTGTATCATCCGATACTGTCAAGGTCACGTCGGGTGTACCACAAGAAAGTGTCATAGGCCCCCTCCTATTCCTTAAATAATGTATAACATAAATGACCTCAGTACCGTAGTTAATAGAAATCTCCGTCTTTTCGCCGATGATGCAGTAATTTATGGGGACAAGTTGAAAAAAATGTCATAGTGGAAGAAAAGATAACCAACTTAATAAGTTAATGAAATTCAGAGCTGGGGTCCTTTATTACCCCGAAGGTCGCGACCTCTCTTTCTGCCGAGGTCACGCATCTGCTTGCAGTAAATTTTGTGAAGCTGATTTGACACAAGTTTCTGGAGCTACGTGCACATTAAATCAATCGAAGGATAAATTGAATAACTCTGAATACTAGTACTGGCATTCAGTTTGGAAGTTATATTTATTGCGCTAATAAGAATTAACGTTATGAGGAACACGATACCCTTTGACTAAGACCATTGAAGATTCAATGGTAAGGAAGTTATTCGTTTAGATGGAAACATGTGTGCACTCAAAAATGTATGAATATGCAGTCGCCAATAAGGCTCAGAAAATACTCTCGGCGAAGGAACTTTTAACTCTGTTCGTTATATGGAAGTAATTTACAATTATGGAATTGGGAGTTTATGTATGCAATTTATTTTATTGCAATATAAATTAATCACACTTGCACGTAATGTTTTTCTACAAATCTACACGTTTCCCTTTTTCCTTGTCGTGAATTTCCGTGGAAACTAACATTTCCGCGAAACGGCATTAAGTTGGAGGCTGGAATACATGGATCAATAGTGTAATAAACGCACTCTGATTTTTTTGAAGGAGAAATGGGACTTGCTTCCACATTAAAATATTACCATGAAAGGAAATCAGTAAAACGTAAGCTGGGAACCAGGAATCTTGTTGTCGAGAGTTTTATTCGAAAGTATGGGAAAATATATTTCCATACAAAGGAAAAGCTCATGGATTTTTCTGTCGTTTAGCAGTCCGTGGAGACCAATGCGAAGAGACTGTACGAGATGAACGTGTTTCAAGCGTTTTTTCCGTTGCTGGGCTTCAGCAGAATACTCGGTGTGCTACCAGTCCCTTACGAAACACTGAGATGGGGAAAGAATTACCGTTGCAAAGTGCAAATATTCCCACTCGTGCATAGCGCGACGGCATTCGCTGCATTGGCTGCGTTGGCCCTCCGCACGGACGTTGCTTATTTCCGCAGAGTATCGGCTAATTTAAAAACCCGTCGTGAAGACTACATTATGAAAGCTGTCTTTCTCAAAGTTATTTGCAGCATGGCTGCGAGTTTTATTTCATTCATAGTGATCGCCTGTAGGTCAAGAAGACTCATGCGGGTGCTCAGGAGGCTGGCTGATCTGGACTCACGTCTTTTTCATGACAAAAAATGGAACAGGGCAGCCCGGATTTTCATTATTTCGCACATGTCGACTCTTGGCCTTTGTCTTTTCGTGCTAGGCACTCTTTTGGATGATGAGCCACAGGCTCAAGGTCGTCAGCACTGGCTAGAAGTCCATGACAACATCTCGTGTAAAGTCATCAAAATAACCATACTTAGTCAAATATTTCACATTTCCCTTCTATTTCACAGCAGATATGACGCTCTAAACATTAATTTAGAAAATCTGGTAAAAATGAAACCGTCACATGTTCTCTGTGGCTCAAAATTCTCTTCGACAAAACCCGAGAGGTCGCGGCGTAATGGCAAAGATGTTCGAAAATTGTGCTACTTCCAGGATCGCCTTTTCACATTGATAAATGATTTTAATGCCATTTTCAATGAAGTGATTCTGCTACAGTTCATTGTGGCATACGTCGAGTTTATCCTATTATCTTATATGCTGATTTTTATCGACGGAAAAAGAGTGGAAAGCAGATCTTTAATCCGGATATACATTCATCTCACTTTGCATGCTAGCTGGGTTACTGCTATCGCAGCTTCTTGTGGCTGCATAAGAAAAAAGGTAAGACGGAGGTCAAAATACGTAAAATATAAAATTTAGCGAAAAGAATAAGGACTTGAGAACTTAAGATACAGCATATTTTTGTCCTACATCTTACGAAAAATTTAATTCAGTTCGAAGTCCCAATGCATTTTGGGACACCGAAGATGAAAATAATGAGTTCTCGTTCACCTGGAATCTCGACGTGCACTTGCAGTTTAGTGAAAATGGGAGCTTGGTGACACTTAATGTATCCGGCAATGTCCACTTTTATAAAATGTCAAGCAGCTGAACTGTGCATACTGTTTGTATCATCACATGTTTCTTTCCAATGTCTTCTTAATGGCTCTCGTATTGATACATGTAGATCAAATACACGCGACGATTCCCGTATTTATCTTCCATTCAATCATACCGTGGCATCAATTAAATGCTTGATACAATAGTTTTACTTTTCCTTTGAGCGTGTCACACGACCATTGTCTTCGCGGTAGAAATTTAATTTTCAATTCGTAAAATATATCACCAAGTACGGACTATATGGCGTGCATTTGCCGTGATACAAAAGAATCATTGTAAAACGGGATTTAGTGAATGCATAAATGAGATTTATAAATAATTCGAAAGGGACGTAAATAAGTCACCAGTGGATACTGGCCAATATTTTTTGGTTACAATTAATTGTCAAAGACACCATGTGCAGTCAATTTCTGTTAGTCCATAAAAAGAATAACTAAGAAAACAGTTACTTCTCAAACTAGCCATGATCCATTTTAACAAAGATTTTCCACCCAAGTTTTAATGTAAATATATGTTATACTTTCCACAGGCTGACCGAACGGGAGTTATTTTGTCGGAAGCTTTCTTAATTGTTAAGAATAAAAGAGCTAGACGTGAGGTGAGTAGTTTCACATGATTACGAATTTTAGATATTTCCCACCATAATTACCACATTTTTTAAGAAATGGCTGCGGATGCAGATTTTATATGCTTGCGAAAGTATGCCGATGTCTCCATTCCTGTAGCCACATGACCCTTCGTAATTTAGCCATCACGCTCTTCACAATGGCATGAATATGGGAGAATTTCTCCTTTCTAGAATTGCACTAAATGCAAGGTCTGTCCCAAAAGGAGTAGGACTGAGCCGATAAAAAAATCTTAGTGCCAGGATTTATATATGAATATAAAAGTTTTGACGTAGCACCCTTGTACGCCCACTCACCACTGCCAGCGGGTTTTCAACGCCACTTACACCCTCTGGAAGGCGGCGCAGCGCCCGGAATGCTGCTAGCTCCCTTATCGCGGTTTGTTGTAACGCTTCCACCGAGCCGTGATGACGTCCTTTCTGCGCGGATATGAGACGGGGGAAGATGAAGAAGTCTGGTGGGGCATTGTCTTAAATATTTGGATCTTCACTCACATGGTTGAGAAGCTCTCGGCAGATCCGCGTGTGAGTTTCCTTTCGTTCGTCCGAGAGCACTCGCGGTACCAATTCTGCACACACCTTCCTTATGCCCATGTTTTCAGCCTCAAGTCAATGCACATCACTTTAAGATACCATGTTCATCAGAAACCTTACAAACGCTTAATCCGCAATCTCTGATCAACAAAGCCTTCACTCTGGCAAAAGGTTTGTCACGTTTTTGGTCGCTGGGCGTCCTGAATGTTCGGCGTCTTGAACATCTTTTATATCCTCTCGAAAGAGCTTGTGCCTCACAAATACACTACCGTTCTACCCTTGAAGTTATCACCATAAGCTGTCTTGAGCATGTCATGAGTCTCTTTTCCGATTTTGCCCAGTTTCACGCAAAATTGATGAAGTAGCGCTGTTCCAATAAGTGGTTCATGACGGAGCGTAACGAGGTGACGTTGTAGAGGATTCACAAACGAACGATCCGCGCTTCGCAAACTGACACCGACCTCCGGCCTTTCCTGAGAATACCCTCCCTCGAACCCAGAAGGAGAAACCGCCGCCTGTCCATCCAACTATCCGGGAAAAAATGCCCTACTACTTTTGTGACAGACCTTGTACTTTCTGTATTTGTCATCCTCCATATTTTCAAAAAACACTGACATTCATACATTTCACCAATAGGTACTTATTTTTAACATGCAAATACATTAAATATCTCCTTCACATTTGATGTATACCAGTATGGAGATTGGAACCAAAATATATAACCACTCAAACAGTTTTAAGGTTAAGTGGTTACGTTAAGTCATTGTTATATGTACTTATAATTAGGTGGTGAAACCACAACATATGTCCATAACATACCAGAGAGAACTCACGTAAAAGAAATCAATTGAAGTCTGACGAAATAAAACCACAAATAAGAATACTCAATATCACATCAAAATACTCTACAACAGAATACAGTGGTGTAGATACAAGCAGAAGTAAATTAAAATCCAAAATCTTAATTGTAACTATTCTGACTTTTAATGACAATACGTAAAATGTCTTAAGTCCAAATTAACCAACCGCTGGTAGGTCCTGGCTAGTCTGAGTGAATGTGCATTTGATTCAACTTTGTTCCCACTTTTATGGGTACAGATGTTGAATTGCTTGAAATATATAAATTGAATGAACATAAATACAAATACCGTAATCTGTATAATTTTTAATTGATTTGAGCATGGTTTGTAGTCCTCTCAGTATGGTGAATCAGTCGTAGTTCATAAATCTCCTTTTGATCCTTTAACATATATTTCATAACTAGTGCATGCCTCCATAATACCACACGCTAAGTCATGTGAGAATTCTGCTGGGATTAGTGCAGCGATAGTTACAGAGTAATGCATTGTGGGGAGAAGAGTCAACGTGGAGTGGCCATAGTAATGAGGAGAAAACCAGGGCAGTGAATATTGAGGAGGATCGAATTAAGGTTGGAGTGAGATAGCAGAGGCTTTGGGCATATCGGAAGAACGCATTTGTCATCTATTGACTGAAGAATAGGACGTGCGTAAGATATCCGCTCGTTGGGTGACGCGTTTGCTCACTTTGGACAAAAAACGCATAAAAAAGAACATTTACAAGACCCCGTTGGAGCGGTTTACACCAAGTGAGTCTGATTTTTCCCTTCGATTCCTAACTGTAGATGAAGCTTGGATCCATCACTACACTCTTTAGACGAAATAACATTCAAAACAGTGGAGTGCAAAGGTTGAACCTGCTCTGTAAAAGGCGAAGACGGTTTCATCGGCCGGGAAGGTGATTGCGACTGTTTTTTGGAATATTCGCGGAATTGTGTTCATCGATTACCTTCAAAAGGCAAAACAATAACTGGATCGTTTTACGCATTACTTGATGAGCTGAAGGCAGAAATAGGAATATGTGACCACATTTGAAGAAGAAGGAAGTGTTTTTCCATCAGGACAACCACATTTGAAGAAGAAAGAAGTATTTTTCCGTCAGGACAACGCATCTGCTCAAAATTCGGCGGTCGCTATGGCTAACATTCACGAATTGAACTTCGAATCTAATGACCACTCGTCGCATTCGTCCAAATCTGGCCTCCAGCGAATTCCTCCTGTTCCTAACCTTAAGTTTCACTTGAAGGACAGAAATTTTCATGCGTAAACCCCTATTTCGCGGAGAAAGACGCCAACTACCAATTGGTAGGTTAAAAATCACAATAGTGTGATGCTGGAAAAAGTGTATCGACTTAAAAGGAGATCATGTTGAAAAATGAAAACATGTATGAATGAAAAATGTCCCGTTCATTTGTTGGGTCGGTAAATGTCGAGAATACCCAGGTATATGACGATAATTTTAACAGCAGCACATGCAGCAAAGGCAATTTTAACAATGCTCACTACAAAATTACAAATGAATGCAAAAACACTACCTAAGCAAAGATTGGTTTTGGTATAGAAAGGGAGTGGAATGAATGACGCTATTGCAGCAGTGTTAGCAGGATGCTTTTGTGTGGTTTATGGACATACATTAGGCATTCCACTGATTAGAGTGCGCAAATTTGAATGCAACAATTTTAGAGTGTAAATCATTCGCCTTAACTGGGATGGATGATTTTCATGATTTTTTTTTATTTTCGAGATTTTCAAATGATTTTTACTCTCTGAAATTGTTGCATTGTAATGCATGTTAGTGGATGGCTCCGTTAAAAGTTACTGCTCTGGCTTATCCTGCAGTTTCTTGGAATTGGGCCAAGTTATCTACATCTACATAATACCCCGCCACAAGGGATTGTGGGGGGGGGTGTTAGGCCACCACCCGTAAAAAGGGGGAAAAAACCACATTCAAAACCAACACATACATGCAAACCCATACCCACATTGGTGCATACATTCATGCAAGAATCCTATTATTTTACACACATGCAAAAACATATCTACCTCCTTTCATTCTATATGCATGCAAATAAATATATTTTTATATTTTTTTCATTTATTTATTTTTCTGTAATAATGAATATTTTGTATCCGTGTGTTTGTGTTTGTGCGTCACCGGAGAGCGTCAACTTCAAAGATATATATTTTTATATATATACGTATACTATCTTCTAACAAATAAGTGCACCCTAGGATGCAGCAAGAAATTTATCCAATATCGTGCAAGCTAGAATTTGTTAAGTAGGAAGGCGAAGGGTAAGGGCTCCCCGATGAACAAGGGATGGAAGGGGAAATTTTACATTTTTTTTAAACAGACAAAAGCAGAGCAAATAATACTGTAAAGAGCACTACATTATTTAATGGCATTCTAATGTGGTCATTTGGGAAGGGTTTTGACAACAAGTTATTGGAGATATTGTGGGATATGGATGTGAATTGAAGGAATAGGCAACTCTTTGAAACTTTTAGATGAATGAGATGGCGCAGGTAAGGACAGGGGAGGAAGACTAGGGATGAGCAATAATTGTCAAGGGAGTGAGACAGGGTTTCCTGTTATTGGTGCATCTTTTCAACATCTATGCTAGGAAAATGTTAAGAGTAGCCATGGGAGGGCTGGAGCAGGGAATAAAAGTGGGCAGCAAGATGATTATGATATTTAGGTTTGCAGATGATCAAACAGGATAAGTCAGACAACCAATGAATCGTGGTTATCACTGAATGCTTTACAAGAAATAAGCGGGAGTTGTGGGATGAGAAGTAACCCCTAGAAATTTAAAGTAATGAGATTCTTGAAAAGTATGAAAGCTAATTTAATATAAATGGGCATTTTAATGGGGAGATTTGGAGAGGAATTGCATTGGCAAAAGAGGTTTTTGCAAGAAGAAGAGATGATGGGCACACTGAATTAATGTGTAAAAAAATATTAGTCAAGAGTTTAATATGGAGCTCAATACTCAATGGTTGTGAGGTCTAGTTCTAGAGGAAAGAGGATGAGCATAGATTGGAGGTTTGTGAGATGTAGCTGTGGTTGAGAATGAAGAAAAGAGTTGAACAGAGAGGAAGAACAAATGCTGAGATATGAAATAGGAGGGGCAAAAAGAGGAAATTGCCAGGGGAAATCTGAAAAAGCAAACGAAAGTGAATCAAGGAAACCTTGAAAAAGTAGTGATTTGCTGAAGGCTGTGATAGTAGTGAGAATATTTGGTAAGCAAGGTAGAGGAAGGAAGAGATTCTGCTTCAATATTTATTTTATTAAGAACACAATGTATACATCCACTGTTCTTTATTATCGTACAACTAGTTTCAATGCTTAGGCGTCATCAAAGTTTTTTGTACCTGATGATGACGCCTAAGCATTAAAACTAGTTGTACGATAATAAAGAACAGTGAATGTATACATTGTGTTCTTAATAAAATAAAAATTGAACATGAACTTCCACCAAGTTGAGCTTAAAACAATAGAAAGCAGAGATTTTGCTTTCTAAATAGCATGAAGGTGGGCAGAAATTATGAAGGAAGAAGTAATATTTGGCAAAAAGAGAAAGTTTTTGTGATACATGGAAGAAAACGGCCTTGAAGGCTATCCAAAACCTACATTTTGATGAGCTGAACAACTTGAATTCAAGTAAATACGTGAAGTGGCTATGGAACGGTTCCAAATTTGTATATCTGAGATAACTTACGGGAATAAGAATTTTAGATTCCTTAGAAAGTATCTATGTATTTAGTGATAAAAGTAGACTGATTTATTAACTGTGTGATTTGTTCAATCTATTATAATTTGTGTAATGTGATAATTACTAGTGATAACTATTATGATTTGTTCACTGATGCTGATACTGTTTCTTCAGATATTACCAATTCATTGGCAACATTTCAGCAGATATTATTAAGCAACACATAAAAATAGTAAAAAACCAATAACTGATCCCTGACAGAAACTGTAGTTAGCGTTGACCATAATGTTACACACACCACTGTCAAGCATTTTCTTTCTTCTAATTGGCAGATATGATTCCATGAAAGTCAGTTTAAATCCCTAAACTTTGAAATGTTCGAGATTTCATTAGATTCCATTTGGTTCCTTTGAAAATCAGGTTCCTACTACCTGTCTCTGAGGTCTTCTCTTGAAAAATAAAAGATGTTAAACTGTCTATGAAGATGCTCTAGAAATTGATTGTGACCTCCAAAGTTTGAGTCTTTAGCAACTATTAAGGAGAAAGTGTATTTGATTGCTTAAATGTTGGAATGATATATTGAAATATTTAATCAAAGTTTGAGCACTTTTAGGATACTAAGTCATTAAAAATGAAGTAATTTACTTGAACAACTCATGATGAGGGTAAAAAAGAAACTTTGCACTTCCACAATAAAGATTTAACACTTCACAAACATGGTTTTGATGCTGCGAATCAGGTGATTATAATGCGCAGCATCAAAACCATGGTGGCGTGAAGTATTAACTCTTTATGTGGAAGTTCAAAGTTTCTTTTTTTACCCTCATCATTAAGGAACTCCACAAAGGTAAACCTGAAACTGTTGTGTTTGAAGTTCTCATGTCCAACTGAATGAGGCTTCACAAATGACCCATAGCCTTAATGTATTAAGAACAGAATTGAGTGGCAAGGAAGGTATGTAGCGGCTAGCTGCTATAGACTCAAACCACAGCAAAATCATTTTATGTTACATTGCTTGTTCAGTCATCTTCTCTGATGTATCTCATTTATTAATATCAAATATTTCTCTTACAGATACGTATTTTCTCTCATCAACTACTTCATACAAAAGTCCAGTTTACTGCTTGTGGATTCTTTACCTTAGATTTTGAATTGCTTACATCGGTAGGTGTTTATGGATGTGAGGTAAAGTAGATTAGTGGAAAATATGAGGTGAGGAATCATTATAAGAGAAACTGCATATCTAATATTTCTAAGATGCTCCCATTATGATATATTGAAACAGCCAATATTTAATTCTTTTGGGAAATTAAATCCAAGTGTGTAAATCAAAATTTCCCTGATATAAAATGGCCAATAGAGGCCAAGACATGATATTTATTGTATACCTTATTTTTGGCAAATATTGAATCGGTGGCTCCAGTTTGCTAATTTGACGTCTGACATTAACCATGCAAAAGCTATTTCTCAAACCACAATTATACCTATGTTCTTGGTGATATTGAGTTTTGGCTGAGAATGTGACATTGTGTGGCTCAGTTTCTTGCATTTCATCAAGTATATTCAGGATTGATTCTTTCTGTCTGTTTTACTCTCTTAAATACCACATACTATTGGTTTCTTCTGTTGACCCAATAACAAATTTCTTTAAAAAAACTACTATAGAGAGGGCTCTACTACTTGAAAGTACCTTCCCCTATCCTTGGTTCAAATCACAGCAGATAATGCCAAAATATTTTCTTCTAGTCCTACTGATTTGTTGCCCACTCATGTTGCTGTATCTGACACAGCATGTTTTCCTTACCTGATGAATTGTGCTGGAGGGAGGACGTCTCAAGTGGGTGAGGGAACCACACCATTCTCTTAGCCCCCATTTCCCATTGTGTTAAAGTACTATCTCCCAAGTGGTAATTACATAATTCCTTCATAACATACTTCAGACTCGGTGCTTGGAACTATTGCAGATTGGAAATTTATTTATTTATTTACATACTTCGTTGCAATTAGGCAATTTTCCTGGTGGCAACGGTCCAGTGTGATCACTGGTCACTCTTACAATGCACATACATACACACACAAGAAGAACAGATATGAGACAAAATGCTCGTATATTCAATGACACTTTTAAGATTACCGACCTCTCCTTTACCATCACACAAGGATTAGGTGTACACCACACGAGTACATACTACGCACCGTCCATCGCCACACTTCGTCCGTAATCACGTACTCTTCAATTTCATATACCGTTCAAAATCGCGTCCCGTTAACACATTATTCATAGCACAAGTACATACGGTTTTATTTCTCACTCACACGTTTTTAAGGCGAGCATACACCTCGTTTTAAATTTATTTAATGAATAAGGTAAGGACTTAAAGATATCCTCAGGTAACTCATTCCATTCTTTTATTCCACGATTGAGGAAGGAGTTTTTTTTTAATGTTTGTTTTGTGCCCTCTATGTTTTATTTTGAACTGATGGTCCTTCCGCCCAATGTAATTTGGTTTGTCTAATCTTTCTGAGAGCTCCTCCCACCCCTTCTCTTTATTTACTGTCTTGAACATCCCACATAGCCTGTTCAGCTTCCTTCTGAGTCGGAGCGGTGTCCATCCTAGTGTCTCTAACATTTCTGTCACACTATCTGTCCTGTTATGTCTTCCTAGAGCATACCTAGCTGCCTTTCTCTGTACTTTCTCAAGCTTATTTATAATTGAATTAATATAATTGAAATTAATATTATAAAATTGAACACTCTTAGACACAAGCACCCTTAAGCATCAAAGAACATGGCTATTTCTTTCATTGTGCATAAATGTCTGTATCTGCTCTGTCATTGGGCTTCATGATAGGATGGAAGCCAAGACACAAACAAATTATGTGCATGGCCTATTAACTTCAAACTCAGAGTTCTATTAAAAATCCTATAAATTAAATAAATGTGGCAAAATTATACGCATTAATGACGGAAATAGAGATGTATAGCCTAGGTAATTAATGCATTTAGTCCCCATTTTGTGGCACCAGGAAATAAATTCTTAAAAGGTTGTTAAATTTTAAGTTTAAAAAAAGTTTAAAAAATTCTTAAAATGTAACCCCAAATAGTTGAACTTAGGTAATGCCAGGGTCGTGAATATCACAAGTGTCAATCCCCTTCTAACAGAGCCATAGATGTATTTGTAAAACACAAATCCTAGCCCATTCCATTGGATATGTTCACCTCACTCTAATACATGTATTTAGGACATACACAAAAACTTGGGAAACTTCCGTGCCCTTCAGATGCTCGCAAATCCTATGTGGGAGAGAATTAACTGATCCAATAAAGCTTAGCTGTGTGTATCTCCAGTTCCACTTTTGTCCATTACCATTCTACCACTGAACAACATTTGCAACATTTGCATAAGGTATCTTTGCAAATGGGGAACAAACCCATTTTGTGATTCAGATGGGTAATAACTCCATTGCTCACTGCTATCCCCAAAGCTTTAATTTAATTTAACCAAATCAGTCTTTTATAAAAAGGCGAATGTGTCTAGTACAAATTTGTTTCATTAAATTTAAACAAATAAGTCAAAAATGAATGCTGAAGCCAGAAGCATTAAATGGAGGATGATGTTCCAAGTTATTCCATGCCTTCATAGAGCGAGTATCTTTACAACAGTGGTTGTTGCCATGAAGTAATCAGAGAATTTTTCATAGTGAGGACAACAAAATTTTAAAGTCTGGACAGTAAGCATTCCACATTAAGGTCACATTAAATATTTATCCCTGGATTGAGAAAATGTGCCATGGTCATCTGAACCTAGTAGTTGTCATAGAATTTTTCTAAAAGATCACTGCTGTGGAAATTAAGTTCTCTGTAAGATCAACTGGTATTTTTTTTAAACAAATTACCTCCGGAATAACTGAATATATGATCAGTCAGGCTTTAGGTACACTGGACACCATAGCAGTACTGAGATCACTGGTAGAGAGGGGCATAGAGTACAATCAGAATGTATATTTTTATTTGATAAATCCTCGCCTTGCACTATCGCATTATACGTGAAAGAGCCGTGGAACAGCGAAAGAACAAGAAAATCTGATTAAACTATTATGATATATTTTCAATAATTATGAGAAATGAAAAATCCTTAAGTCTTAGATTTTTAGTACAAGTTGTGCTCTTGATAATGTTGAGTAAAAATCATTCAGTTTCCACTCCGTAGCAAGCTTTATTTCCGAAGAGCATCGGTCTAAAAATATTTTAAATGCTTTGTTATAATGTTCATCTGAATTTACTGTACTCTCTCAGAGGATAGCATTTTTTCAAATTGAATCGACTTTTGCTTTCCCTACAAATGATAGACGAATCGATAATATTGCATCGGATCTCCATTGAAAATCTTCTGTCCTCATGATTTATGGCAATACAAATTCAATTACGTTTTATTTATTATTATTAACTTTTCCCCATATTTTACCTACATACAACATTTAATTTATATTATGATAATTTTCCATGGCTATTTTACTTAACTGAGAGAAATAACAAAAACTAGCCAATGATGTTTCCATAACCGCAGAGTTTCCGACATAATGTCTTATGGAGCTATACTTCGGCCAATTCTGGAAAAGTCAGCGAAATTCGTGATTAGGCTATGATTGACGGCCTATTTTAGAAAGGAGCCCAATAATAGCATGTCTAAAACTAACAATCTGCAATGGCTTGTCTATAACGGTGTTTCGCCTACCACTCGCGCGCGGGGAAATTTCCACGTATTCTTGGATTTTGGTCTTTTTTGATGCAAACGGTGAGAAATCTGACCTGGCACCTGTTGGCACGCACGGAAACGGTCAACGGCGATGTCTTACACTAGCGGGAGTTAAGAAGGTTAAAGAAACGTACCTCGAAATGGTCACTCCCGAGTATTTGAAAGAGTTAAATTGTCCAAGGAAGGTGTACAGAGTGATCGAGTGGTATTTTTAACGATTATTATTATTATTAGGTAATCTACCGGTTAAGGTAGGTTTTTGGATGGACACAACTATCAAATAAATATTTTGTAACTCCAAACAAAACCCAATCCAGCACACCTACTCTACATCAGGTCCCTCTTCATCTCTGTGTACTTCTTTCCTACCTTCATCCCGTCCAACATCCCTAATCCTGTTCCTGCCCTTTCCTCGTTTGCCTAACATTCTCCCCTCTATTACCTTCTTCAGCATCCCACTGCCGCTCAATACGCCTTTCATCCATTTCTTCTGCCTCCATAGGATTTCTCTCAACAAACCCCTCTCCTCGCTCACCATCTCTAGCACTTCCTCATTTGTTTTCCTTTCGGTCCATTTCACCTTCTCCATTCTTCTCCACACCCACATTTCAAAAACCTCCAATCTACGTCTATCCTCCTGCTTCAGTGACCACGTTTCCGCGCCGTACATATTTTTAACGATAATAAACATTTATTTTAATGAGAATAAGATTTTATAACAAACCCATTCAAAATAAGGAATTAATTTATCATTTCAGATATCCGCGGCCATCGTTACAAATCTGGTGATTTTGGTGCAGTTTCAGTATTCCGGGCGCCTTTATGAAGAGTCATCATGCGACTGTTCAAAGTCTTGTTTCTTTGAGACACCGACAACAGTTATTAAAAACTTTACTCATTATGAATCAGTTTCGTGAAGTGTTGAACTATATTAAAAGTGTCACCTTTGACTATGACAATAGCCTGTCTAAAGCGTATTCCATGAACAACTTTCAAGTTAACGAATTGAGGCATTAAAAAAATTAACATTTTGTTGAAAATGATTTTGGTGATTGAAAAATGATGTAATTAATTACCGAGGTCATGAGAGTGAAAACGTTTGAATTGTCCTATAAAATACGTTAGTTCAAAGAAAAGCATGATTCATTCAAACTTCACCGCAAACGAGTGAAGTTTCACTTAAGCATCCTCATGCTCTTGCCAACGAAGCTGAACCAACTTTAAGCACTCCACTTGAGAAATGAGTTCTGTGCTCTTGAAGTTCCTTTTGAAGTGATTATGGTGAGAAACTTTTAAGCTTTTGCTTTCGCGAATTCTTCCAAAAAAAAGTCTCTCGAAATATATTGCTTCAATTTTACCACCGTGCTTGTTTTCCTCGCTCGATATTTTGTGACGATTCATAGGTTAAATATTGTTTTTAATGAATACTATTGATATTGCTTTTAACCGACAGTATAAATGTTTTTTAAAGGCAACCCAGAGCCACTAAACTAGGCTCGTATCAGCTCTAATGACTTTATCCGAGAGCATGCTTTTACTCTTTCCAAGTGGGTTGCCCCCCTGTGGGTTATCTCATCAATATTCTCGGTAATTCCAGAGTCACACTGAAAAGTTGGTCACAAAGCCTCCCGAAGACTTCCACCATTGCCTCTAATTACCGGCGTTTTTAAACAATCCCTGTGGATATATCCGGGCTTCATCCCCATATTTGTGTACGGATCGAAGTTGGTTCAGGCTTCGGATTCGCCGTCTTATCATCCTGTCATAGAATCTTGAAGAAAAATATACTTTACACTTTCAGGTTTCACTTTGTGGAATTGTTTGATGTTCATATTAAAAGTTTTTTTTTATTTTCCACAGACTTTATTTCATGATACAGCGCGTTTCACGACTTGTGGCATCATCAGTTACATATGACACACACAGCTGTTGAATGATTATACACCAATCCCTCCCCTCTCCGAAAAAGACCTCGAGGTTAAACAAACCCAACGGTTTAACGCACTCAGTCGCATCAACGCCATGACCAGACCCTGTGCAACGTCATAGCCAAGACAACACCGTTCTTCCGTTTTGTTTTCTCTTTCCTCGACCACCAACTTTCACTTCCGAAAAATCCCCCGACCCTGCACAGCCACCCCGCTCCCAGAGGGTGAACAAATCCAACGGTTCTAAGTTGGCGGCCGCTCCTATAAACCCGGACCAGACCCTTAGTACTAAGCAAGGCTTCTTTCAAGCACTTCTTCCTTTAACCGAAAAAGCCACGACCACCGACTTTGTAGTCCTGGAAAACCCACCCACCCCCACCTTCAACTTCCCCCCATTTCCTCTGTCCGAAGAGTATTTATTCAACAGCTGAGTGTGTAACTTAATCACTTCTTCACATTTACCTCTGCTTTCGGCGTGCTGTCTGAGGTTTTCCGGCCTCCCCTCCGTCCTCGGCCTCTCCCGGCGATCTGTTGAAAGGTTTTTTCGCCACCGCTATCTCTTTTGTTTTTTCCTTTGTTGTGCGTCCAACCCTAAGAGATGTTATTCCAAAAACGGGGTTACTGCTATTTTTTATTGAGATAGTCCATATCCTTGGTCTCTTGTCTTTTCTCTGTACTATGGCATCATAGAATAAAAACCTTTGAATTGAATTGATTTGTAACTTGCACCTGATGATGCTGCAAGTCGGCGAAACGCGTTGTACTGTGAAATAAAGTCTGTGGAAAATTATAAACTCTTTTAAAATGGACGTCTTGATAAAAAGACTGAATCATCTGTATCATACTGACTCATACTGACTGAATCATACTGAATTTACAGCGGAATATTTTGCCATAAAAATGACACGGGAAATATTAAATGCAGATGATGCCCCTTTTTTGTTTGCTCCAATTACCCGTAAAACAGCTCATCCCAAACTATCCCGTAGTTTTTCTCCTTTATACCTCTTCTCAAAGATATTCATCCTGTCATATTGTCCCTTGATAAAAAGGGAGTGGAACAACTTCCCCGTGGATTTGTATATACGGCGGGATAATTGTAAATGAAAAGGCTGGCAGAGTGGCGAGAGTACTTCGTGCGTATTAACGCATTCGTGGGCTTCCTATCGTGCTGAAAGCAATGAGGTATCACCGATGGGCTGAGTCACTTAGAGACGGTGATGTAACTTCTGTGGTGCCACAGAGAGGCTTATTAAGGCCCCTAATGTTTGATATGCATAATATTGCCCACGTTAGCAGCAATCTTAGATTATTTGCAAACGTTCGAGCCATTTACAGAACTCCTCTGTATTTCTGGGCTCGTGCAGTGGCTACACCGATACCACATATCGG
The DNA here is from genome assembly GCA_037158775.1 of Hetaerina titia. NCBI lineage: Eukaryota > Metazoa > Arthropoda > Insecta > Odonata > Calopterygidae > Hetaerina > Hetaerina titia. The sequence goes on from CM073771.1 coordinate 5,759,044, forward strand.
TGTAAAGATTGGGGGTTAGGATTAAATACAAATAAATTCCATAGGGTTGAAATTCTGGAAAAGTTTCAATTCAGCTCAAAAAGAAAAGAGTAACAATGAGTAAAATATAAAATGGATGGAACCGGATGAATCAGTTCATAACAGGTCAAAAAAATGCTTGGGTGGTATATTTATTTCAAAAAATTCATGAGGAACACGCATGTACAGAAGAATATTCGGGTTAGTCTTAAGTGAGGTTTTATTACGCCGGTCACAGTCGGATGTGATGACAAGATAAGATAGAGGTGTCCCTTTACTTTATTTGGGTCACATCTGGAATCAAAACGCGGCAAGGAACTGGGATCCATTGGAGAAAATGTTAATTATGGAATTGGAAAATGTTCGAAGCAAACACCTAGGTTTGTTGTTAAGAGAAGAAATTAAGCGCGACGGGTATGTTGCAGGAATCAGGTACCGGACGCCAGAGTTTTCGTGCGACGCCAGGGGATTTAATACCCACAGTACATTTGCAAATGCGGCCATTGGGGTGAAATATAAGAGGGATGGACTTCGTCACCTAATGATCAAAGCATCTTCTCATTCTTCCCACTCGCGTTACTCATTCATAACAAAATTAAACTCAGGCGCCCTAATATTTCTATTGGAATGGTGTTCGGTAAATATTATTGCTTTTGTAAACGTGTGTATTTTGTTCATATTTGGATATTTTCCACATGATTTGGATATTTTTTGCGTCAATTTTTTGTATTCCGCCCATCAAACAGTCTTAAAATAATATGAATTTCTGTATCTATAAAATCTGTCCTATTTATTTCTCCCATAATGCTGGAGAGTTTTTCATTTATCTACGTCCCGATTGTGATAGTTTTCTTTAAATGGCGAAAATTTTATTTTTAGAATTTATTTATCGGAAATATAAATAATCATTAGTATCATCAATTAATTAATCTAATGACATAGCAACTTGTCTTTACCATCGAAACAATTTCATTTACTTTGCTAACCACTCCTTTTTCTTGAACAGAATACATTTTTCTCCAATAGCACACCAGGGGTAGAGTTGAAATATTCATCTCGCATTTTACAATCAACTGGCAATATATTTATGGAAAGGATAAATTGAAATATAAATAAATGTATGAAAGAGTTGAATGGTATAAATACAACTATTTGCCATCAAGCGCTTCTGAAATTGGGCACTAATATTATCATACCCCTTTCCGTGTCGATTACACTAAGATCATAAAGACTTTTTTATGATGATGGTTTCTGTGCTCTGCCCAAAGTTACGTCTAGCATTAGGCAAAGTATGGAAACTATTTGCCCTGTAAACCAATATCTTATTCTTCTTGTGAACTTAACCACAGGCAGTAAAACTTTTCTCTTCTCTCTCAATGTTTGAAACAAGGCTACCTTGATATTTCTCGTTGCATTCAATCGTATTGACATTATTTAACTACTCCCGAAGACGCCATGCATCACCAATTAAAGTCAATTGTCCTGTTAAAGTCGATACAGACATCTTAAGGCTATGTTTCGACCGAATGCAAACGGTACTTCAGCACCGTAATGAGGTAAGGAGTAACATGTACCCAGGTCTTGAGATATTTTCCCTGAAATGAACGTGTCTTTTTACGCAGAGCATTCGGCTAGGATGGACGTTTTTGAGGAATTGAAAATATTGCTGTGGGTTTGCCGATTATTATGTCTCGCGCCGTTTCCATTTCAGCCTGGATTGGGGGAGGACGTCTTAATCAGAATGAAGGGAACCCTTCGCTGTAGTGTGGCGTTTTTTTTGGTAGCAATTACATTATCTTTTTACAAAGAAACTTCTGCCGTTCCATTCGTATTTCACAATAACCAACAGTTTAAAACATTGCTTCAAAAGCTCTCAATCCTTTATTGGATAGTTCATATTAAAATTCTGACTGTTATCTGCGTCTCCATACTTTTGGTGAATTCGAAGAAATTATATTGTTTACTAAGCAAAATCTCACTCTTGGATGCCGAATTTTGCAGATTTTTAAAAACAGACGTCCACTTCAAGTTAGCTAAGAAAGAGACGATGATTTATATGCTAATATATCTCCTATCAATCCCAAGCTTTGTTTACTTCATCTGGATAAGAAATGACAAGAGAGATAAAGTATATTTCTCAATGAATTTTTATTGGACACTTGTGCTCGTCACGTCACAGGGTCAACTAATAAACGTACATAGGGTTGTCGTTAGAAGAATGTCGCTCCTCAACGATTTTTTATCTGAGATAACCGAATCATTCGCTCCCGCTACGCATTCCCTTACCAAAAACCATTCACCAAAACAAATTCTACAGATATCGAAATACGAAAAACCAAATTTAGAAAGGTTGATGAACAAGTCGGCGAGCATAAATATCAAAATACGGTTTATTTTGAAGGACGTGGAGGGGGTTTATGGACTTCTGATCGTCAATCAAGTGGCTTTCTTTCTGTCCGGCAGCGTGGTGGGAATATTTCTGCTAGTTATTCAACCTTGGTTAATCCCTGATGTTGGTGGTTACCTTTATATTTCATTGCGGCAATTGCTTTACTTGGTGGGGCTGGTGCTCATGGTAGCCAACAGTCAAGAAGCGATGAGACAGGTAAGGGAACTAATTCCAAACCTGGCATGCATTCGAAGAGGCGTCTATGCGTATGTATGAAAAGTATCGGGAAAAGTTCTAGAACAGTTGATTTATTTATGTTATCGCTAAAATGCCTTCAAATTCCTCAAAAAAATATCCATTGAGCGTTGGCACGCATTTGCCAGCAGCTTTTACACGATTAGAAGGCCCTCCGGTAGGCGTATTCCGGAAGGTCCTTAAGAATACGCCTACAACCTTCTTTGGCGGCATTTCGGTTGGATTTCACTTTTGGGAATAGGAAATAGTCTGCTGATGTCAAGTCGGGACTGTTCGGGGGTTGGGGATTCGTCGCGATGTCGTTGCACAAGGTCTTGGTAAGCAGACACTCGACTCTGTTCTTGGTCGTCCGTCCAATGACCTACGGGAGGACGAGTTTAGCGCAGATCTTTCGCATCGCCAAATTTTCAGTAATGATAATGGTTTGCGCGCTGCCATTTCATCAATGCCAATATCGATATCTGCGATCATTCGCACACCTAACAACCGACGGTCTTGAAATCAGCAGTACATGAACACGTCAGGAAAAAAATTATTACCGATACTTTTTATACAGACCTTGTTAAATTTTTTTGCGAGTCATGCGTGTCTTTCTCAGATAAAAACCCCCAAGCTCCATCAGCGTGAGCTAAACGTATGTACTTCCTTTCCTAACGGTTTCCTTAATCTACCCTTTGAGGCCTTCTTCCCATTTTTGAAAACTTCTAACCACAAATAACAATTTCCTACCTACTACCTAAACTCTTCGAAATCTCCTTCCCTTGCTCCAAAAATTACCTCAGCATGAAGTACTGGTGACATATGCTACCACATATTCACCACATTTCTCACCATCACCATCATTATCTCTCTTGTTCCTCACCCTCTCTCCTTGAATTTTCAGCCGCGTTGCTCGCTTGTCGCGATGGTAACTCTGCTTCCTTACTGCACTGATCGATTCCCCAAAATCGGCGTTGGACGCAGATTAATAAGCAGACCAAGTCCATCCCGTAACTCTCCATCCCCATTCGCTGATAATCCAGTTTCAAAACAATTTCTGGGTCTTTTATGAAACTTTTATTAACCACTTCTCATGCTTTACGAGATTTATCAATAAACGTTACCGATCCTTTGGGTTCATCTTCCCATAAAACTGAGCGACAACGGTGTATTTTCTTAAAACAGATATAAAATAGCTTTCTCCAAAACAATTGTGTATCACCCAAGCGTTTAAAGTGATTTCAAATAATTAGAAAATATTCTTTTAAGATCGTCTTCTAATCCTCTCTCTCTCCCCTCTTTGTCCCTGTTATCTAAGATTTCCTCCTCCTATCTCTCCTTCGTCTTCCTTCAGAGGGCCACTCCAAAATGTGCTAGGGATTCTGTCATTTCCTATCCGTTAAAGTGCACATACCATTTTAAACGCTGGTTTTTTTATGTCTTCTACGATGCTAATATTTACCTTAATATGTTTTTTAACACAATACTAATTTCTCCACCATATTGCTCCTCTCACGGCCACATTAGAAATCTCCGGAGAATCGCGAATTTCAGTAGCAAGGTTACCCAGAATATCACTCCATTTCCTCATAAAAGCACGTTAAAAAATCATGCATGGGTGGAACCTAAAGCATTTTACGATTTTAGCAAAGAATATTGTAGTGTTGTAGTGTATTATGAATTACCAGGTTTCCATTTAGTCAGCTTTCATTGTGCCCTGAAGAAATTTCCAGGAAGAGAGAAAATCAATTTATGTACCGAGAATCTGGTTGACGCATTCATAACAGACATGCAATTTGCTGCAAGGAAGAAATGCGTATTTAGACTTATGTGATTGAAATTCCTCATTAAAACCTTTCTAAAGTAATGCGATATTTTCCGTAAATAGTACTATTATTTTGCAGTATAAGTCAGTTACATTACATGATTATCAATGAACTTTGTGGCCATGAGCGTCGTGCGAGAGCATGTCAACTTAAAAACATATTAAATGACTCTTTGACCAAGGTCGCCGTGAAAGTACTTGTAGTATTTCACTCTCATGAATATCTACGAATCCCTAAGGCCATTTCTATGGCCCAGCAGGGTTCTAGGGCTGGCACCTTTTCCCTTGAGGCCCGAGAGCGGTGCGGAGAGCATGGACTCTAGGAGAAGGCCGTACATCGTGTACGGCGTCCTCGTCTTCGTCGCCTCTGTCTCCTTCACTGCTTACGCAGACACCAAGTTCTCCGCCAGCCTCTGGTTCAACAACCAGGGCGAGAAAAGAATGTTGACGAGAGTGGCGGTCGTGTGGCTTGCCAACGAGAAGCTGTGCGGTGCGGCGTGCTTCATAGCCTTTAACTTCCGCTCCGGCCACCTCCTCGTGGTCCTCCGACGCCTCGCTGCGTTCGACGCGCTCGCACCCGGGAGTGGAAGGCGCTCGGAGGTCCGCTCCGTGGTCCTGCACGCTGCTTGTTTCGCGACTTATATGGCCATCTTCTGCTTTTTCTGGAGTCGCAATTCTAACGACCGGATCCGCCTCTCCTTCTGCGGCAATGTGACCTGGATGACATTCAAGCTCTTGCTTCAGTGCCAGGTCATCAGCGTGTTCTCGTCCCTCCGCCAGAGGCTGTCTCTCGTCAGCGGTTTGATCGAGAGGCTGCGCGAGGGTGGAGACGGCGCGGCGGACGAAGTGGCCCGGATTTCGGGCAGGTTCGACGAACTGACGAGGATCATGCGGGAGGCGAACCGCGCCTACGGAGAGGTGATCCTATTCCAGGTGCTGGCTTCGCTTCTGGATTCCTCCCTGCTCGTCTTCTACTTTCTCCAGTACTTCCAACTGAACGTTTCCCTGGGGGACACCGTGTTCGTGGTAGTTCGAACGTTCCACTACTGGTTCGGAATAGTTTCGATCTTGTCGGAGTGTGAGAAAATTAAAACTAAGGTATGACGCTCGAACGATATGTGATTGGCATGTCCGAAAAATATTCGATCGGAAGACTCCGAATCGAAACCAAACGGGGAGAAAATTTCGACCATTCGCATTCGTTAGTGTCCACTTGAGTGATTTTACAGCCCGAAATCAATGCGAGCTGCTGAGTTCAAAGAAAGCCATAGCTAACTACTAAACTAGACGAAAGAATCTTGGAAAGGCGCTTGGACATCAAGGCCAATGAAGGCATCTTTGACATTAATTGGGCTCAAGTGCTACAAATAGCATTGGGAGGAGAGTGAGTTTTAGCCGAATGATAAATATGAAATTTCAAGCTGAAAAATATTTTTATGAATAGTTTAGAAATGCGAATATTTATGCGCACCCTCATTAAGATTGACTCTTCCTTCATAATTTTTATTCTAAAAAATCATCATTTGTTTTTTCTGAGGACGTTATTGTTGTTTTAATGATAGTTTTTCCCATAACCGAGGTTAAAATTCTCCTCATTTTATTCAAGTGGTCGAATTCGGATTCTGTCGGTTGGAAAATGTGAATTTGAAGAATTCTCCAACAAGACGAGTCGATGCCGATCCATATAACTGCTCCGTTTTCATTTGCCTCGGGTAAAATGATTCTATATTATTTTAACAACACCTTGATTTAAAAAACTACGACGCTGGATCAAAATCAATAGCTTTTTATTGTGTGTTTTTAATTAAAACGGATCCCTTCACCATAGGGAATGTAAGTGTAAATTAAAAGTTACACAATTAATTATATGGATGATCCATGAAGTAGATAACTTGGAAAAATCAATTAATCTATCCAACAGGCTAAAGTGAGTTACACACACACACATATGTATATATATATATATATATATATATATATATATATATACTAAATGTCAGTAACTATAATAAATATATTGTTCTCTTTACTTACTGTACCTATCTAGGCTCGCCATACTGGAGTCCTGGTGTCAGAAGCCATCCTTAGAGTTAAAGACAAGAAAGTCCGGAGGGAGGTAAGGCACAGAGTAATTATCTGACTCAATGTTGAAAGTTATCATTTACTTGGAAAAGTTTATAGTCAACTAAAATATAACTCTATTTAGATAATTGTAATTACCATATCCGCTTTGCCAAGTCATAGCATATGTAAATGTAGCCAAGATTTTGCATGCATAAGAGTGTATGGAGTGCATTGCCTACTTGTACGGTAATTCTCAGCCATTTCCATAATTTTGGCTTTAATTACATTTTTGTATGCCGTAGTAAAACTTATACGTTGTTTAAATGCACAAGCAAGACATATTTTAATCTTTCATTCAAATGCACTTGGTAAAAAAACTAATATGACAGACGACACAAACAAGGATACTCAATGCGGAACTTATTGGAAGTATCGACTGTGATGTACGCGTGCCAGCATTTATACACACACACACATACACACACATATGCACACATACACAAAGATCGTTAAATATGTAAGTGGAAGTTAATGCCTACGAAATAATTGACAAAATCGACATTATAATTGTGAATGATCGCCGAATAATAGTTCACGAAATGGCTGAAACCCCTGGCATGTCACAACGTACGTCATTTTCAATTTTGCATGAAAAAGCGCGCGTGAAAAAAATATCGGCAAAATGGCAACCGCGTTTGCTCTCGGTGGGGAATAAATGCAATCGTATGGTCAATTTGGAGGCTGGTTTGGAGGATTTCCGTCGCAATCCTGACGAGTTTCTACGCCGATACATAGCTGTGGACGAAGCATGGATGCTATCCTTCACTCGAGAGACAAGGGAACAGTCGAAACCGTGGATTTGATCGGTCCACTAGGTGATGAACAGGGTATTTTGATATGCAAGCGAAATCATCAACAGCGATTTTTGCAAAAAAGAAACAAATAATAAATGGCGAGTATTATGCGTCGCAATTGCACCAGGTGAGCGAAAGAATGAAAGAAAAACGCTCTCAGTTGGTAAAGAAAATCATTCTTTTCCGTTAAGACAAGACACAGGTGCACACTTGTGCAGTTTTAATGACAAACATTATGGAATTGGAGGTGGAATTATTACAACATCCACCGTATTCACAAGATGTGTCTCCCAGTGATTGTTTTTTTTTTATTTCCAAACTTGAAAAAATGGCTCGGCGGAAAATGGTTCTCGTCGAACCTTTCGCCACACGGACGCTTATTTCGAGGACTTTTCGAAATCTTGCTATATCGAAGGCTTAAAAATGTTGCAGAAAGGCTGGGTATCAAGCTAAAATGTGATCGTTTTTCTTTGAGAGATAGTTGAGACCCATACCATGCGGAATTACATAGTAAATCACAGGAAATAAGAATCAAAATACTTTGCGTTTCCACAGAATAAAATTGTGTATAAAACACCTATTTCTTTAGATTGTATTTAGATTTTATTTACCCACCTAATTATGATGATGGCATCCTTTCCAGTAAAATATTCCGGTGGTAAAATAGTCCCCTAATCGCATCTCCGAGTGGGGACTACTGGGAAGGATACATCGGTCAGGGATGACAGATGCAGGATAGGGATGTGGAATGTGAGGTCCTTAGGGGCGAGTGGAAAGCTGGAGAACGCCAAGATAGAAATAGAGAGGCTCGGTATAGACATCCCGAGAGTTATAGAGATGAAGCGGACGGGAGTATACAACTGCGCGAGTGACGGATATCGAGTTGTATGATACGCTCGGGAGACGACGGGAGGATCTCGCATCACAACTGAAGAAAGAATGGGCAACAGGGTAAGTCAAGATTGCCAAAAAAGAGAAAATTCTCATGGTGAAGATGGAAGGAGGCACCGCGATCGTGCAAGTATGCATCCTGACGTTCAGCCATACGGAAGAAGAAGAAGAAGCGTAGAAGCAAATGGAAGAAGTCCTCGGGCATGTGAAAGGGAAAGGAAATCTCATCATAATGGGAGACTGGAACGCAGTCGTAGGGGAAGGAAAAGGAGGGCGAAGCGTCGCGAATTTCGGGCTGAGAAAACGGAGTGCCTAAGGAAAAAGACTATTCGAGTTCTACAATGAGAACAATGTGATATTAGTTAACACCCTCTTCGAATAACATCGGCGAAGTGGGTACACATGGAAGATGCCCAGGGATATTGCAAGATACAAAATAGACTACATCCTAGTAAGAAGGAGATACAAGAATCAAGTGAAGCAGCAGCTACCCCCGTGTAGACATAAACCGTAATCACAACCTAGTTACAATGGAGAGCCAACTTCGCTATAAGAAAATTAAGAAGGTCAAGCAAGGGCCAAGGTGGGACTCAAAAAAGAAAGATGAAGAGGGACCTGACGTAGAGTAGGTTGCTGGATTGGGTTTTGTTAGGAGTCACAAAATATTTATTTGATAGTTGTGTCCATCCAAAAACCTACCTTAACCGGTAGATTACTTTACATAGATATATTTCTATATACGAGGCATACACATAAAGTAAGGGCCGTTTGCTTATATTTAAATATCGGCGATCAAGAACACAGTTTTACTCCTGCAGGGCCATCTATTAATAAGCCGTTTGCTTGTCCGTGCATGCAAAAAACAATGTCCGCGACTATCGTTGATCCCGCCAGCTTTGAAGTGCGATCTGCCTTACGATTCTTGTATGCAAAAGGATTGTCGGCTGCGGAAATTCATCGGGAGTTATGCCTAGTTTATCGACCGTAAAGGAAAGCTTAGGCCATGGTGCCGTGATTTTAAAAATGGACGAGCAAATGTCTATGACGAAGAGCGAAATGGCAGGCCCAGTATTCTGACCGATGAAATTATTTCGTAAGTGGAACACAAACTGCAATTTGGTCGTCGATTGACGATTAATGGTCTGGCTGAACAATTTCCTCAACTTGGACGCACTACTGTCTACAATATTGTCACGGAAAACCTCGGATATCACAAATTGTGTGCAAGGTGGGTACCGAAAATGCTCACCATCCTCCACAAAGGGCAAAGAACTGCGTTGGGAACTCTTTGATCAACCGTACAGTCCTGACCTTGCACCTAGCGACTACTTCCTCTTCTTGCACTTGAAGCAGTGGCTCGGTGAACAACGTTTCGAAACCGAAGAGAAACTCAAGAACGACGTTGTCAATTGGTTCAACACTCAGGCGGCGAGCTTCTGAGTAGAGGGGTTAATAAATCCGGTGCAGCGGTACGAAAAATGGTTAGCAGTGAACGGCGATTATGTAGAGAAGTAAAGTAGGTGTGTAGTTAACTAAAAGTGCCAATAAAATATTTTTGATATGAGTATATTTTTTTCCACGACCAAACAACCCTTACTTTATGCTTATACCTTAGTAGATTCCTTTGTGTTTGTGTGTGTGTGTATATATATATATGTATATATATATATATAGCAGTCTGACCTGAAGAAGGCCTCGGAGTAGGCCGAAAGCTCAAATTATCTACAGTGTGAGTGTCCTTTTACGTGTTATCTGTTTTATTCTGTGTTCTATTGTGCGGTCCAAAAGTTATATATATATATATATATATATATATATATATATATATATATATATATATATGGTAATGTATAGCATTGATATATTTTAATTGCAACTCGGATTATTTTTTAATAATGGCCAAATAATTGATTTCAGCTACGACTATTCTCGCACCAACTACTACACACCAAAATCCAGTTTACTGCATGTGGATTATTCAACATGGATTTTGGATTGTTAACATCGGTAAGTGCGAATGAAATGTATTAGTATTCATTATCTTGCTACTCCACGATGTAGATGAATTTGAAAAAAAATGATATATTTTGGTATTTAATTGTTCAGCCCTAGTAGTTTCAGTTACTGGCACATATTTCATCACGTGCTCCACTCCTTGGTTTCTTAAATATGGAGTGCGGATATGGGCAAACTGTACAAACGAAAATGGTAGGCTTTTTGGAAGAAGAGCATGATTAGAAATCCGCGACTTTATTCCTTCGAAAGACACTTGATTACAGAGATGGCGATAAGGTTATTTTATGCTGGAGTATTTTTATCTATGAAATGTTCATAAGTCAGTAATTCAAGGAATAGCCAGGAGCAGGAAGAGCAAGGAATAGCAGTCCTGTGTTCCCAGAATGTTGATTTGGTGCAATTGGAAATAAGCGAGATAAGAAATATATTAGATTGATTTCAGGCGTCACATTGTGGAAGCGATTCATATCGGAAAAGAAATATTTAGTTGCTTCACATATATTTTATTAAACATGACCACGGTTTCGACTTACAAAGACCATAGGGTGACATTGGAAGTCGAAGCCGTGGTGGTCTTTAATGACATATATGTGGTATTTATTTTCCGTGAGAAATATATTATTTCAGAACATATTTTGATATTTTATATACAATGAAATATTTAACCAAAGGTACTTTGTTATTGTATTAAAATTATCTTAATGCTAACGAAATCCTATTACACAAATAATTATATCACCTTCGAATAATAAATATTAAAAATCTACGAAATGGGGAAATACGCGCGTCGGTTGACTTGAAATAGTATTTGAATGAGCGACACTTGGTAGTCATAGAATACGCTGGCCTTGCAGTTGGACCAATAATGCATCAAAAATACCACTTAAAGTTAGGCATTATGATAGGTTTTGACCATGATCAGACAAATCCTATTGCAGATGATTGAAAGCTATTTTATCGTATTCCTCTGCGTAATCCCTTTGCTATCCGAATTTGTTTGACATATTTAGCAATATCACATCAAAATGCAAGGCTACAATTGAAGTGTTTCTCTTTGCATTTCCAGGCAGCCTCACTTTGAATATAATTTAGTTTTACTTCAATTCTGATGGAATTGTTGTGGGCGTGTAAAATTCCAAGGTCTAGAATTAATCGCATTTGGTTTCCCGGTCTTTTACGAATTTGTTTCTTTCAGATGACTGCAGCCATGTTCACAAACATAGTCATTCTCGTTCAGGTCCAGTACTCTGGGCTAACTGCCGACGAATCCCTGTGCAACTGTAACAACCAATGCACACCAAGAGATATTACAATGGAAGATCGAAATTTTACCGAATACTTGATTGAAGAGGGAAATGACTGAATCTCACGCGTCATTTCATACGAAGACATTTTTATTTTTAATGGTAATTTATTATTTTAAATCATAAATTCTATGTATGTTTTCAAATAAAATTATGCAGCAAGGCATTTTGAAAAAAATGTTTTGAACCTGGGCCATTACGAGTATAGTAAATTTATTAGTTTCTTGAAAAAGGAAAAAAATAGGTTTCAATGTGTTGACTTTTAATAATCAAACCACTTTACTTTTCCAAATAGTTTATGTGGAAAAGTAAAGTGGTTTGATTATTAAAAGTCAGTATGAAGATTTTCCACCAAGTTATGCCAGAAACTGTTTTATTCAATGTGTTTATTCAATGTGTTTATTCAATAAAATTTAGGATGTGCTGAGTTTGAAGCACACTCCACCTCTTGGAGATTTCCGACTTCTCGGTACAATCAACCAAAAGCAGAAGAACCGTGGAATGTCAAGGTAAGAATAAAGGATATGACGATATGGACGAATAAATGAGTAATTGAGTATAATAGTGAATGGACGCTGATTTGCGTACAAGCCTGTGTACGGGAAGAAAATATCATCTCCTTGTTTCACCGCAATTGGGGAGGAGGTCAGGCGCCAGACGTCAGACCAGCTGGCCGGCACGAGACATCACGTATTTTAACTGCGTATTCTATAGTTAATATAGCAGTTGAAGCTTTAGTGGCTTGCCTTTAAATGGATTTACCGTAGGCTCTTGGAAATCCCCTCTGGAGAGGAGGAGGCCAAGATTCATGCGTTGGCAGATAAAATCGTAAAAATCAGGAGATGTATCGTTTCGAGAGAGGTAACATCAAGGATTCCGCCAACCACCTTAAGAAAAATATACGATTACTTATTACGACAACGCACAGTGCTGGAATTGAAACTGAGAGTGTTTCTTAAATTTTATTAGACCCGGCATAGAAACATATTCCTAGCCAAACACAGAAGCGACGAACCACGGCGGTGCAATGAATGAGGTTAGGAGACCTTAAGGCGACAACAGAAGCTGCATTCGAAGTGCAAAAATACACAAAACCGAAGCAGGAGGAGTCTGCCTTTTGAAACGATGACACGGGAAAAATTCCTTAGCACATTGTGGGGAAACAAAAGGAATCATGCAAAGTGCCATGGTAGACTTAAAAAAAATGTGTGCGATTACTTGGAACATGACCCTAAGGCTTTCTAATTATATGTGAGCGAAATGTGGGGAAAACATTCAAGTATAGAGCCCCTTAAATGCATGCGTCCGACTCACTAGAAAGATGGATGACATAATTACGACAAAAGGGGTAACTCAACAATTCCATAATAAATCGGATAAATTCTCTGGACCAGAGGACATTCCCTTTAAAGTACAGAAAAGCTCGGGCCTGAAATTGTGTCTTCTAAAGGCTGGTTTTTAGTATGTATTCCTGCATATTTAGTCGAGTCTACACTTTCAACTTGGGTATTCCTGATGCTGTAGGCGTTCGAGATGGAAATGCTCTTTAGAAATGTCATCATTTTGAAATTTCTAAAGTTGCCAGGAGTCGCACCAACGCTCCTTTCATGCAAAACGTTATATCACCTCAGAATAATAAATATTTTAAATCTATATCGTGGTGAAATACGCGCGCCCATTAATTTTAAAATAGTATTTGAATGCGTGATATGTATTTGGTAGTCACATAATATATTAGCCTATATTTCCCTTATAGTTGCACCTATATTGCACACAAATGAACGCTTCCTAAAGTCGAGCATGATGGTTAGTTTCGACCAGGACCATATGTAACTTATTGCAAAAGTAAGAGTTTGTACGAGAGGCGATCGACAGCCGAGGTCATTCGCGCCATTAGGTATAGTATTGGAAAGAATGAAGGGAGGAGAGAAACCCGGCGTCGGTATTAGCCTACTCTTAACGAAAGGCGCCTAGGGGTCTGCATCTTAACGTCCCAATCGAAGGACGGTGCACTCGCTCAAAGTGCCTTCCGGAAAGCCCCTCAAGGTTCTGGATACCGCTGAAAATTATCTGCGATTGCAAATGGATGAAAGCCATTTTATCATATTCCTTTGCATAATATAATTATGATCACCTACCAAAGCTACTTTCTGTTCAATATAACGTATAATTCGGTAAACCATTGTATCGTCGGCAAATAAACGAAAATTCCTATTACTATTTCCACGGAATTAAATGACGTTAACGTAAAAGTAAAAAAGGAGCGATAGCACTTCCATGGGGCAAACCTGAAGTGAATCCTACTGAAAAGCTAACGCCATCTGTGACTACTCCTTGTACTTCACCATTCAAAAAGTCTTTAAACCAGACCAGGGTATTTTTATTTGTATCATAGTCTTCTAGCTTTGTGAGTAGTGTTGCTCTCTCTCGAACCAAAGCTATCATGAACAAACGAGCACGAGTTGTGTCTCGCAGGATTTGACCTTTCGGGAACGGTGCTGGTTTTTCATGAACAAACTTTTGGCTAAGGAGTTATCTCACCGTGGAACTAGTAATTATATGTTCCGTTACCTTGTATGACTGGTATTTTCTATTGGAGAGAAATATTTCTCGCATGACGTGCTAGTTACCCCACACCCAGTCATAGGTGCAGATTTCCTGCGAGCACATCAGTGTGACGTGACTTTCCTCCGGAGCCGCATTCTCCTCCGCGGAAAAGCCGTGCCATCTTTCTTGTCGAGGTGGGAAAAATGTGATTTACGTCGCTTTGAAAGCGAAGGTCGTTTTTCCAATTCAGTTGAATTGAGCGTGCAAGCGGAGGTAGGGCAACGGAGAGAGACGTGAAACGCTCGTCCTCGGTGCGTTTTTCGAGGTCCTAATGGACCTCGAAAAAGGTCATGGCCTCTGATTACGTATGGGCTAGCGTTGGCTCACATTCGACGACAGGAGCATTACCACTGTCGTTGCCACGGCGGCTGCGGAAGGGGAAAGGGTGGCCACGCGAGACCTGTCACGACGCTTTCCACTTACAGGCTGAGAAAGGTAGAAAATCCTCGACGCTGCATGGCGGCGGTGAACTTTAACCGCCTCAAACAGGAGTCCCAGAGGTCGGTGACAAGGGATCATAATCGGAGAAACTAACCCTCTGCTGTCGACCCTTTTATTGTACCGTATCCCAGAAGAATGACGAGGGAGGCAGATATGTCAGAGTCAAACTGGACTCTAAAGGAATGTTAAACCTCGAGAGACCTGATTTTATTCCTTCTCCTCTTGTTTTTTTCCCCTCAGGAAGGAAGGGCAATACCAGGAAGCAGAGGACGCAATAGGTGCCGCCCACTCTGGGGCGGAATATGCGGATATCCGGGAAGTAAATTGGACGAAAGGATTAAGTCAGTGAATGGACATTCTACCTCTTTTCCTAGCGCCACTATGTCTATTCCGTTCAAGTCCGCCTGTTTTAAAATGTCAACCGCCTCTCCAGAAGAGTGACCGTTTTTTAGACCAATCAGCGAAAAATTGAAGGTGAACCACTGTACTTCAATTTTAGCTCCCGAGAATTACGACCACCCTTTTAATGATGGAGTTATGCTTTTTTTTCCTCTTCGACAGAAAAGTACGCCAATATGTCCTCGCAAAAGCATCTACAATTGTTTCAACCTTATGTTCCGTGCTCTTGGTTCAGAATTAAATAACAAATATTAGCATTGATTTGAAATAAAATATATAATCAACAGCAATTTAGAAATATTGAAAAAACCGCACAAAGGAATAAAATGCAACGTTCATGGGATTCCTATGTTGTCACGACATATTAATAAAAGAAAAGCAGCTTAAAATCCAATTTTAGTGGCCCCGCAGGTCAAAATATTTTTGAAAATTTTTTCTCATTTACGCTAATTTCTGAAAAGAAAATCTGCACTATGAAAAATCACTGCACTGCTAAAAAGAGACGTTTCAGGCGTGATATGGTGGCATATAATGATTAATTAAAATTGGCAATTTTCCACAACATATTTTTATGTGATGCACTGCTGTTATTCTCTTACCAAATGTTACAGTAGTCAATGACGGAGAGAATGGATCTGCCATTCTAAACCCATAGATGTATACGACCAATTGAAGTGTGACTATAACATTTTTATTCACATGATTTATTGTAAAAGACGTTTGTGATCTCATGATGTTTAGCACACTGCCTAATGCACTCTAGGCACAAAGGTTAGTGATTTTATTGAATCAGCGGCAACCATAGCTTGTTGAAACATTCCGTTCGACTACCTCATAGATGTAAGTAACTCGCGACGAGCTATTCATATGGAAATCAGATAATATTTTTTCACCTCATAAAAATTGTTTCCTCGGCTGTTGGATACGATTCACTACGGAGAGTCCCTTTGACCACTTCTAAATATATTATTGGGAAGTAAATGATCCACGCTTATTAAGGAAATATACGCAGTAACAAAATATTGTAAATATCGACATTTTGAAGAGTATGATAATTGAAACAGTATTAGTAAACCGTTAGCCAATCCGTCCGTTTCTACGAGGTCCATATATGGGACATCAAATACTGCGATTCCTAATAAAATATCAAATACAGTTAAATGTGGAAAGAAAAAATTATAAAAAGTACTTATCAAAAGTCTTATAGTATTGTTTTCTGTCGTACTTAAACTAAATACAGGGTGAGTCAGAATGGACTCCCTAGTTTTAAAAATTCACTAAAGAGCGCGGAGGTTAATTGGCGGAGTAGGAGTAGTAGCATCAGCTGGTGAAAACAACGCCATTTTTAGTAGTTACCATGCGGTGGTCTGATAAGCATCGAGGCTTTGTCGTAGAAATATTATTTAAGAACAATGAGAGTATGGTGGCGTCGGCGCAGAGGGCGCTGTCGTCTAGCGATGAAACACATTTTCACCTCTTTGGCTCAGTAAATAAGCAAAATTTTCGTTACCGGGCGACTGATAACCCTCACAAACTTCACCCAAGCCCTCTTCATAGCCCCAAAGTGACAGTTTGATGCGCTATGTCCTCCATAGGCATCATTGGGCCATTTTTTTTAATCTTGAGGTTCAACTGTTATTGCGAACTATTGTGACATGCTGGAGAAAATTTTTGACTCCCCAAAATGGAAGAATATGGTGAGGAATATGACACAGAAGCCTTTTGGTTTCAACAGGATGGTGCCGTGGCTCATACCGCCCGTCGTTCCAAAACCAAACCCTGCAAGAACAATTTCCCGGCCCAACGGAATAACGCAAGATAAGCTGAGAAGAGATTTCGAAAACGTTTTTGAACGACTCAGCATGTGCATCACTCACGAGGATAGATGAAATAATTTTCAAAACCTAATGAAAATACAGGGGAACTGGATGTAGTATTTTTCAGAAATATAAACTTTTCAACTTATCTTGATTGATTTTTTTACAATTCACCCGTCAAATCAGGGAGTCCATTTGGGCACACGCCGTATTAGTCGACAAACATTTGAATTTTTTGTAAATTATTAAATTGTCTTCGCCTTGAATAACATAGCATGCGCCCATAAATTTATTATAAACTATAGTTAAAAAGGGTAAAATTATGCAACAACGGCAAGAGGACTATTTTTTAAACAAAGCTTATTACGTTCATTTTCGTAAATTGAATTTTTCAAATAAAACTGCTGAGTTCCGTAAAAATGTATTGCAGAACATTATTAAAATTGGATTGACTCAAATTATAACCAAAGGAATGCCTAAAATTTATTCAGTTCTCAGAATTATATTGAAATTATATTCCCCTCGCGTTTTTTACCGACGAAAATAATAGTGTCCGTGATCAGCCTGACACAGTGGATTCACAGTTGTCGAAACTGCTTCATTCATCGAGGATTTGCATCAACAGGTTTACCACTCCATAGAATAACTTGAACGGGACTATATTAAATTTAGCGGTAGATTGTCTCGTTTTCCATAAATATTTGAGGGCTATCATAAATGAGAAACACCCGGAACTTAGTTAAATTGAAAAAGTCACCATCATTTACCTCTAGTGTAAAATCGCTCAGACTTCCATTGCCACTACATGAAAAATTATATGATATTTTTGGCATTAATGACATACTATAACTCAATGATAGTTTTCAAATAAATATATCTTCAGTGTGTAGGTTTTCCATAAATTTCCGTCCACCCACGACAATACAAATAAAGTGTTTTTGATAAGTCCATAGATATAGAGTGTTCTTTAATGCCTTTTAATGTTATATTTCTCTTAACGCTTATTAAAGTGCAATGAGGTATGTAAACGCTATAATTTTTTCATTCATCTTATGTTGTATCATGACTTAAGCTTTTACACTATGCATATTATTTATTAATCTACGCTCATTTCCTCCTATCCTTCTTACCACCCAGCGGTTTGTTTTCCGTCGAGCTTCTAGTTGTGACCGTCGCGTCGTCCACTGTCAGCTGGGAAAACATTGACGGAGCGCTGGGCATAAAATTTTGCTCCATTTCTAATTTGTTTTACGGGGCTCTATTTTAAAACATAAACTCTGGTCTGCTTCTTCGAAAGCATTCTATCCTGCAATAATAAAAATTAAATGTGCCAAAAGGCAAAATTAAAATGCCATAATCAATATTATTGATGCGCAAATGTGCAATCCAAAACAACCCCCGGTGGCCACGCACACAATTGATACACCGATATTGATCCAAGGAAGTGGAATTTTTTGTTACCGAGAGAAGTCGTTATGTATCTTTGCATTGCAAAATTTAGGGCCGTTAGCCGAGTTTCCTCATAGGTACATTTCCCTTTCTTTCTCTTCTAAAAGGACTTTCTCATTTTGTATACCACACGTCGTGAAATGCACCCTATTTTAGTGCGTGTAATTCAGTAATGAATTACCGCAATTTCGTGTGCACTAAATTACATTGGAAACCTTAAAATCATGGAGATAAAAAGAAATGAAATAATTCAGCTGCGGGAGCCATCCATGCGCAAAAGGCGGGACCTAGTCGAGGTTATTTGTAGAAGAAATACGAGGGTCATCCGGAAAGTAGTACCCGTTCGTGCCGCATGAAGTGCTGACGACGCGAGTAGCCGCTGGACGAGGTCAGATAGCTTCAGTGGCTTGTCTGCCTTCTCTGAGCCAAGTTGCGTGACGCTAGCATTGCCTGTGTTGTTTCTGTGATTGTTTACAATGTTTAAAAAAATTGAGAACGCCGCCAGTTGTGAAGTGAGGGCAGTGATTAAATTCCTCAATGCAAGAAACGTTCGCCCATGTGATATTCATCGCCAATTAAAGGAGGTGTATGGAGACAATGTAATGGACGAGTCGTCTGTTCGGCGGTGGTGTCGCAACTTCAACATGGGGAGGGGGAACACACACGACGATGAGCGTTCGGGGAGACCGTCTGTCATTACAGACCAACTGGTGAGCTCAGTTGACGAATTCGTGAGGAACGATCGGCGCGTCACAATTGATGACATCTGTGAGCATTTTCCCAATGTTTCTCGAACAATTGTTCATGAAATTGTTAAACACCATCTGCATTATGCAAAAATTTGTGCAAGATGGGTCCCTCGCATGCTTACAGATGAGCACAAAACCAAGCGTATGGCTGCAGCACTGACGTTTTTGGGACGTTATTCTGATGAAGGAGACTCTTTCTTGACTCGCATAATTACTGGTGACGAAACATGGGTTTGTTATGCATCACCTGAGAGTAAACGACAGTCAATGGAGTGGCATCATGCTCATTCACCAAACAAACCAAAAAAATTCAAGACAGTTCTGTCCACCAGGAAACTCATGGCAACCATTTTCTGGGATCGACGAGGTGTATTGCTTATTGATTTTATGGCCCGTGGAGACACTATTAATGCCAATGCGTATTGTGAAACATTAAAGAAATTACGGCGGGCAATACAAAATCGGCGGCGAGGTCTATTGTCTACTGGTGTCATTCTCGTTCATGACAATGCCAGGCCTCATGCAGCTGGGATAACACAAAAACTTTTGCAGCAATTCAAATGGGAAACTTTCGACCATCCACCGTATAGCCCGGACTTGGCCCCTTCAGATTTTCATCTCTTTACAAAGCTTAAAGACTTTTTGGCAGGAAAAAGATTTGACAGCGATGAAGAACTTAAAGAAGGAGTGACCCTGTATCTCAATGAGCTGGCGGCGAAGGACTATGCAGCAGGAATACAGAAACTTGTCACACGTTATGACAAATGCCTTAATTTGCTTGGAGATTATGTTGAGAAGTAGTTTAAAGTATCCTCTTTCAAATAAAATTTTTTATGTTTGTTAATATTTACTTTTGTGTCTTTATTTCACGAACGGGTACTACCTTCCGGATGACCCTCGTATATTGCATTTCCGATGGAACCGCCGCAAAACTGGCATCTATTTCTTGTTCGAACTTGGGGTGCAACAAAAATGACCGGTCACTCGTCGTCAAAAGAAAATTGAGATAGATAGATAGATGTATTTATTTGGGCGAAATTTAGAGCGAATGGTTCCTTCTTTAGGAGAGAAAGAGAGAAGTTGCGATCACTTAATCTAAATAACTGAGGGTCTTGAAAACTCCAAAGGTTTGGAATTCGAGGAAAGAAAACACTTGGCATGAGTGTGCGTGACCATGGGCCTTGGAAAGGCATAAAGGCGTCAGTCGTCAAACACCGTCGTTATTGGGGACACCTGTTAGGAGTCAAGCTGGTGGACGGACGGGTGTAAACTTAAATGCTATGATCGAGAAGAATATCGACAAGGCGCGTAGATCTTCGCAGTTTAGAATGCGATGGTACTGTAGTTACTCATCTTATCTACAGGCATTCCAGAGCAATAGTATGTCCATAAACTGCAATTGTAAGGTTGTTACACTGGTTTGCTTGATCACTATATCCCAAAAGAGCAACAAGTGAAGCATTCGTCGCACATTACCATCGGATGACCCTCTGGGATAAGACTCTACTTAGGTTCAGTTGGAAACACTTCGGGCTCTTGTGAGGAAGTGGATGTGGCTTTTGCGAAATTATTGATTGCCCTGATTTAAACAGCATGTCAAGCAAATATGTACCCTTCAATAGAGGATAAGGGGCGCATAATGCACACAAATCAATTGGATAAAATATTTGTAGATTCTGGAATAAATTTACTTTTGAAATTGGCGACCAAACGAGAATGTTAATAGACTATCGGGAAGTAAGAAACGAAAATCTTCGCTAGCAGGTAAATCGGGTAGAATAATACCTGAACCAGGAAATATCCAAGAGAGATGGAAGGGATATAAAGTGGAACAGTACGGCCAGTGAGTTTAGACATAGAAAAAGAATATGACGTAGATTAAGATAGCTACACTATGAGATAGAAAGGGCGTGAAGTGAGGTTTCATCAAATGGGATTATACACATTTATACAGGACTATTTAAAAATTTTGGAAAATATGAATGAAAGAGTCTTTATAGCCTGAAATATTATTGAAATTTATGAAAAATAAATCTGGCCAGAATACTGTGAGAACGGTGTCAGTTACTATTCCCAAAAAGGTAAAGGCTACGTCATGTGAGGACCACAGAACAATAAATTTGATATCCCAGTTGTTCTCAGGATCATCAACAAAAGGATAGAGAGTAAGGCAAATGATTACTTAGGGGATGATCAGTTTGGGTTTAGGGAGGGTAGATGTACGCGTGATGCCATTGTAGTATTGAGATTACCAATCCGCAACCTTTACATGTCTCAGACTGCTCAGGTGCGAGTGGGGAACGGAGAGTCCGGATGGGCAGTGTAAGAAAGAGGTGTAAGGCAGGGTTGCCCATTGTCACCGGTACTGTTCAACGTATATGTGGAGGAAATGATTAAAGAGGCTTGGGAAGAACTGGGAGTAGGAATGAAAGTTGGAGGGGAATCCGTAAAATCGGTTAGGTTTGCTGATGACCAAGCATTAGCTTTCCAGTCAGCCAAGGGGTTGCAAGCATTGTTGAGTGAACTGGAAATTCAGTGCGTTAGACAGGGGATGAATAAAATACGCCAATTATCTCCAAGCGGCATCTCCCGCAGTTGCTTGTAATTTTAAAACAAAGGTTTTACGGTTTACCAAAAAGAGATAGGCTAAGCTTAACATGAACATAGGAGGGCAAAAGCCGGAGTATGTGCAAAAGTTTACATTCCTCGGAAGTGTTTTGGATAAAAATGGTCCAAGCAGTAGAGGCATACAGGAATTGCGCTAAGCGAAGAAGATTTCGCAAGGAGGAAGGATATGATGACATAAATATTGAGTACGGATAGAGAAGGCTCGTCAAAACTTTTATATGGATCATTGTTATCTGTGGCGCGGAAAAATGGTCATTGAAGTAGGGTGATAGGCGTAGATTGGCGACTTTGGAAATGAGTGTGTGTGTGGAGACGGATGGAGAAGTGAAAGCGGGAAATTACTAGGAGAACTCCTAAGAAGACAGAAAAAAAATGAATGCTTAGTATATTGATCGGAAAAGGTTGTTGAAGAATGATAGTGGGGAGAATATTATGAAAACAAAGGGGCGAAAATAGGATAGAGATTTTGGCCGGAATAAACGGAGGAAGGAAGTATGAGGTCTGTAAATTAAGTAATAAGACTGGCAACTTAGCTTTCCATCTGGCAACACTGGAGGCGTCGGGCTTGGAGGGGCGGCAGGGGAACATGTGATCTGCCTTCAGTACGGGTTTGAATCAACTCGTGTCATTTGGTTGACCGTAGCGATTTTTTTTGTTAAACAGTTTTTCTATTGGGTTCTAAAAATGAGTGACATACATTTCGAGCAACGGTGTGCTACCAGGTTTTGCTTCAGACTTGGGTACAGTGCAACGAAAAACTCTTACTAAACTTCAGTAGGCCTACGGTGTTTTGTCTAGAGCCCAGGTTTTTCGGTGGTTTAAGGCATTTTCAGAAGGAAGCGAGTCCATTGAAGGTAAACTCCGAAGCGAAAGTCCTTCATCTTCAAGAACTGATTAAATTTTCGACAGAATCCGGGATTGTGGGTTCAGATCGTCGGTTGACAGTCAAAGTGATCGGGGAAGAGTTGCATTTGACTCACACCACCGATCATCAGATTTTGACCAATGAAATGGGGATGAGAAAAATTCTGCGCAAAAATGGTTCCAAAAAACCATTCGCAAGACCAAAAGTACGTCAGGAGGAAAAGGTACCTTGAATTTTTGGATTTGATTGAAATTGGCCCCCATTTTCTGGAACGTGTAATTACTGGTGACGAGCCTTGGGTGTTTGAGTACGACCCAGAAACCAAGCGCCAGAGCATGGAGTGGCACACTTCAACCTCTCAAAGGCCACGAAAAGCAATGATGAGGAAGTCGAAGATCAAAATCATGCTGATTTGTTTTTTCGATATCCACGGAATCGTCCACAAAGAGTTTCTACCTCAAGGCCAAACGGTCAATAGACACTTTTACCAGAAGGTTCTTGAAAAACTTCGAAAAAGGGTCATTCGTGTGAGTCCAAACATCAAGAGCAACTGGGTGTTGCATCACGATAATGCTCCTTGTCGCACAGCAATTGCAATAAACCAGTTTTTGCCAGTTCAAACTTCAGTGTTGACATTCAAATGGCTGGAACCGACCAGCTGAAGGCTATTCCAGTATCCGAGTTCCAGCACTGCTATGAGGAGAGGAAGAACCGTCTCCTGTGTGGCTTCAGAAGGAAGGTATTTTGAGGGTGAAAATATGAAACTGTAATTCGATTTCATTGAAAATTAAAAAAAAAACGGTATCATTTCTTAATTTACAGACTTCGTATACGGAGTTGAAGAAGAGTTTGTCGTAAAGTAGGATATTGAGCTGTATTTTTCTAGGAGTGATAAGATATTTATTCGGTAGTTATGTCCATCAAAACTTTCCTTAACCGGTAAATTACGTAAAAATAATTAAATAAACATATACTCTACCTTACTTTTGGCGTCTAAAATATTTTTCTATTAGCTAATATTATATATGTAAAATTTCAAGAAACTGTAATAGTAACTTTAACGGAGTCACCCGCTATGTGTGCATTATAATGCAACCATTTCAGAGAGTAAAAATCATAGAGGACGTCTCGGTAGCTTAAGTGGTTAAAGCACTCGGCCGGATATCGAGGGATCCGCGTTCGAATCCCGGTCAAGGCGAATGATTTTTACTCTCTGAAATGGTTGCATTATATATGCATTTTTTTTAATTTACTCAACTCACGATGTAACCAATTATTAGAAATTCCAAACACTTTGACATTTAAAAACTATTCTTCAACATCACAAAACCTTTCTCAATCGAAAACCAGCTCATCGCATTTTCTAGATTACATATACAGTACACTTATTTTCCGGACGAACCCTGTACATTTACTTTAAAACACAATTTTAAAGGCTTTTAAGGCACCTTGATAAATTGACAATGACTGAAATTCAAAGCATACTGAATCGCATTGAACGGGGAACGTATTATTGATTTTCACCTCTTACATAGAGCAATAAATTCATTTTAATATATTCCAGAGTTTGAATTTTTATATATATATATATCGCCTTCCCCACCTCTTCTGTGCTCGTCCCTTATGTGTGTTCCTTTCCCCTTTCCTTACATCTATTTCTATGTGAATGAATATTTGTTCGCCGTATGGCGGGATTTCGTGTTTGAATGAAAATATATTTCATTTCATTCAGTATTTTCAATCCTAGAATTGGTTTATTGCAGCCATCCATTCGCCACTATTTAAAGTCAATTCTCTCAATCCCTGATACCTTTTCTGTTTTACGTCTTTCTCAATTTGTCCTATGTACATGTCTCTTGATCTTCCTCGTGTAATCTTTCCTTCTATTATATTCCTAATCAATCCATGGTGCCTCAATGTGTGTCCAATCCATCTATTTCTTCTTAGTCGTAGAGTTCTCCATATGGTTCTATCCTCTTCTGCTCTTCTATATACTTCATCGTTTCTCACTTTGTCTGTCCATTTAATCTTCAGCATTCTCCTCCAGCACCATGTTTCAAAGGCTTCCATTCTTCGCTGGTCCACTTTTCCAATTTTAATTAATCATGATATTCCACCATATCACGCCTGAAACGTCTCTTTTTTTCACTTTTCCAATATTCCAAGTCTCGGAACCAAGTAGTGCCATGCTCCACACGAAAGTCTTGACGAATTGTTTCCCTGTTTCCAGCCTTAGGTTCTTTGAACATATTAATTGCCTCTTCTTCATGAATACGTTCTTAGCTTGGGCTATTCTTTGCTTGATGTCGGTCGAACTTCTTCGATCCCATGTTATGCTGCTTCCTATGTAGATGAAAGATTCCGCTTGTTCTAATTTCACCCCTCGAATTGTGATATCTGCATTCAGCTTCTCTCTTCGGCACACAAGGATTTTAGTTTTCTTCTTAATGATGTTCATATTATATTCCCCCAGCAGTTGAACCATAGCACTTGGTGTTGCTTGCAGGTCCTCTCGCGTTCGCGCCATTACTGCGATGTCATCTGGAAATCGGAGCATGTTGATTTCCTCTCCATTTACCTTGAGTCCTTTAATACTCAATTCTTGTGTTTCTTTTATTGCCTCTTCCAGGTATACGTTGAATATTGCTGGCGAGAGGTTACATCCTTGTCTTACCCCTTTGTTTATTTTGGCTTCTATTTTTCTCCCATTTTTCGTTTGCATTCTTGTAACCTGATTCTTGTATAGGTTATGGATAATTCTTCTGTCGTTGTAATCCAGTCCAAACCCTTCTAGTATCTTGAACATCTTGTTCTATTCGACGTTGTCAAAGGCCTTCTCCAAGTCCACGAATGGCTTATTTACTTGTCTCATTTTTTCCGCCAGAACTCTCAAGCTGAGAATTGCCTCTCTTGCCCCTCGGTTTTTCCTGAACCCGAATTGGTTTTCTGAGAGGTTTCCTTCTATTCTTCGGCTAATTATCCGAGTAAGGATTTTTGATGCTTGAGTCACCAGGGTCAATGTTCTGTTTTCGGTTTCTTTGGTATTGCAATCACTATACTTTTCTCAAAGTCTTCTGGTATCTTTCCGCTGTCGTAGCTATCTTTGATTATTCCAGAGAGGGCATCCTTCGCTTCGACCCCGAGTGCCTTGATTATTTCTCCATTTATTTTGTCAACTCCTGGTGCCTTGTTCTTTCTCAGGTCAACCATTGTTCACCTCCCTCGGATTCATTTCTTAGTATCTGAGGGCCCCGATCGTCTTTACTTATCATGCTTTCATCTTTAATTAGGCCATCTTCTAGTGGTTTGGGAGCTTGATAGAGCACTTTAATTTATTCTTTCCATCTATTCCCAATGTCGTCATTGTCCATTAGTATTTTTCCATTAGCGGCTCGGATGTTTTGCGATTTTGTTTTCCTTTCTCCGAATTGCCTCTTCACTAGTTTATAAGCCATCTCGCTATTTCCCTTTTCCATGTTGTCATTAATTTGCTCGCAGCAACTTTCTATCCATTCTTCCTTTGCCTTCTTGCACTCTCGCATTATCTCGTTCCGCAACTGTTTATAGAGAGAGGCCTTCACCACTCTCATTTCTTGGATTCTTGTATTTTCTTCTTTCGTCTATGAGATCTCTTATTTGAGCTGTTATCCATGGATTCTTAGATATTTCTGCCTTACTCACAAGGAGCTCGTCTGCAGCTTTGGTAATTATGTTCTTCATTTATTTCCATCGTTCGTCCATGCTGGTATTTCTATTATTTCCTTCTATTTCTCTTTCGAAAGCCGCGGTAAACTTCTTCCTTGAGCTCTTTTCTTCCAGTATTTTTGTGTGCCATCTGGGTTGTTTTGTGTCTTTCTTCATCTTCTTGTATCGCAGTCTGCTATCCATGATAACCAGGTTGTGATCGCTATTTATATCTGCGCCGGGATAACTCTTACACTTCTTAACTTGGTTATATATATATATATATATATATATATATATATATATAATATATGCTAAGTTTTAGCAGCGCAAAAATGTATCCGATTCGCGAATTGTTTTTGCAACTCTGCTGGCCCGTTTTCCGGAATCGGCACACCATTATCGTCTTAAAATGGTCAAAACGGGGTCTTGGCATCCCCATTGACTACTCCGCCAAGTTTAAGACGACACAACAATATATTCGATTCGAAAATGTTTCATTCCCTCTCCCCACAAGGGGAAAGACAACTGGTAACTTGTAAAACTTGCCTCTTTTGTACTCTACTAGATGTCCTCGTTAAACGTGAGCAAATCCTACAAGTGTAAACATCAGGTTCACAGCATACCACCAGCTCCCGTACTCTACTTCTCCCTTCCGAATCCTTCCCCTTCCCCTCTGATTCCACCTAGCTCGCTTCTCAACTCCCGGGCTAACTTCAGGGGTTCAAGGGAGTTTGATAGCCGTACAACTTCATCTGTTGGCGGTTGGAATTAGTTTACTGGAGTTTTAGTAATGATGTGTCCCGTGTAGTTCTTAAGATCTAGAAATTTCTCATCTTTAATTCAAAATCCATTAGTATACGTTTCAAGGAACGATATTAAACTAATATATATTTTTGGAAACATTGCCCGCATCGGGAAGGGTAGCCGCCGCGCCGGGAGGGGGGGGCGGTAATTCAAACGCGCGACGACATCGGAGTGACCGCAAGCCGTACGCTAATGGAGTGAAGTGGGGGATGTGCCCTGGCTTGAGGCAAGAGCAGGAGGGAGGGAGGGAAGGAACTACTTGTTGTCTCTTATTTTTTTACGGTGCCGATTCGACTCTATCCAAGGGCATTTCGCACTGATTCATCTTAATCGGATTCCGCCATCACCCCCTCACCAAACACTTTTTCCTTTCAAAGCCGCTCGAACCCTGGTCAACCGCCCCGCCGCTGCCTTCCTTGCTTATGTACATTGCATTTTCTCTTCCGATGACCTCTCATTCCTGACCCCTCCACCCATCCTCGCCCACAGTCACTCCCGCTACCCCCCAACCCCACCCTTCTTTCTACTTATTACCTTCTCCCTCCTACCAATCATACTCCCCCCTTTTTCATTCAGCTTTCTCTGCCACCCCCTCCCACCAACTCTCTTCCCTTAGCCAGTCCCTTTTGAAAGAAGAGCAAACATCTTCCGAATTCTTTTCATTATTATCTCAGGCTTCATTTATGAATAGAAATGTTGTAGTTCGGAATTAGTTAATCGCATTCCCTCTAAGTGTCTGTATTCTTTAAGAGCTTTAATTTTCATCTATTTTGCAAAATCCATTTCGAGCCCTTACAAGGAACTAGATGAAACTAATGAATATTATTAGGAATATTGGAGGGTATTCAAACTTTCGGCGAATTCGTGTTCACCGCAAACCTTGCCCTCGTGGGGTGACTGGGAGGTCGTGACCTGGCCTGTGGGATGGCCCGGAGGGAGTGGACGAGGGGTCGTTCTCTTCTTCCGCGGCGCCCATTCAACTCCCGAGGCGTCGATTTCGGAGCAATCACCAGTCATCGCCTTCTTCCCCCTCCCTTCCACATCCACCTGGTCATCGCTACCCTCAGCGCAACCGACCGACTCACCTCTAACTTCGGTGCAATCGGCTGACCCTCCTTCCTTCTCATGAGTGCCTCCTCCTCCTTCTTACTTCACCCCCTGCCCTCTTTGTCTTCGGTTGCCCACTCTCCTCATCCTCCCATATGTGGCTCTCCTCTCGAACCTAGTTGGCCTCCTCCTCCCCCAAATGTTCTCCCCCCCCCTCCCAGTCCACTCGCCCTCCCTTCTCCTTCATCCTCTCCCGCCCACCCTCTTCTCCTAGCTCTTCCCTATTTAAAGGCGAGCGGGACCCTGCATCGTTCTTTCGTACCTTAATTTTGGCGGGTGGAGGAAGTTGTCCATGTCAGTTAGCAAGGTTTAAAGTCCATGCTCGTCGTGTACATCGTAGTATCCGGGTGCGAGGAGGGGCGTTCATCCGTCGAGGAAGATGTAAGTCATTCATTTGCCTGTATTTTATTCCCGAAACTTGATTACCCCTATGAATAAAGTAAAGCGATGTTCTTCCAACAACGTGTTCATGACAATCAACGCTTCACGACGGTAGATGTATTTTTAGTCTTTTAAGAAAACGAGCAATTCCAACATTCCATGCCTCTTTGCTCGAATGGAATGCATTTTTCCAATTAACTTTAACAGAATGGGGCGTTAAACGTTGCTCATCATAAAACCTGTTCGAAAAGTTTCGTTGTCGGATGGAACTAATGTTGTTATGATTTCGTAAGCCAATTACTACCAGTAGTATATTTAAAAATTCTGTATTATTCATTTTTGTAAGTGCAGTTTTTTCCGTTTCAGGAGTCTCAATTCAAGGTAACACTACTACCCCATTTTACATTCGTCACAACCTAGTAAATCTTTCTTTCTGAAGCGTAAATTTCACTTTCTCTGTACGTCGTTTAGTACTCGTGTAAATAGTTCTTTCCCTACAGCCGGTGGTTTTGACGTCCTCTATTTCAATTAAAAATTGTCCGGTTGAATTTTACATAACAATGTTGATTCCGCCAGAAATGGCCTCGTTGACATGGATGGCATCGTGTACGCTTACTGAATTACACTTTGTTCAGAATAACCAGATTGCCACTTATCAGTTCTGTGTCAAAGCTTTTGTTGCTGGTACTTGGGTTAGTTAGGCATTCTTAAGTTGCGGAGTCCGTTCGTTTTCGTACGTGCTCTGCGTATGCTGAATTCCTTCACAACTTGACCCGCCCGCATAGTCGGCTACACCCTCTGCCACTCGTCCCGAGTCAGGCAACACCTCTGATTGGACGCAAGTGTTCCGTCCGAAATTTAAATCTGTCATCGCGAATGAAGCAGTTTGTGGTTTCTATATATTGAAAGGCAAACCTTTCTAAGGAATATAATTTCTCATCCGACTAAGCATCCACTTGCCTTCCTATCTCGTTTGAATTAGTGCATTGTTTTTCTGTTAGTTACTAAATGCTGACTCTCTTCAAGGCCCAGTGTTGCGTTAATTCAGAATTATTTGTTTTGATTCTCCCACATGGTCATCATTTGCTGCCACTCTTCTTTCGCTCATTTAGTTCAAATTCCTAATTCACTCCATCATATCGGAATAGCGTTATGACTGGACACGGCTTGCGCCAATTGCATTATTACGTCCAGATAATCTTCCTTTTGAATACTCGAGCAGTTCGCTATGGTTGTCGTGGTGAACATTCGGAAGCCTTCTTCTTCATGCAGTCACCCTCTTTCTCGTCTTGAGTCCACCTCATTCCCCTCGTTCCTCCCTCCCCCCAGTCTTCCCTCGCTTTCCCGCATCGCCCGTCACTTCGCAGCAAATGTCCGCCTCGCTCGCTATTGCCGAGGTGCAACTCCGGAACACCATCCCGACCCTGTTTGAATTGACTGAAAGCGCTCGCAGAAATGTCTTATTCTTTCTTTTTTCATTGAGCCATGAAGTGCGCTCAATTTCACTTGTATGTGTGTGTGCATTTTGTAGCATATGGCAGCATTGAACCTGGCAGAATAACCTTCAATATGATGTCCCGACACTTTAATACTGTAAATCTTCGGAGCTGATATATTGCTGCTCCATTTTCATTAGATTTAAGATGATTATGGCAGCTGTAAATCTCCAACAAATTGCCTATTTTCTGCTCAGTTTTCAGTGGACTTCTTTCATTTCTTCTGACAACATTCTTGGCTCCAATTTCTCATCAAATTAATAAATTCTGCCAATTATTTGCCTATGGCACGTGAAGAACATTTTTCCTGAGAAATTCATACCCTCTGTCAGTATTGACTTATTTAACTCTCCTCGCTTCACGTGCACGTCTTTCAGCTGCCAATCACCATTTGTGTCTGTGTCCCTGTCGAGAAGCCAATGTTTTGCATTCGATATTTTTATTTGTACAAAGGCATGTATGTTGTTCTCGTTGTCGCAGGTATCAACCTCGTCTGACCCTAAGCCACCTTAAGTTCTAACTAATTGAACGGGCAAATGCATTTTTATCATTAAATTTCCATGTTCTGAGAGTGGACGCTATTGTAAATCTGTCAAGACCTTCTTCGCATATGTCAAGGGCCCTTTTTTCTCATTCCGAGGAACACAAATGAGTGCACATAGTTTCATCGTCAGCGGATAACCCTACACGAACTAAGACTTGTTTGTTGTTTACTATGCTTCATCAATCTTACATCTGTCGTATACATATTGCGAAAAACTTTCTGTACTCGAAACATCTATCACTATCACCCCTCCATATGCAAGGCATTTAAGGACACAATACACAGAACATGTGATCACTACATCTACTTACACGGAGCCCACCAGTTCCTGTGAAGAGGAAGGTGTTTGCCACGGTGACCGCAGTGATTGTTGGTGAGAGGCAGAGGAGTGTGGGTGTTAGTGCGAGTGATGTGTGGTGTATGGTCATTATGGTGCTTCCTTTTAGTGAATAGTGCTAGTGTGTGTGATGTGTGCGTGTGCACCGAGGGATCGTCGATGGAGAAGGAACTGCCGCCGTTGGACCTTGCAGATTTAACCAAGGTAAGGATTCGTCTCCTCTCCCTCCCTCCCCTCCCTGCGATACAGGTTCAGTGTGTAGGAGCCCTCTTAGCTCGAGACAAGACCTCCATCCTCGCGGTAGGGCCCCCGATGGGGCTTAAGGGACGCAACAATTCACTTAGAGAAATGGGGGGTGAATTAAGGTGACTCTTAGGCGATCAAATTAGGTAGGACATTTAAAGTGACTGGGGTATGACATTAACTTAAAGATAGCATACACTTTGTCAGGTACATACACAGGTGTTAAAATAACTCTATAATTGTATTTATATAAGAAAGTATTAATTACAGGTGGATTGTGCTTAGTATTTTCTTATATTGCATCATCCCATCGCTCTCTTTCCTCCTGTTCCATTATCAATCATCCTTCTTCACGTTCCTTCCACTGAATTTTTCCGAAGGCAGCGGATTCCTGTTTTAATGGACCGCTGTAACATGGTACCAGTAGGACGTACCTCTCTGTAGTTTCTGCAGGAGGGACGTGATGGACCGGCCATCGGCCTTCGTTCTCACCTTTTGACGAATGCCGGAAAATGGGTTCCAACGAGCTGTGCGCGATACCTCTTTGGGTCAGCAAAAGGAAACTCGTGCAATCTTTCTCTCTCTCTCTCCTTACTTCTCTTCATTTATTCCTCCCTTCTCATCCCCTTTGAATATTACATTAAGATTACTATCATTTCTGAAAAATTTCGAATAGATGTAGGTGGCAATAACTTGAACAATTTTTATTCATGTATTCGCAAAAGGTCGCGTAACCATAGTCCATCGCAACGGGATTTCTACGTAAAGTGATGCGCCTTTCGGGGTCTTTTTCCATCTCAATATACCATAACTTGTATCCTGTGCTTTCCCTTCGCTATCACAGTCTCTTTTTCGCATATTGGTTGTGGAAGCAAAAAAAATTATGAACTATATCGCTTATATTTGAACTTTGGTCGAGTGTGACACATTTTCCTTGTGATAAGTGTTCACCCATTTCAGATTTGCTGCCAAAAGCAAAGGAGCTCGATGACGCATAATTCACCCTTCGAATCTATAACACAACACATTTCTAATAAAAACTGCTGGTCATTCACTTTTATTTTCGTGTGTCCTAAGTGTTTTCTTTTGCTCGAATATATGGGTACTCGTATCATAAAAGACCTTTCACAATTACGAAAGTGAACATCCAGGACTTCATCCCTTCATGGATTAAAATGAAATAACTTATTTACGCTTTTTGATGCATTCATGCGTGTAACTGCGCCCTCCCAGGTCATAAAGTTTGCATTGTTTTACAAAAGTAAATCCCTATTGTCACAGTCGCTGGGTTCATATACCAATCTTAGTTGGAGGAACCAGTGTAAATATCCTGGGTGTGAAAATTAGAAACCGCGCATTATTAATTCACCTAGGTAATACTGGTGCATTTCCGTGAAAATAAGCATTTTCTACATATCCATGTAGATGAATCGGCATTGATTGAACTAAAAAACTTTTAACATGGGAAGAGGATTTGAGTTGCTAAATTGGTCAAATATTTGAGAATGACTTAGTCGTACGTAATAAGCGCTCTACGTTTTCGCGTGAGGCCGTTCGTCCTTCTTATCCTTTCACGATTCACCTCTTTCGATGGCAAAGTTTTATTGCCAAAAGCTAGATTAAGAGCTAAGACTAATAGGGAATATGTGAGAGACCCTATTTTCCTCAAATATTCGTTCGGGTGGGCCTTCTTCTTTTTAAAATAATGAACTTTGTCTTGAGGAATGTACCTCTTGGAACATTTCAATCATTTTTTCCTGTCGGAGTTGTATCATAAGAAACTTTCGACAAAATTCATAGTCGTACATTGTCTTCGCGTGTTCCATGTATACGTGTCAAGTACCTACTGCAGTTGATACTTGCTCGTATTATCTTTTTGTAAGTGGCAAGTCTTCGGTTCGGAACACATTGCTTATATTCCAAAACTGAACCACTACAGCATTGCCATCAGACATGAAGGAATTGTGTTGATTAGTTGAATCAGTCTTTGCTGCATGGCGTCAGCTGTGAAATGGTTACGTAATGGATAGTACAAGTGAGGAGCGTTTACTCCATCGATTAAACTAACAGGCGACAGCAGCAGCAGCTCACTGCAACTGGCAGCAACTTTTTCGTGCAATAGCTATCGGAAGATGTTCTTTTAGTTTTCTTTGCCCTATATTTGAGAGCAAACACACCATTAGTCAGAAGCAAGCCATTTTTACAGTCACGTGTTATTAAAACGGTTCCTGGGCCTATCCCTTATTGTTGCTCGCTTCCTTCACTCGCATGAAAAGATAAGTTACGGAAGAGTTGCTAATAAAGGCCCGGGTAGGAGGGACCCTTGATGTAAACATGCACTGTCATTATTCCACAGCTGCCAGGTTAAATACCTGGATGAGCTATTTTAAATAAATAAATAACCTGTAAGAGGGAAAATGTCGATGGACCACTTCTCCTCACAAACTCACCAGTTATAATTGCATTGCTCTTAAAATGCTGTGGCATAATCAGATAGATACCGCTTGTATCAATCGGCCTCAACGTGTAGCTACTACAAATTCCTTGTCCATGGTGGAAAATATAGTGACATTTAAGTGTTGTTTGTGCAGACATTAACGCGAGGCAATTTCTGGAATGCAGATGGGAAATAGAGCCGCATATACCTATCTGTTGCCATCACAGGTGTACTGTTTTAGTTCCTAGTCATTGCGGTCGGCCTTTGTCATAGTCCGGGAGAATGCCAGGTCACCAGGTTTTCTGAACAGATTAAAATAGAAACAAACGTACTGCACTGGGCACATAACTATTCCCTTCCAAAATCGTGGGACACCTCGTTACATTAAATTTCCGTCTTATCCCCAGTTAGTTGACAACTATATTAAAACATGAGAATGTGGTTTCGCTAAACAGAAAAATGGCACACCGCCTATATCCACTAACAAACTGCTGAACATAATAGAAATTAATTCATACGACTTGAATTGAAACAATGAAGAGGGTGTTAATACGCCACTTTCAATAAATGGTAATTCCTTGCCACAGTTGAAAAACACTTTCTCCCCATTATAAATATAACACCGAAGAACAACCCTTGCCTAGAAAAATGTTAAGGACCTGTAAACTGTTGTCCCCCAAATGAAAATTAAGACCAGTTATTCACTGTTAATATGAATGTGCTTCTTTATAGTCAATCATTACCATTCCACCGCAATGCAACTACCGCCACACGTTAGGAGACGGCAAAACGAAAATTTAGTATTCTGGCCACGTCTGTGGAATATGATTTTCTTTCACTCGTGTAACCCTCGTATTGCATAGTTTGCCGGCCCCGTTGGCAGCGGGGTAATGCCATCGTCTGCCAATCCAAGGGTGGGATTTTTTCCACCTAGGGCTTGGGTAATTTGTATTATCGTTGCTGGTGTTCTCATTGTTGTCCGATGTAAAGGCCAAAAAGTGCTCTTCGTCGGACCAAGACGAATAAATAAATAAACTGCGGTATAAGAACTGTTTCGAAGCACTTTGGAAAACCCAGTAAGAAGCAGTCCAGATGACTCTGTAATGAAGATTTTCACTTCAGAATTTCGTTACAGAATTATTCAAAATTCTGAATCTACCGTAAAATTATTGCGGAAAAGACTTTGATATTTACCGATTAATTTTCAGTGGAAATGGTTAGCCTCCATAAAACACTGCACTCTGCCATATGCTTAGAGCAATTATTTTCAAGTGTGCAAATTCAATGGCCCTGTTTTCTTCCGTGAAGATTTAGTTGGTGGATGATCAATTACTGTGATGCTGTACTTCTTACAAGAACGAAAGAACAAGAGCTAGTGCAGAGAATGCGATGAAAAACCGCACAGAAATAAAAAGGTAAGGGTGCGGGGTATAAGCACCATGCTGAATTGGCACCCAGGTATTAACAGGTAAGACCATACTTATGGGCACCTTGGAACACCTGTTGCTGTTCTATGCGTAAAATCGTGTGAATTTCTCTCATTTACGAAGCCTTCGTTTGGGTCCATTCGGCTTTTCTAGGTTCCCTCTTGTTTGTTTATTACTTTTCCCTAAGTTTTTCTCATTCATACCGTCCCAAAAAAGTAAATGGCGTGGTGGTCAATTTAATTTGAAATTATGGAGGAGTTACTCCCATTTTGTTTAGAACTACAAAATTGTCAAGAATAATTATTTTAAAACACTACTGACTTTACGAGGGAGAATTGGATACCGCAAGTAATAGGCAGCGGAGGGGGCTAGATTTGTCAAACATAGTTATGACCAACGCAGCAGCGTCTCTACTATGCTAGACAATTTAGGTTCGGAATCTCTTGCGCAGCGGCGTTTACAATATAGTTTAAAATTATTAAAACCATTCAAAGATGGGCCCTTTTCCGATTACATCAAGAATATAATACGAACTCAAACGTATTACGGTCGCAGGGATCACGAATGTAAAATTAGAGATGCTGCAAGACTGACAAGTTTAAAATGCCATTTTTTTCGTAGAACAATAAGAGAAAAGAATGCTTGTAGTCGATATCCGCCAGGAGTCGGTTCATTACAAAAAGTATTAACGTACAGGCTAGGGACTGCGCGTGGATGTACATATTTTTTTCTTACAGGCCCCCTGACTCATTTGAATAAACCCCAACCCTCTCATCCCTTACCCTTTCTACCTGGTGTTACACCCCCTGCCACACCTTTTTCGGTGGCTCGCAGGGTATTTATGTAGGTAACGATCTTGAATTAATCGAAATAAAATGGCTCTTTGGACACTAAAAGCATGCACAATGGAAATTGTAAAGACAATATCCTAAAATGAATAAGAGCTCTACTTAAGATGTTGGACTCCTTATCACCAATGATTAATTAATCGAATGGATCTTTATTTTTAGGCCTTCCTCATAGTTATACAGTTCAAGCAGGTATTTATAGCATATCGAGTGTTGATCTCCCAATGAAGTCCTCATCCCTCGTGGGATATTTTAGGATTTGACAGAATAGTTTTGGGACGTCAACGAATGGGAAGGGTTACGTGGAGAGAATCTTTGAGCAAAAGCTTGGTTATAGTCCGGGGAATATGCAATATGATTAAGTCATTTTGGTAAAATGAGCAAAAGATTTAATGCACTGGGAAGTTACGCATTACCCTCCGACATGGTGAAAAATAACTAACGGCATTTGATGTCTATCCTTTCTCTCCAGTTTTCTGGTCACTATATTAGAGCATCCAATTGAGTTTCGCTGACCCAGGGTCAGTCCCTGGATGTACTGACGAACTCTTTAACACTGCATAGATTAAACTAAATCAATAGAATTGCATTGAAAAAAAGCAAACCGAGGTAGGAGATAAACTTAAAATAAGTGAATAAAAAAGGCGAAGCATGAAATTTAAATTTCGTAGGTATGCATATACTCCCCCTAAATAATGACTTCTACTACAACCACCAACTAAACAAGAATCATAAAAGACTATTAGTTAGAGCAACTCCTGGATATTTTTCTCTTGACGAAACTTTTGTATTACCATGCCAAATATAATGTAATGGCTGCAACACGGTTCTGTTCCCTATGCTACCAACGGTTAAGAAGTGATAAAATTATATAACCGTAATTTTGTCAGTGGAGATAAGGCAGTAGATAATGTCGTTCTTCTTTAGAAGAACGAGGGACTGCGTCTTGGGAGGAATGGCGCCTGAAGGAGAAACCACGGAGGAATGAAAAGGTAAAGGTGTGGGGTATGAGCACCATTCAGAATTGGTAGGAATAATATACAAAAGTTTCAAACGGTTAAAATTTTATTCCTTAGCACCATTAATCATCTCGTCATTGATTGCTCTTCAAAATTCTAATTTTAGAATTCTTCATTGGGATCTCTTTGGCTTAAATCGAGATTTTCATTAATAATGTTATTGATTTAACAAAGTTTCCATTAATTCAAACAGACCCGCAAGTTTAAGCGTAGTAATTACATCGAGATTGTCCTACTTGTCTAAGGGCTACCAAATTATCAAGGATCATTAATTAAATACTCCTGAATTTTGAAAAATTACGACGATTCGGTGGCGTAATGGATAATCTAAATCCCCGCCCTTACCTCGAGACCGCTGCTGATCTCCCTTCTGTCGCGTCCTTCGACCTCCCATCTTGTGCCTTCACCTTACAATCATAGCTTTTCAGTTTGACTTCCTTTGTCCAGCTCATTTTCTCCGATCGCCAAGAAACCTACATCCTAAACCTCTGCAAGGTAATCATAATGATTTCAAGACAAGACTTCCCATCCGTTAATTCTCGTCTCGTAATTATATATACATATTAGATAAAACATATATATTTATATATTACTCTTCCTATTCCTGCCATTTCCTCGCTTGCCCAACATTCTCCCTTCAATTACCTTCTCCAACACTTCTTCTAAGAAAGTAATTTCCAACATTAGAAAGCTACATCTCACCAATGGGCTTTTAATGTGGATCTCGTGGAAACAGTAATTCAAACAAGTTTTTGTTAAAATTGAAAGCGGTTGCATTGACCAGGTTAAACAGATTACTTGTGCAGACGGATGAGATAAGATGACGCCTCGAAAATTCAAGAACAAGACGGGCGCATATTATTACTGCTCTGGCAATCGAAGGAAGAGTCCCCTTTCCCTGAACTTCCGCTAATAACACTTAGATTATGGGTATGTCGTGCCGATCGCTCGAATTTTGGCTGTGGGCCATTTGAGCCTGTAGTCCAGCTGAGTGGTAATCTTGAGATCCCGGCGGTGTAGCGTGCTGGGCACTAGGCTTCCGTAAGGTACCATCCTTTAACAGGAAAACCGAAAATATTATAGTGCTGTGTGTCACGGGGAGTTTTAGGGGGAATAAGTAGCGTGTTTTATGTATTTTATAGACCCCTTCATGACACGGCTAGGGTGTGTGGTAGGGGGTGAATGCACACGAGGCTAATTTTTACACGAATATTTTTACCCCTACCGCGGTCGGGCAATGTTATTCTGAACCCTTATCGTTCGTGGAAAGAGTGACTATTTTATAGACTAAATTGATTTAATTGGCATGATCTCTACTACCGTAGTACGACGGGGGTAATAATACATTTTCAACATCACTGCTAAAGAGACCTCCTTTCAATTTACGCAAGATATCTAATCTGTAATCCGTTGAAAAGAAAATTATGGATGCAAGCAGATCCACTCTGGGGATCTTTGGATTCCGATCCGGGTGTAAGGAAGTGTCGAAGTAGAAGAGAATTTGAGTTTGGTGCTCAATGCCATCAATACTTGCCAATTCTTGCGATTCAGATATAATTTTGGTAATCATTTCAAGTGTCGATGCATCTGATTATTCCGAATTGACCTCCCGATTCGTAAGGTCAG
The DNA here is from genome assembly GCA_037158775.1 of Hetaerina titia. NCBI lineage: Eukaryota > Metazoa > Arthropoda > Insecta > Odonata > Calopterygidae > Hetaerina > Hetaerina titia. The sequence goes on from CM073771.1 coordinate 5,797,550, forward strand.
CTAATTGTTCACATTATCCTTTTATCGTGGAGAGATCCTTGAAAGATTACTTTTTTGCAGTTTAGATTAAAGATTTTATGAAAAAAAACATGAATGTAATTTACAGATGCATTGCATTTGAATGTGTAAGAATATATCTAAAAATAGTAACAATAGAATCTACGGCCGCGTGATATATCTTTTGGTACATTCAATGGACCTAGATACAGAAGTTTATTAATTGCATATTTGATGGTATATTCGAGTGTAAACTTCTTATCAACATCAATGGAGTATTATTACAGATCAAATCGTATTCTGAATATAAAAAAACCTATCTATTCTTATATAATATGTATTGTCAGTCCATTGGAATCCCTGCCCCCCCATGGTCAATAGTTGTCAAATGGTACCAAGTGTCGGCTGTGTCAGGACTTGCCCTGATAACTGCTCCGAAGTAAGCAAGCTATAAATTGTATCTCGTCTTTGTCTCCTCCCATTTGTAACGGTGAATGCAGCTAAGGGTATATTCTTAAATCTCTTTTGCGTAGGGAATGGAATTTTTGTCATGGTCTGTAGAATGCTAGGAACTCGTTTTGTTCTGGTTATTGGAGTTTCTAATTTTCCAACTTATCATTCATATTTATTTTAATTTTATTAAAAAAATGATATTTTTGAAGTTTCCATATCATTGGAATTGTTTTTCTTTTTAATTTTTGGAAGGTAGCGAGTTGGGAAGAATGTGTTGGAGAACTAAGTGGATATACTGCATTATGTTTCTATGAGAACAGAGTCTGCACCCAAAAACTGAAATTCTTAAATTCGTAAACATTTTTAAAATGTCAGTAATTACTCGGCTAGATAGTGTTATAAAAAATGTAATAATTAGTATCTAAGTATGTACTTTATTTTTCAGATAAAGTGTTTCATCGTAACATGGCACGAGGCAACAATGACTATCAAGTATCAGAAGCTCCTGAGGAAACCATTACCATGTGCACTTCAGAAATCTCAGTTCTTGAATTTCAACCATATCACAATGGGCGGACTTCTGTGTGAGTACCTCATTAAATATTCCTAAGAAATACTTGCCAATATCTGACAGACTTGCTTCAAAGTAATTACTACTAGTAATTGTGCAATGAATGCACTCGAGTTATATCTCGGCGGGAAACCAATTAAAAGTACTGAAAGCTGTTTTATCATATTCAACTGTGTTGTTTAATCAACGTAATTACGTTCCTTCTTATTCATAGGCTGCTGTGAATCGAGAAAAGGAGAGGAGGAGTATATTGAGAACATTGAATGAGCAGAGGAAGAGGGTGTGTCATCCCATGAGGGGGAAGTCAAGGGTGGTGGTGGGAGGAGGTGCAGAGAATGGAAGGCTAAGACGGAGGAGCACGAGGGAACTAAGAAGGGCCTGATTCCAGATGAAGGCAGAGACCGATGGGAGAAGGAGCATGTTGCAGGTGTTGAGAAGGAGATTGGGGAGCGAAAGAAAAGACTGGAATGCGAAGGAAAGGATGGACACCCTGAAGACTTCTTCGGGAAGCCATGGATTGTCACTGGTATTGCAGTGAATATTTCCAGTGATTCATTTGTCATACGATTAAGCAATACCAAGTACAACGCTTATCAAAATAAGAGAACAGATATTGCTAATACATTGATAATGCTTAACACGCACAGCTTTATATATTGTAATACCAAATGAGCCTATCAAATTCTCGCACTTTAATTGCTATTTTAAGTTTTAAATGCCCTTTCCCCCTTGGACCTTTCATGCAGAATGGTGGCATATTTAAACACCTCGCTACATATGCATTACATAATAGCATATGTACACTCATCAGTTCTCATCTATTATGATCTGTGCAAGCTGACTGAAAATCGAACAATTATTCCTATTCCATTGTTTAAAAAAACACTTCAATACTAATGCCAAAAAAGATCCATGAATTTTATTACACCCTAGAATTAAATCCAAAGGTCTTGCACTGATGTAAATATTTTGAATTTAATTCTAACATTCTTTCAAATAGTTTTTAACCTAATAATAATTATGGATATCATCACCTGTCATTTTATCAAGGGATTCTCTTTATGCTATTTTCTTTATATTCTTTCAAATAGTTTTTAACCTAATAATAATTATGGATATCATCACCTGTAATTTTATCAAGGGATTCTCTTTATGTTATTAGATAGATACCGTGACTGTAACTTTGCATGGAGTCATGGGAAATTTGTGCATTACAATGCAGGAAATTTAGAGTGTAAAAGTAATTCTAAAATCCAGGTCAAGGCGAATGGTTTTTACTTTCGGAAATTGTTGCATTATTAGTAACTCAGTTGACAGAGGATGATATTCACTGTCTAAGGCTACAAAAAGCATTAATATTGATAGTCCTAATTCTCGCTAACATTCATTTACAAAACAGTCGAAAACAAGTGTTTTGCCAAATTCAGTAGCTTCAGGCGTGATGTGGGGAAGTCGAACTTAATTAATAACTGATCTTATAACTTTTCCCCTTGATAAAATTTATTTTAAAACGGGTTACGAGGTATTCAATAAGATAAAAAATTAAGTTTTGTGCCATCTTATATATTTTTAACATTCCGGAAGTAGGGGAGTGGATATGTTGGGAAATGATGGAAGGGAGGGAGAGGGGAGGAGAGAAAGGCGGAGCAAGTAGGAAATGGGGAGAAAGAGAAGGGAGGCGTTTACAAAGGATAGCGGAACATAAAGTTTCGACCTTGTTAAAAACAGTAATTACACTTGGTCTTAAATTGCGAAGTGGTCCACTTGAGTGAATGGCGGCAATCACCAATTACGTATCGGCAGCCGGGACGACTCCAGTAGGCGTTAAAGTCCAAGAAGGAAAGACGACAAAATATTTTGTCGTGTCTCCTGGCTGGGCCTACACCGTGCGCCTTCGTCAAAACTGCTGTGGCACCATTAGATTTGGCAAAAATCAACTTCCTGGTACAAATGATGACTCATTAGCTTTTCAACCAATTTCACCAGAATTAAGTGAATACTGATCTATTGACTATATACTTTTCCATTGACATATGTCTTATCCTTTCTTCGTAAATAGCCATTCCAAAAAATCCTTGTTTTTATGTTCTTTGTCCAACCGATTTTTCTAAATCGTTACTCTTCTAATATCTTCTCCTCGTAAGCTTAAAATACACAGCCTGGTTGCAGTCCTTAATATTTCCTCCTCCAAAAATTAATTCCCTTTTCACGTGTTCACTGAGAGTCCACCTCTATGCCAAATAAGCCCCTGTGCCCTGAATCACTCATTGCAAGATCCTCAGATTATAATTCTGTTACAAATAGTCCCAAACCTGAAACATTCCTGTACTCTACGCCATATTCTAGCTACTTACATTTGTGAAAAACGGAGATTAAACACAGAGCTAGCCTTCCTGCCGTCAATGCGCAATCCGTAATCGACCATCTGCCAAGAGAAAGAGTTTGTTTTCCTTTTGGACCATTTTACCTTCTCCATCCTCTTCCGCACCCACATTTCAAAAGCCTCCAAAGTACATATATACACCTATTCTCCCACTTCAGTGACCAGTGTTTTTTCGCCGTACATGACATATTAAAGTTTTGACGAGCTTTTTCTTAACATAACGAACGTCTCATGCTACGCGAGAAATGAGATTCAACCTCCCTGTCGTCAGTTCTCTCCTTTTTGTGAAAGTATCTCTACCTAGCGCAATTCTCCTTACGACGCTAATACTTTGACCATTCCGATCTAAAATATTTCCAAGATATGTACAAAGTTCCGCCAGCTCCAGTTTTTCCCCCCAATTTGAATGTTAATCTTGGCCTTTCTGTTTCTGTAATATCACGTAATATTTGTTAAATATATATTTACTCTCATATCTCATCTATCGCACTGCATTTTCAATTCAAAATTCGTTCATAGTCATTCTACCTCTTGATGAGTGACAAACTAGGGCATGGTCATCAGTAAAATCTGTTTTTACGAATTCCCCGCCTACATTCGTTCCTATCTCCAGTTCTTCCCACGCCTCTTTAACCATATTCTCCACATATACGTTGAACAGCACCGGTGTTAATTGATAAACCTGCCTTACACCTTCACCAAATACTACCCATTCCGTCTCTCAATCGGCCACTGGCACCTGAGTAGTTCCGAGACAGCCGCATGTTGCGGATTAGGCTCCTAATCCATTCCAATTTTCTGGAATATATTCATTAGCTTTTTCAATTCACTCTATCAAACGCTTTTTCGAAATCTACGAGAAAAGCAAATACGTCCTGATTGTGTGATATATTCCTCTCGATTACTGATCTAATTACTGCAATGGCATCGCGCGTACATCTTAACCCTTCCCTAGCCCAAAGTGACCATCCCCTAAGTAATCATTTGCCCGGCTCTATATCCTTTTGCTGGTGATCCTGAGAACAACTTTAGCTGCATGGGAAATCAAACTCATTGCTCTTTTCTAAAATGTAACCTTTTGCCCCTATAGGAATGGGAACGAACACTGATCTCACAAATTTTCCGGTCACATTCCTTCATAGTCCACATAAACTCCTCATCCCACCTTTTTCTAAACCTTTTGATAGTTGCGTAGGAATGTTGTCAAACCCCACCGCCTTATTAGATTTCATCTCCTTTATTGCCCTTTCTCTCTCATTGTCGAGTATGTCTGAACCTAAGCTATCTTCATCTACGTCATGTTCCTTTTCTACGTATAACCTTCTTGGCCTAAGTTCTTTAGCATACAGCGTTTCTATATATTCCTTCCATGTCTCTTGGACTTTTTATGGTTCAACTTTTATCTTACCCCACCTATTTAAACATAGCTGTTAGCACAGATCATGCCTTCTTACTTCCCGAGAGTGATTTAACCTTGCTATATAGCACACAAACTCCCCCCTTCCTCTGCAAACTGTCCAAATCCTCGCACTGCATCTTCCACTGTGGACTTTTCCTTTATTTGTTACTCGTCTCAATTAATTATTTAACTCTTTGTACTTCCTTCTGCCTAACTCTGTGTTTACATTCTTCCATTTCCTTCTCTCATCTTTCTAATCATCTCATCCGTGATGCACGGCTTCCTTGTCATTTTCCCATTAACGGTTTCTATGGTTTCTTTATCTAGCTTAACTAGCTTTCAATTTCCCTTTTCTGTTCTATCTACATCTACATCTACATAATGCCCCGCAAGCCGCCGCAAGGGCGTGTGGCGGGGGGTGTTAGGCCACCACCCAAAAAAAGGAAAAAAGAAAAAGGAAAAAAGAAACACCGCATTCAAAACCAACACACACATGCAAACCCCAATCCACAACAGTGCACACATTCATTGCAACACCCCATCATTCGACGCGCATGCAACCACATATCTACCTATCCTCACTTTAAAAGCATGCAAGTACATACGCTTACCTACAACAAATAATTCCACCCTAGGATGCAGCAAGAAACCTATCACGAACGTGCCAGCTAGTTTATAGCAAGTAGCCAGGCGAAACACCACCACCACAAGAGCGTTCCACACAAAACTCTCTCCCACCCAAGGTGAGGAAAGTTATATTTCTATTATCCAGGATAGTGCTCAGCTACGTCTCTTCATCCATAGTTTTCTATTCAGCGGACTGATAATCCCTCCATGTCAATTTATTTAATGCTTCTACATTCTCTTAGCTAAACCGCAGGCCCTGCCTTATGTTTTAGAAACGGACGCTACACTTCATAGCTACTAAATTGTGATCAGAGTCAGCATCCCCTTCCGGTAAGCTGTTAGATTTGATAAAATTGTCTAAAGTTTTGTAAATACCTCATTAAAAAAAACATACTTTAATGTAAAATATGTGCGAATTTCACTTTGAATGATTTATTAAAATAGCATTTATTCAATGAATACAAATTACCCAAAGCCGTACTTTTGGGTAAGCCGTACTCTCAAAGCCGTACCCTCCAAGAGTACGGCTTTGGGTAATTTGTATTCATTGCATTCATTCGGCCGTAGTACGTTCCCTTTTGCTTTATTAAGCATTTATTCACTTTACACATCAACTATTTCTTATTACGTGGTTTACAAATGGATTTGTTCCTTCTTTAAGCCTTCACAAGATTAATTCCCATCCTAGTTCTTTATTATGACCACTTTACTTCTAATATTTTATCATTACATGGTTTTAAAAGACCAAGCTCCTCGAAGCACTCTTCTCAGGCGTTTACGTTCACGATGTAGAAAATTTACTTTCCTTCTAGGACAGCATGCAAGGCTGCCATGATATATTTCACATGGCTATAATTCCAGTTCCTGACCTTTCAGAGGGATGCGGGATGTGGTTAGTGAGAGAGAGAGAGAAGTGGGAAGCCTTCCTAGGGTTTAAAGTCTGGGGGTTTGTGACCATGTCAGGTTAAAAAGGAATGGGGGCATAATATTATTTATGGAGTATGAAATCAGCCCGGGCTGCAGGGTCACAGAAACCTCACTCCTCCTGCGTCTCAGATATTCTCCTTTGAGAGTTGGTCTTGAATGTGTTCAACCGGTTCGATGCCTCTTCGCAGAGATACGAGTGACGCCGCGGTTCTAGGAAACGGTAAAGTTTGGGTACACTTGATTGAAAGGGAAGTTGTCCGCTGTAGACAACGATCAAGTTTGAGCTTACGACCGTCATATTGACACGAGACCCATTTTGACCCGAAACAAAAAGGCCATTTATTCATAGTTGTTCGCCCCGCACAGTTGGTCTTCTGCCCACAGTCGGTGTCTTTGTTTAGGAGTTCACTTTCGAAGACGTGTGTTAAACGATTGCATTATCGCGCCACTATTACATATCACGGCTCTTGTTTATACTGTTGCGTATCTGCGAAAGTGTATTTCAGTTTCGCTACCATAGTACACGAACAAACGCTATCGCGAAACCGGAAAAAGTACAGCGCAGCTTGCATCGATGTTCCAGTGTGGTGGTTAATCAGCATTTTGAGTTATCGGTTATGAAATTGGGTGTTGGCGGAAGAACTTGCTCCAGCGTCTCAGCGTTATTCAACCACGAAAACGGTATGTACGTAAAGGTTGTCCTACAATGGGTCTTTAGTCTTGAAGATCAAGTCTCGTAGATGAAGTCTCGCAAACGGTGCGATTCATAATCGATAGTTTTTTGTTTTTGACCGTGTGTGTTTGAAGTTAAATACCTCACATCTTGCACCAAAATATATGCTTCGGGAACCATACTACTCAAAAGATTCAAACGTAACCTTCAAAACCTATCGACTATAGAAATCTAACATTGGGAAACATAATGGACACTAACCCGGAGACCTACGTTTATTGCGTTTTATATTTCCCGGGGACTAACGTTTTTTAAAAAGTCTCCTTGACACCTACGAATACATTTTTATCCGAAACTCTGAAAATAGTATAAAATAAGACCTGGTTCCCATTGTTTCCTCCACATCTATTATCCTCACGTATATCACTTCCTTCCCTCATCCCTCAATACTCCACTTATCCTTTCCCAATCTCCTTCCACCTTCCTTCATCGTGATTAGTTAGGAAGTAATTTCGTGACCAAACCGTACCTGTCGATTAAAAAATTAGCATCATGGAAAACCTTGTAGCGTATCGCTGTTCAAGCGAACGCTCAATTGCGCGTGTTACAAAATCGAAAAACACACTTCACGCGGAGGCACGCTCCCACGCTCAGAGTCCTCGGTACAAATGGGGGAGAGGTTGAGTTGGAATGGTACACCCCCCACCAAATTTCACGACCGGATATTCCGCGCTGCCATGTTAGATAATACGATGGTCATCCGGAAAGTAGTACCCGTTCGTGAAATAAAGACACAAAAGTAAATATTAACAAACATAAAAAATTTTATTTGAAAGAGGATACTTTAAACTACTTCTCAACATAATCTCCAAGCAAATTAAGGCATTTGTCATAACGTGTGACAAGTTTCTGTATTCCTGCTGCATAGTCCTTCGCCGCCAGCTCATTGAGATACAGGGTCACTCCTTCTTTAAGTTCTTCATCGCTGTCAAATCTTTTTCCTGCCAAAAAGTCTTTAAGCTTTGTAAAGAGATGAAAATCTGAAGGGGCCAAGTCCGGGCTATACGGTGGATGGTCGAAAGTTTCCCATTTGAATTGCTGCAAAAGTTTTTGTGTTATCCCAGCTGCATGAGGCCTGGCATTGTCATGAACGAGAATGACACCAGTAGACAATAGACCTCGCCGCCGATTTTGTATTGCCCGCCGTAATTTCTTTAATGTTTCACAATACGCATTGGCATTAATAGTGTCTCCACGGGCCATAAAATCAATAAGCAATACACCTCGTCGATCCCAGAAAATGGTTGCCATGAGTTTCCTGGTGGACAGAACTGTTTTGAATTTTTTTGGTTTGTTTGGTGAATGAGCATGATGCCACTCCATTGACTGTCGTTTACTCTCAGGTGATGCATAACAAACCCATGTTTCGTCACCAGTAATTATGCGAGTCAAGAAAGAGTCTCCTTCATCAGAATTACGTCCCAAAAACGTCAGTGCTGCAGCCATACGCTTGGTTTTGTGCTCATCTGTAAGCATGCGAGGGACCCATCTTGCACAAATGTTTGCATAATGCAGATGGTGTTTAACAATTTCATGAACAATTGTTCGAGAAACATTGGGAAAATGCTCACAGATGCCATGTTAGATAAGAGTAACTGGAGAGAATTCAGAACATTTATTTGTTAATGAAAATCTAGATATAAAATTTATTCTCAAGAATGTTATTTTCAAAGTTTAATCATTTAACGAAAGGTGACAATTTTGATGGAAACTGTTTATTGCATAATTTTATTGCAATGCAGCTCGAATTTTCAGTGCGTCATATAAAAAAATTGCAATCAAAGCTTAGCAAATTCGAAAGCAGCTCGCTAGGAAAAAATTAGAAATCATTTATAATAGAACTAACGTATTGAGGACTAAGAATACCGAGGTAAATATTCAATGGGCTCAAGCATATCAAGCGAATACGAGATGCCAAATGTGGTAGGCAATGAGAGAATATTCAGTGGCTGTCTTAAAGAACTGCAGAATTGGTGTTGTAACGTTGTGCATAGAGGTAGAGGAAATAAGCACCATATAATTCTATGGTTTTAAAATTTCCATAAGTTGATGATCAATCTCTCATATTCTATGTACAATCTATTTGTTGAGTGAATTGTCCATGGCACTCTTATTTCAGTGTGAAGTTTTATCAATGAACTTGAATTGGCTGGTGGAATAGTACTTCATAGTGCGATTATGTCACCAGGAGGCTTTCAATTGTTGGTAATTACTCAATTCCTCATTTTTAAGTGGTCCATCATTTCATTTTGATAGACTTTGTCCACTTAAACAAAAATAACACATGCCAAGAAAATGCGAGAGATACCGCGACAGTAACACTTAACGGAGTCATAGGAAATTTCTGCAATACAATGCAAACATTTCAGAGTGTAAAAATAATTCAAGAATCCTGGTCAAGGCAAATGGTTTTTACACTCTGAAATTGTTGCATTAAAAGTAGCTCAGTCGACGGAGGGTTTTAATCATTGTCATAGGCTACAAAAAGCATAAACATGGATAGTCCTGATGCTCACTACAATTCCCTTACAACTCATATACGTATATCTTAATAATCGACGCTTTGGGAACATTGGCTGAGAGTGTTTACCTTTGTTACTATGTCTGTGACAGGTTCGCCTTTTTAACCCTTTAAAGAATATTCAGTTGTATATTCCTTACGTAAGACTGGAATGACTTTGGATTTTTCTCAAGGTATACTCAAGATATTTTAATTTTAAAGGAATGTCAAAATTTCGGCACAAAGCTTATTGTTTATCTCGGCATTATCGTAGTGTATCTTGAAACGTATTAATAAAATCTACATCATTACCCTTTAAACTCTTTTGTAAATTGGACTGCAACCTTTTTTACATTCTTAACACTTCTCTTACTTTATGAGAGAATTAACCGAAATTGTCTGAAAGAGGACGATAATGGTTTTTGATTCTTTTTTAATTTTCAACTGAACTTTTGAATTCCCTACGCCTTCCCAAATTACTCTTGAAGTTCACTCTTGCAATTTTTATAATCTTAATTGATCGCATTATTTTTGTCGCTAGAAATATCGTTCCTTATATTTTTCTTCGTGGCGTTAAATAGCTTTTCATTTATTAATGGTTCAGGAACCCCAAATCTTATCATTAGAAATCTTCATGGTTTGTGTTTGCTTTAGTTAGCTAAACAGTACACTATAGTGGCCTTTATCCAGCACTCTGTACTTTTACTTAATAATCTGTACTAAATATGTTTGTACTTTTATTTGTTTGATTCCGCCTTCCCCACCACTCATGTGTTTGTCCTATATAAATGCTCCTATCCATTTTCTATGTCCTTATCCTTGTGAATGATTAATTGTCCGACCATCTCGGTCTGATCCGATTTGTCCGATTGTTTGATCCGCCAAATAGATGGAGAATTCAAAGCAAGAACAAAGGAGCATCGAAAGTGTAACATACATAAGTATATATGTACATAAGTAAGGAGATGTAACTTCTATGGTCACGAAACACATAATTGAAACCGATTACAAATACAACTTCGATCCCAAAATACTACACGTCGAAGGGGAAGTAAAGAAAATAGACGCCCTAGAACAATAAGAAATAATTCAACACAAGATTAAAAACGGCCATTTGTTAAATGACAATTTAATTCAGTCTCTCTCTCAACTACTTGCAATAACATTCAGTTAAGCCACCTCCCACCTGTCGCCACAAGATACCTATATCCACTCCCTCCATCTTCCTGCCACACCCCATTCCTCAGAACAGCCTCATCTCGAAGACTATCATCTGAACAACCGGGGTATATTCCGACGAAGGACAGACCTTTCTTCACCCTCCCTGAAATACGGACAGACCCTTCCTTGAGACAAACCATTCACACAGAGGGGCTCACAGACACACCAACGGACCCAACACCACAGAACACCATCTCCTTCCACAGACACAGTGGGGTGACGGGACGATGGACGACGTAAGGAATTCAAATAGGAGGTAAAGACCGTCTCTTCGCAACCAACTAGCCTCTTCCTATTCCTTTGTCTTCCCCTCTTTCTCTACCAACCCTCAAACTCCACCATTAATGTTATCTATTCATTTTTCTACCATCCTCAAGAACGTCTGTTTTTCCCACTCGTCTAACCCCTTTCAGCACGTAGAGTCACCTTGGTTTCTTCATCTTCTATTTTTAAAATGTATATATTGGATCTTGCCCAGTGAGAGCTTTAATTGAAGATGATGTTCGGCATCGAAACTAGTCGGGAATAAATATTAACTGAGCGTTAAATTTTAACAGTATAATAGTATGTAGAGTTGGGCAAAAGTTCCTTGTTCCCATGGATACGGTTTATATATTTTTTCCGACTGAACTTGAATTCAATTAAAGATATAAACTTTGTACACAAGCACCTTAGAAGGACTGAATATTGAATAAATGTTAGTATTAACTCATTTCCGCGATCTAAGTTTCGAGTCTCGGCTTTTGGGTTTGTTAGGTTATGTATAGGTTATGTTTAGGTTAGGTTATGAATGTATTGACGAAATTTATGATCTGTGAGCATTGAAAAAACCACCCAATTAGTAAGCTAGAAAATAATTGTTTTATTACCACAAATAAACACTTTCATTCGGGTTCAGAGTGCAAACATTGGGCTTGTGCCTTTTTCTTATCGTTTGTTATCGAATTATCTTCTTTTCCCCGTTCCAGCAAGAGAGCGAATTTGACGACGCTCGAAGATGCGTGCGTTGATGGATTAATTGGTACAAGAATACGGTATCCATTACCTTCCTTCTCACTTCAATTCGAGGCGATAATTCGTTTGGGCAATTTAAGGAGCATACTGAACTCATGCGTACAGCTTACCATATAAGGAGCATTTTATTATTAACATTATATTGAACATTCTCAGTCATTATGTTGTTGGAGGCACCATTGAGTATTCGCTCTCATTGCAAGCATTCGCAAGAAGCAGCGCTATTCCATGCCGAGCCCAGGAGGCCGCGCTATCGGCTCGTTATCTTGTGTTTTACGTGGCGATTCCCCTTCGGTCCCTAAAGGTCCCTGCGGGCCTATTCCAAGCGTTCCTCAGAGAGAATGACATTTAGGCGGGTGGGGAACAGTCCTTGCAAGATCCTGCAACGGCATGAAAAAGGGGCATTCAAGGTACCTTTTGAAGAGTATTATTGCTAACGTCCAACAAATGAACAATTTGATTGGCATGAAAGTCCTACATTCCAATTATATTCCCCCGAAAACCATGAAAATACTTCAGTGCTAATATTACTCTCGTCTTATCAACCTCATTGCCGTAATTCGTTTGATGACCACTGTCCATTTTTCTCTTAAATGAGTCAATTCAAGGCGGAAATAAGGTTTTCAATAGGTTCGGTGCATTTACATTATTCCCATTGATTTTCTTGTACTATCAAAAACGCTCTTCTCCATTTGATGCCTTCCATACTCTGCCACGCTCTTATTTTCCATTAGCCTCTCACGCTAGCTGATGTGTACAAATTCCCATGCATAACCTGCTTTAACACTTGATACCGCAGAGGTCCTAAAATAATGGGCATGATGAAGCCTGTGGCACTAGGATCAATTTTATAGGACTTCGTGCTGAATTGTAAACAATAAAACGTTGCAATTTACGCTAAACTTTGAAAGTTGGGATTCTTCAGAATTGAATAAAAATGAATTTATACTCTCTCATAAATTGATTGAAGTGTTCACTAAATTTAATTCCTTGTTCTTGGACATGGGGATCCAATTTTTGAGCTAATGGTTCAACGGCGAGCAAATTTTTAATTACCTAGGGTATCACTAAAGGAGTGAGTGAGAGGATCAAACAGGAATAAAAAATAGGGTAAAATACGTTATCATACATCAGGATAGCACTTTTTGCAGCAATTTCTTGGTGATCTCGAACCCTGCGAAGGCTAATCCGGCTTGAAGAGGCCCAATAACGCAGTTGGTGGAGACCCCTTTATAGACACCTATCCGGATTCCTTCCTTACTGCAGGCCGAGGAAAAAGAAATTTTAAAATGGAATTGCTGTATTCAATCTGTCGTCAGGTGTTTTGTATGAATTATGGGCGATTTTTTTCCAAAGCGTGTGATCTCATTATGTCTAACCAAAGACTCTAAAAATGGTAACTTTTTTGTGCTCAGAGCGATGTACAGGTCTGTGCTTGGACATTCACATGTCGAGTTTCGTTCGACTAATTTGTAGGATAATACTTAATACACTATTACACCTACATGTGAATGGTCTAGATTGTTTCGACGGAATTCTTCTTCTTCTCCTCCGTAAAGGTGGCCATTTGCTGGGTCCTTCGGACGACCTCTAAAGGGTACGTATGTTAATAGCATAGCCGTCGCACCGGACGCGGCACCTCAAGCACCCGGCTCCAAGGGTTCCAAACTCCGTCCCCTTGCACTCTATTGAAAAATAAACAATGTTATATTATTGCGTCAGGCATAATAATAGTTGGTGTAAAGGTATAGGAAGTAATAAATGAACTAAATGTAGTGACGCCGACAGATCAGTGGTGGCACTGTGCACCATTTTTTGGGAGTGTGTTTAGGACGTTCTGTTGGGATTTGGTGGTTTATAACGGTACTCGCGTAGTTCTGTTGCCGAAAAACGAAATGGTGCGTAAGCTTCCGTAAACATGCAAACGCAATATTCTTCAGTGTACACTACGGTTGTAAAAACCGTGGGTCCCAAACCAATATCACGCTTGATGACCCTATAATATTAATCATATCCAAGCAGACAATTCCGGAAGGTATTTGATAGAACCTCTGGGATAAGGTGTTGAAGCAACAAACACGGATGCATTCCTGTATTGAAAATAGGTAAATTCATTTAAAAGTTAATTATATAAACCGCAAATCATACATGCGCACAGAAAAGCGCCTTCATACATCAATAGGAAATTTATTTGGTTTTATATCCAAATACGATATTATTATTAGGTAATTACCGGTTAAGGTAGGTTTTTGGATGGACACAACTATCAAATGAATATTTTGTAACTCCAAACAAAACCCAATCCAGCAACCTACTCTACATCAGGTCGAATAAAATGTCATTCATCTCCGTCTACCTCTTCCCTCCCTTCATCCCGTCCAATATCCCTATCCTGTTCCTGCCCTTTCCTCGTTTGCCCAAAATTTTCCTTTCTATAACCTTCTTCAACATCCCGCGGCCGCTCAATACGCCCTTAATCCAGTTTTCCTGCCTCCATAGGATTTCTCCCAACAAACCCCTCTCCTCACCCATCATCTCCAGTACTTCCTCATTTGTTTTCCTTTCGGTCAATTTCACTTTCTCCATTCTTCTCCACACCCACATCTCAAAAGCCTCCAATCTACGTCTATCCTCTTGCTTCAGCGACCACGTTTCCGCACCGTACATAGCTACGCTCCATATCAGAGTTTTTACGAGTCTTGTCTTAACCTCCCTACAGAACGTCCCCGTCATCAACTCCCTCCTCCTTGAGAAAGTCTCCTTGCCTAGCGCAATTCTTCTCCTTACGTCCCTACTACTTTGACCGTATTGGTCCAAAACACTTCCGAGATATGTAAACTGTTCTATCTGCTATATTTTTTCCCCTCCTATTTTAATGTTTCAAACACGATATGTCATTTAAAATTTGTAAAATCTTCCCGCTACGTCATGGAGAGGGTTTAAATCAGGCTTCTGTATTTCCAGTCTATACTTCCTACTTTTATAATCTTATTGAATTCACAGCACTTCCTTTGTTAACACATTTCAATAAACTACAAATTCTTTGATCTCTTAAGCAAAATAAGTGTTTCAAAAGATGAAATATTAAGCATTAGTATGTTGAAAAAATAATCGTAAGAAACAGGTGTATGTTTTCAAAATATCATACCGGCATACAGGTCTCTAAGCAGACCATACATTCCAAAACGGATTCCTGCATTTGGAACAACACCGATGAGCGATACAGAATACTCTTCATAGAGTCCCCTGAATCCTTCTTTCTAATGGTTCCTCGAATAGCCTGTTCCAATAGAAAATAAGTGAATGTGAGAAACATTCCCATAAACTTTGCGGCTGGTGACTGCCATCGTGCTTCTCGCCACGTCAAGTGGATATGTTGTTGTGTAAGCCAGGATACCAGGCATTGCGCCCGCCAGGAATCCACTGCCTGGCTTGGACCTTCTTAACAGATATAATTCGGCTTTCATTCGGGCGATATTGGGACTTTTGAAGTCCCTTTTTCCATCTAACG
The DNA here is from genome assembly GCA_037158775.1 of Hetaerina titia. Classification (NCBI taxonomy): domain Eukaryota; kingdom Metazoa; phylum Arthropoda; class Insecta; order Odonata; family Calopterygidae; genus Hetaerina; species Hetaerina titia. Next base: position 5,812,886 of record CM073771.1, read on the forward strand.
CATAACTTTTCGGACTAAATCATCCAATCAGGAGATTATCTTTTATAAATTTCAATTTGTAATTAAATCTAAGAGTACAAATGATCTGACATGCACATAATTACGTAACGAAATGTTATAATCTTGTGAATTAAGTAACGCTTAAGTTTAATCATTTAGTCCACGAGTCGTGACGTTGAAGCAAAGCCTTGCATGTAAAGGATTAAGGAAAACGTTTTTTTAATTTATTTGGAAGGAATTGCATATGAATGCTACTCTTGTTATGGAATTTATACGCTACATATTGGTACCAAAATATGTCTGATATAGAACTTCAGGTTCAGTTTCCTTAAATATTTCATTTTGGGTCTAGATTTTATTCATCATTATTTTGAAGTCTAGCTTTTATTGTTGTTTCCGAATGGGCAACAGCTGAACTGTACTGACTTCTAATCCTTCCGTATCCAGGCACCAACTGTCACTATAAAAACGACTCGCTCTCATTCATCTCTGCGAACTTACTAACAAATCCCCATGCTTCAAGAAGTTGTATTTTCCCCATGTGTTCTTTCCTATCTAGTGTTCTCATTTCAACATTGTGTCTTAGTCTGTGCAAAACAACTGTCAAACGAACTTATTGTGGTTAATGTAACCTTAGCGCTCTTATTTTGCTACCATTTTATCGTCTTTCTGTTCCAAGGAAAAATTACTTTGACCCAATTTGGTCCGAAACAATTTCAATATTAGAAATCTCATTCGTGCGCTTCACTTTTATATAGATCTCTTAAATAATTATGCCTGAAAATATCCACTGTCTCTTAGCACCCCTTACTATTCCTATCAGTTTACTTTTGCGCATTGAATATGTTTCATAGGTAACCCTTTTAAATTCCTTGAATCGATTTTGTTCCATTAGTAAGAAGTTGCGGTTTGAAATCTATGCATTCTAATTTGGGAATATATTCCCGCACTAGCAGTGAAGTTATGGGAAATAACGTGTACTTTTATGTTTTCTTGGAACAATGGGGTCGTGCAGTTACTCTTCGTCCGGCTTCCAGTCCACGTTAAGTAGGTGTTTAAAGATGTCATTGACAGCAAAGGCAATGCTTGATGATGGCACGATCCTCGCCAGAGTCGCTGTGTTCCCCCGACAGAGAGCTCTGGGCCCACCTGCCCTGGCGGTCTTCAACAAGAACGCCAACACGTTCTTGAACGTAAAGCTCCTGTCGGACACCTGATTCAAGGACGAATACGTGTCGGTTCACGAAAAGTCGAGTATTAATATGTATTTGGTTTGGGTCATAAACCAACCAAATAAAAAAATATACTCTACAAATGTACCCATTATGCAGATTTTTTGGGAAAATTTGTTCAATTTTGAGGTCTTAACGTATCTTTAAGTTAAGGAACAATATTCTCTTTCTCATGGCAGATGGTGGGTTACAGATCTCGGAGTCCCGGCGGGATGATCAAATCACAATAAAAGGGTTACAAGTAGTCTTCGTAGGGGGAAGATATAGGTAACTTTAAAATAGCTAATATCAGGAATGGATTGGGGATCACGGCAGGATATCGATCTTCCTCAAGGAGAAAATGAGGCAGGAAAACTCTTTAGAGTAATCGTCCGTAAATCACAATTAAATTTGTGTATGAGGAAAGTACGTGAAGAAGATATTGGAACAGTAATGATTTAAGAAATCTGTTGACAAGAATATAGAGAAACGAGGTCTTCATTAGTATGGTTATTTTGGAAGAATGGACAGGAAAGATGGCTATAAACTTTCTGAGAATTATCTTCACTCAAAAAAGCTAAACTTGGGCGGCCTTCAATAGTATTTGAAAGCAGAGATTGGTGATGATAATTTGACGCTAAAAATTTATGTGAGTTCACGGAATCTACGTAAACGCTATTCAAAAATCGTTTGAATGCAGTGCCAGTGAATTGGGGACTTATTTTTATACAGACTGCCATTTCTTTTTCATCATAGGATGGAATTCTCGTGCATCTTGATTTTATAGAATCGGAAAAACAAAATATATATCTCGTGCAAGTACCTAATAGTGTGAGGTTATGATTATTTAAAACTCGTTTCCCTTTCGCACTTTAATGCAGAAATTTTATTACCTAAAGAATGTCCAATCACCGTATTTCGGAGGAGGAAATTCGGTTCCTTCGGAAGATATATCGATGTATTTGTTTGGAAACTCATTTGATTTACTAACCAGGGTTGAAGTGGTGCAGAATTGTGATGCTCCAAGGCAGAAGCGTTTGAAGCAACTTTGGTTAATGTATTTAAATAAATCAGTATTCACTTGTTTTTGTTGACTTTAGATTAAAAAGCTGACAAGTGATTATTCATACCTGGAAGTTGATCTTGGTCAATTCTAAAGGCGCCACCGTCGTTTTGGCGACGGCGGACGGTATTCCTCCGGCCAGGAATGACGATAAGACACCAGGTTTCATCTGTTTATCAAATGAATATTGTTGAAAATTAAGTCTGTCCATATTTATGCTTTTTGTAGCATGTACAGTAGTCGCATAATTACCAAGAATTAAAATCCTTTGGGTGAAATAACCACATATCCCACTATACGGTGCTATTTAATGGTCCAAATCATATTCATTGATATCCCTAAACTCTGAAATTCGATGGCTTATTAGTGAGAATTTGTATCATGAATAATTGTTCAAGTGATTGATGGTGAAAGGAATATTTGTGATTTAACCTATATATTTGTGATCAGCCTATGAAGGTCCTAAAATTGTCCAATTAGCTCCAAATTTAATTAATGGTGTCAGTGTCAGGGTCTTTGCTCAAGTCCGAAACAATCTATTGATAAATTCATATTAATGTATCCCTTCTTTTCTGCAAAACTTTCAATTAATTAAGTCAATTCACATGGCAATGTATTTCAATTGGAACTGTGAGTAGAGGGTAAGCAAATAAAACAAAAACCTTTCACAAACAAGTGGGTATTAATCTTCCTGCGTCAATATTTCATGGCCCCAGTATATGATTATGATATGGTAATATTTTTTACGTTCAACATTGGCCAATGGCGGCTGGACTAAGGAAATTAGGAGTATTTATCACCCCTAGTTGGAGAAATAACAATTTGATGCATGGTGTCCAACTTGAATGAAAGTGAAAGCAACTTACAGGTATCTTTGTCTTTACCACTATTTTAAAACTAAATGTGTCAATCATTAGAAGGGGCATTGGTATCTCTATCCGTGATTATTATGTATTGTTCATTTTTTTGGATGAGAACCTTTTAATTTGGTACTTTTAGTATTGAATTGACTCTTATCATATAGTGACCTGTGAAGTGCCCATACATGGGTTCTTTTAGATTGAGGACTCTCAATTGAACCCTAAATAATCGCAAAAGCACAATCGGGAATATCTTTGCAGTTGATGGAAGAGTTCTTAACTGCAATTCTCTCAACAGAAAATAATTAGGGACATTTTCTCTGTTTGTAATTTCAATGGAAAACCAGCTGTCAGTTCCAATAATTATATTACTCGGTACTATATTTTTCAAACTAAGGCAGTTTAAATTCTTACATGATGTTTCCTTTACATAATGGTTCCTTGAATATTTACTGGTGATCTCTTTCTAATTATTATCATATCTTTTGGAAAACCTTCCACCTGATATAATATGTTTCACATTAAATAACATATTGCATATGTATCTGGCATTAACCCTCTCTGCATGTACTTGTATGAACTACTTTTCTTACAACATACCTGAAAAAACTTAAAACGATCTACTTATTCACACATCTATCAATTGCTATATTTCAATGCAAGTGTTCTTACTGGGAATATTGCCACTCATTCCTTGTCAATTGTTATAATTTTTGACTAAGGACTAAAGACTCCTTACATCTCGGATCTACTGCAAATTAATCCTAATAGTACTATTTCAATGTACAAAGTGTAGCTATATAATTATTTTTTATTTCCATCATGCTCCAAGCTACTCAATTATGAATTATAATTTTAACTCATCTCAAATTCTTCTTCAATGTAAGTAGTCATTATTATATCTTGCTAATTGTTATTGCTGATCCTTAGCTATCCTTTCCTTGTTGTACTCAGACAAAGGATTTGCCATTGCCTAACTGGTGAGGACTTTGTTTATAATAATGGGTTTGGGGAAATAAATAGGGAATGAGTCTCAGTTTCACAAGCATTTTATTAGTCTAAAGATGTTACAGTTGTAATTTGGTACAATTATACACTTAAACTATTATATTATATGAACTTAAAAACAAATGAACTATAAATTGGGTCATAATTTTTACCATCAATGAACAATGTAAAGCCACAAACTTCTCCTTCTTCAATTTACATTGTCACTAACAACTAAACAAGATCAGTTTGACAGTTTAGTTATTTCTGTCAAAGTGATCTGCATAACTAAACTGCAATAAATCACTTCCCTTCTCCACCACCAGGTGAGATGCCCGATGGGGTATGGACATTGGGGGTAAGGGATCAGCACCCCTGCCCTCTGATGTAGAAGCGAGAAGGGGGATGCAGGAAGGGCAGCCGACTCCTCCCCACCACTAGCACTTAGCTCTATGCTGCCGCACTCAGGAGATACTGTGCCATGCCCATTGGCTGTGTTTGGAAGAGAGCCTGGAATATTGAAGACAATTTCAGTTGAATTAAAGTTGTACTGATGTATTTAAAAGTAAAATAAATTAATGGATTTCTAATGGAGTGTTGAATTTACTTGTGGTAATACCACCATCACTTGGTGGAGTGCTTCGGAGAAGTTGGCAGGGTGTCTTGGAAGTTGCCTACATTTCAAGGATGAGGTCACTCAAATCACTCATCCTTGAAACATAGGCAACCTTCGAGACACCCTACCATATCCATTGAGTTACTCCAGCAAGTGACACCTCCTCTAGACACCCTACCATGAATCATGGGGACAGAAGGACTTTGATCGACCTTGAAAAATTCAAGAAAAAATTTTGCATAGCCTCCCCTTTAGACAGTAGGACTAACCTTCGGGGGCCCATTCACTTCGGGTAAACCACAGAGCGGGTTACCAAGCCCACCCACCACCCTTAGACCCCAGGCCAAGTGCTTGATTCAAAACTTGGAGCTACTACAGAGTGAGAATTATTTTTAACTCTTCTCTTTATGAATTTATTAACAAATAAACTCAATCAAAACTCACACTATTTGGTAGAAAGTTATTTTCTCCAATAAACTGTCATCTCAAATTTTATTAATTTGACATGGAATGCATGTTTAACGCAAAAATGATTATTATTCTCCACCTCCCTATGCTGATCACAAGGCCGTTCTGGACTTAGAATATTTTTGCATTTCTGACCACCATCAATTCCCTGGGCTCTTGTTTTTTCTATCTTCAGCTCACTATCAATTTTTAAACATTACTGCAATTCTCTCTTTGGAATTTGAATATACACTCCTACCCCTGGGCCCATAATTATTTTCCTGTCTGCTTCCTTGGACTTTGATTCTCCTCTTCATACACTCTCCCCATAAACAAGCTATATGTACGACTTGCACATTTCCCTTTCTTTCTCTACCTTTCCGCTAGGTAAATTTTACCTTCCCTCTATTGTAAAACATGGACCTAGAACAACTTTACCATTTTCCAATATGGATTTAATTATATTTCCCTTTTTTTGGTGATGCTCTCTTCTTTTTAAAATATCATTGCTCTGTTGAAATTGGAATTACTTTAAATGCCCCTTCGATTTAAAAAACATAGACCAACATCCTTTATAAACATCTTTGTTGATCTTCACCCTGGGACTAGCCATTTTCATCACCCTTCCATTCATTCAGGCTTAACTTTTCCTATTATTTTTCTTTATTTTATTTCAACTTCACTATTCACTTCAATGGACAAAATATTACTTTTTCTCCTGTTGCTCTCTTTACTTTTTAAAGACATGCTTGCTCCTTCAATTAAAGCTATTATTGAACTTCATTTTTTATTACAATCGAATCTGTCACCTTGCTACTTCTTATTCACCTCCCCTTAATTTACTGCACTTTTATACACTCCACATGGTGTTATCACTTCTTTCATTAGACATTGAAACTAATTATTTGGATGATTACATGTTCCTTTGATTAGCCAGTACTTAATTTTTTCCATAAATTGTAGAACCATTTAAAATCTATATCATTTTGTTCTACTAGACTTCAACGTCCACTTTTTCAACAGCTAGTCATTTTCCTCCATTAATGACATGATCAAAGTTTTTCAAATGATAGTAACTTTCTAGCCACTGGTATATGAGCAAAATAGATAATTTAAAAAATCTACTACATACCAATCTTTTTTAACCTTTTCATTTTCCCTCAAAATAAATTATCTTAAATTGCCAAAAGCAAAATTTTCTCATTCATTCAGTAAAATATTTTATTTCATAAATTCAGGTAGGATAAATATTCACATATACATATATGCACAGATCCTCAAAAAAATACATTGCAATACACACCTCTGATCGGTCAGAAAAATGAGAGTAACTTTTCAACTCTATGGTGGTTATGAACAAAAAAGGGTCTAATTATTAAATACACTTTCTGATGGGCAGGTCAATGCAATACAGAGTAGCCAAAATATACTAGGTGTCCTAATAAAATCAATGTTTTGCTCACTTTCGAGGGAACTACTACTTTAAAGTGACTGTTGTGACCTTAATGCATTTTGCAGGTGATTTTAGCTGCTTTTTAAAGCAAAATTCAATTAATTTAAACAAGAACTCTGATACTTTTAATAATAAAGATTGCCAAATAATAAGAATAATAAAATCCAAGGAACTAAAAGAAAAAAAAGGTCTAGATGTGAATAAACTCTTTAGGGTTAACTAGACACAGGACACTAAGGAAAATCTTTTTCAGAAAAATAAGTGATGTTTGGAAAAGCATTCATGCTGTTCCTAAATCTGTGGCTAAACATAATATAATATGTAACTGATACCTTTCTGAGAACCTAGCATTTCCCATACTAGTAGTATATACCATAGTATACACCTAAGCCCATTGTGGTGTCTAAACTAAGTGTTGACTTGAGTAAAACGCTGTTGACTGCATGAGATCTTCATGTGGAACAATGTCTTAAATCAGCCTTGTACTTTGACTTTTACATCTGAAATTTGTCGAAGCAACACTAATCCATGGAAGAACAACTTTCAGCCATTACTCCCTATTTTTCCTGTTTATATATATGCTCTGGTTATCATGGTTTTTCCCCAATTAGAAGATGGATGTAAGTCTAGTATTTTGTGAAAAATACTAATTTTTTTAAACATGCAGTTTGGCTATTTAGGTTAAGTGCAGGATGCGGCAGCATAATTTGCGGATTTGAAAGAAATTTGAAATCAGATCGGCAAAGTATGCTACGGCACTCTTTATTAAAAGAAGCTGGTAAAAACAGTAGGGAGATCAAAAGAAAATAATTAGTCAACGGTTCTTCAACAAAGAGAAGTTTTTGCCAGGCACCGGAAATAAAAATGTAAATGCTGGTGAAAATGTTGGTGAAGGGTAGTTTACATTGGTTTTGACACAGCTATTCAGACAATGGAATAACAAGAAGGTTTTTGAGAGAGATGAGTGAGGAAAACAATTAAAAATTAAATCGATGAAAATTAATTTCAAAGAAGTTCCAGGCATGGAGAGAAGCTTGGGAGACAAAGAAGGCAGCACAAGCAGACGTAAGAGATAGTAAGAGACAGTAGGATGCTGGAGACATTAACCGAGAGAATGAAGGAAAAGTAAGGTAAGTGGAGGAGAATGGACATTATGGACTTGGAGGTAGAAGGATGTTGGACTAATTTCTCCGATCCAAGCTACTGTAATTTATTCCATAGGGTGTACATATATCATATTAGTCAGGTATAATGAATGCAGGAGTAATTAGTGCCTGGGTTGATCTAACTTATACCCTTACCCATCAGATTTTGTTAAAAAATGATAGCAGATGTAAATGAACCTAGGATACTACAGGGTGCTGTCAGAATGCTCTGTCCTGTGATAGATGAACAAACCAAGTTTGAGCTAAAAGGTGGCCAAAACATCAACGCTTGTACCTGGAACATACCAAAACATAATTCTAATATAATGAAATGAAATACTTAACTTTTGTAATGCCACACAATTTATTTAAAAAAACACGACCCAGGTTTTGAAGTTGAACGTCAACATCAGACCTGATGATGACGTTCAACGTTGAAACCTTAGTCGTGCTTTTTTAAATAAATTGCGTGGAATTACAAAGTATTTCATTTCATTATGTCATGCAAATTCCATGAAGTTACGCCTGAGACAAATAATTCTAATACTTTTGCAAACCTGCTAAAGACTAATTCATAAATTACACCAATATTTTAGCATGGGAGTGAAACCATTCAATGTCACAGGGATAATTACCCATTAAATGAAACGTATTAAGTTAAAAAATGAAATGGTAACGAGGGAGTTTCAGACTAGCAGCTTCAAAACACCATTTAGTGTTATAGTTAATGTGCAAAATGAAATTAAGTCTTATTATTTTTCAGGATGAAAGCTCTTGCATATAATCATCCCTTTCCCAACTTTATCATATAAATTTGAATAAAATTAACAGTTCAGGCGAATCTTTGTGGAATTCCTTCATGACGAGGGTAAAAAATAAGAAACTTTACACTTCCACACACTTTTAATGTTCTACAACCATGGTTTTGATTCTGCATATCAGGTACAATATTACAAAATTTCTCAACATATATAGTCAGGTTCCAAGAGGAGAGTAAGGTAGGATAAGTAAGGGAGATGGAGAGGGGGTAGTGTAGGTGCAGCAATCATTAATGGGTGAAGGGAAGGTGAGGGTATGTTTTGGTTGGTTTCTGCCTCAGACAGTACAAAGGGGGTGTGTTTGCTAACAAAGGTTGGCCCTCATTAACGGACAGATGGTGACCATCACTGCCTTGGTGGGGGGTGGGATTGGAGTGGAAAGGTATTTAAGAATTTAAGTAGAGGGGAATGGGAGAGGTACAAGACATCATTGACCATCTCAAGATTGTTGGACTGAAGAGATTCCCAAATTTCTAACTCCTCGAAAGCATTCAGCCTATGACCTTTTATTTTCCTGTATAAAAATGCAGCTCTGAAGTTACTGGAATGATTGTTATCTAAGAGGTATTAGGCGAATTGTGAACTGTTGTCTTTCATTCTGAAGCATGAATGATGTTACTTAGTCCTAATGTCGAAAGTCCTCACTGTCTGTGAAATGGAGATGGCGTGGCAGTCTGCACAATTGAGTTTATAAACTCCACTTTGTTGCATTACATTAATTTCATTGATTTTATATTTGGGTAAACCTTTTAAATTTTTAAAAGTATGAAAGTTGTAAAAAGCTGTTTTGATATTGCTTTTGGAGAGTATTTGCTGTATCCTGAGTGAGACGGGGCCAAGGAGCGGAATTCTTCACCATCGGTGCTTGTCCGGTTTGTGTGATAGGATTTCAGGCCTACCCGTGTTTATTTTCTGTTGTACATGTTTTTGATCATTATTACACTGTAACCATTGTCGACTGCAATTTGTTGCTATTTTGTACAAAAATCAGTCCTTAGTTGGGCAAAAATCTGTTTAATCCATTTGACCATCCTCCATAAACAGTTGCAGGCCCATCATTCACTTCAATTTACTCAACTGGAACAAAAACAATTTGAAAAAATTGCAAGCTGAAGCAGTTTCGACCAGATGATTCCAGAGGACCTCCGTGTACCTTGAATGAAAAGAATTTACACATTAGATATGCATATACCTACATTTATTTCTCTCTATCCCGAAATGCATGAAATGGGAATGTATCAAGCAAGGGATATCGGAAGCAGCAAAAGACACTATAGGAACCGTTAGAGGAAAAGAATAAGGAAACCATGGGTCACGGATGAGATGATTGCAAAGATGGATGAGAGAAGAAGATGGAAGAATGTAAACACAGAGTTAGGCAAAATGAAGTACAAAGAGTTAAACAATAAATTGAGAAGGGCCACAAATAAAACAAAAGAAGAATGGTGGAAAACGCAATGCAAGGGAAAGTTTACAGAAGGGTGAAATTGGTGCTCTATACAGCAAGGTTAACTTATTATCGGGAAGTAAGAAGGCAAGATCTGTGCTAACAGTTAAAGATAAGTGGGGTAAGATAATAGTTGAACCAGGAAAAATCCAAGAGAGATGGAAGGAATATATAGAAACACTGTATGCTAAAGAACTTAGGCCGACAAGGTTAGACATAGAAAAGGAACATGACGTAGAAGAAGAGCGCTTAGGTCCAGGCATACTCGACGATGAAATAGAAAGGGCATTAAAGGAGATGAAAGCAAATAAGGCCGTGGGGGAGGACAACATACCTGTAGAACTGTTGAAATGTTTAGGAAAATGCGGGAAGAAGGCCCTATATGGACTGATTCGTAGTATCTATGAAGAAGGAATCTGGCCGGAAGATTTTGTGAGATCGATGTTAGTTCCTATTCCAAAAAAGGCAAAGTCTATATCATGTGAGGATTACAGAACAATAAGTTTGATATCCCACACAGCTAAAGTTATTCTCAGGCTCATCGACAAAAGGATAGAGAGTAGGGCAAATGATTACTTAGGGGATGATCAGTTTGGGTTTAGGAAGGGAAGAGGTACGCGTGATGCCATTGCAGTAATGAGATCACTAATTGAGAGGAATATAGAATACAACCAGGACGTTTTTGCCTGTTTTGAAGATTTCGAAAAAGCGTTTGATAGAGTGAATTGGGAAAAATTAATGCATGTATTGCAGAAAATAGTAATGGATTGGAGGGACAGGAGACTGATCCACAACCTGTACATGTCTCAGACTGCTCAGGTTCGAGTGGGGAATGGAGAGTCCGGATGGGCAGTGTTAGGAAGAGGGGTTAGGCATGGTTGCCCATTGTCACCGGTGCTGTTCAATGTATATGTGGATGAAATGATTAAAGAGGCATGGGAAGAACTGGAGGTAGGAATGAAAGTTGAGGGGAATTCGTAAAATCATTTAGGTTTGCTGATGACCAAGCATTAGTTGCTCAGTCAGCCAAGGGATTGCAAGCATTGCTGAGTGAATTGGAGGTTCAGTGCGATAAATATGGGATGAGAATCAATATTAATAAAACAAAGGTTATGCGATTTTCCAGAAAGAAAAAGGCTAAGCTAAATATTAAAATAGATGGGGAAAGAATAGAGCAGGTAGAGCAGGTTACATATCTCAGAAGTGTTTTGAACCAATACGGTCAAAGTGGTAGGGATGTAAGGAGAAGAATTGCACTAGGCAAGGAGGCTTTCTCAAGGAGGAAGAGAGTTGATGATGGGGACTTTGAGTAGGGATGTTAAGACAAGACTTGTAAAAACTCTGATATGGAGCGTAGCTATGTACGGCACGGAAACGTGGTCACTGAAGCAGGAGGATAGACGTAGATTGGAGGCTTTTGAAATGTGGGTGTGGAGAAGAATGGAGAAGGTGAGATGGACCGAGAGGAAGATAAATGAGGAAGTACTAGAGATGGTGGGTGAGGAGAGGGGTTTGTTGAGAGAAATCGTATGGAGGCAGGAAAAATGGATGAAAAGCATATTGAGCGGTAGTGGAATGTTGAAGAGGGTAATAGAGGGGAGAATGTTAGGCAAGCGAGGTAAGGGCAGGAACAGGATAGGGATGTTGGACGGGATGAAGGGAGGAAAGAAGTACACCGAGATGAAGAGGGACCTGATATAGATTTGTTTGATAGGTGGGGAGTCACAAAATGTTTATTTGATAGTTGTGTCCATCCAAAAGCCTACCTTAAATGGTAGAATACCTAATATTATCAATTTAAATTTAAATTAGGTATTTAGACTTCATAATATAAACCTTCAATTAAGTTAATTGTTTTATTATCAATAAGCTGAATACCACAGTGATATACCTGAAGGTTCTTTGATAGTTCAGGATAGAGCTCACTTAGTGCTAAGGCCAATGGTGTGTGCATTTCCCTTATGGGTGGATGGGGTCAATTCCTTTCCCTATGCCGCCTATAGTTTCCCAGGAATATCTTGTACCTGAAATCAATCCAAATGAATCAGGTTTACATGACACAGTCAGAAGTGACCAATTTATCCTAAACTTGAGGCTTAAGACTATGAGTGACAAGTTTCTCTCTATCCAGTCTCTGGTTTGCCACTGTTTAAAACCCTTTTCAGATTTCCTGGAATTTGCTAATTTCCATGCACGAATCTGTTCCTCTTCCCCTTGGGGTAACGAGAGAAGACTACACCCATTCCTCCAAAAATTGGTAAACGTGCACTATCAATGGTCGTCTATTTTCTCTAGTGGTTATTTCTGATTTATCTATATGTTATTTATGACATCCTACCAAGTGCTCGTGTATACATTATCCTCACTTGTCAGTGAGGCAAAGACAGGGTGAGGAGGTAGGATAGGAGGGGGAGGCTCTATGTAGATGGATGAGAGAAGTGAAAAGTGAAGCAAGGCTTAGCCAGATTAACAATATCCTCACAAATACAAGGGAGATAATGAGGCAGCTGGAGGAAGGGTGGTTGAAAAAGTTAAGGAGGTAAGTTAATGTGAGCCTATAGTCAAGGCCTATACTTTTGAGCAGGAAGAGAAATAGCAACCATAAATGAAAATAAAGAACATGGTTATTTAAGAATTGATTTCACCTTTCATAATTATAATTAAATCCAATTTAATACCTTTAAATTTAACTACAAAACACTGAGTTTAAGTTCACTCCCATATTTACAATGCAAAAGCCATTTGTCAAAATTGAAGGTAGTCACCTTTTCCAAAAACAAGACTCATCTGCCATTTTCTTTTTCTTACCCATTCCACAAATAATGACTAATTGGTAGATGAACACGTTTATGAATTTTATTTCTCATTGCTGTCCCCATTTCTGAATAAAATGGAGAGTCATCCTTCTGGGATCACAACTCCTTAATCCAACACTTCCTACTGCTAAACATTTCCCCACATGTCCCAATTATCTCTCCTTTATCTGCAAAACCATCATTCTTGAGCCCTCCTCCCCACCTCATCTCATATTTTTCTCAGTGTTTCACCCTCCCATTTTCCATTGACAAATCCGACTTCTATGTAGGACAGTATATCAATCTTTTTGTTCCTCAATGACAATCAACTATTAAAACTGGTTGGTACTCTAAAAATAGAGTGGAGCAATACAGGTACAAGGTGCTTTGTTTCTGTGGCATGGAATGATTCCAAAAATTAAAGTTTAGCTCCATTTTTTATATAACGGGATGGATTTATGATGAGGTTTGTGCCCGAGATGTTTCTCGGAAAAAAGAATTCCAGTCACATGATGCTTGACAGTACAGCCTAGATTACCATTCAAGTGTAAATGGAAAAGTTAAACCCACATAATTAGTGCCTCCCAGATTTGTAAGGAATAACTATCTCTGGCATTTTGCATGAAGAAATTTTTAACCGAAAGGATAAAGTAAGCTTCTAATGACCCCTTTTTAAACATTATATTAAATATTTCCTTAAGCCTTTTAGGTTTTTTGTAGAAAGTTAATCTCCAGCCAGTGACCAGACACACATTCAAAATATTAGAATGATCAATTTACACAGAGGTATTGCCATAAAAGGTTTTTTGGAAAATTAATCCTAATGCCAGGGATAATTAATAATAGCTTAAGGAAATAAAAATTAATATTATCAGTCTACAAAGAAATATCACAAATTAAACACTGCCTTGAGGGTGACAACTGAGCATACAGCACTGTTGAGGAAGCAAGGCAGATAGACACAGATTCTATTAATTTAGATTATTCCGAGTGTACTGTTGTCAAATGCGACTTCCCTTTATGGTTTGCAACCAATTAAGGATTAACAATTCCGTAAAAGTTAACACCACCTGTGATCACATTCAGTGCATTTTTAGACCTTTCAAGTTCAAACTTGTTTCCTTCAATTCAAATTCATTTTCCATACAGCACTAGTGTCAAGTAAGATTTTCACAATAAATGCTGACCTACTAAGGGTAGCAAGAAAATTTTCTTGCTACATAATGAAAGGTAATTGTCAAGTCCCTTATTACAGCATCAGCAAAGAGTATTTTGAGACTGAAAAACATCCAAAAGCATGTTACAACATTCCTGAGAGACATTCCTGCGGAGGAGTTTCAGGGTGCCTTCCAGGCGTGGTACACATCTTCGCAAGTGTAACGATGCAGGGGGGGGTATTTTGAAGAATTTTAAGCATTTATACATGCATGATCAATAAATATACTTTTCTCTTAGAATGCGCATGACTTAAATAGTGGTCCCTGCAGGTGTTCATGTTATGCACCACAAAGGAACTGAAAATGGTTGGATGGTTAATCCATAGCTTTGACTCAACAAACAGCTTTTCATCAATTACAACAACTAAGTATAATAATGGTGTATTTTCAAAAGCATATGCATGAAAAAATGGAATGCAGTAAAGGTGGAGGACAATATTTTTCCTACATTGTATTGAAAATATATGAAAATATGTTGATCAATTACCAAATGAAATTGATCACCTAATGCTATAAAGCAGGTGTAGAGAAAACTGGTAAAAGATACTCTACTTCATGAATTATTATAAATTAATAACAAAACCTCTTTACGGACTACCTTTGGCATAGTAGAATGGTTCACGTATTCTGAAGAACCATAGAGCGAAGACAATTTTGGGTATAAAGGAGGAAGTCTAAAAATAATGTTGTACTGAATCAAGAAAGAGTAAGTGAATTTACTGTAGTGCAGGTTTAGGGTAGATACCTATTACATATTAGTTTGCTTTAGAAATTTATAACTTGGTAGGTAGTTGATTCATCTGCCTCGACCAGAGGACTACTTCTTTAGTAACATTTACCTCATTCATGATTAAAGAAGTGCGGGTGGCAAAATAGAAACTTCACAGCATTAGCAATGCTGCGAAACGTCAACTTTCTCCCCGTTCTCAGAAGAATGCGGGTTCCTATCTTCTTCAGATTCAAAGCTCTCCGATTGCGATCAACATCAAGGAAAAATGATGATCTCTCGATCATCGACTCAAACTATCCCCCGGTAAAGTTTTCTTTTCAGTGACCCAAGGCACCTGGAAAAAATAAAATAGCAACAATTAAATATTAACGACAAACTTAATTTAGTGTACATCAACTAAGCATTCAAATTAAATTGCTCAGCGTACAAAATTAAATCTTGAAGATATACCGTCCTAACCGAAAAACAGCTGTTCGTGAAGTCCACGAGAAGACTGTGTAGGACAGCAGATTTTTCGATAAGTGAGGAGCGTACTTAAAAGAATTCATACTATTCGTTTCAACAGCGTCGATTCCTGCACATTTTCTGATTCCCGCCGCAGTTGACAAGTTTCCCTAGCAATTCTTTCAGAGACATTTGGCCGAGGGTACACACTATCATATTCATTAGACTCTTACAGGATGGATAAACTTAATTGATTCCAAACAGAGAAACCGGAAAATAGCAAATATCAAGTGAGGAGAAAGTGTTACTTTTAACACAGTCACGCGTAAAACATTGCCAAAAGATTTAAAGAAAAAACACTGCTCTTCGGAATGAATGCGATTAAGACTTTCTTCAAATTGACCCTGCCGCGAAAAAGAAAAGCCCAGTTTGCCACCTCTTCATCCTCGATAATCTTTCCGAGGCTTAATTGGTTCACCACGCACCAACTATGCAAAATTAGAACTTTCCATTAAGCGATTGCTTCCTGAAGCTATAATAAACGTATAATAACTAATCTTCATGAATGTAATCAATTTTTTAGTACTACATTCATCACCCGCGAGTATTCCTAAAAAAATATCTTACTTTGCGTTGAAGTCAAATAGGAATTCCAAATACGAGAACAAGATAAAATAATCTAAAAACTTTGCTAACTATAAATAAAAAAGATAGACATCACCTGGACTTCTTGAATGAAGCGGGTGATCCTCTCTGCTGGTGCAATCCACGCCGCCAAAAGTTTCTGTAGTACATCACACGGAATAATTTAAATCCTATCAAATCCACCAGACCGATATCGCTGATGGCTAAACGAAGAAAGAATCCGAGGAACGGTAGCCAGCGATGGAGAGAGGGCGCTCACGCGTCGGAGGGGAGTGGTTGAGAAGAATGGAGGGGTCGAGAAATTGAAAGAGGAGGGGAATGAGGGAGGAGGAGGATTTCGAGGAAGAGTGTTTCGAATGGAGGGGGCCGACGGTTGGAGCAAAAATTCAGTTCAAGCAGGCAGGTTGAATGGGATACCAGGGAGGTACCTATTCGCAAAATAATTAAATTGGTGTATGCGTGACCTTGTAATGCATCGGCGACAACTACAGTTAGTTTCCTTTGAAATTGGGAGTGATGTCATACAGGATTATCTCACTGAGTTGTCAGCTTTTATGCCACCTCTTGTCTTTCGTATACTCTCTCCCTTGTTTATTAATAACTGATAACCACCATTGTAGTTATCATCATAGTTGGCCATATATGTATATTGTACCATGTTACACAAGTTACCTGAATCATCATTATATCTCATTATAAAAATGCCTGTTATTGTTGTGAGTCTCATGAAATCATTGATACAAGAGGCAGTTCTGAAGTTCCGCATGATACAGAGGGTCAATTTGGTCACACAGTTATCCTTGACCATGTAAACAAAGTTACCAACTGTCCAATAAATATGGCCGGCTACAAAATCATTGGCCATTTGTTCCAAAAAACATTTTTTCCATTAAGAGGCTGCCTCCAAAAATACAAGTTGTCTGTTAAATAAAAATATATCTATCATACAACACAAAATTATCTCCTACCCAAATAACTAAATTTAATTATCTATTGCTGTATCAAAATGATTCACCCAAACCTATAAAATGCTACTCAAAATCCTGTGCCATGTCACAGAAATCGCTGTATCATATGTTCCAAATGTAACCAGGGTTTTTGGAAATATTTTTCAAGTCTTTTATGTATTATTTTCCTCTTGAGCACAGCATTAGGTTACTGTTGTGTAATCTTCTTCCTCTTCCATGATGAGAGAAGGGTCAGTTCCTCTCCCTGTTCTACTTATGGTTTACCAGAAAAATCTGACACCTGAAAAAATCCTTCATGTCAGCTTGTCCTTGATTCCAGGATTTGTTTATTCTAACTCTGCAACCTTAGAGCATTGGGTTATATTTATAGGTTTCTATTTAGCTTGATCCATCTGTTGCATTAAATCCTGTGATAGGTGCTTAACTCACTTGAATTGAATCTTTGTGCATTTTTTCTGATTACAATGCAAAATCCAGTCTAATTTGAGTTGATCCCTCTTCCACAAAATTTCAGTGTCTGACAATTGTAATAATGTAGGGACATGGAAAGGCCCCACTGAGTATAAATCAAGGGTGTATAGCGGCTAGTTTATTGAATCCCCACTTCATAGAACTGGCGTTCTAATACTAGTGGTCAGAAAATATTAAATTGGTATCCTGATCCCTACTTGGGTGCAAAGTGGAGGGTACTTCAAATGAGTATGCATTCCATTGGGTGGGACATTAAACTGATGACAATTCTTGTCAAAAGTAGGCTAATGATGATGTCATTGTGTTTCGCTCCACCCTTCTCCCATTCTCACAACATACTACCCCTACCAAATTACCCAGCTATCTGTAATGGCACAAATGATCTCAGCTGTTATTCGCCTGCCTTCATAAATACTACTGAAAGTGTTGGAATAGAGAGTTGGTGGCTAGCATGTAATGGTGGTTGAATGGAAAGATGGAGGAGAGTTAGTAATGTTTTATTTGAGAAAAATGATAGACTGTGCGGGAAAAGCAAGAGTTTAGTGAGGGAAAGGCCTAAATTGTAACTGAAAGCCGGTTAACCCACAAAGAGGGTGGTATACTTGAAATATACTCTAAGATATCCATTATATGACTATATACAGATTTAGGAGCAGCAGCTAATCTCCATTTCCCAAGGTAGGATGAAGATCACACTTTAGTGATAATGCAATTTAAAGTAAAATTTAGAGAATTAATGAAGGAAGGATTTGTAAGTTTTAAGATAAAGCTTTAATTAGAGACAAACGGATGGATTGTTTGATAAAATTAGGAAAGGAATCAACAAGATGGCAACAGCAAAGGAAGGGAAGGAATATAATAATATCCTGGGTAAGATTAATGAATTTTAGAATGTGGGATACAAAGAGTAGTCATAGGTTGGGTTAGCTCAAATGCAATACATGTTACTTCGGGTGTTCCCCAGGGAAGTTTTATCAGACCTCTCTTATTCCTACTTTATTTTAATGATATTGAATTCATAGTCATTAGCAAGATATGTTTATTTGCCAATGATATGGTGATTTAACATGATATCCGGGATCCTGAGGACACAGCAGTTTTATCAGATGACCTTAATGCTATAAAATGTTGGTGCAACCCTTGTCAATTAGAATTAAACTTAAAAAAGTACATAGTGATGAATTTTTGGAAAAAAGAGCAAGAGCAAAGGAGAAAGAAATGTTTGGAAGTTAGTATTTAAATTTGCACTTAATTTTAGAAACACTACTGGAAAAATACCTATTGATTGATTCAGGAAAGAGGACTCGGGATGATGGAGAGAATTCATAAAAGAACTTCATCGTAAAGACGTAAGGAGACATAAATTTAGATACAATGGTAGAATAAATCTAATGTTAAGAAGGTTGGCTTAGGTCCAAGGTTCTTATGGATAGTAGGATAAAGAAGCAAGGGGAAATGAAGGCATAGAAGGCTGTGAAAAATGATTACGTATTAGTAGAATTAAGAAAAATGAGATATTATGGTTTTCATTGATTCATTGGCAGCATTTGTGACAATAATTGGTCCAGTAGAATTTGTTTAATCAATGCTAATTCCCACCTCAAAGTTTACAGGTTAACATTTATTTTTCAAAATCCTTACATAAAAATTTTTTTGATTTGACACTTTGGCATTTATTAGTTTTCAATGAAACTTTTAAAACATCAGTTTATCATGTTACAAGCTTCTCAAAATATAGCATCCTTGGTGAATAATTTGAAAAATGAAAATTTTCTCTAATTTATAGCCCTTTCACTCCATGTTTAGGTTATAATATTCACTTTAATAAAATATTCTAAAATAAAACAGTTTCTGGCGTAACTTGGTGGAAAATCTTCATACTGACTTTTAATAATCAAACCACTTTACTTTTCCACATAAACTTTTTAATTTTTACAACCCAGGTTTCGTTATAGCATAACATCATCATGACCTGATGATGTTATGCTATAACAAAACCTGGGTTGTAAAAATTAAAAAGTTTATTTGGAAAAGTAAAGTGGTTTGATTATTAAAAGTCAGTTAAAATATTCTTCTCAATGGAGGTGGGTGGTACACACCACATGAGAGTCATAATACAGAAGGATGCATTCATTTAAGTTTGCTCTAATATTGTTTCAATTTTTATTTGTTCTTGAGAACTGCTCAATTTTACTCAGTACTTTTAATCATCAAGTGAAGGAAAAATATGAAATAATTGCTAAAACACTAATATAATGTTTGAATAAATGAACACAATCAGTGACACACAGAACAAAAAATCAGCACTAAAATATCCAAAATGATAATATTTGTCAACTCACAAGTTTCTTTAATTAAAATGCATGTCAACATTAGAAGAATCACCAGCAAAATACCACCATATTTTCAGTTAAGTAAAACTCTTAGAACCACTTTATTAAACTTCACAGCATATGTGTATTTCTCATCAATCCCTTCAATATTAGCGAACGTTTTCATTTTTGAAATCATATGATGCAAGAATTTCACAAGATAAATCAATAAACATATGATAAATTTTGATTTAAATTACTAAACATGGTTGTGATAAGTCACAAATATATTAATGAAAGAATATTTAAGTGTAAATGTTACAACTTGAAAATTTTGAATGGGGAATGGTCATTGATTTGACTTTTGAAGAATCACCCTGTCATCAATCCTACCAGCAATATTGGCTTTGCAATAAAAAAAGTAATTGAATGCCAACCGCAAAGCCATTTAATATTGGTCCAATGACTTCTTCTACATAAGGAAAAATGGATGTTTTTTAGACATGTGCCTCAGGAAATATCCATGTTGCCAAGGATTTTGTTTTAATAACCTCTTTAATCACTACTATCGCAATGAAGGAGTCATGTTCTGAATATTTAGTTTGGCATTTAGGATGCAAATGAATATGAAGGAATACTGCTTTAAAAATATGCTCTTTTCTACTTCAGTCCTATTTTTGTTATCAACTTAGTGTATTGCACAGAAGTCACTGTCACTAAAGTCTATATTTAAGATCAGGATTCATGGATTCATTCTACCCACAGTACCGTGAAATGTTTTGGCAAAAGTTTTTGTAGTTTGGAACAGTCCCCCAAACATGGCCGCACAGCTTTCCTCTTTGCCAGCAGAGCTCTTGGATTCAACAGAAGGCACAAGCTTCATCTTGGTGACCAATACTTTACTTACCGCGTTTTGCGAATATATTCGTGACAGCGAATGTGCATCGTGCCAGAAATTCGGGCCTTCGGACGTATCACCGATCTCCACGAGGGAGTTGGATGGAACGACCAATATTGTGAAACGATGGACGGAAATCCAGAAAAAAATACACCGAGTGTCGAGGAACTTAAACAGTGTCTTCGGAGTTACGATAGTAGTACTTGTAATGTTTAACTTATTTAATATAACGTTCTGTCTGTATTTCATCATTATTGAAGTTATCGTCGCCAGAAATCTTGCAATGAAATACGTTTATCTGTATTATGCTGCTACTTGGACATGCGAGTTTTTCATACCATTGGTCTTCATTATAGGAGGCAGTAAGGAAGCTCATGTAAAGGTAAGTGCTTCTATGGAATGTTTTACACATAAATTAGAGCTATTATTATCATTAAAATTATGGAAATCCGTAGTATCCATTTTAAGGTAAGTTTTGAAAGGATAGAGCCTGCATACTCGTACATATTTTTGATTCGTAAAACAAGAATAAAACTTGATATTCCACACAAATATAAACTGTTCTTCAACTCCTATACCGTGCTATCTCCCTTCATTCCGTCTAACAGCCATATCCTTTTCCTAATCACACCTCGCTTGCCTAACGTCCTAACCTTCAGCATTTAATTGCCATTACCTGCACCCACTTTTCACGCCTTCTTTGGATTTTTCCCAAATGTACCATCTCTTCCCCAATATTCCTCGTACTAATTTGCAGGATTTCATATATCTCTATATTATCATTTACATCCTCTCCAAATCGACATTCCAAAATCCTTCAATCAATGCCCATCACCTTGCTCAATGGCCATGTTGCCAAGCCATAGAAAAATATGCTGCATGCCAAATATTTCTCTAGCCTTCTGTAACCTCCTTAGATCATCACCAATTCCTTTCTTATGATGGAAGCTTCTTAGCTTAACACATTTCTTCTTCTTCTATCCCATATACTTTGACCTCCTTAGTGCAAGACACCCCTAATATACTTCTGTATATAATAACTTGTTCCACCTGCTCCAGTTTTTACCCTCCTATTTCAATGTTTAACTTAGCCTACCTAGTTCTGAAATATCTCTTAACCTTAGTTTTGCATAAATTGATATGCATCCAAAACTTATCACACTAATTTTCTAGTGAGATTAGCAATAACTGTAATCTCATGGTTAACTGGCTTGCTAAATCTTGTTCATATACAAAAACCTAACTGATTTTATAATTCCCCACAGGCTTCGTAAGTATCTTGTATTCATCCCAAGAATTTTAAACATTTCCTTTTCATATAACTTAAAAGTGAGTTCTAATGGGCACCTCACTCTTATCCCTCTTTCTAACACTGCCCATCCAAAGTCTTAATCCGCCATGTCCAACTGAGTAATTTGACAAATTCACAGCTGACCGATAAGTCGTATTTCACAACCTACACCAATCTGTTGTGACTATAGTTTTTTCATTATTTTACCCATTTCACACTATCAAATGCCTTCTGGAAATTCACAAAACGAATAAATATGTCCTGATTATAGTCTATTAGTGATCTCATTACTGCTAATGCATCCGGCATTCATTTCCCATTTCTGAATCAAAACTGATCATCTCCTAAGTAGTCACTTACCCTGCTCTCCATTCGATATTGATGATCCGTAGCAACAATTTTGCTCCATGCGAAATCAAACTTTTTGCTATGTAGTTCTTACAAATGGCCGCCTCTCTCTTTTTTTTTGGAATATAAATGAACACTGATCTGATAAAATCTTTCAGCCAAATGTCCCCCTGATAAATGCTACTAATTAGTCCATAAAATCTCTTCCTCTAACATTTTCCTGAATTATTAAGTATTTCAATGGGAATGGAGTCTATTTGATTTCAATTCCCTTAATACGCATTCTATCTCAACATCGAGTAAGCCTGGAGTAGCAATTGAGTATAATAATATAAGGAATGGGAAATTGAACTCAGCTCAAATTTAGGTGCACAAAATTGAGAAAATCCAAATGTAAGAAATGTAAGTATATTATGCAGCTGGATAGTTATCATATAGGTAATAACAAATTGTAACACACCAAATACTTTTACAAAAATTGTTATTGACTGTAACTTGATTATTTGGCCTAAAATAATAGACTTTATCAAATAACTATAGTTAAATATTCAGAGGATCTGTAGACATAAAATACTGCATGGGGAAAATTTTCTCGACAGTACCTAGAGTGCATATAGATTATTGTAAAGGTTTAAAAATGGGTACTTGAGTCATAGGTTTATGTATGGTACTTATTACAAACTACTGAACACATACTCCAATGAAATGGATGTCTCACTTTAAGAATATAATTGAATCATGAATTGACTTAAATAAATTTTTAATAGAAGCATATACTTTATTCTGTAGAATTATTAGATTTAGTTAGAGTTAAATAAGGTAGGAGTTCCTTTGTACTTATACTACGATAACCTTATGGATTGGATATGGACCGAATCAATAAACAGTAATCAATGAATTTACAATGATGCCCAGTCCAGTAGTAGCTGTCATCGTTCTCCTTTTCAATTTAATTTCTCGAAAACCATTCCCGCGGAAAGTTCTGAACCTAAACATACACTTCTTCTCTTCGTTTCTGGAAATGGGAAAATCTTCTAAACACTCATGCAGCAGTGATGTCAATGCCAATGAGAGTACGGTATTGTATACGTAAGAGAGGAAACCTACAATTTGACATGGCGCAAGAAATAAGAGACACCAGGCTGTATAGAGCATTAGAGCCTATGCTTTGCATCAACGCCGTCATCGGCATAGCACCCCCGTTGCTGCATCCTGGAAGTGGATCGAATTATCGCCAGCGGAAGTTGGCTGCTTACTTTGGTCTCGAATTTATATCAGGACTCTTTGTGATCGACACCATTTACAAATTCGCGACAGTTCCTTCGGATTCAGTGATAAGTGACATGGTGACCTTTTTGTGGGTGTTCGTTTACATTTCACTCGGTGGCATTTCAGGTTGTATCTTCGCCCTGAAGTTGAAGACCGTTGAAGACGTTTTTCACAAACTAATTAAGTTAGAATCAGACTTTGAAGGCCATCAAATCATTCCATTGAGTGATGTGCGGAAATCCGTCAATTTTCAAATTATATTCGTGTTGGTGAACTGTATTCAGTTGCTGCTTAACATAGGGTGTATCGGGATCCTAAAGGGTTGCATGAGCTTTGATTTTGTGAAAACATGGATAGTGATATTATGGGCTTTCGTTACCTACATGCACAATTGGCAGTTTTCAAACAAAGTTTTTCTAATTTTCAGAAGTCTAATGAATATTAACGAAAGGTTAGCAACTTTAACAGCAGTGAATGACTTTGAATGTTGTAAATTTAGAATTGATCCCTTCAGCTCCGTTCCAACGTTGAATCAGATTAAGCACTTGAAGGCTCTTCAATTGGGAACATATCGCATTTTTAAGGAATTGTCCGCCATTTACGGTATTCCAGCTTTGCTTTTTGCTATTTTGAGCATCTTCAACATCACCTTCTTATTTTTCTACTTCCTTGATATGATGATTTTTCCGGAAACATCTGCCTGGGAACTCTCTCAAGCTATCTGCAGCTGCCTGTGGGTTTGGTCGCTCTTTTTTCAGTTCTACCGAGTAATTTCGTCATGCCACAAAACACAGGAAAAGGTGAAAAGTTCTTTCTTGTACGTTCATAACATATCAATCAATACTTTAATGAAAAATTCGTCCATTCCTGACGCACAATGGCCAGGAGAATATTACATTTTATGCCATACTTGGGTCACATTTACATCTAGAGATTACCATTCCGTTGATTAACTTAGTTAAAACACCACTAGTTAATAAAAGCTAAATTTCATTGTAAACATTTCGCAACATGTCGGCAAATATTGACATTTTTCTTATTCCTATTATTCTACCATCCTCCAGTTTTAAAATTTTTAAATAAACTCGAGCAATTACGTAGACCGACCGATTTTTAAGAACTTGACCGTCAATGAACAGGCGCCTTGGACTAGCGCCTCCTAGGGGAACATCGAAACGGAAGCATTGGCGTAAATAATTATTTTGTGATCATGTAAATCGTATCATTCCTAACCTATCCATTTTTCCCAGATCTTAGTGTCAAAAGTTGCTCTGATAATCCCGTCCATTGCTTTTTTTAAGGAGAATGTTGGCAACTGTATGGAGGGAACGGATTAAAAATTTGTATTACTTCATTTTTGGCGGTATCTTTACGTAGTTACTTATTTATTATGCATTGAGCAAGTATTAAGTGCACGTTGCTCACATTACGTATTTACAGCAATTCGTAAAATTCAAGTCGCTCTCAATTCAAGAGAGAACACAAAATCGGTTTTCTGCGAACTAATCGCTGGTATGGAACCTTTAGTTCCAATCTACTATCTCCATATCAGCTTTCGTCCATGCATTATTTTAGTATTTGTTTAGCATCCTGCAAGTCACACAGGATGTGAGGCCGTGGGGGGAGGGGGGGGTGGAGTATATACACCAGACTAATTTTGACCCGAATATTTTTTTGCCTTAGCGCGGTCGAACAACGCTATTCTGATCCCTTATCGTTCATGAAAAAAATTGCATCTAAAATATATCCATTCTACACTAAATTACTTCAATTTTATTTACACGATCTCTCCTACCGTAGTACGATGGTTCTGATAATACATTTTCAAAATCACTGCTAAAGAGACATCCTTCCAATTTATGCAAGTGATTCAATCTGTATGTAATTTTACCTTCGCTCCGTGAGTGATTCCCAGTCTAGTTCGTGTAATATTTTGGAGACACTACTAAGTTTATCATAACAACATTTTACGCATCAATCTTAGTGAGTAAAGTGCAGTCGTGCATAGAAGCTACGATAGTATGGGATGTATTAAAACATATGGGTACGTCACGATATTTATCTGCTCTAAAATATAAGCAACCCCTTCACTAATACATTTAGATACCGGATGAAAATATGGTTGAATCCGCGATACAAATCCTATGGTAAAGTAGATCGGTCTTTTGAAGTTCTGCTTCCAGTGAACAGGGCTCTTGGATTGGCTCCCGTGAGACCCAAAATAAATGGCCAGAATAATTTATTTCGTAATTATATCCATCGCATCAATCTGCCTCTCATCATTTCTGCTTGGATCATGGCTGCTTCACCCGGGTGAAGTGTAGCTATTTCCTCCAATCCCCTTTTAAACGAAACTGATTTCAATACTACTGGTTCGAATTTAAAATTTTCACAACTTTAATTTTGGAGTATCAAATCTTTAGATCCCTCGACACACTCCAATCCATCAGCCCGTCATTTTGACCTTCATCCGCCCTCCTTGCCTGCCCCTTACACCGTGCCTTCGAGCACGCCTCTACTTTAAGGGGCGTGTGTCTCCTTCTTAGCACTTGGCCAAACCATTTCTTTTTCGTTTTTAGATTTTTTCAGCAATCTTCTCTCTTCTTGCCCTCTCCTCAACACCTCCTCATTCCTCACCCATCTCTGTTCATTTTTTTCATTCCCACTCCTCAGCATTCTCCTTCACCTCACAACTCAAATGCCGCCAGCCTTTCCTCATCCCTTTTTTACGTAGTCCATGTTTCACAGCTGCAAAACTTACTGCACTTAACTGGTCTCTTTCTCACCTCACCTCACCTCACCAGACCTCACTCCCCTCCCGAACCAACCCGTCCTCTTATCAACAATCCTAGCACACAACTGCTGGTTTGATTACAAATTCCCAATCAGTCTTCCCTCTCTCCAGTTCACACCTTTATTTTGTATTTTTTAAAGTTTTCCCCATTGTACTCAGTCACAAACCTTCATTAAATCAGCAAAATACACATTCGTGGTCCGTGGAGTAGATGCGCGAACTGATGCAATCTGGCGGCCAAAACGCGGACTATAGCCCCGCCCACTAGCGGCGCTAGTTGCCTGAGGCCCAATGAGCCGTCCGTACTTGGCGGATCGTCGAGCTGTGCGTATGGTGCCAGTTATGTTATTTTACGTCTTACTTGTTTTTACGGTTCGTCGAAAGTGGAAATTGACGAAATCATGGAGCAACGAATCGACATCAAGTTTTTGGTGAAGTGAGCAAGTTATCATGGAAGAACCGAAATGTTGACAGCTGTTTACGGTGATAATGCTCTGAAGAAAAATGGATTAAGCGTTTTAAAGATCATCGGCAAGACGCCACGGATGATGCAAGGTCGGGACGATCATCAAACGCCTGTGTTCACGATAAAATTGATCGTGTGGAGCCCCTTGTCCTTACCGATCGTCGATATACTGTCCGAGTGACAGCTGATTAACTGAATTTAGGAAAATCAACGGTGCACACTATTTTAACGGAACATGATGGATGGATCCTTCATCATAACAAAGCACCTACACATTCAGCATTGATTGTTGGCCAGTTTATGGCATACAATTCAATCGCCATCCTTGATCATTCTCATTATTCGCCAGATCTCACCCCCTGCGACTTTTTCCTATTCCCAGAATGCAACAATGTGATGAGGGGACATCAATGGGAAGATGTGGACACAATAAAGCAAGAAATGACGAGAAAACTAAATAGCCTGACAGCCGAGGACTTCCAAGGATGCTTTAAACAGTGGAAAAGAAGATGGAATACGTGCTTTGAGAGAGAGTACTATGAAGGGGAGTATAGAGAGTACTTTGAAGGGGAAAAAATCGATTAAGACTAAATTTTGCAAAATGAAGCATTTATGGTCTTAGTTCGCATATTTATTGGACATACCTCGTACAAAAACCTTTGCCCTTCTCCAGACATCGCTCTCCGATGGAGATCTACTACCCTATTGTATCTCGCGGAGCTATTCCTCTTCTGAAACCATGCTCTTTTTCCGCTGCGTTCTCCTTCATGATTTTATTAAGTCTCCTATAAGGCGCTTATCGTACGATGCCCCTCGCATTTTCTTGTTCCTTTCTTCTTTGGTAATGGTGCCATCTCTGCTCTCACAAAATCCAGCGGCCATTATCCACTACAGTAAATTTTGCTGCAGAAGAATGTTAATTTTACCTATCCCTCTTCCAGAAGGAATTTCAGTAGCTCCACAGGTATTCCATCCACACCCTGTTCCTTACCGTTTTTCATCTGTTTTACCACTACCATAACTTCACTCAGCAAGGTATCCTCTCCAATGCAGTCTTTGTCCTCCTCGTACTCATCCTGCACATTAAGCTGTTCAGGCTGTTCATTTGCCTTGACCAGATCTCCAATACACTCCTGTCATATCTCCATTTCTTCTTTTTCTTCCTTTGTTATATCCCTGCCCTCTATATCCATACCTGTTAACTGCGTTCCCGATGTTCTTGTGCCATCACACGTAATATTCTTCACTTTGCAGTACAACAAACCATGCCTTCCCATGCGTTACAGATTTTCTGTTTCTGCATGAAAGTCAATGAGAGAGATCTCAACCTAATCAAGTGAAATATGAAGTCAGATAGACGACACAGTATTAAGGAAACTATTTAAATTAAATAAAATTAGCAATTTTCCACAAGAATAAAAAAAATTTATTAATATTAAATTAATTTTTAAAAATTTGTATTAATAATTTTTTTTTATTTTTGTGGAAAATTGCTAATTTTATTTAATCATGTTATTCCACAATATCACGCCTGAAACGTCTCTTTTTATAAGGAAACTATGCTGGTTAATTAAACAGGTCATTTTAAGTTAACCACACAGTTTTATCGAATAAAATTTCAAAGTTATGGGCGCTTTAATATTTTATTGCTTAAGCATAACGTAGGCTCACTTGATATAACACACGAAACTCATAAAATACCGCTAAATTAAAAAAATACAATGCATCTTTTCTCCAAATTCATAGCTTTTTTACTTGAATGATAATTGATTTCCACATAGTTAAGCATGAAAAATCGATTATTGAAAATGCCGAATCAGTTAGAATTCTTTCAGATTGAATTCTTATCAGGTTCTTCTAACAAAAGTCTGTCAAACTGCGTGTAGTTAACCAAATGGAAATCCAGAGCTACAGAATATATCCTGTTTTTAAGGACCTGAATCGACAGATAAACGACACTATATAATATAACTTGAACTGCACTACAATAAATATAGTAATGTATTCATTTTTCTTTCGAAGATCTTACGAAGGTCATCGTAGGTTCCGACACAACTGATTAATTTAGCAGAAGTTACCATTCATTATCTCACGGCAATCGTATTGCCTCACGCTTTAACCTAACTTCAGCCTTTGAGCCTTTAACTAGCACTGCATGACACTTAAGATTTCCAGTAATGTCATCAATGGAACTAATTTTATCAGTACTCGGTGAGCAGGAACGTCTATGCATAGATTTTCTCTAAATTGATTAAGCGCTTTAATTTGGCACTTGGTTTCAATTAAAGCTAACCGATTTGCTACGTATTAAAAATGCAATCGGTTATGAAACTGCTTGAAATGCCAAATTTATCTCTAAGTCAATGTTTCTAAAGCATCACAGACTTTTACACCAGGGAAAATATGTAGGCTTAATTTAAGCTTTTAAATATGATAATAATATGGAGCGTATGATAATAATACGGCGCGGAAACGTGGTCCCTGAAGAAGGAGGATAGACGTAGATTGGAGGCTCTGGAAATGTAGGTGTGGAGAAGAATGGAGAAGGTGAAATGGACCGAAAGGAAAACAAATGGGGAAGTACTGGAGATGGTGGGTGAGGAGAGGGGTTTTTTGAGAGAAATTCTATGGAGGCAGGAGAAATGGATGTAAGGCGTATTGAGCAGCAGTGGGATGTTGAAGAAGGTAATAGAGGGGAGAATGTTAGGCAAGCGAGGAAAGGGCAGGAACAGGATAGGAATGTTGGACGGGATGAAGGGAGGAAGGAAGTACACAGAGATGAAGATGGACCTGATGTAGATTAGGTTGCTGGATTGGGTTTTGTTAGGAGTCACAAAATGTTTATTTGATAGTTGTGTCCATCCAAAAACCCACCTTAACCGGTAGATTACCTAATAATAATATTGTATTTCACCATTATTGTTTCCTCCTTTCTTATTTGCATTCGCTCTGTTATCTTCTTTTGGGTCGCTGCCTCTCATTTCCCTTATTTTTGTGTCGCTTCTTATCGAATGCCTATTCTAGTGGCGACAGTTTCAAGTGGGTAAATATACAATGAGCACCGAGAGAATAATTATTTTCTCTTCCCTGTTTATTTTACGGGTGATTTCTTACGAATTAACTCTCTGCTGCTTCCACGAAAAACAGTTGGCTGTGTCTTTGCAAAAGATAAAATATGAAATGTGTCAAAGATCGAGGAAGAATCGTTCAGTCGTTACTATTGATGGCTCAACAGCGCAGTCTAAAGAAAAACAACAATTCCTGGCAGTCTGCCACGCGATGGACGCACGCAGCACGACACGTGGAAACGGCATATCGTCGGAAGAAGTCGTTTTTTTTATTTTTGGAGTTTTAGAGATTTCTCGAATTTTGATTATCTTTGATGAATTTCAATACGCAAGTGAGCCAAATTAATTATATTCAATTCTTGGTTTTGATTAGTTGGATGGTTACATTTTTTGGTGTCATTTGGGGGCACAAGGTGGCTAATTGTTCTACCATGTGTCGGCATCGTAAAATCACAATTAAGGTGATAATTCTATAGGCAATATTGATTTTTGGCACCGAGGGAGTCACTTCACCACAAGAAGTACTTCCTTACTGTTGCCTTACCCTTTGCCAAATTCTCACTTCTGTTGATGATCACCGAGTTGGATAAAGTATCGGTATAGAGTTTCAGCAAAAATCAATATTGGCTATAGGATTGACACTTGACAAACTCACAGCCAATACTTCACACCTTCTTTGTTTCACTATTGATTTAGTGTTTGGAGATCATTGAGTGAATACTACACTTGTGTAAATCGTCCTCCTTGGAATTTCGGTCTCTAAAAGTGAAAACATTTGTGTATGCCTAAACTCTGATGGCTATTTTGTTGAGCTTGTCAGCTGTAACGTCGCACGTAAGCATGTTCATGAAGGATAATTGCTGCAAAGTGGATAAAATATTGAACATTTTCCATTAGCCATATTTGCGATCTACATCGTATCTTTATTCTCAGAGTTATCCTTTGGTAAAATGGTTTTGCAAATACCACTGCTCTAGTAGTTCCTAAGCGCAATAGCCTCGTAGGACCGCACTTCAGCTGATCGCAAGAAAATTACATTTTCAAAAATTGTGAACATTTCGCTAGTTTTGAGAAAACCATCTTGGGTAGGAAATTGGTGCTAAAGGTTGGCTGAATAGATTTGAGTCATTTTTTTAACACTTCATCAAATTGAAATAAATTCGTTGAATACTATCTTCGCTCAATTCCATTACTACCGAATTGTACGTGGCATAATTATATTGCTACCAAGTTTACAAATTCTATATCCTTTCAACTGTTCTGTTGACGTTATAATCATATCTATAGGTAAATTAAAAATCAATGGGCTTAGAAAGTGTTCTGTATAATTCAATAATTCGTATTAATTTCTTCTGACAGTTTTCCTTTATGTTTTATTTAACTTTTTTTCCAGTATGCATGCCCATTATCAATTCATCAACTATTTTATTACTCTTCCTGTAATATTCTGACTAATTTTATGGGTCTTAGATTATCGAATGTCCTTGAGATTTCTTCTCTTGTAGTGGCTTATTGTTTTACAGTTCATACTCCTAAAGTTATTTTGAATAGTTTTCATCTTGGTTTTATTTTAATTGGTACTACTTTTTCGGATGTATTGTAGTAAGTAATTATGCTGTCCTCTTATCTTTTACAATTCCTATTACACCTTTAGCTCTTTCGTGTTTCGGTGTGACGCTTAAATTCAATATAAACTATCCATACTGTTAAACAACTCTTTGCCTTAATTTTCCCAGAGCGCATCCGTATTTCTGTTTCAATACGATGCAATTATTCAACTATTCCTCGGCCCGTCTGTTTCAGGTTCATATTCCTGTAATGATCACCTTTCCCTTATCCCTAATCCATTTTCAGGCGGTTCTGTTAGTTTTCAGTCCAGTTCTTAACATTATTTTTGGCAATTTAACAATTTCTATTTCTACCGAGACAAGCTGGGCTCTGGCCCGTCTCTTTGCTTATGCGTTTAGGGAGAATATATTCCGAATAATTTTTAGTACATCTGTCAGCTATCAGCCGCAGTCTAAACAGATGTCCAAACAAGCTATTCTTATGCTAGTTTTGTTTCAATAAGTCAATATCTAACTGATAATAATTCGGAAGGAAATGATATTTTCTTTGGCAATAATTAAAGCATACTGTATAATTTTAGAAAAATACTGGAAAACAGTCACATATTCTTCTTATGCCGTTTACCCTCCATTCATGTTGTTTGCATAATTTGTGTTTACCAACGTATTTTCCCTCCATTACCTTCATATCACATTGTCTACAGTAAATACACTCCCTTCCACAATTGATTTTCCCAATAAATATATCCCTTTAGTGCTTCCGGCGTGTTTCCACAGTTCATCAGATGTCTAACATGCCATACATTGAATTAAGATCGATTTTTTTAAGGCTTTCATAACAGTAGCGTTCGAAAGATGATTCCGAATAAAGTTAATAACAAGTGAACAAGATTATTTGTCAGTGCATCGGTGAAATTCTCAAATTGCTGGGCGCCTTAAAAAATGGGGTAATAAAAGTACAATTAAGTTTCGTGGTCTCGTTTTTTCTGTTTCTTTAAAAGTGAAATATTTTTGTGAATTTATTTCAGTCATAAGGAAAGTGGGTTTTGCTCTGAGCCATCTGAGGTATTAGATCTCACTACTGGGAGTAAGCAGAGAATATCTTTCAGCAGATATAATTTTCTTGCGTGATACGGCTGCTCTTTTTATTCGAAGACGATTATTTGACTCTCACACACACATTTCTTATACTATTCTCTATATAAATCAACACTGGTAAATTTGGCGGTAGAATTAATTCGACAGTTTAACTAACAGAGAGTATAAACTTCACAGTTCATCATCAAAGCTAAATTTCAAAAGTGGTTTCCATACAAATTGAACGAAAATACTAACGACTATTTCAATGCAAAATGAATTGCAAGATATCTATATCTACATATACATAAATACCCTGCGAGCCACCAAAAGAGGTGAGTGGAAGGGGGTGTAGCACCAGGAGGAAAGGGATGAGGGGGTTGGGGTTTTTCAAATAGGTGGGGGAACCTGTAAGAAATATGTTTATATATATATATATATATATATATATATATATATATATATATATATATATATATATATATATATATATATATATATCCCTCCCCTGGACTACAACCTTGTGGTGGTGGAAGGGCTTGTGTGTTCCGATGACCCTAGAGCTGTGCTGGCGGGAGTAATAATAATTACTCCTGGAAGGGTCACCCATGCCAGATAGGTCGAAGGTTAGGAGCCAAACGAAAGGTAGTCCACGCAGCGTCTGTTCCTCAGTGAGGCGGCTGCAATGGCGTCTGACCCCAGTGGGGCGGCCATTAAGTGATGGTGTCACGTTAAAAACACTATTGAGGAAGGCAACGGGAAACCACCTCAATTATGATTCCCAAGAATATAATGATGGGCACTATAGATAATATGAGTCCTGGCAACTACGGGACTCGGCCCAAGAGGCCGTGTGTCGTGCCCGGCAGCGGGAGAGGCAAGGCTTCCGCGGTCG
The DNA here is from genome assembly GCA_037158775.1 of Hetaerina titia. Taxonomy (NCBI): domain Eukaryota; kingdom Metazoa; phylum Arthropoda; class Insecta; order Odonata; family Calopterygidae; genus Hetaerina; species Hetaerina titia. The sequence continues at coordinate 5,846,189 of CM073771.1, forward strand.
TCATCCCACGAAACCCTTGCAGGGAAGAAACAACTGCAGCAGGACAGAAGACTCAGAAGAAGACGAAAGCAGTTAGAATAGGAACCTGGAACGTCAGGATAATGTTGAGGAGAGGCAAATTAGAAAATATTAAGCGAGAGATGGAAAGAGGTAATATAGATGTTTTAGGTATTTGCGAGATGAGATGGAAGGATAGCGGGGATTACTGGAGTGACAATTATAGAGTGATATACAGCGGCGGGGACGAGAGCCAACGAGGGGTTGCCGTAATTTTAAATAAAGGGGTAGGAAGAAGCGTAGTCAACATAGAGCAAGCGACAGATAGAATTTTACTCGTAGAGATAAAAGCACAGCCGACGAACTTGGTCATTGTTCAGGTATACATGCCACCGAGCAACCACAAGGAGGAAGAAGTCGATAGGATGCATGACGAGTTAGAGGATATCATCGCGAGTGTTCCTGCAGGGAAACATTTGATAGTGATGGGGGATTGGAATGCGACGGTAGGCGAAGGAAGAGATGGTGGTGAGGTGGGGGACTATGGGTTAGGCACGAGGAATGAACGCGGGGAGAAAGCAATTGAATTCTGCAGGAGACAGGGGTTAGTCATCACTAACACATGGTTTAGACACCACAAAAGGCGTAGGTATACATGGAAAATGCCAGGTGACTCAGAAAGATATCAGTTAGATTATATTATGGTTAGGCACAGGTTTAGGAACAGTGTGATAAATTCGCACAGTTTCCCAGGAGCGGATGCGGACTTTGACCACAATTTAGTTGTTATGAGATGTAACGTCCGTTTCAAGAAGATAAGGCAAGGGCGGCGGGTTCGGAAATGGAATTAAGAAGCAGTAAATGGATTAACGAGGAAGGAGTATCAGCAGGCTGTAGAGAAAATGATGGATGACGGTAAAGAACTGAGTACTATCGAAGAAAAATGGGAATGTATCAAGAAAGGGATATTGGAAGCCGCTAAAGACACTATAGGAACCGTTAACGGGAAAAGGATAAGGAAACCATGGGTAACGGATGAGATGATTGCAAAGATGGATGAGAGAAGAAGATGGAAAAATGTAAACACAGAGTTAGGCAAAATGAAGTACAAAGAGTTAAACAATAAATTGAGAAGGGCCACAAATAAAGCAAAGGAAGAATGGTGGAAAACGCAATGCGAGGATATGGAAAGTTTACAAAGAAGGAGGGTGAAATTGGTGCTCTATACAGCAAGGTTAAGTTATTATCGGGAAGTAAGAAGGCAAGATCTCTGCTAACAGTTAAAGATAAATGGGGTAAGATAATAGTTGAACCAGGAAAAATCCAAGAGAGATGGAAGGAATATATAGAAACACTGTATGGTAAAGAACTTAGGCCGACAAGGTTAGACATAGAAAAGGAACATGGCGTAGAAGAAGATAGCTTAGGTCCAGGCATACTCGACGATGAAATAGAAAGGGCATTAAAGGAGATGAAAGCAAATAAGGCTGTGGGGGTGGACAATATTCCTGTAGAAATGTTGAAATGGTTAGGGAAAGGTGGGAAGAAGGCCATATATGGACTGATTCGTAGTATCTATGAGGAAGGAATCTGGCCGGAAGATTTTGTGAGATCGGTGTTAGTTCCTATTCCAAAAAAGGCAAAGGCTTCGTCATGTGAGGATTACAGAACAATAAGTTTGATATCCCACGCAGCTAAAGTTATTCTCAGGATCATCAACAAAAGGATAGAGAGTAAGGCAAATGATTACTTAGAGGATGATCAGTTTGGGTTTAGGAAAGGAAGAGGTACGCGTGATGCTATTGCAGTAATGAGATCACTAATCGAGAGGAATATAGAATACTATCAGGACGTTTTTGCCTGTTTTGTAGATTTCGAAAAAGCGTTTGATAGAGTGAATTGGGAAAAATTAATGCGTGTATTGCAGAAAATAGGAATGGATTGGAGGGACAGGAGACTGATCCGCAACCTGTACATGTCTCAGACTGCTCAGGTGCGAGTGGGGAACGGAGAGTCCGGATGGGCAGTGTTAGGAAGAGGTGTAAGGCAGGGTTGCCCATTGTCACCGGTACTGTTCAACGTATATGTAGAGGAAATGATTAAAGAGGCATGGGAAGAACTGGAGGTAGGAATGAAAGTCGGAGGGGAATTCGTAAAATCGGTTAGGTTTGCTGATGACCAAGCATTAGTTGCTCAGTCAGCCAAGGGGTTGCAAGCATTGTTGAGTGAATTGGAGGTTCAGTGCGATAAATATGGGATGAGAATCAATATTAATAAAACAAAGGTTATGCGATTTTCCAGAAAGAAAAAGGCTAAGCTAAATATTAAAATAGGTGGGGAAAAAATAGGGCAGGTAGAACATTTTACATATCTCGGAAGCATTTTGGACCAATGCGGTCATAGTACCAGGGACGTAAGGAGAAGAATTGCGCTAGGCAAGGAGGCTTTCTCAAGGAGGAGGGAGTTGATGACGGGGACGTTGAGTAGGGATGTTAAGACAAGACTCGTAAAAACTCTGATATGGAGCGTAGCTATACGGCGCGGAAACGTGGTCGCTGAAGCAGGAGGATAGACGTAGATTGGAGGCTTTTGAAATGTGGGTGTGGAGAAGAATGGAGAAGGTGAAATGGACCGAAAGGAAAACAAATGAGGAAGTACTAGAAATGGTGGGGGAGTAGAGGGGTTTGTTGAGAGAAATCCTATGGAGGCAGGAAAAATGGATGAAAGGCGTATTGAGCGGTAGTGGAATGTTGAAGAGGGTAATAGAGGGGAGAATGTTGGGCAAGCGAGGTAAGGTTAGGAACAGGATAGGGATGCTGGACATGATGCAGGGGGGAAAGAAGTACACCGAGATGAAGAGGGACCTGATATAGATTAGTTTGCTAGGTAGGGAGTCACAAAATGTTTATTTGATAGTTGTGTCCATCCAAAAACCTACCTTAACCGGTAGATTACCTAAATAATAATAATAATATATATATATCCGTGGTGGTTCAAGTCCCGGATAAGGAAATATTTTTACTTTCGTGATCTGCTCAAAAACCGCCGTGGATGTATATATATATATATATATATATATATATATATATATATATATATATATATATATATATATATATATATATATCCACGCGTAGTCCCTAACCTGTATTGTAATGAACTGACTCCTGGGGGATTTCGACTACAAGCATTCTGGTCTCTTATCGTTCTAGGAAAAAATGACATTTTAAACCTGTCAGTCTTGCAGTCTATCTCTCTTATCTTATATTCGTGATCCCTCCGACGGTTATACGTTGGGGTTCGTATTATATCCTTGATGTCATCGAAAAAGGGCCCATCTTTAAATGTTTTTAATAAGTTTAATCTATATTGTAAACGTAAGAGAATCCCAACCTAAATTGTCTAGTAAAGTGGATACGCTGCTGCGTTGGTCATAACGATGTTTGACAAATCTAGCCCCCCTCCGCTCTAATCTAATCTACTATCTCTAATTACGATCTAATTACGAAATCAAATTTACATTTTGAGGATCCCATATACTGGCAGCATACTCTAGGTGGGGCCTGACCAAGGCAAGGAAACATCGTTCTTTCACTTTTCGTCGCATTTACATAGCACTCTTTTCACAAATCCCAATTTTTATTAGCACGACCGCATATTTCTCCTATGTGTTTTCCCCAGGACAGATCGTGAGTAATTGTTACACCCAAGTATTTAAAGGAATCTACCCTCATGATTTTGGTTTGTATCACTTTGTAACTACAAGGGAGGGAATAACTCTTTTCCCAAAAATGTATTAGTATGCATTTTTAAAAATTTAATTCCAATTGCCATGCATCTTTGACTTGCATCTAGGTCGTTGGCTAACACGACTCTGTCTTCGTGACTTCGAATGTCCCCATAAATTATGGCATCATCGGCGAAAATACAAGAGATAAGAGATAAAAGATAAGAGATAAACGTAGCTTGAAAAAACGGCCACCAGAGGAAAATACTTCTGAAATAAGTTATGTCCCACCAGCTTAGTTTTTGGCGTAGATTCCGACTACTTTCATTTCTGGCGTTATCATCTGCTCTATATTGAATGGATTATCACAATAATATGCCAGAGCATACCTGTACCTCTAAATACTTGGACCAATATTTCGGCGCTTTGCTATCGCTGAATAGGGCCCTGGGATTGGCACCCCCCAGAGAACAAACTTGTAAATACCGCCACAAAAAATCAAGTCGTTCCTTTTCTAATCATATTCATTTTTTACTTCTTGTCCTCTCCGCACTTTCCCTGATCTTGGTTTTAAATACTAAGCAAGCCATTGCCTCCACTTACTCTTTGAATTTAATTCTGGTAATTATATGGTATGGAATAGAGGCAACTGTAATTACAATCGCGGGTTTCAAAGTTTCCAGATCGCAAGGCTTGCTCAAACATATCTTCAAGGATTTAGACAAGTGCTGTTGTATTCTGAAAAAAGGAGGCTACGGAATTAAACGTGATAAAATCAGGATCTTAGTCTCTATTAAGTTGCTTTTAATTGCGTTTTCTGTCATCTATACTTTTGGTACCATGAACCCGAAATATCGATCGTACGATGATTATGTCGATTTTACATTTCGTTTTCTTATCCTCGTGTGGTCCACGCATTGCTTAATCTTATGGCATCTAATGCACTGCCTTATTTGGCTGATTGATTCGTTGCTCACCATATTGTGCGAGAATATTCGTATCCTCAGTGCATCATGCCAGAAATCTGGACCTTCGGTCTCTACGAAGGAGGTGGATAGAATATTCACCATTGTCAAACAATGGACGGAAATCCAAAAAACCATATATCGAGTATCGAAGAACTTAAACGGTGTTTTCGGCATCACAATAGTGGCGCTCGCAGTATTAAATTTCTTAAATGTGACGTTACTGCTCTACTTCATCATTGCTGAATTTATTGTCGACCAAGTCTCCCCATGGGGTCACCGCATTCTGTGGTCTTCTCTCCCTTGGACATGTCAGTTTTTTATACCTTTCGTCCACATTATAGGAGACTGTAATGAAGTTCATGCTACGGTAAGTATTTTTCTTAACTATGAAATGTGTACCTTAATTGAATGAGAAAGTTTTAATAATTCTATTTTTGTAAATTTAATGCATAATACTGAGACAGTAAAATATATTATCAGTTTACATTTCCAAGTGTAAAAATTACTCACCCTGACAGAGATCCGAACACGGATATATATATATATATAAGTGACTAATTTTTAGAATTTGAAATTTTGGCATTTTAATGCAAATTAGCGGATGACTCCGTGAAAAATTATTGTCACGGGATCTTCCATGGTTCTTTGAATTTATTCATAGCTTGCACCATTCTTTAAATTTTGAAGAAGGGCTCCTGTTCCTCGTTTATTCTGAATTTAAAGTGTAGTATGTGGATATCTTGACCGAGCAATGTTTTTGCTATCTATTTTCAAACATCTCTGGCAATAATTAAAAGTATTACCCTATCTATTAATGAACTCTTATTCATAAACCATAGCGCAGTTATGAAACCGAAGTTCGGTTTGATTGGTGTTGGTAGAGTTTAAATAGTACCAAGTCCAACGGCGCGTGGAATTCACACATCAGGATAGAGGGCCAAGAACATTTCCCTGTGCATATCTACTATAGGTATTCTACTATAGGTTGTAAGGTATGGTATCACTGGACACAGTATAAAACATTGTGAAACAATAAATTTATATCCCTCTCCTAACCAAAAACACAACCTGAAATCGGGCACCACAGTAAGTCCCTCTTCACTTCCGAATACTTCTTCCTCCCATCATCCCGTTCAATATCCCTATTCTATTCCTGATCCTTCCTCGTTTGCCTAACATTCTCCTCTCTATCACAGTCTTCAAGTTCCTATTTCCAAGCATAAAGCTATGAATCCATTTTTCATGCCGGTTTATGAATCTACCAACAATCGCGTCTTCTCCCGAGCCATACCCAGCACTTCCTCATTTGTTTTCCTTTCTGTCCTTTTCACCTTCTCCACACCAGTGTTCCAAATGATTCCAATCTACACTTATCTTTCTACTTCAATGAACATGTTTCCGCCCCGTGCATAACTACGCTCCATATCAAAGTTTTCAGGAGCCTTTTCATAAAATTCCTTACTCAACGTCCACATCATCAATTTCTTTGCCTTGTGGACTTCTTTTTCCAACGCAATATTTCTTCTTTCACCCATGTTCTTCTTTTTTTACTTTGATCATTTTGGTCCGGAACACTTTCGAGCCAATCAAAATGCTCTACAAAGGAAATGAATATTATGCAAGACATTTTCCAAATTACGGATAGAAAATTAAATATTGTGACATTGATTGAAGAGGATAGAAGTGGAAAAATATGCTTAAAAAAGTTAGTAGTTATTGGGTGAGGCGACCGACAGCTGAGGCCATTTGAGGCATAGGATGGGTGGGAAAGGACATTGCATGATAAACCCGGTGTTTTCATTAGACCACTCTGAACGAAAGGTGCCAAACAGTATAAAATTTCATCAGACGAATGGCGTACTCACTCAAAGTGCTGTCCGCACTTAGGGATTCGCAAGTAGGGATTGGAATATTAATGAAAAATATCTACCACCTCTGGGATTCAAACTCAGGCGCTCTTGGTGGGCAGCAGCACGTTAGCCACTGCACCATTCCGAACCCAATGATGCGCGTAATATTATATCGCATTTTACTTCTTTGAAGAACCAATGTGTTAACAGAATTAATTGAAAAGTTAGGCCGCAGTGCCCCGGATATCAAAACGAAAATGAAAATTATTTAGACTTATTACGACTAATCAGGGTTCCTGTAAATAGCAGAACCATGGCGTAACTTTATATCAAAATATTCTTGGAAATAACGATGGAAAATCCGTAATTCATCTACAGGGTTCGTCCGGAAAATAAGTGTACTGAGCTCAGGAAAAAAAAATTATTACACTTTTACATATCTTAAGCTAATATCCCTAAAAATAGGACCCTTGCGAGTCGATACACTTGTTCCAGCGGCGTTCCCATTCCTGGAACGCTCCCGCGAAGGCATCATCGGGAACCTCTCGAAGACACGTCGTCACGACCTCTTTGACGGCGTCCAAAGTCCCGTATCGCGTTCCTTTCAAACTCCTCTTTTTCTTCGGGAACAGAAAGAAGTCCGGTGGTGCCAAGTCCGGGCTGTAGGGCGGGTGCGGCAGCGTTGCCACGCCGTGCTTGGCCAAGAAGTCCGACACGACAAGCGCGGTGTGAGACGGCGCATTGTCGTGATTTTTTTCACATCTGTAATTGGTCCCTAATAATCTCGTGCACTATTGTTTTTGGCACATTACACTGCTCTACTATCATCCGAACACTAAGACGACGATCAGAGTTCAGTACATCGCGAATTTTTCGCATATTTTCGTCGGTGAGTGTCGTTGATGGGCGTCCAGGCCGTGGTTCGTCGTCGACCTCTTCTCTGCCCTCCACGAACATCTTGTGCCCCCGAAAGATCATGTTTCTGGACATGGCTGACTCCCCGTAAGCCTGGTTAATCATACCGACAGTTTCGGTAGACGATTTCCCAAGCTTTACCACAAATTTGATGGAATAACGCTGCTCCATAAACTTCGGCATCGCGTTCCGTGACGTGGGTCGAGCGTGGAGTTTCGCGTTAACAGAGCTCCTCACTACACCACAGCTCAGAGCCGACTGCCTTTTTCAGCGTCGCTTGCCAACATACCTCCCTCCAATCGCAGCCCGTCAGAGCGGTGCTGGGCACGCCTGGAGCGGCGGGAAAAATCAGTACAGTTATTTTCTGGACGAACCGTGTAGTTAGTTTTATTACGGGAGAGAAAAAGTTAAACCATCGCTCTCTGGCGTCTAATTATTGTGTACATTTTCAACCCTTTTTTTAGAATAATACTGAAAATGACCATACACGTATTTTGAAGAATGCATTTGCCTTTTTAGGCATCTTAAGTATCTGTTTAATAACGCTAAAGTTTCTTTTTTCTATTCGACAACGAGGGAAGTGAGAGTTATTATCTTATTTCATATTTCATTTCACTTATCTCAAAATTATTGTTTCCTCTTTCTGATTCCCGTTTGTTTTATCATCGTCTTTTGTCAAATTTTCGCACATTTCCTGAACTACTGTTCTTACCACTATCGATTATCTTGTACGGGTTTGAGCTTTGTCAATATTTACACGACCGCCAATAGTATTCCTTTCATACTCACTTCATCTTCTGTCAGCCTTGTCGTGAGGAATTTCTGTGCTTATGTCAAATAAACACAATGAAATAAATGTTATAAGTCAATTAATTCCGTGAATATACACTAAAAGGCCAATGAAATAATATTATTGAGAGTTCAAAGACAGCCTAAGAGACAGTTCCCAGCAACAATTCACTTTATGAATTATTCAGCAGGCACTACATGCTTACATAAAATATTTCTTTAAATTTCCTTATTTCGTGGCTCTCTTTCCTTTGATTAAATGCAACAGTGGCACTTTGAATCATATTATTTTCATATTTGGAATTTCTTCAAAATGTTTCTCATTTAGTCACCATTTAAATTTATAGTAATTTCATTTATTGGCACGTGCAGATGGTAAATAATGAAATTAATTATTTTAATTTTATATTTGTGAAATACTTCAATTTTGTTTTAATACGGTTATCATTAAAGATACAATTTCAATAGACCTATAAAAATGAGTCTGAAATGTAACTGAGTGGACCTTTCACACTGAAAATCTTGATTCAGTACCAACACTGCATTATTCATGGATGATGAAGAAATAATTCATGCCTGTCATTTTTAAAAAGGGATCTATGCTAAAATTTTAAAAATTTGGTTATTATGTTATATTTGGTTATTACATTTTGTAAAAACACAATGTAGGCTTTCAATGTACAATGCACACTCATCCAATTACAGGCAGAGAACGATGTATGTACATGTCGGTCAAATTATATGTTTAATTTTATAACAATTTTGTTGGCCAACACTATCTCATAGTTTTTTCTCCGTCGCATGCGCACTTACTTCGCCATCTCTAGGCTTACGGGACTGGTGAATTGGTTTCCGAGGCACTTCTGAAGATCCAAAACCAGGAGATTCGAAGAGAGGTGAGGCTTGAGTTTACCCTTCACATTCACTTGATCAAACTGAGATGGCCTTGATTGACCAACCAGTAGTTTCAAAACAAATGCTTATGAAATTATTTTCAATTACGCCTTGTGTGTTGACTGAGGAAAGAGCCTATACAACCTCCAAAGCCATTTTTCTTAACTTTTTTCCAGTGCGTTTACAAACGCAAATAAACCGCGAGGGTTTCATTGAGAATAAAAGTATTCAGTTTTAAGCATGCAAATACCGTTTCGTAATTTATAAAATTTTAAGTACATTTACATTTTGATCAAGAGTCTTGCGAGTGTCCCTTTGCAGGGATTGGACACATCCAATTGCGTAATAACGCAAGAAACAAAACGTATGAATACTCCCACATTACTTTAACCTAAGCATTCCATTTGAGAATTTCTGATTTAAACTTCAAATGTGTTTGTAGCTTTTTTTTACCGCCTACGTTATGTTTTATTTCTACGAGGGTTTCTCAACAGAGAGTGATGATGATTCTTTAATTCCACAATTTGTGCAAAACGCATTTTTTAAATTTAACTGTTAGGTTAATGCGTGGCATATATGTGATGCAAGTTACATTGATTTGGTTCGGTTATTACGTTAGCAGAGACATTGCAAGTTGAAACATGTTCAGTTCACTCAGGGCGACGACGGTGGTGACATGCAACTTACTGAAATTGATGCTTTAATTTCACTGCAAGAATTAATAAGCAAGGACCATTATGATGTCACAGACGATTCACGGTGAAACATAATAGTTTCAGGTTTAACTTTGTGGAATTCCTTAATGATGAGGGTAAAAAAAGAAACTCTGCACTTACACATACAGATTTAATGCTTCACACCACCATGGTTTCGATGCTGCGCACCATCACACCTGACTTATCCTCGACTTATTGAGAGTCCATTTTTCTCCATATCTACGGTAGAAGTTGGTTCAAAAAGAGAGGGTCGGCCGATTTCAGGGGAAGGTGAACCCGGAATTACAGTCACTACTTTTTCGGAAGTGAACACTGACACTGCTGCTAGCATTGTTAGATAACGGTTGTAAAACGTTAGGAGTATCATCAAAAATGTTTGAAATGTCTTTTGGTGCCTCAAGTAACAGATTCACATGAGATTTATTTGTGTGTAATGTTTTCCAGGTGCAAATTTGTTTCTGCTTGAAGATCTCACAGAAAGATGAGGATTTTATTTTGAAGATTAAATGTGTAGATGGTACTTGGCAACAGTAGAATGTGATCCTGAAACTGGAGAGTATATCGCGATGGAATCAACCAAAACTAAAAAAGGCGAACTTGGTGACTTTTCCTGGGAAAGTTTTGCGCGAATTCGGTTATCAAGGGTTCATGTTCCATCCAGTAAACACAAGTGCAAATGGAGCATAGCATAGGGATGCAATTGAAATTCCACAAACCCAGATGAAATGCAAAACTCCACATTAAAAAGCAACGCGCTGGACGCTGCGCCACGATAGCACACAGCAGCACGACGCAGATTTTGTTGCTGAATTTCACATGAAAATAAATCTGAAGCCATTACATCTTCATGGAAAGCTTTCCCACATAAGAAACCGTGGTAGAGGTGGCTCAGGGTATTTTGAAGGCCATATCAGAAAATGGCACATCCTTGAAGACTGCAGAAAAAGGCGAGACAAATGATTCGCATCAAATTGGCAGCAATTTAAGAACTATCAAAATTTGGAGAACGAGAAAAGCAATGATGATAAAATATAGATTTGTCACTGAACCATCCTTGTAATTCCTTACGTCATTGATGTATATTTAACATTGAGTTCTCCATGAGTTTGTAAACCACACATTTTTAATAAGGGAATTATTGCAATAACAGTCATCTATGAAATAAGGAACGCGTGATAAACGAGAAAAATTGCTTTCCCCTTGGTTCATTTGTGAAAGTCTGGACTGTTTTCAAATGTTGCAAAAAACTACTGTTTAATATTGCCTCGACCTTTCTCTACTTTATAGCTACATCTGTTCTCTCAACAACTCCTGCACACAAAAATCCGATTCACAGCGTGTGGCTTCTTCCAACTGGATTACGGATTGATCACCTCGGTATGTAATACTTTTATCAAACTTAAGAGCGGAAAAACGGTTACTCTATATCGTGATAGACCTGTGGCCCGGGATACCATCTCGAACAAAACTGATCGCTCAAAGCTACTAACTTTTCACAGTACGCTGCTAGCGAAGATTCACATAAACAATTATATAAGGAAAAGGGATAGCAACACACATAAATGACGAACACAGGAGAGGTGGGGAAGGCGGAATCAAGCATACCACGAGTGTAAAAATATTTCCTCGACCGAGACTTGAACCCCGGATCTCTCCGCTCGCCGGGCGGATGCTCCAGCATCGTAGATCTCAGTGTAAATTAGATTTTCTTGATAGCTCAAGTGGTTAGAGCATCCGCCCGGCAAGTGGAGAGCTCCGGTGTTCATGTTCCGGTCGAGGAAATATTTTTACACTCATAGTCTGCTTGATTCCGCCTTCCCCACCTCTCCTATGTTCGTCCTTTATGTGTGTTCCTTTCCTCTTTCCTTATCTCTATTTCTATGTGAATGAATATTTGTTCGCCGTATGGCGGGATTTCATGTTTGAATATATATATATATATATATATATATATATATATATATATATATATAGGAGGAAGAAGTCGATAAGATATTCAATGAGTTAGAGTACATAATCGCGTGTGTTCCTTCAGGGAAACATTTGATAGTAATGAGGAATAGGAATGCGACGGTAGGCGAAGGAAGAGATGGTAATGAGATGGGGAACTACGGTTTAGACACAAGGAATGAACGCGGTAAGAAAGCAATTGAGTTCGGCAGGAGACAGGGGTTAGTTATCACAAACACTTGGTTTAGACACCACAAAAGGCGTAGTTATACAAGAAAAATGCCAGGTGACTCAGAAAGGTATCAGATACATTTTATTCTGATAAGGCACAGGTTTAGGAATAGTGTTATCAATTCGCACAGTTTCCCAGGAGCGGATGCGGACTCTGACCACAATTTAGTTGTTATGAAATGTAACGTCCGTTTCAAAAAGATAAGGCAAGGGCGGCGGGTTAGGAAATGGAACGTAGAAGCATTAAATGGATTAACAAGGAAGGAGTATCAGCAGGCTGTAGAGAAAATGATGGATGACGGTAAAGTGCTGAGTACTATCGAAGAAAAATGGGAATGTTTCAAGAAAGTTATATCGAAAGCAGGAGAAGACACTAAAGAAAAAATTAACGGGAAAAGGAAACCATGGGTAACGGATGGGATTATTACAAAAATGGTTGAGAGGAGAAAATAGAAGAATTTAAACACAGAGTTAGGGAAAATGAAGTACAAAGAGTTTAACAATAAATTTAGACGAGCCACTAATAAAGCAAAAGAAGAATGTGTATAAGAATGGAAAACATAGTGCGAGGATATGGAAAGTTTACAGAGGATGGACGAAATTGGTGCACTCGACAGGAATGTTATATTATTATCGGGAAGGAAGAAGGTAATATCTGTGCTAAAATTTAAAGAGAAGAAAGGTAAGATAATAGTTGACACAAAAAGGTTTCAAGAGAGATGGAAGGAATATATAGAAGCACTGTATGGTAAAGAATTCATGCCAAAAAGGTTAGACATAGAAAAAGTATATGACGTAAAAGAAGATATCTTAGGTCCAGGCATATCTGACGATGAAAGAGAAAGGACTTACTTAGGGGATGATCAGTTTGGGTTCAGGAAAGGAAGAGGTACGCGTGATGCCATTACAGTAATGAGATCCCTAATCGAGAGGAATATAGAATACAATCAGGACGTTTTTGCCTGTTTCGTAGATTTCGAAAAAGCGTTTGATGGAGTGAATTGGGAAAAATGAATGCGTGCATTGCAGAAAATAGGAATGGATTGGGGGGACAGGAGACTGATCCGCAACCTGTACATGTCTCAGACTGCTCAGGTGCGAATGGGGAACGGAGGGTCCGGATGGGCAGTGTTAGAAAGAGGTGTAAGGCAGGGTTGCCCATTGTCACCGGTGCTGTTCAACGTATATGTGGAGGAAATGATTAAAGAGGCATGGGAAGAACTGGAGGTAGGAATAAAAGTAGGAGGAGAATCCGTAAAATCGGTTAGGTTTGCTGATGGCCAAGCTTTAGTTTGTCAGTCAGCCAAGGGGTTGCAAGCATTGCTGAGTGAGTTGGAGGTTCAGTGCGATAAATATGGGATGAGAATCAATATTAATAAAACAAAGGTTATGCGATTTTCCAGAAAGAAAAAGGCTAAGATAAACATGAAAATAGGAGGGGGGAAAATAGAGCAGGTAGAACAGTTTACATATCTCGGAAGTGTTTTGGACCAACACGGTTAAAGTAGTAGGGACGTAAGGAGAAGAATTGCGCTAGGAAAGGAGGCTTTCACAAGGAGGAGGGAGTCGATGACGGAGGACGTTGAGGAGGGCGGTAAAGAAAAGTCCCGTAAAAACTTAAATATGGAGCGTAGGCGCGGAAACGGAAATAGGAAATGTTTTGGACCAAAATGGCCAAAGTAAATGGGATCTAAGATGAAGTATTGCTTTATGAAGAGATGTTTTCACAAGTAGGATGTACCTGATGACAGGGACGTTGAGTGAAGATGTTAAGAAAAAGCTGCTTGAAATCTGGATATGGCGCATCCGGTTATGTGCGGCGCGGAAACGTGGTCACTGAAGCAGAACGATAGGCGTAAATTGGAGGTGTTTGAAATGTGAGTCCAAAGAAGGATGGACAAGTTGAAGTGGGCTAAAAGGAAAACAAATGAGGAAGTGTTAGGTAACGTTGGCAGGATAGGAGATTGTAGGGTGGCAGGAAAAATGGATGAAGGGCGTATTGATCGGTAGTGGGATGTTGAAGGCGGTAATAGAGGGGAGAATGTTAGGAAAACAAAGAAAAGGAAGGAATAGGATAGGGATGTTGGACGGAAGGAAAGAAGTACACAGAGATGAAGAGGGATTTTGCTGTAGAAGAGGATATTGGGTTGTATTTCTTCTCAAAACTGATGAAAAAGGCAAGCTCACTGGAGTTTTTCGGTGTAACATCCAACACGTTCGAATGTGGAACAGATGAGGATATCTTGTGTGTGCATGCGAAATTCGCTTAAATTTGTTCAAAAGTAATTGTACCATATAATAAACATGCGTTTTATGTATTTCCTTGGATAATCCCTCACTGCTTTTTTTAATCTCTTACAGATGTCTGCTGCCGTTGTTACATATCTGGTCATCTTAATCCAATTTCAACTCTCCGGGAAGAATTCCCCATGCGCATGCTTAGACCGTAATTCCACCAAGTGAAGACTATGTTCTCGACTGCGTATTATCCTTTTTTTCAACCAATCAGATTAAATTGGCATTTGAAATAACTGTTACCTTTTTGGATTATCTGAAAATAAATTTTTGGACTTCAATGCCATTCAAGTGTATAAAAGGATAAATATCTTTATAAATGGGCTACAATCACGACGGAGGAGAAATTCAGGGAAATATCCATTATTAATCACCACTTAAATCCACACAATTCTCCGCAAGCCTCCACAAGGGTATGTGATGGGACACCGCCTGTGAAATAGAATAGAGTCACAAGCAGAACAAATAAAAGCACCTCAATTCACACCCACAGAGACGTTTTTCTATTCATGCGAAACCCATTTTAACTTTTACGTATACAAATGCATATTATTATTATTATCAGGTAATCTACCGGTTAAGGTGGGTTTTTGGATGGACACAACTATCAAATACATATTTTGTAACTCCAAGCAAAACCCAATCCAGCAACCTAAATTACATCAGGTCCCTCTTCATCTCTGTGTACTTCTTTTCTCCCTTCATCCCATCTAACATCCCTATCCTGTTCCTACCCTTTCCTCGCTTGCCCAACATTCTCCCCTCTATTACCTTCTTCAACATCCCACTACCGCTCAATACGCCTTTCATCCATTTTTCCTGCCTCCATAGGATTTCTCTCAACAAACCCCTCTCCTCCCCCACCATCTCTAGTACTTCCTCATTTGTTTTCCTTTCTGTCCATTTCACCTTCTCCATTCTTCTCCACACCCACGTTTCAAAAGCCTCCAATCTACGTCTATCCTCCTGCTTCAATGACCACGCTTCCGCGCCGTACATAGCTACGCTCCATACCACATTGAGGGGTGTGACACACCCCTCAATATTAGAATCAATAATCATCGAGCCTCATGCAACAATTCCTCCCTTATTGGTATGCTCCCAATCCCCAAACATGCCTCCGAACACAACACTGCCTTTGACCAATGTTTTAAAGTATCCGTCTTAGCATCCCTCCCACACTCAGACCCTCCACTGAAACTAAAAACACTAGAGCTAGCTTTCATCTGGCTCTTGGATTCCTGGAATCGCCCAGGTATTAATATTAGACATTAATTGCCCCCTTTATGCATATAATTTCATCCCCCTCCGCCCCCAACAACTTCCATATCATCCCCACCTTTTTTAAAATTCCCGCGCCATACACTACCCCTCCAAACTCCTCACCTCGAATGCCGTCCCCCCCTTTTTTCCCCCCTTTTCCTTTCTTTTCCCCTCTTTTCCCCTCTTTTCCCCCATTTCCCCTTCTCCTTCCTACCACTGCTTTCGGGCCCTCCTCTGCCTCAGTTCTGTTCCTAATTCCTCTTGAGAAAGGTGGTTGGACCACCAAAAATTCGAGAACCAGTGAGTCCCTCTTTTGTGTGTTTTGGTTTCTGTGTTTGTTATGACTATCAGTGAATTTATATATATATATATATATATATATATATATATATATATATATATATATATATATATATATATATATATATATATATGGGAGATTCTGTGGGTGCGCGCGAGCGCAATGAAATGCGTGAAACTCGTTGATCACTCCAGGTGTTCCCTGTATACTACTTCAATGAAATATCCTTAATTCAAAACTTCCGCATGCTTCACCTTAACATCTCTCTCCATTTCCCAGTAGGCATATGATTTTTTAAATTTTATCATTGAAAATTAGCAATTGAGTCACCTCAGGCCGTGCCCTCGAGTGGACACTGGAAGGCTGGCCTTTGAACTAGCCTGCAGGTGGTTTGGGACCCCGTCATCCTTTTGTGGGCATTCGATCTCCAGGGCGGGCAATTTAGACGGGGAGCTTCCCCCTCGGGGCGCGACTTCAACCCCCCTCCATTCTCCAAACACTCCCTTGCAAAACACTCCAGACTGCTCATCGACCAGCCCACTCGCCGATGTCTTCCTTGATTTTGGCTATCGCCCCCGTTCCCTATCTCCACCATCAGCCCTATTTCATCACCTGGTCCCACTCACCCTCCACCTGCCACCTCCTCCCAACGAAACCCAGCCATTTTTCATTCTGGTGGCCATGATTTTCCTCCTTTCTCCCCCTCCAGGCCACTCCCTTCCCATAGCTGCTCCCTTTACAAAGGCGAGCGCATTACTTTTGTAACCCCTCAATTCGTACCGTTGCTGATTGAAGTAAGTTGTCCATGTTACCTCCAGAAATTAGTAGTCTGATGTAGAGAAGACATTGTATTAGTAGTCCGGGTTGGAGAGTTCAGGGGCTTTCTTCCTTCGGATAAGAGGTAAGTGATTCAATTGCCTGTGTTTAGCAATTAAATTAATTGCATTCAGATTTCCGTTTCGTCTTTAATATGATATGTCATGGAAATATGACCGTCCATAACTCTAACGATGTTAACGGATGTCCGTCATAGCCGAACACTTTCGTTAGCTCTGCTCTCATTGGAAGTTCTCCTTAAGCTCGGAATGTGCTACAACGTCCCACGTGGAATTATTATTTGTAGAATTCATAATTTTTGAAATCTGAATGCACGAAATGGATACAAATTAAACCATTAGGCCATCATGTTTTAAATTCCTTCTTTGACTATTCATACTTCCGCTTTTTGATGTCATTCTATTGTTTCAGGTCCAACAGTACACGAATTTGTTGCCATTTGCCAGAGAAGGCAAGTCCTTGTCCATCATCATTTTCAGTCACATTAAAAGATTGTCGGGAAGGGCAATTATCTCGCATATAATCTACTGACTCCAGTCTACAATTGAGAAACTTTTTTGTAGCTTCTTATGCCAAGCTCGGAGGTGACTTCGTCCGAGGATCTGGTTGGAAACTCTAAAACTCTCTAATTCATTGTGGTTATAAAACTCAATCTCTTTCGTTGGAAAATGTATCTTTACCCTTTCCTCTTGATAATTTGAGAGTAAGTTGTAATATTTAATCAGACTTATTCGTGTTTTTCTATTGTAGTGAATATTTCTTGAACATAAGTTAGATAATCAGGCATAACATAGTTTTCGTAATATTTCAGCAGTTTAGGAGCTTCCCTTCTCAGAAAGGAAAGTCCATCCTGCCCTAGAGTTTTATATTTAGCAATTATTTCTGGTCCTCCAGCACGTAACTGTTGTTGCCTCTGGCTGTGCTCTTAATCCGGCGATGCAACCATTTTGGTTATTTCATCAATATTCTCAAAGTATTTTGAATTCATCAACTCACAATAAATATTTTTATATTCTTCAGCACGCACATCGTCATCCTTTCTGTCAGGCAATCCGCCATTTTCTTACACAACTAAATATGCTTTGTGAACCAGGGGGAAATGGGACAGGGTGTCTACCACATCAGAGGTGCTGTATGATCTTGTTTCCATGGATTTGATGTCTCTCCTGTTCCTTCTTGGATCTGTCAAGGCAATGGCATTCTCGGAGTAGATCGGTAACATCCTCTTGAGGTTGTCTTTGTCAAATTCGAATACAATCTTAAGGACTTTTTCATCCTGATCAACTCGGGAGTAAATTTAAGTCATATTTTCATCGTTCAGGATCCGAAGAAAAGTCATCGATCTCTTTTTTGAAGTCTTCAGCACCCATCTTTTTACCAAAGATGACGAATTTCATAACCATTGGACCAGCCTTAACTTTATGAAAGTATATTTCGAGAGCTCGATGGTAACTGTCATCTTTGAACATTATCTTTGATTTCATCATTTCATTCTCTTCCTTGCTAGTATACCGAATTCCTCTACCCATTAAATATGCTAAGGTTTCATATTTTCCTTGAACGCCTGCGGTGTACAATATCGACTCCCCATTGCAAATGATGAAATATTTACCGTTCACTTTTTTAAAAACTTCTTCTATTTCTCCATTCACTCTGATATTTGGTGATACTAAGTCAAGATGAATTTGATACCTATTCTCACGGAGCTGTCGCAATTTGGCGCTTTCCTTCACGAACAAGTCAAACGTTTCATTTCGATGTGTCCCTTTGACCAGGTTGGGCAAAAGGGAATCATTCTTGAACAGTTGTAGTGCGATATCCGGATTATTCTGGTCGAGGGAGAAATCAATGGTAAATTCTCCGGCTGAAGTACTGGCATTTACGTCCGCTCCATTGGATAGCAAAAGGGGGACCCATTCCCATTTTCCATGTTTCGCGGCACTCATCAGTGGGGTAAGACCGTTGGCGTCACAGCGGCCATTCAGGGGGATGCCTTTATCCAACGATTCCGTTTTCACCAACGGGGAAATTGCCTTCAAGAAGTTCAGCAAATTTTTCTACGCCTTTATTTTTGATGGCGTTGAACAAATGATTTTTTATGGCATCCTGGGGCAGACCATTATCCTTCCGAAGCTCCATCTCGAATACTAATCCCATAAAAAAAGTTTGTTGATGCATTTAAGAATAAAAAAATGAAAAATACCCGTAAAAATATAATACGATAATTTCGCTATGTTCAATTCAGAACTAAAACAAAAACGGAGATTTATTTTATCCATAAAATCATTTTACTTGTCGATATAGCCAAGATAAAATATTCGTCTATTGTTAAATTTCATTTAGAACCCTATATTACCATCTACTTGGTGAAAATTATTGTAGAACGATTCGTTTAGGTAAACCCGACGGTTTGGTTGTGAATCGATTGTAACGGTTGCTTAAAGATTACAGATCGTATCAAATAGAATCGACTCCTGTTGGAGAGTGGCTGCATAGAACCAATTAAAGATGGCTAATAGTGAAGCCATTGTCTGCGACATTAGAGCGTGCTTCTTTCCAAAAGCATTAAAAGCTATTTAAAGTTCAAAAAATGACAGGAATGATTTTTTAGTCATATAATAAAAAGAAGGAAAGTTATGGGAATGCAGATTTTAGAAGTACCCAACAAAAGACATTTAATTAAGTATCAAAAGCATAGATCACTTGTAAGGAACTGAAAGTTGATAAAATATGCATTGTTAATAGTTTAGTTAAAGCAGTAATCAGAGAAAAATCAAGATACTAGCAAAGGTATACAATTAATAAAAGATGAAATCAAATGAAAATAATGTTACTAGAATTAAAATATAAAAACAAACCAGAAGAATGAATTTTCACTTCGCCCGAAGCTCCTCATCCTGGCGATGAATTCCATTGGCGTGACACTGAGCAATGAGGACGTTTAATCCAGCCATGGGTTTAACCGTCCTACTGCTCGGTAGTTTTTTCCTCAGGAGCAGTACGGATATTCCTATAAACCACTGCGTCGTCGGCAAATAAACTTATCTTACTAGTGACTACGGAATTTATGCCGTGTACGCAAAGAAGGAAAAAAAAGGTCCTATAACACTTCCATGAGGAATTTCCGAACAAATAGGTTCGAATGAATAGGTATTTTATCTAATAGGTTGTATCGTACTGAATAGGTTCGACGAACTGACGAGGATCATGCGGGAGGCGAACCGCGCCTACGGAGAGGTGATCCTATTCCAGGTGCTGGCTTCGCTCCTGGATTCCTCCCTGCTCGTCTTCTACTTTCTCCAGTACTTCCAACTGAACGTTTCCCTGGGGGACACCGTGTTCGTGGTAGTTCGAACGCTCCACTACTGGTTCGGAATAGTTTCGATCTTGTCGGAGTGTGAGAAAATTAAAACTAAGGTATGACGCTCGAACGATATGTGATTGGCATGTCCGAAAAATATTCGATCGGAAGACTCCGAATCGAAACCAAACGGGGAGAAAATTTCGACCATTCGCATTCGTTAGTGTCCACTTGAGTGATTTTACAGCCCGAAATCAATGCGAGCTGCTGAGTTCAAAGAAAGCAATAGCTAACTACTAAACTAGACGAAAGAATCTTGGAAAGGCGCTTGGACATCAAGGCCAATGAAGGCATCTTTGACATTAATTGGGCTCAAGTGCTACAAATAGCATTGGGAGGAGAGTGAGTTTTAGCCGAATGATAAATATGAAATTTCAAGCTGAAAAATATTTTTATGAATAGTTTAGAAATGCGAATATTTATGCGCACCCTCATTAAGATTGACTCTTCCTTCATAATTTTTATTCTAAAAAATCATCATTTGTTTTTTCTGAGGACGTTATTGTTGTTTTAATGATAGTTTTTTCCATAACCGAGGTTAAAATTCTCCTCATTTTATTCAAGTGGTCGAATTCGGATTCTGTCGTTGGAAAATGTGAATTTGAAGAATTCTCCAACAAGACGAGTCGATGCCGATCCATATAACTGCTCCGTTTTCATTTGCCTCGGGTAAAATAATTCTATATTATTTTAACAACACCTTGATTTAAAAAACTACGACGCTGGATCAAAATCAATAGCTTTTTATTGTGTGTTTTTAATGAAAACGGATCCCTTCACCATAGGGAATGTAAGTGTAAATTAAAAGTTACACAATTAATTATATGGATGATCCATGAAGTAGATAACTTGGAAAAATCAATTAATCTATCCAACAGGCTAAAGTGAGTTACACACACACACATATGTATATATATATATATATATACTAAATGTCAGTAACTATAATAAATATATTGTTCTCTTTACTTACTGTACCTATCTAGGCTCGCCATACTGGAGTCCTGGTGTCAGAAGCCATTCTTAGAGTTAAAGACAAGAAAGTCCGGAGGGAGGTAAGGCACAGAGTAATTATCTGACTCAATGTTGAAAGTTATCATTTACTTGGAAAAGTTCATAGTCAACTAAAATATAACTCTATTTAGATAATTGTAATTACCATATCCGCTTTGCCAAGTCATAGCATATGTAAATGTAGCCAAGATTTTGCATGCATAAGAGTGTATGGAGTGCATTGCCTACTTGTACGGTAATTCTCAGCCATTTCCATAATTTTGGCTTTAATTACATTTTTGTATGCCGTAGTAAAACTTATACGTTGTTTAAATGCACAAGCAAGACATATTTTAATCTTTCATTCAAATGCACTTGGTAAAAAAACTAATATGACAGACGACACAAACAAGGATACTCAATGCGGAACTTATTGGAAGTATCGACTGTGATGTACGCGTGCCAGCATTTATACACACACACACATACACACACATATGCACACATACACAAAGATCGTTAAATATGTAAGTGGAAGTTAATGCCTACGAAATAATTGACAAAATCGACATTATAATTGTGAATGATCGCCGAATAATAGTTCACGAAATGGCTGAAACCCCTGGCATGTCACAACGTACGTCATTTTCAATTTTGCATGAAAAAGCGCGCGTGAAAAAAATATCGGCAAAATGGCAACCGCGTTTGCTCTCGGTGGAGAATAAATCCAATTGTATGGTCAATTTGGAGGCTGGTTTGGAGGATTTCCATCGCAATCCTGACGAGTTTCTACGCCGATACATAGCTGTGGACGAAGCATGGATACTATCCATCACTCCAGAGACAAGGGAACGTGCTCCATTTCTAATTTATTTTACGGAGCTCTATTTTAAAACATAAACTCTGGTCTGCTTCTTCGAAAGCATTCTATCCTGCAATAATAAAAATTAAATGTGCCAAAAGGCAAAATTAAAATGCCATAATCAATATTATTGATGCGCAAATGTGCAATCCCAAACAACCCCCGGTGGCCACGCACACAATTGATACGCCGATATTGATCCAAGGAAGTGGAATTTTTTGTTACCGAGAGAAGTCGTTATGTATCTTTGCATTGCAAAATTTAGGGCCGTTAGCCGAGTTTCCTCATAGGTACATTTCCCTTTCTTTCTCTTCTAAAAGGACTTTCTCATTTTGTATACCACACGTCGTGAAATGCACCCTATTTTAGTGCGTGTAATTCAGTAATGAATTACCGCAATTTCGTGTGCAATAAATTACATTGGAAACCTTAAAATCATGGAGATAAAAAGAAATGAAATAATTCAGCTGCGGGAGCCATCCATGCGCAAAAGGCGGGACCTAGTCGAGGTTATTTGTAGAAGAAATACGAGCAACGGAACATTGGCTCGGAGATGAACCCAGTGCTTTGATTGAAACCGACGGATTGTCTGCAAAAGAGTCTTCTTCTTCATGCAATTGAGGAATTCCGACATTTTCACTAATCCGACGTGTAACATATATTGCATTTCCGATGGAACCGCCGCAAAACTGGCATCTATTTCTTGTTCGAACTTGGGGTGCAACAAAAATGACCGGTCACTCGTCGTCAAAAGAAAATTGAGATAGATAGATAGATGTATTTATTTGGGCGAAATTTAGAGCGAATGGTTCCTTCTTTAGGAGAGAAAGAGAGAAGTTGCGATCACTTAATCTAAATAACTGAGGGTCTTGAAAACTCCAAAGGTTTGGAATTCGAGGAAAGAAAACACTTGGCATGAGTGTGCGTGACCATGGGCCTTGGAAAGGCATAAAGGCGTCAGTCGTCAAACACCGTCGTTATTGGGGACACCTGTTAGGAGTCAAGCTGGTGGACGGACGGGTGTAAACTTAAATGCTATGATCGAGAAGAATATCGACAAGGCGCGTAGATCTTCGCAGTTTAGAATGCGATGGTACTGTAGTTACTCATCTTATCTACAGGCATTCCAGAGCAATAGTATGTCCATAAACTGCAATTGTAAGGTTGTTACACTGGTTTGCTTGATCACTATATCCCAAAAGAGCAACAAGTGAAGCATTCGTCGCACATTACCATCGGATGACCCTCTGGGATAAGACTCTACTTAGGTTCAGTTGGAAACACTTCGGGCTCTTGTGAGGAAGTGGATGTGGCTTTTGCGAAATTATTGATTGCCCTGATTTAAACAGCATGTCAAGCAAATATGTACCCTTCAATAGAGGATAAGGGGCGCATAATGCACACAAATCAATTGGATAAAATATTTGTAGATTCTGGAATAAATTTACTTTTGAAATTGGCGACCAAACGAGAATGTTAATAGACTATCGGGAAGTAAGAAACGAAAATCTTCGCTAGCAGGTAAATCGGGTAGAATAATACCTGAACCAGGAAATATCCAAGAGAGATGGAAGGGATATAAAGTGGAACAGTACGGCCAGTGAGTTTAGACATAGAAAAAGAATATGACGTAGATTAAGATAGCTACACTATGAGATAGAAAGGGCGTGAAGTGAGGTTTCATCAAATGGGATTATACACATTTATACAGGACTATTTAAAAATTTTGGAAAATATGAATGAAAGAGTCTTTATAGCCTGAAATATTATTGAAATTTATGAAAAATAAATCTGGCCAGAATACTGTGAGAACGGTGTCAGTTACTATTCCCAAAAAGGTAAAGGCTACGTCATGTGAGGACCACAGAACAATAAATTTGATATCCCAGTTGTTCTCAGGATCATCAACAAAAGGATAGAGAGTAAGGCAAATGATTACTTAGGGGATGATCAGTTTGGGTTTAGGGAGGGTAGATGTACGCGTGATGCCATTGTAGTATTGAGATTACCAATCCGCAACCTTTACATGTCTCAGACTGCTCAGGTGCGAGTGGGGAACGGAGAGTCCGGATGGGCAGTGTAAGAAAGAGGTGTAAGGCAGGGTTGCCCATTGTCACCGGTACTGTTCAACGT
This sequence comes from Hetaerina titia, assembly GCA_037158775.1. NCBI lineage: Eukaryota > Metazoa > Arthropoda > Insecta > Odonata > Calopterygidae > Hetaerina > Hetaerina titia. The sequence goes on from CM073771.1 coordinate 5,870,271, forward strand.
ATATGTGGAGGAAATGATTAAAGAGGCTTGGGAAGAACTGGGAGTAGGAATGAAAGTTGGAGGGGAATCCGTAAAATCGGTTAGGTTTGCTGATGACCAAGCATTAGCTTTCCAGTCAGCCAAGGGGTTGCAAGCATTGTTGAGTGAACTGGAAATTCAGTGCGTTAGACAGGGGATGAATAAAATACGCCAATTATCTCCAAGCGGCATCTCCCGCAGTTGCTTGTAATTTTAAAACAAAGGTTTTACGGTTTACCAAAAAGAGATAGGCTAAGCTTAACATGAACATAGGAGGGCAAAAGCCGGAGTATGTGCAAAAGTTTACATTCCTCGGAAGTGTTTTGGATAAAAATGGTCCAAGCAGTAGAGGCATACAGGAATTGCGCTAAGCGAAGAAGATTTCGCAAGGAGGAAGGATATGATGACATAAATATTGAGTACGGATAGATAAGGCTCGTCAAAACTTTTATATGGATCATTGTTATCTGTGGCGCGGAAAAATGGTCATTGAAGTAGGGTGATAGGCGTAGATTGGCGACTTTGGAAATGAGTGTGTGTGTGGAGACGGATGGAGAAGTGAAAGCGGGAAATTACTAGGAGAACTCCTAAGAAGACAGAAAAAAAATGAATGCTTAGTATATTGATCGGAAAAGGTTGTTGAAGAATGATAGTGGGGAGAATATTATGAAAACAAAGGGGCGAAAATAGGATAGAGATTTTGGCCGGAATAAACGGAGGAAGGAAGTATGAGGTCTGTAAATTAAGTAATAAGACTGGCAACTTAGCTTTCCATCTGGCAACACTGGAGGCGTCGGGCTTGGAGGGGCGGCAGGGGAACATGTGATCTGCCTTCAGTACGAGTTTGAATCAACTCGTGTCATTTGGTTGACCGTAGCGATTTTTTTTGTTAAACAGTTTTTCTATTGGGTTCTAAAAATGAGTGACATACATTTCGAGCAACGGTGTGCTACCAGGTTTTGCTTCAGACTTGGGTACAGTGCAACGAAAAACTCTTACTAAACTTCAGTAGGCCTACGGTGTTTTGTCTAGAGCCCAGGTTTTTCGGTGGTTTAAGGCATTTTCAGAAGGAAGCGAGTCCATTGAAGGTAAACTCCGAAGCGAAAGTCCTTCATCTTCAAGAACTGATTAAAATTTCGACAGAATCCGGGATTGTGGGTTCAGATCGTCGGTTGACAGTCAAAGTGATCGGGGAAGAGTTGCATTTGACTCACACCACCGATCATCAGATTTTGACCAATGAAATGGGGATGAGAAAAATTCTGCGCAAAAATGGTTCCAAAAAACCATTCGCAAGACCAAAAGTACGTCAGGAGGAAAAGGTACCTTGAATTTTTGGATTTGATTGAAATTGGCCCCCATTTTCTGGAACGTGTAATTACTGGTGACGAGCCTTGGGTGTTTGAGTACGACCCAGAAACCAAGCGCCAGAGCATGGAGTGGCACACTTCAACCTCTCAAAGGCCACGAAAAGCAATGATGAGGAAGTCGAAGATCAAAATCATGCTGATTTGTTTTTTCGATATCCACGGAATCGTCCACAAAGAGTTTCTACCTCAAGGCCAAACGGTCAATAGACACTTTTACCAGAAGGTTCTTGAAAAACTTCGAAAAAGGGTCATTCGTGTGAGTCCAAACATCAAGAGCAACTGGGTGTTGCATCACGATAATGCTCCTTGTCGCACAGCAATTGCAATAAACCAGTTTTTGCCAGTTCAAACTTCAGTGTTGACATTCAAATGGCTGGAACCGACCAGCTGAAGGCTATTCCAGTATCCGAGTTCCAGCACTGCTATGAGGAGAGGAAGAACCGTCTCCTGTGTGGCTTCAGAAGGAAGGTATTTTGAGGGTGAAAATATGAAACTGTAATTCGATTTCATTGAAAATTAAAAAAAAAACGGTATCATTTCTTAATTTACAGACTTCGTATACGGAGTTGAAGAAGAGTTTGTCGTAAAGTAGGATATTGAGCTGTATTTTTCTAGGAGTGATAAGATATTTATTCGGTAGTTATGTCCATCAAAACTTTCCTTAACCGGTAAATTACGTAAAAATAATTAAATAAACATATACTCTACCTTACTTTTGGCGTCTAAAATATTTTTCTATTAGCTAATATTATATATGTAAAATTTCAAGAAACTGTAATAGTAACTTTAACGGAGTCACCCGCTATGTGTGCATTATAATGCAACCATTTCAGAGAGTAAAAATCATAGAGGACGTCTCGGTAGCTTAAGTGGTTAAAGCACTCGGCCGGATATCGAGGGATCCGCGTTCGAATCCCGGTCAAGGCGAATGATTTTTACTCTCTGAAATGGTTGCATTATATATGCATTTTTTTTAATTTACTCAACTCACGATGTAACCAATTATTAGAAATTCCAAACACTTTGACATTTAAAAACTATTCTTCAACATCACAAAACCTTTCTCAATCGAAAACCAGCTCATCGCATTTTCTAGATTACATAGACACCCCGCATCAAAATGTTCACATGTGCCGTGCAATTGAGTATAGATCAATACGGACACTTCCACGACGGAAGCTTACAAAAGATTATTCTGAATGAAGTGACTGACATGTGAATAAGATATTTTTCATAGCTTTCTGAATCGTGGAACTTGTGGGTGGTCTTATCAGAAGGGAAGGTTACATTGAAATGAAGTTTTCTTTCTTCGATAGCCAATGTTTCTTTCTTAGACAAATTATCGTACATTTATTCGCTTATCATATTTCAATTTCAGCGATTAATTTGTTTCCCATCTAATTTTATATGTGAACCTTCGAATTGGAGTTACGCACTAAAAGTTTACTACGATGCATTAAAGACAAGAGTAAACATACTTGCTTGGCTGCTTCTTTTTCCACCTTAGACAAGAGCCACTCCTATCAATACTTATGACTAAACACATCGCTATAAAATTATGACATTTGCTGTCGTGAGCTTAAAGAAATTTCTTTTGATGAATGCTTCAGTCTTACGAACCATTATTCATTCGTAAATCTTACCTACATACTGTTAAAGTTCTAGTTGGAGTAAAGGCAAAACCCTCAAGGGCAGCCTTCGAAATGACCTGTCGCGAGTGTTGAAAAATTATACTCGGAACTGTTTCACAGCAAAATTGGATATAAGTGGATGATGGACTGAAATTAGCGTACCACAGGAATTATCGATCAAGCCAACTAATCGTTCTGCCGCTAGACAAGTTCTTAGAATTAATACAGTTGCTGATAATTAAGAACTTTCAATTCTGATCCACCGCAGCTTTATGTAATCTATTCTCCATCGGATAACAGAAAAGGATGCCGGAGCACTCGTGCGCCAGTGCCTCTCACGACTTAGGCCGAACTTTTGGCGCTTTGCTTTCGTTTAGCAGGATCCTGGGATTAGCACCCGGCAAAGCACATAAACACGCCCACAAAGGATCTACCCATTCGTTTTCTTATCATATTCTTAGTATCCTCTTTAGTCTCACAGTCCTTTCGATCGTCTGCATGTTGAACGCCGATAAAGCAATTCTCTCCAATTCCCCTCTTAGCGAAATTTTGTTAGTTTTCTGGGCTGAGGCAGAATTAGCTGCACTTTCATTTTCCGGATTTATAGTTTCACGATCGCAAAGGCAGCTCGGGTTCATTTTCGAGGATTTGACCACTTGCTGTGATATTCTGAAAAAGGCAGGCTACGGAATCAAATGTGATAAAATCAGGACCTTGGTCAATATTCAGTCGCTGTTAATTATTTTCCACGTCATCAATAATTTCCTTATGCTGCATTCACAAACTCGAACGATGAACGGCCCTCTCAACTTTACTTTTAATCACCTCATCTTCGTGTGGTCCATAGTTTCCTTATGCTTGTGGCTTCTAATGCACGCTCTCATCTTGGTGACCAATGCTTTACTTACCGCGTTTTGCGAATATATTCGTGACAGCGAATGTGCATCGTGCCAGAAATTCGGGCCTTCGGACGTATCACCGATCTCCACGAGGGAGTTGGATGGAACGACCAATATTGTGAAACGATGGACGGAAATCCAGAAAAAAATACACCGAGTGTCGAGGAACTTAAACAGTGTCTTCGGAGTTACGATAGTAGTACTTGTAATGTTTAACTTATTTAATATAACGTTCTGTCTGTATTTCATCATTATTGAAGTTATCGTCGCCAGAAATCTTGCAATGAAATACGTTTATCTGTATTATGCTGCTACTTGGACATGCGAGTTTTTCATACCATTGGTCTTCATTATAGGAGGCAGTAAGGAAGCTCATGTAAAGGTAAGTGCTTCTATGGAATGTTTTACACATAAATTAGAGCTATTATTATCATTAAAATTATGGAAATCCGTAGTATCCATTTTAAGGTAAGTTTTGAAAGGATAGAGCCTGCATACTCGTACATATTTTTGATTCGTAAAACAAGAATAAAACTTGATATTCCACACAAATATAAACTGTTCTTCAACTCCTATACCGTGCTATCTCCCTTCATTCCGTCTAACAGCCATATCCTTTTCCTAATCACACCTCGCTTGCCTAACGTCCTAACCTTCAGCATTTAATTGCCATTACCTGCACCCACTTTTCACGCCTTCTTTGGATTTTTCCCAAATGTACCATCTCTTCCCCAATATTCCTCGTACTAATTTGCAGGATTTCATATATCTCTATATTATCATTTACATCCTCTCCAAATCGACATTCCAAAATCCTTCAATCAATGCCCATCACCTTGCTCAATGGCCATGTTGCCAAGCCATAGAAAAATATGCTGCATGCCAAATATTTCTCTAGCCTTCTGTAACCTCCTTAGATCATCACCAATTCCTTTCTTATGATGGAAGCTTCTTAGCTTAACACATTTCTTCTTCTTCTATCCCATATACTTTGACCTCCTTAGTGCAAGACACCCCTAATATACTTCTGTATATAATAACTTGTTCCACCTGCTCCAGTTTTTACCCTCCTATTTCAATGTTTAACTTAGCCTACCTAGTTCTGAAATATCTCTTAACCTTAGTTTTGCATAAATTGATATGCATCCAAAACTTATCACACTAATTTTCTAGTGAGATTAGCAATAACTGTAATCTCATGGTTAACTGGCTTGCTAAATCTTGTTCATATACAAAAACCTAACTGATTTTATAATTCCCCACAGGCTTCGTAAGTATCTTGTATTCATCCCAAGAATTTTAAACATTTCCTTTTCATATAACTTAAAAGTGAGTTCTAATGGGCACCTCACTCTTATCCCTCTTTCTAACACTGCCCATCCAAAGTCTTAATCCGCCATGTCCAACTGAGTAATTTGACAAATTCACAGCTGACCGATAAGTCGTATTTCACAACCTACACCAATCTGTTGTGACTATAGTTTTTTCATTATTTTACCCATTTCACACTATCAAATGCCTTCTGGAAATTCACAAAACGAATAAATATGTCCTGATTATAGTCTATTAGTGATCTCATTACTGCTAATGCATCCGGCATTCATTTCCCATTTCTGAATCAAAACTGATCATCTCCTAAGTAGTCACTTACCCTGCTCTCCATTCGATATTGATGATCCGTAGCAACAATTTTGCTCCATGCGAAATCAAACTTTTTGCTATGTAGTTCTTACAAATGGCCGCCTCTCTCTTTTTTTTTGGAATATAAATGAACACTGATCTGATAAAATCTTTCAGCCAAATGTCCCCCTGATAAATGCTACTAATTAGTCCATAAAATCTCTTCCTCTAACATTTTCCTGAATTATTAAGTATTTCAATGGGAATGGAGTCTATTTGATTTCAATTCCCTTAATACGCATTCTATCTCAACATCGAGTAAGCCTGGAGTAGCAATTGAGTATAATAATATAAGGAATGGGAAATTGAACTCAGCTCAAATTTAGGTGCACAAAATTGAGAAAATCCAAATGTAAGAAATGTAAGTATATTATGCAGCTGGATAGTTATCATATAGGTAATAACAAATTGTAACACACCAAATACTTTTACAAAAATTGTTATTGACTGTAACTTGATTATTTGGCCTAAAATAATAGACTTTATCAAATAACTATAGTTAAATATTCAGAGGATCTGTAGACATAAAATACTGCATGGGGAAAATTTTCTCGACAGTACCTAGAGTGCATATAGATTATTGTAAAGGTTTAAAAATGGGTACTTGAGTCATAGGTTTATGTATGGTACTTATTACAAACTACTGAACACATACTCCAATGAAATGGATGTCTCACTTTAAGAATATAATTGAATCATGAATTGACTTAAATAAATTTTTAATAGAAGCATATACTTCATTCTGTGTATAATTAATCAGTACATCCAAAAGTCATTGTAAAAAAGTCATAAGCCAAAACTACACTTATGGTTGATGAACTTTATGTCTATCTTTGTAATAAAAATGTTCAAATACAAATCCTATTTACAGGCTATGCAGAATGGAACATTAGTTTATATGGTATAAAATGTAAATCTATTTGGATCATCATGAAAATGAACACACTGCAAAAATTACTTGGTTCAGCGGATAGGGATATTCTATGATTGGAAAACTTCCACTCATTCATGAGGGAACTGGAACAGTAAAGCCATAAACTGAAAGATTGTAAAGATAAGGCAGGATTCAGGAAAAGGAAATATGAGGAAGTGGTGGGTGTAAATGCCTTGGAGGACAAGTAGAACAATGTTTCCCAAGTGTAAAATTGAAATTCTCTGATTTTAATGCAGTGAGGTTGATTTAAAATTGAAGTGATCCTTTGGTATAATATACTCATAGAAAATACATCAGCAATTCCGAGATCCATTCAAGCCTCCAAACTTATGACTGGATCAGACTATAATGGCTGAATATCAGAGAACTCATCCTGAATGAATAAATATGAGTATTGGTTAGTCTACTGTCATATTCTAGCAAAGGAAATCTCTTTTTATTACCTACCATTTACATATCAGTAGCAGTGATATTAGTTTTAGGAGTGACGACCAACTACTGAGGTCATTTGTGCAATTGGGGATGGGTGGGAAAGAAAGGAAGAGTGGAGGGAAACCCAGCATCAGTATTATTCTACTCTTAATGGAAGGTGCCTAGGGGTCCACAGCTTAATGAAAGATGGCATACTCACTTAAAGTGCTCTCCAGAAGCACCTCAAGAAGAGATTAGGACACCACTGAAATAATCTGCTGCTGAGATAATCTAGGATTCAAACCAGGACCCTCTATGTGGGAAGCCATTATGCTAGCCAATACAACATGCACACACACTTTTATGACTCTGATATAAAAATCTTTTTAAAGGAGTTCCTTTCAGACACACTGCAATATGGCCTTATGGGCTTATGGCCATGGGGGCAATTTATGAGGATAATTCTTCAAATGCTGGAAAGCATTAGCAGTGAATGAAAATTTGAATAAATTTTTCAGAATAGAAGCAGTGATATTAGTGAAGACTAAGACAGGAATATAAACATAGTCAACTATGGCAAAGTATGGTTTATATCAAAGATGTAATGCGATATCTGATTAGCTATTTTAAGTTGACATTAAATGAAAAAAATTATTTTAGCATACTATTAATTGTTGTCTTACACGAGCAACACTTTTGATGTTTTCATTTTTAGTGCATGTTATGACCATAATTAGTCATGGGCAATATATATGAACACAAAACATTAGTGTCTCAAGAGATTTCAGAGTCTAAGCTATCCACAGTGTATCCAAAAATCCCTTTGAAAGTGAATGATTAGTGCTTTCTCAATTCATTTCACCTTAAGATTGAGGTGAGAGAGTTGAGATAAGATGACAACTGTAAATACAATAAATTTGGTCCCTTATTCATCACTTGAAATGTAAAAGATATCTTTTTGATTTAATTACATTTTTAATTAATCATGATTGATATTCTCATGTAGTTATAAAGGATTTTGGAAGTACGTAAAGATGAAGAGGCACCTAGAAATATGAATTCAATTCAACTTTAGTACCCTATTTTGAATAATATGAAACAAAGGATTGAAGAAATTGACCTTTATGTGAGGAAAGAAATAATTCAGGAAATCAATGCATAATTTTCCTAGGATAATATCCTTCAGGATTATTCTAAGTAAATATGGTTTAAAATTTTTCATTGGCTATTGGCTTTTCATCTCCAATTGTTGCATCAGATGACAATTGGGATGCATACTGAATAACAAAAGTTTCACACTATTTGACAGGAATAGGTTGAGCAAGGTTTTATGTAAAGGCGATTAATTCAAAGAATACTCATTTGTTATTCCCTCCGATAGAGCCACCACTTATAATTAGTTAATTAATTGGAATCCTGCCTAGAAATTTGAAATGTGTCTATCCAACGATCTCCATCACTATAACCTCGATTCCACAGCACTTGTTTATCTCACCTGATTCTACTGTTGGGTGTGTTTTTCATTTTACTGACTAGTTTCGAATCACATCAACAATTTAGATGTGTTTATGAGTTAACTCTGCGATACAGTCTGGTTCCTTATTCAAATGAATATCAGTTCAATGCCTAGTATGATTCCCTTGTTTTGACGAAAGTAGGTTTTCAAATATTTACATGTTGCTGAATTTGGAAAGGTTTACTACAACATGGAAATGGTAGGGTACACTATCTCTATTAGAAAAATTTGCATAAAATAATTTTTGTTTAAAACAGACTTTTCCAGTATGAATTTAACTTTTACATTGAATGTTGTTACTAAGGCATTTTAACTTTCCACTTCCTGCATAAATTTGTCACCATACAGTGGTCATTGTGATATCGGTACATGAGTTGCAGTATTATATCATTATAATCCTTATCAATTTAAGGGTAACATTTTCCAAAGCTGAAATTAATGACCACATAATGAAATAAGTGAAGCAGACCATTTTCAAAGTGTCTCAGTGAATTCAAGGGAGAGGTGCTGGGAGCATCAAGATAAATGCTGAAAGAATTTCATATGCTCCTTAACACAAAGCTCATGGATACCCTTTACAGTGCCTGGTTTTTTACAGTAGTTAATTTTTCAAGCATTACTTTTGTTTTCTACTTCCCCCATGAGTACATGATTAACTGTACATGAGCAGAAATTACCATTGAAGGAAAACTTTGCTTCTTTCTGGCTGTTGTCTTAAGTTATCAAAATATTCCCAATTGCTTCAGATTGTTAAGACTCATTCATACAAAGAGGTAAACATAATTTTATGCTTATGAATCAAATTTACTAATAATAATAATTTTGATCAATCCACCAGAAAGCTATAAGGAAATTTGTAAAAAAATCAATTTGTTAAAATAGTATTTTCATGCCATGCATTCGTATCTCACTTATAAATTGCTTTGCAATGAATGATTTTCTCAATTATGCCTGTAAAATTTTCCATAAAAAATTTTATAAAGCAGACAACCTATTTCTTGGTAATATTTGTAATATGTACAGTATACTTTTACTATCACATGTCTTTGAATCCTACTTTTCTCCCTAAATCCCTGTATATTAATTTTCTCATTTTAGTGTCTCATTTCATTTGAAAATTGTGTGGCAAGACTGAATTATTCTGAAGACTGAATCAATAAAAACATTAAATTATGTGTCATTAAATCATATGCTCCTCTTACTATGCCAAAATAAAAATCGCTTTCATAATATCATGATAAAATGACCAATCATTATTTGCATCAGATGCATCAGATAGCAACCATGCCATAAACCTAAAACCTTTATCGGAGATGGAGGACATAATGTGGTCTTTTAAAATACTTGGATATTCATTAGTAATAACCTTAAAAGTATTGCAATTAGCAAATGAGTTTTTTAATTAGAAGTTCATTGGAGGTATAAAACTTTCCACAATACTAGTGTAAGTCTAATAGGTTATCTAGGTTGCTTCACACTTGGCTTAATAGGGAGTGCATAATAATTCAAATGATATTAAAGAAACAAAACTTCTACTCTTAATACTGACAGTGAAGTGCCAATTTTTCCTCAATGGTTATTTTGGGTCATTTGCAATATTAGCATTTGATCGCCCATCTAATTTAAATTTTTTTACGATCTAGGTGTTCTCTCCGTAAGGTGCTGATATATGAAACTTTAGATTACTAAACATATCGGCAACAGTATGATCCTACAAAGATTGTAACCATACAAGATAAAATATCCTATAAGATTGTAATATCCCGTACTTTGTGAGAAGTGTCAAAGGGAAATTGCCTCCGTGTGAGAGTAGCACAGGGTGCTCTCTTTACTGATACATCGTTGTTCACATTTTCCTGTAATCATTCTATTCACCACAAGCAAACCAGAGCTTATTCATTAATTAATGGGGAATATCAATACCATAATTCATTTCCTCTACATGCATTTAGAGTGGAATGGCATCAGAGAAGTAACTATTATATAATAGTGTGCCCTGCAATCCACGGCTAGGGTGCGTGGCAGAGGATCATTACACACCAGACTACTTTAGACGCATAATAGTATTCCCCCTAATGTGGTCGGACAATATTATTTCATCTGTTCGTGGAAAAAATGACATCTTAAAACCATTTGTTCTACATTTAATCTCTCTAATTTTATTGAAATGATCTCTCCTACCGTAGGACGATTGGGTTAATACTACTTTTTCTGCGTCATCACTCAAGAGATATCCTTCCAATTTATGCAAGAGATTTAATATTTGTTCGGTGAGTGATTCCCAAAATAGATATTCCAATAACTATGATTCACTACTCAGTTTATCTAGCTCCTCTACGCTGCTCACTATCTAATTTGAGAATCAATTCAAATTCATGAGGATCTCACACACCAGCAGCATATTCTAAATGAGGCCTAACCAGCGAAAGATAGCATTTCGACGGTAAAATTGGAAAGTTAAACTTTTCATCACATTTCCTCCATACTCTTCTGATAAATTCTAATTTTTAATTACGTTGTTCATTCCACGTTGAATACCCAATCATAGCGGGGGAAAAATACGATAATCTTTCCACAATCAATAGACGGCTAATGGTATAATCAACTAGAGTACTAACGAGCCTCGATGATGCAGAGAAAGAACACGAACCCAAAATGTCAATCATCGATAACATGAAGAGGATACCCTGTACAGCACTCAAGTTGGCTTTTACAGTTTCACATTTGGGTTAACCTTCGAGCTATGCAATCAAATTACTCCAAATACCTAAATAATGGGAGATAAAATTTGGGTTCGCAGAAATAATTCATCACCGCATCACTTACGTCGTCGGACTATTATGCTGAATGTAGAATATTGACGTCCGAAAGAATGAAAAAGAACTGTCAATAGTTCACGATCGAATTCATGCGAAAGAAACGATCAAAGGGATTAAAACGATAAAAATATCATTTTCATTTCTTTGCTTCAGGCGTCACTGGCAGGACTCTACCTGACATTCCCCACCGGTAAAATGTGAACACAATGGAGGCTATCCTTGAGTGCCGGCACATATCAAAAGCGAATCACAATACGAACTTCTTTAGCTTATCTCCAAACAAAAGTAATGCCTTTTTCGCCGCCTCCCGTTATATCCTCCATACAACCATTAACGCAGTATATTTACATTTACTTGTGTGATAAGAATCGTTTACTTTGCAAAAGAATCATCGAACGTGCAATTCAGTATCTGAGGTACTTCCATTACATTTAGAGTAATTTGGCGTTCGTTCACAATGGCACTAAGGCCGAGAAGTGGTACAGTGAGAACCGAGGACGAGAATCGAGCCCATGATTCTTCTCGATTCAGTGTAACTCGAGTTTCGCACATGCGGGCACACATAACTACATTCGAAATTTTTAACAGCCAAGCACTTGAATGGGCATTTCTCATTCAGCGAGTTTGATTTACACCCCACGCGCATAAGATAACTGAATAGTGCCTCTCCATTATTAGTGACCGGGAACAGATTCACTGCGGGGACGGTGTGGTTTGGAATTGCGTTGTTAGATGCGGCCACTTACAAATAGAATTGAACTATAATTAAAGACAATAAAGTGTAAAAGTCCACAGTTGAAAAAGAAAATAGGATAAATGTCCATACTCGTTGGAATACATCCATTTGCCGGCGATTCACTTTCGAAGCGTCCAATTCTATTCGTTTCTGTGTAATAATATTTCCAATGGATCACCGTTAGGTGAGGCATTTCTATCACATGATTTAGTTCTCCTACTTGCATTTTGTGCGACTTCCAGTCTCCATAAAAGTTTATTGTAGTCTCGTAGACTTAAAGCCATGATATGATGACAATTGGCAAATGATGCTGGTCGAGACGGAGATGACTACTAAGTTATATTCGCAGATAGACGCACTGCTTAGAATCAATCGTCTGATTGGAATTTTTCCAAGTAATTATGATATGAATTACTCAAGTTATTACCGCTATCGTTGTTCCCGTTTAGTGCCAATCTCATATCTTTTAATGGTTCTCTTGACGTTTTCCACTTCATTTCTTACATTTAATTTTGGTGACTACACCGGTTTTAGTTCATATGTTAGTCGGTTTGTGTATCTCCTCTCTCTCTGGAGCCAAACAAATTTAGGAGCAGTATGCTGCACAGTTCTCGTTTTTCGTCGAGTGCATGTTTTCAAAAGTTTCGTCATGTTTTCGAAAGTGGAAGAGCTTTCAGCGAAACGGAAGATTATCGGTTTGTCTTTCTCTCGAAGAGACATGGCCTTAAGACTGATTTCAGTTTTCTATTTGATCGGCCAGTATGTGATCATCTTTTTCTACCAATGCTGTACACAAAATTTATTTTCTGCCCATTTTCTCTATTTAATGCTTTCCCTTGTTTGGACGTCAGTGTTGTTGATGCAAGAGTGGCAGTTTTACATCACTATAATACTTATCGATCGAGGTTTAACGAATTTAAATTCAGAAATCAGTGAACTAAATGAGGAAGACGACAGTGGAGCCCGCCATCGGCAAAGTGTTGCAGATCGCCCAAAGGATAAACATTGGACACGCCGATTTCAACGCTGGCAGGTCCTGCAGATGCTTCTTCACCAACTACAAAAACAAGCGAATGGTCTTTACGGAGTCCCGAACCTGCTTTTTGGAATCTTCAACTTTTTGAGTTTTATAATATTCCTCTACTTCGTTTGTGACTATGTGATCAGCCGTGAGGGAGCATCAATGAGATTATTTGACTTAGTAACCTGCTTGTTTTGGTTACTACCCTACATAATGTCCACATATCTCGTCATAACATCCTGCGAGAACTTATATAAAACGGTAAAAATAGAATTACGTATATATATATATATATATATATATATATATATATATATATATATATATATATATATATATATAAACCATAAACACAGTAATCAACCCGAAGGTCGGTTTAGTAGGTGATGGTAGAGCTCACCCATGTACCAAGCCCGACGGCGTGTGAATATTCACACATCAGGGTAGGGGGGCCAGTTCCTTTCCCTGTGCCGGTTATGGTTTCCCAGGAAGATCTGGTACCCGAAAAATCAACTAGCTTGGGTGGAGCTGCAGGTGCCCAAAGTGCCTTGCCCGGGAATCGAACCCGGGACCCTCCGGTCAGTAGTCCAACGCTCTACCCACTAGACCACCGCGACCCACTTATATATATATATATATATATATATATATATATATATATATATATATATATTAGTATATATATTCACCAAATAGTCATAGCAAACGCAGAAACTAAAACATATAAAAGAGGGACTCACTAGTTCTCGAATTTTCGGTGGTGCAACCACATTTTTCAAGAGGAATTAGGAACAGAACTGAGGCGGAGGAGAGCCCGAAAGCAGTGGTAGGAAGGAGAAGGGGGAAAATGGGGGAAGAGAGAGGGGAAAAGAGGGGAAAAGAAAGGAAAAGGGGGGAAAATAGGGGGGGAAAGGCATTCGAGGTGAGGGGTTTGGAGGGGTAGTGTATGGCGCGGGAATTTTAAAAAAAGGTGGGGATGATATGGAAGTTGTTGGGGGCGGAGGGGGATGAAATTATATGCATAAAGGGGGCAATTAATGTCTAATATTAATACCTGGGCGATTCCAGGAATCCAAGAGCCAGATAAAAGCTAGCTCTAATTTTTTGAGTTTCAGTGGAGGGTCTGAGTGTGGGAGGGATGTTAAGACGGATACTTTAAAACATTGGTCAAAGGCAGTGTTGTGTTCGGAGGCATGTTTGGGGATTGGGAGCATACCAATAAGGGAGGAATTGTTGCATGAGGCTCGATGATTATTGATTCTAATATTAAGGGGTGTGGTACACTGTCCAATGTAAAAGGCAGGGCAAAGTTGGCAGTTGAGTAGGTAGACAACATTGCTGGAGGTACACGAGGAGTAGGGAATTGGTGGGAGAGAGTTAAAGAGCGGGTGGGAGAGGGATGGGATTCTGGTTAGGAAAATAGGACATGTTTTGCATCTAGGTTTATTGCAGGGTCTGGGAGTGATTTTGGAACGGGGCGAGGATTTAAGAAGTGGATTGGTAGATTTTAGAAGATCTGATAGATTGGCGGGGCATTTGAAAGTGACAGAGGGGCATTTGGGGATAAGGTTAGTGGTGGAATTGTGGTTTTTGAGGATGGGATAGAGGTCCTTTAGGATAGAACGCAGAACCATACACTACCCCTCCAAACCCCTCACCTCGAATGCCTTTCCCCCCTATTTTCCCCCCTTTTCCTTTCTTTTCCCCTCTTTTCCCCTCTTTTTTCCCCCATTTTCCCCCTTCTCCTTCCTACCACTGCTTTCCGGGTTCTCCTCTGCCTCAGTTCTGTTCCTAATTCCTCTTGAGAAAGGTGGTTGCACCACCAAAAATTCGAGAACTAGTGAGTCCCTCTTTTATATGTTTTAGTTTCTGTGTTTGCTATGACTATTTAGTGAATTTTATTGTGCACGTTCGTGGCTTTTCCAAGAAAGTGACTTAGTATATATATTAGTGTATATATTAATTATATTAGGTTTATTATTATTATTATTTTTTAATATATATAGGTATATATATTAGTATTAAACGGGTTAAGGATATTAATTGGCATCAACTGGTATGGATAGCCACGGGCTATATGGACGGTACAACGATACATTTGTTGCATTAATCATCCGCAAACTTATCTTTTATGACTTGTCCGCTGACTTTACCTCCAGTTCTCCCCATGTCATTTTGACCGTTTTCTCTGCATGCATATCGAAAGCACAGGAGAAAACGAACACCCACCCCTCTTCTTCCTAGCATTGCCCATCCAGATTCTCTAATCCACTCGCACCTGAGCAGTCTGAGACATGTACAGGTTGCGGATCAGTCTCCTGTCCCCCCAATCCATTCCTATTTTCTGTAATACATTCATTAGTTCTACCCAACTCACCCTATCAAACGTCTTCTCAATATATACGGAACAAAGAAATACATCCTGATGTAGTATACGTTCCCCTCTCTTGGTGACCTTTTTACTATTACAGCATCAGGCGCGTACCTCTCTCCTTCCTGAACCCAGACTGATCATCCCCTAAGTAATCATTTTCCCTTCCCTCCACCCTCTTGTTTACGATCCTGAGAGCCACTTTAGTTGAGTGCCAAATGAAACTCATTGTTCTGCAGTCGTCTCCTATAGCTGCCTATCCCTTTTTTGAAGCAGGAACTAACACTGATCGGAAGAAATCTCCTTGCCAAATTCCTCCCTCGTATATGACCTACGACTATGAATTAGTCCATAAACCCTTTTACTCCCACGATTTCATTAAAATTCACGTGGTTCTGCGGGAACACTCTCTACTCCCTTCGCCTTGCTTGATTTCAATCCCCTTTATACTTTTTCTATCTCGCCATCAAGTATGCCTGGACCTAAGCGATACACATCCTCAGGCTATGAGTAAAATACTGGATGAATGTCTTTATTATATCGTTCATTTGCATATTCTTGAGTCTTCCCTGACTAAATAAATAATTTATTTCTTTATTATTTTAACGATTTTTTCCTTCTTATTTCCTCACAGTGCTTTCACCTTCCTGCATAGCACAGCAATGCCGCTCTTCCTTGGTAAACTTTCCATATCCTCGTACTACGTCTTTCACTGCGCATCTTTCGCCATATTTGTTTACAGCATTATATTAGTGAATCATTCAACTTTGCGTATTTCTTTTATGTAACTCTTGGTACATACTTGCCTTCCCGTCTTTCATCAATATTTTCAATCTATCTTCCGGAATCCACGGTTTTATAGCCTTTTTCCTACTTTATGTTCCTTTAGTCCCGTTCGCGGTTTTTGACATGCCTTTTTTTGATAAGTTCCCAACATTTTTCCTTTGCTTCTCTCTTTTCTCACTAATACTTTTTTCTTCAGTCTTCAGCCATAGACCTTTTTTTACCGTCCCGGTTAATTCTTCTAAATTGAGTACACACTTTACTTTTAAAATAATATTTTTTCTATCGCCTAGAATGAACACTCAATTTTAATTGCACGTTATTCTTAGGTCTTTTTGCCAAAATTATTTCCACATTATCATTTAAAATTCACTTAAAAATGAATGGAGTACGATATATTTTCATCATACGATTTAGACGATAATACCTTGAGAGATATTGAGTGAAATGTTGTTCAACTCGTTTAATCGTACAATTAGTGAAGTCTCAAAATTTTGTTATGTAATTCAAAGGTTTTAAAAAAGTTACTTTTAAAGTTTCTTGAAATTTCTCGCAAAAGATATTATATTTAAGTTTAATTAAATATTTTAAAATAAATACCACGAGTGAACACAACGTAGGTAGATCTGTAGGAAAATTTACCCTAGAGCATTATTGCTCAAGTTCACTCATCGAGTACATTATTTAGAAATTCCCGAGTAAATTTAATTTTTCGAAGAAATAATAAGTTTTGTATTATGATTTGCTAATGTCGTTTCCAGCAAAGTAGTTTCGTAGAATTTAAGTAGTTCACGGGGCGAGTTAGTTTGATTTGCACAGTTGTGGAAATATTAACAAATATCCATCAATTAATAAGGTTTCCGATTCGATTATTTCAGTTAAAACAAAAACGATGGTTTTAGGAAAACAATGTTTTTTTACAGGATCTCATAATTATTAATAGAAACAATCTAAGGAATGGCTATATTTTCCCTGAGATTACATAACATTAAACATAACAACATAACATTAAAGTGAAACAAAATTAGCAATATTCAAATAATTTATAGAGGAAAGTTCGACCTGTTACTGCGTTCGCAGAATAAAAAACATTGTCTTTGGCAAAGGACACAAATGCCCGTAAAATTCACAGCTATTTACGGTCATATACAACCAGTGAAATTACAACTCAAAACTGTTAGGTTTTATCTCGTCAACCGTATCTTGGAAAGACTGGGTTTTTATTCCAGGGTCATAGCCGTTGACCCATTACCAATCTCCAATTATGATTTTCATTAGAAAACCTGGGTAATCGTTTGCGCCTTAGAGTAAGTCTTCTGCAAATGTAGCACGCAATTATTGGCGATGCAAGAGAATGCCAGGGTGCATGCAGCTGATGACCATCACCATGATAAAAAGGACTGCGGCGATTGTTTTGAAAAGTTGAAGAGACGCTGGGATAAGTGTGTGAGGTCCCAAGGGGAGTGCTTCGAGAAGGTCTCATTGCTCTAGGTAGGTTTTTTATCAAAATATTGCATGGATGGATACTTTTCGGACCGACCTCGTATACACTCAATGCCCGTATAAGCTCAAGGACACGTACGGTGCACGCGCCAAATGAATAAAGCATCTCAGAATCTAATAAACTGAGCTCCTGGTGATAACATTGGAATTATTTCCAAATATTATTTGCCAGAATAAACTCATTGAAAACATATAAATTTGTGAGTTCATTTCCTAAATCGAAGATATAGTACAAACACTCAGAACTTTGGCCCGCATCAGTCTAATGAAAGATGAGAGATCGATGGACTTATGAATATGTGAAGCCCTTTTCAGAGCTTTCATTCTCACTCGAGTGAAATATAAGTTAGACAAGTGCGTGTTTGAAACCGTGTGCAGTTTTCTTCTTTAAAGTGGTTTCTCAAAGCCTTGTGCTCCCAATCTCGTGCTACAACATTTGGTGGTTTTTACGAAGAGTTTTATACGTAGACACGATATTGTCTACACGTAAGTTTAATAAACAAATCCATTAAGGTGCGTCGTCAAGGTATAAATATCTCCAACTGATAGTCATAACTGATAAGGTGACTTGGGCGCACCCGTATACCCGGGCGCCGGGCGCACCCGGCCAATAGCATTTGGGAGTTCAGTAGTGCAGAACATAGTAGTAGTTTTAATGATCACTGATTCCAGGGAACCTAATGCATAGTAGGCAAAACAAGTAATCTACCCATTTAAAACTTATAATTTGTCTAAAAAGCAGGATTCGACACCATGATGTTTGGGTAAGACGTCGAAAAGTTTTAGAACCATTTAGCTAAGAGTCTACTAAATGTGAATATTTCAAATGGAGCTTGAATAAAAATACAGAAAAATACAAGAAACTTAAATGTTTGAATTACAATCTTGAAATCTGAATTTTAAATCCTGCAGGACAATTGAAAATTATTTCTGTGGTATTCGATCAATCTCTAATATTGTTTGTCTCATCAATGATTAATGTGAATATTTTCTCGATGGCCATGCACGCGTCTTGTAGCAGTGCTTTCGGCGATGATGTTAGTGAAAGTCTTCGAAATGCTTCAACGAAACGTCATTCTGAAAAGGAAAAAGAAGTTAGGAGACATTAATTGAGCCGTAGAAATTATCATGCGTAGAATACCTTCCGTTTCTGCGAAATCATTTCCTCCTTGAAAGGGAAGGTGAAAGACGATTTCGTAATTTGTTTGCGGAGAAAATTTAAAACTTCAGCAACGAAAGATTTTTAAAGAGTTTAATTGAATAACGGTGAATAGCACTGATCATAGAAAATAATAATTAACAGCACTAATGTGGAAAATTGTAATAGTCTTCGTCTATGCTATTATGGAACAGTTCCACCACATCACGCCTGAATCTGTAATTTTTATTAGATCGGTAATAACCCTTGGACATACAGACTCGACTGATACGCGTCAATATGGTGGCTGCAACAAATAAAACCAATGAATTCATTTCGAAGATAGAGCCACTGCTAGTAATAAATCGTTTAACTGGAATCTTCCCCAAATATTTCATAAGGGATTCCCTCAATTTTAATGATCGCGGTAGTTTTAGGGTCATTTCATTCATTTACCTTGTTATGACTCTGGCGACTATGTGCATGTCATTATTTATGTTTAATTTATACCACATGATCAATTCAAACTCAATAGTGAGTCAGCATTCAGTTACGATATGGACCTATATGCAAATTAATTTGGGTTCGATCTCCAGCACCGCACTCGTGCTTAGACTGAAATCTGTTCATCAAACTTTTACCATGCTAGGGCAGTTGGAAGATGCTTTCGGAGGGAGAGGGGGGATAGGTTCGTGTTCGTCGATCGGAGACACACTGAGACTGATTTTTGTTGTCTTCACGGTTTGCCAGTACGCTTTCAACCTGCTCGCAGAATCCTTTCACGAGGGCATTCTCACCTACAATTTTCTCTGTTTTGTGTGCAGCACACTTTGGACGTTTGTGATTTGGGCCCACGAGTGGCAGTATTACGTCACGTTAATCCTCATTGGTCGAGGTTTCACATTTTTCAATGCTGAAATCAATGATCTCAATGTTAAAAAACACAGTGCAGCATTTCATTTCCCAAGCGACGTAGTGAATCCAAGAGAGAAGCACTGGAAACGCCGAGTTAAGCGCTGGAAGGACATTCAATTCCTGCTTCACCACCTCATTAAGCACGCGAGCACACTCTACGGAGTGTCCAACCTCGTGTTTTCTGGTTTTACTTTCTTAAGTTCCACCTTTTATCTCTACTACGTATGTGACTACGTGATCAACTCTGAAGGAGCTGCTATGACTCCCCTCAGCCTTTTCGGTTCATTCTTATGGTTTTTAACGTACGTTATTACCATTATCCTCGTCGCTTCATCTTGTGAACATCTACGTGAAAAGGTAACAATTGAATTGATTACATGGAATTCAAGCAGTGATATTTTATTTTCAACTTCCACATTTCCAACGTATGTTAAGACTTTTGCCGAACCTTTCGTCTTTTTCTAATTTATATATATTTTCCACAGCAGTCTTGCACGAATATGTATATTTTGAACTGCATTAATGCCTTTAATACGATGACCCTCCGGAAAGTAGTGCCAGTTTTGAAATTAAGATTTGTCTAATTCTGTTTTTCTCAAAAATAAGTTTTATTAGTGAATTCAAATCCCTCAATTACTTCTCTACATGATCACCGTGCATATTCATACATTTTCCATAGCGTGGGACGAGTTTTTGTATTCCAGCTTCATATTCATCTAACGCCAGTCCACTGAGAAAAGAAGACACATCGTTTTATCAGTTCCTCACCACCGTAAAATTTCGTTCCTGCCAACAAAGTCTCCAGTTTGGTCAAGAGATGTCAATCTGAAGGAGTCTAATGCGAGCCGTAGGGTTGAAGGTTGAACATTTTCAATTTCATTTTCGTGTTTGCCCAGCTGCATGGGTGGTGCCATTGTGGTGGAGGAAAAGGACAGCGCTAGAGAACAAACCTCGCCGTCGGTTCTGAATATCCCTCAATAATTTCTTCAATGTTTCGCAACATGCATCTTCATTGATAGTGGCTCCACAAGACATCAAATCAATGAGCAGTAGAGTTTGCCGATTACACAAAACGGTTGTTATGAGTTTTCGGATAAACGCTGCCGTCTTGATTTTTTTGTTTTGGTTAGTGAACGAGCCCGACGCCACTGCATTGATTACCATTTACTCTCAGATGTTGCATAAGAAATTCATGTTTCGCTTACAGTGGCAGTTTGAGTCGAGAGAGGGTCTCCTAGGTCAGAATAACGCTCCAGAAAGTTTATGGTTGCACCCATACATTTTTTGCACGCATCAGTAAGCACCCAACTTCCACACATTTTCCCGCACTTCGTATGATCATTGACATAGCATTGGGAAGTAGGACGGTCCGAGACGGACGGTCGGCCGGATTATCCAGCGTGGGGACGTACCTCCAGGCTACGTTGCGTAGCTGTTCTTCATTTAGGTCTATAAACAGTCTCTTTACATCATTGGTATACAATAATATCCCTTTCCCTTTATTCAAGGAGTACATGACTTCTAAGTTATCTGTAAAAACATGAATGTTCCAATTAGGCGGGGTGACTGCCGCTGCGCGGTGCGCCGCCATCAACGCTGCCAGTCATTCTGCTTCTAATATCGGTCGTTCTTCCTCCAGTGCCCAGACCTCGGTGATTCCCATCCTGGGAATCACCCAGGCAGCCTGCCACGACGTGGCATCTGATAGACCTCCAACGTCTCTGTTGTTGGTGAGAACTCCCGCACTTTGTTCCATACTCCGGCATCCCATAATTATAATACCCAGGGCAATTGGCGCTTATAAATGTCTGATATTAAGAAGTATGGGAGCCGGAGTATGTAGACACACCAAGCCACGTATCCAGACGCCTTCGGTACGTCTATGGCTCGAATTCGTTTTATAACATCGAAAATATATTTGAATCTACTCAGCGCACCTTTAGTCAATTTCAGGGTCATACTTTGTGTCCACAATCACTCCTAAATACTTAATATGTCTTGTGGGGACGAGCACACTCTTTCTCCTATTAACGGTAATTCCCAACTCTTCAGTTAGAAATGCCACGACGCTGTCCACCACGGCTGGGGAAGGGTCGGGAAGGATGAATACCCACTCATCCAGGCAGGCGATCATCTGGATCTGAAATCTGTTGTAGATTTCATCACCTACCGCCCTCGCCCATCTCTGCATGATTGCAGGCGTGATAGAGCGTGCCCCATGGGTAACAGATTCCAAATGTAGTACTCGTTATTAATATAGATACCGTAGAAATGTCGCTGATTACGTATGATAGGTATTTGCCTAAACGCGTCAGTCAGATCTATCTTGATGAGAAAGGATCCTGGTGGGATAGTTTCTAATGCCTTAGCGGCATCCTTTAACGTAAATTTATGCGAATGATAAAATGTTGTCCAATGCGACAGGTCCTGAATAATTCGCGTATCACTTGAGCCTTTGGAATGGGGACCAGGGGAAAAGAACAGTAAGGCCTGGCCATCGAAACCTGGCGTTGAGTCAATATGTTGATCTATTGTAAAATCTCGGGAGTGCCCCGAGTAGGGATGAAGACATGAGGCGCCTCCGTCGGTTTAGCCAGGTTGGCTCCTTATAAAAACATATTTCTGACTGAGGCGTTTTGGTAATTGAACAGTAAGGCGGCGGGGAAGGCGCGGACTTCGTGAAACTCTACTTCGGCTACCTCATGGCCTGACTGACTGGGTTCCGGGGTAGGTACACGCGGATCCAGAGGGATAGGGTTGTTCACAGGAGGGGGGGAACCGGATGCACAGGTCAGACATTTCTAACTCCTCTTCATCGTCACTGAAGTCACTTTTATCACTCACTGTACCTGTAAGTCTCTATGGGAAGTCAGTTGATATGAATAATTGTGCGTAAAGCGTAAGGGTTCACTGACTCAGCCAGCCCATCAAGTGTAACGCACCGATCGTTCTTTATGAGTTCGTCAATTGAACTCAGCATTACGGTCGCCATCATGGAGGTTCTCCCCTCAGGTCAAGTTTCGACACCAGCGCCAAAGAGACGAATAATCGATAAAATTGTCTCCATTGAACCTCCCTTCATTATTGGCAAATAAGTCATGGTCGTACATTTCTTGAATTGAGAAATCATGATCAAGACCGCGACTCCACCACTAGTGGCATTTTCAATTTTCTTAAACGTTGAAAAACTTTTAAAGACACAATGACAGAGTTACGAAACCTAACACACCTATTGAGATTGAATGGTGGCTACTCGCATTGCAAGCGCTCCATACGGCGCGAAAGGGTACTTATTAAGTAACCTTTTCGTGTTATAATGCTACACCCTTTCAAAATGTAGTGGGCACATAGAAAACTTCAGAATTTCGAGAAGTGGTAAAAGAGCATCGTTCTAAGACCAGTATTTTATTCCTGCGTCATAATTTTCATGCTGTTTTTTTGACCATCTGAAAAAGTTACGGCTTTGAGTAGTGTCGAGCAATAATATGTTGATACAATTTGAATACTCCCGGTTATACTTTGACGGGCTATCGCGATTATAATATGATGGTATATTTTCAGCTGGCGATGGGATATTTCCCTACAAAATTATTTCTGTTTCTGCAATCAAATTTTTCTCTCGTCCTGATTTTTTCAATCCTATACGCCTATTGTCGACTCTGAAAAGTGCGGCGTCAACTACGTTCATGAAAATGTGGCTGTCTGTGGGGAAGTGAGCGGGAATCGTGTGTTTTGTACGAAGTAGAGGCATAGATCTCTCCATAGAATTCTCCAACGGTTGTCTATGGAGCCCTACTCACCGGTTCTTGCAAAAATAACGTCATGAAAGCCTGGTCAACTATTGGCGTTCAAACAACGTTGCAGTACATACAGGATTCGTCCGGAAAATAAGTGTACTGAGCTAAGGAAAAATATTTATTACACTTTTACATATCTTAAGCTAATATTCCTCAAAATAGGACCCTTGTGAGTCGATACACTTGTTCCAGCGGCGTTCCCATTCATGGAACGCTCCCGCGAAGGCATCATCGGGAACCTCTCGAAGACACGTCGTCACGGCCTCTTTGACGGCGTCCAAAGTCCCGTATCGCGTTCCTTTCAAATTCCTCTTTATCTTCGGGAACAGAAAGAAAAGTCCGGTGGTGCCAAGTCCGGGCTGTAGGGCGGGTGCGGCAGCGTTACCACGCCGTGCTTGGCCAAGAAGTCCGACACGACAAGCGCGGTGTGAGACGACGCATTGTCGTGAAGCAGGCGCCAGATGTTTTTGATCGCTGGCCGGACGTGGGCGACTCGTTTTCGAAGCCTGTCGAGCACTTGGACGTAAAATTCAGCATTCACAGTTTGTCGTTCAGGTACAAATTCGTAGTGGACGACTCCCCTTTTGTCAAAAAAGACAACGAGCATCATAAACTTATTTTCCGGACGAACCCTGTAGTACCCTGCATGCCACCGCTAGGGTGTGTGGCGGAGGGTGATTACACAGCAGGCACTTTTGACGCAAAATAATTTTTCCCCTAACGCGTTATTTTATCTGTTACCGATTACAAATATTACAAAATACATATCACAACCTGTTGATAATGGACAGTAGACTGCGATACAAGAAGACGAAACAGAGACACAACAAGCCAGGTGGACAAGGCAAAGATACTGGAAGAAAAGAGCGCAAGGGAGAAGTTCACCACGGCCAACGAAAGGGCAGTAGAAGGAAATAATGGAAATACCAGTAATGACGGTCGATGGAAAGAAATGAAGAATGTAATTATCAAAGCTGCAGATGAGCTCCATGTGAGTAAGGCAGAAATATCTAAGAAGCCATGGATGACAGCTCAAATAAGAGGTCTCATAGATGAAAGAAGAAAATACAAGAATCCAATTAGAGTGAAGAAGACCTCTATAAACAGTTGCCGAACGAGAGATGATACGAGAGCGCAAGAAGGCAAAGGCGGAATGGATAGAAAGCTGCTGTTGGGAAATTAATGACAACATGAAAAAGGGAAATAGCTAGATGGCTTATGATTTAGTGAAAAGGCAATTCGGAGAAAGGAAAACAAAATTGCAAAACATCCGAGCTGCTAATAGAAAAATACTAATAGATGATGACGACATTGAGAATAGTTGGAAAGAATACATGGAAGTATTCTATCAAGTTTCCAAACCACTAGAAGATGGCATAATTAAAGATGGAAGCATGATAGGTAAAGACGATCGGGGTCCTCAGATACTAAGAAGTGAATTCGAGAGAGCTGTGGTAGCCCTGAGAAACAACAAGGCACCAGGAGTTGGCAAAATAAACGGATAAATGATCAAGGCACTCGGGGTCAAAGCGAAGGATGCCCTCTTTGGAATAATCAAAGATAGCTACAACGGCGGAAAGATACCAGAAGACTTTGAGAAAACTATAATGCGTGCAAATACCGAAACAAAAAATGCGAAGAACACAGAGCATTAAGCCTTGTGACTCAAGCATCGAAAATCATTACTCGGATAATTAGCCGAAGAATAGAAGGAAGGATAGAAGAAAGCTTCTCGGAAAACCAATTCGGATTTAGGAAAAACCGAGGAGCAAGAGAGGCAATTCTCAATTTGAGAGGTCTAGCGGATTCAAAAATGAGACAAGTAAATAAGCCATTAGGACGTATGTGGCATTCGTGGACTTGAAAAGGCCTTCAACAATGTCGAATGGAACAAGATGTTCTAGATACCTGAAGATCTTGGATTGGACTACAGCGACAGAAGAAATATCCACAACCTCAAAAAAATCAGGTTACAACAATGCAAACGAAAAATGGAAGAAAAATAGAAGCCAAAATAAACAAAGGAGTAAGACAAGGATGCAACCTCTCTCCAGAAATATTCAACGTAAACCTGGACAGCAGCATAACATGGGATAGAAGAAGTTCGACCAATATCAACTGAGGAATAGCCCAAACTAATAACGCTTTCATGAAGAAGAGGGAATTACTATGTTCAAAGAACCTAAGGCTGGAAACAAGGAAGTAATTCGTCAAGTCTTTCGTGTAGAGAATGGAGCTCTAACCTGTGGTTCCGAGACTTGGAACATTGGGGAAGTGTGCCAGCCATTGCTGGAGGAGAATGCTGAAGATAATAAATGGACATACAAAGTGAGGAACGAGGAAGTTTATGGAACAGCAGAAGAGGATCGAACTGTATGGAGAACTCTACGGCAAAGAAGAAATAAATGGATTGGACACACATAGAGGCACAATGGATTTATTAGGAATATAACAGAAGGGAAGATTCCACGAGGAAGACCAAGAGACATGTACATAGGACAGATTAAGAAAGACGTAAAACAGAAAAGGTATCAAGGATTGAGGGAATTGACATTGAATACAGTAGACTGGAGGGCCGCAGTAAACCAATCCTAACATTGAAATACTGATGATGGTTCGTGTAAAAAATGATACCTTAAAACCATCTGTTCAACAATTAATCCATCTAATATTTTTGTAATGATCTCGCCTATCTTAGTGAGATGGGGCTAATAATACATTTTCAGAATCACTGCTAATGAGACACTGCTAGATTCTCTAATTACTTCTGAATTTTCCTCACCATCTTTCGTAAGGGAGAGAAGGAACTGTTTTTCTCAGTTCCATTCTCTTGCCTTCTTTCTTCCGTGGTAGTAAACTATCCACCACACCGAACGCACATTCTAAATTAATTAGCACGACCTTTCACCCCTGAACGCTCGCCCCATGCCGCCTGCTCTGGTACCAATCTCGACCCTTCATTTCTCGCTTCCGCCACGCATTCCAATGTCACATTTCTCCCCAAAACCCTCAAACTTATCGCGCAAATACTCAGCACTTTTAAACTATCTGCGCTTTAGCTTAAATCATTCCTGCGTTCTTTAAAAATGGTTCAGTCGAATATTAAAAACCTTCCTCCTCACTTTTATTAACTATGCTCCATAGTCTCCAGCAATAACTTGCATATAATTGCACTAGCGGAAACCTAGCTAAACCCTTCGATTTTTCTGATTCCGTAAAATTACTATATAATAACTTGTTACCAAACGATCGCTTTGGAAAAAGTGGAGGGGGATTTGGATTTTTTATCAGAAGTGATTTAAAATACAAGTTATCAAGTGTCAGCGAACCCAATTACTCCAGAAGGCCTGAATATATTTTTTGGAAACAACTCTTAATACAAAAAATCTCCGGAGGCGTTATTTACAGGATTCCAAAAATTAATCACCTGTCTGATATCGATAAAGTAATATCAAATATGTAAATTAATATGAACATTTCATCATCACAGAGGACTTCAATGCTAATTTTAATTCAAATATAAGTTCCTAAGATACCACTTACGTATCTCTGGAGCATGTTAAAACTTATGTTAAAATGTCTTACCACTTGAGTCAACGAATATAACTGAGGCATCCTCAACGAGGATCGATTTAGCTTAAATTTTTAATCCTGAAAAATTAGTTACCTTTTTTCAGCCGACTGCACCTGGCATCTCCTCCCATAACTTAATCTACTCACTCAATATCCCAAAGTTTAAGCCTTTATTCGTAAACGTAACTTGAATCTTATAATTGAATATGATTGAATTAATTCCGCTGCATCATTTCCATTGTGTAATATTGAATCTGTAAATGATGTCGAAGAAAAAGTTGAAGTTTACGTAAGTCCTTTTCTGACTCAATTGCTGGCATCATTCGCCCCTGAAAGAACCATACGTGTTTCTAAACCCCCTGCATTATGGCTGACACCAGCCGTAAGAAAATTCATGGCTGCACGCGATACTGTTTTTGAAGCTTTTAAGAGATCAAAAATATAACCTTATTTGATAAATATAAGAAACTTAGGAATAAAGCTAAGCAGGATATAATAAATGCAAAAATGAGAAATTTTTACTCACTTACTAGCACAAGGGAAGAGCCAAATAACCTCTGGAGTAAACTTAAATCTGTCGGCACAGGTAAAAACCTCTTCCCAGTCGTTCGAGATATTGAACAATAAATTCACCTTGCTACAAAACGTAGTGGATATTTAGACAAAAACCAGTACTCTGCAGGTACTCCACGATAAACTAAATAACAATCTACTACCTGCTAATACATTTCAATTTGTCCCGGTAACAAAATTTGAAGTTCGCAACTCATTAGGAAAAATTAAATCCACAGCACAAAGGTCGGATGGAATTCTCCTTCTGCATAAATTAAATCCTCTCATACGTCACAAATATTTTCAACTGCTCGCCATCTCAGGAAAATTTCATTTTTTGTGGAAAAATGTATTATTCGTCCAATTCCTAAAAAATTAAAAACCACAACTCCAGATTATCGACCAATTAGTTTCCTACCTATCTCATCCAAAGCTCTAGAGAAACTTGTTCGAAAACAAATAACAGTTTTTATGTCTTGGTATAATGTTCGAGATGTATTCCAATCTGACTTCCGCAAGGCTCACAGTACTTCTACAGCTCTGGTCAGAATAGCTGATGACCTTCGACGAGTTATGGATAATAAGATGGTCACAATTTTTGTCCTACTTGACTTTAGCAAAGCATTTGATTCCATTGACAAAGATGTAACGATATAAATGTGACTACTGGCTAAATTAATTTGCCTTGAATTTTGAGAACCACCACTACGTGGATTTCCTCTTACCTCTCAGGTCGCCGACAAAGAGTGGTGGCTGGTGACACTTATTCTTCATGGGTCGATATAACTCGTGGTGTTCCACAGAGCTCAATCCTGGGGCCACTACTATTCTCGTTGTACATTAATAACATTTCTTCATCTCTTCAATACTCAAAATATCACCTGTATCCAGACGTCCTCCAGGTATATTTAAGTACCACAATCAATAACCTTTCTCTCGCTATGCAAAAAAATAATGCTGACCTCAATAACATAACAAAGATGGAGCACGCAAAACTTCATTAGCCTAGGTTCACAATAACCGCAAGCTATAGTGGTTGGGTATCCTAAACTGCTAAAATCTCCATATCGCTCTAATTCAACCATTCAAATTGTATCTTCAAGGTACACTTCATCCATTCCAGAATGTTGTTACAAATCTGGGTCTCCTTATAGATGGAAAATTCTCATGGTGTTCCCAAGTTTTTAAGACTTACAGAACTGTCAATCAGTCCCTCCAATCCTTATGAAATATCAATATGTTATGGCCACCACATAAAAGAAGCAGATAGTTTCTTATCTCATTATTCCTCTCTTTGATTATGGTGACATAACGCATCAAGACTTTTCAAAAGAGCGGTCGGTGAAACTACAAAGGGCAATTAACTCATGCGTATGCTTCATTTGCAATTTGAAAATTACTGATCACAATGCAGAATATTTTAACAAATTCAACTGGCTATTTCGAGATTCTTGCAGGAAATTTCACGTGCTGTTCTTATTCTACCAAATACTAAATTTTATAACTCCAGAGTATTTTACCAATGACTTCCATAGTCTTGATAGAACATATAAACTAAACACCAGAGGTAATCATAAAATCGTTATCCCTCATCACAGAACGACTACACAAAACCAGTCATTATTTGCAGTCACAGTGGTATGCCGTTATTGGAATGTAAGATCATCCGTTATAACGAATGCACCTTCTCTTCCATCATTCAAGGGCGCACTTCATAAATTACTAATTTGCCAGCAAACCGACCAATGAAAATAGAGTTGTAAACAGACATAGAGATCCTTCCCTTTTCTTCCGCAGGACCATCATACTTGGTATTGTCTATTGAAAATAAAACCAGGAATATTGTTTTACAAGTATTGTTTGCATGTATTGGTATATATATTTATGGTAATTGAATGTATTGTGTGTGTATGTTGTATATTTTGTGTTAGAGTTATCAATTAACTAGACAACTAATGTGTTGTGTTACTGTTTGTTAGTCCTGAGATATACATTAAATTAATTACTATTTATGCACAATTTGTGCAGGGACGAGGAGTTATGAAGAGACTCTACAGTCTCAATCTCGACCCAAAATAAAGACGAATGTCTATCTAAAACTACTACTGCTACTATCACCCATAAAGTTCCCCCGTGTGGACGCTCTCCTGCGTAGTTCCACTCTGGTCGCATGTCATGCGTTGTAGACAGTGGAATTGTAGCGTCGAGGGGTTTTGTCAGAACGTGGAGAGAATTTGCGCGCAGCGGATTGCAAACACTGTTAACAGTAAAAAACATTCATCTCCGTTGCAACCTGCAATGCACGCAACCTGCGTATACTTATAAGTCGTGCGTGTCGTTGATGTTCAAGGATAGGACATCCGGTTTGCGCCAGTGCGGTTTTTCACTGGGAGAGTGCGACATCGGCTTTTTGAGGATCAGTGTGCAGTGTCGACCCCTCCTCGATTGGTTGACGTCGACGACATCAGAGATAACCATGTCGGTATGGCGACGTGGATATCCACCTAAATTTCCTTTACCATTGCAATGGTTGGGTGATGTTAGGAGTTCTTCTCGACGCACGTGGCGACATCAATATCGCCCTTGACATCAGTATCGTCCACGATATGTCTGGGACCTTTAAGTTAGTGTCGACAGGCTGAAATCGACAAGTTAATATCGACAGCCAAGCGGTATATCGAAGTGTCGTACACATGTGGACACCACCTGAGTTCCAAGAAACTGCGGGAGATGCCGTGACAGTGAGTTTAAACGGAGCCATCCGCTATAGGTGAATTACAGTGCAACAATTTCAGAGCGTAAAAATTAACCGCCTTGACCAGGATTCGAACCCGGATCCTTCGAAATCCGACCGAGTGCTTTAGCCATTTAAGCTACCGAGGCGTCCTCTTTAAATCCGAGATATTGGGGGCTTTAAAATGGTGATATGGAGGGTGGATGCCACGCGTCACATTTAATGGGCACATTTCAATGAGTTTCATCTCTTACATTAGACCATCAACTACTTAAAGTAGATTTGACCGGTCATTATTTTACTGGCCCTCATATTTCCATTGCTTCTCAGATATCTGACATCTACATCTATGCAATACCCCGCAAGCCGCCGCAAGGGCGTGTGGCGGGGGGTGTTAGGGCATCACCCGTAATTTAGAAAAAAAAGAGGTATATAAGAAGTTGTGGATGCTATTTCTGTAACTTTTGCATAACTTTCCTTTCTGCCAATAACTTTATCACCCGCTAGCTCCCAATGCCTTCCCCACTGGGGTGTCCAATTTATAAGATTAAGGCGATGAACAGATGCCATTGACAAGTCAGGAGTTTTGAACCAGAATTTCCAATTAAATAAAGAAACACAATGTATACATCCACTGTTCTTTATTATTGTACGACCAGTTTCAACGAAACGCTTAGGCGTCATCATCAGGTACAAAATTAAACCAGCTGCGGCTCGTTTATATAGCATTTATGAGGGAGAGTGGAGTGGGTGAGAGAGGGGGTAAAAGAGAGGGGTAAAATTGGGTTGTGTTCGGCGTAAATGGGAAGGAGGATAGGGGTGTTAAGCGTCAGTGATTGGTGGGTTCACATAGGGGGGGAGGGGGTTGTTGTGTCTTTCGGTGAAGGAAAGGGGTACCTCCATGATTGGGGAGAGGTATTCAAACAATAATTCGTTCACCAAATGACCCGTTTTTTAATTCTTTCTAATTTCAAGCTCCTCCCACTTGTTCATGCTCATCCCTTTGTCCATCTGGTGTAAGAGTTCTGGGTTGAAATCACTCTCATGGTTGTTTTCCCGCAGATGTTTTGCGAAGTGCGATTTCTTGAAGTCACAATTCCTAAAACAAACGGGGAGGTCGTTAAAAGCACGTGCGGAAGATAATAAACGCTGTTTTAGGAATTGTGACCTCAAGAAAGCGCACTTCGCAAAACATCTGTGGGATGGGAACCATGAGAGTGATTTCAACCCAGAACTATATAATGGATATATAAAAATATAGAGTAAAACTGTTTCTAGCGTGACTTTGTGGAAAATCTTCATATTGAAATTGAAAAATAACTAACTTTTCCACATAGAAATTTTTTATTTACGACCGAGATTTAGTCAGGGTATGTATGTAGTTGAGTTGGTATGGTTCCTGAAGATTTTATACCATAGCGAAATCTAGGATGTAAATAAAAACAATTCTATGTGGAATAGCTAAGTTAGTTATTTTTCAATTTAAATTATAAAAATATGTCTAAAAATACACAATTATTATTCGGCAACCAATATTCAAGAGACTAATTTATCTTTAAACTAGGAAACGAGTCTAAGAAATGCAAATCTCTTTTAGAAGAATTCCGTTGCATCGTGAGCAATTGGCAGACACAAGGATTTTTGGGAACACTTATGCATTCAGACGCGTCGTGGTTAGGTATAAATAATTAAAAAACGAAAAAAAGCGATAATCAGCTGGATATTATCTTTTTAAATTTAGAGACTCCTTCCAATTTAAAATAATGTTCGTTTTCACTGAATACGGCGCCGTTCATTAGAGATCATGTTGAACCTACCAATTGAAGGACAGATTTCGGAAAACTTACCTTCTTTGCATTGGCAATTGTAATTATAATCGGGAATATTGCTTTACGAGCATTGTTTGCATGTACAGAATCCCATCCCTCTCCCACCCGCTCTTTAACTCTCTCCCACCAATTCCCTACTCCTCGTGTACCTCCAGCAATGTTGTCTACCTACTCAAGTGCCAACTTTGCCCTGCCTTTTACATTGGACAGTGTACCACACCCCTCAATATTAGAATCAATAATCATAGAGCCTCATGCAACAATTCCTCCTTTATTGGTATGCTCCCAATCCCCAAACATGCCTCCGAACACAACACTGCCTTTGACCAATGTTTTAAAGTATCCGTCTTAGCATCCCTCCCACACTCAGACCCTCCACTGAAACTAAAAACACTAGAGCTAGCTTTCATCTGGCTCTTGGATTCCTGGAATCGCCCAGGTATTAATATTAGACATTAATTGCCCCCTTTATGCATATAATTTCATCCCCCTCCGCCCCCAACAACTTCCATATCATCCCCACCTTTTTTAAAATTCCCGCGCCATACACTACCCCTCCAAACTCCTCACCTCGAATGCCGTCCCCCCCTTTTTTCCCCCCTTTTCCTTTCTTTTCCCCTCTTTTCCCCTCTTTTCCCCCATTTCCCCTTCTCCTTCCTACCACTGCTTTCGGGCCCTCCTCTGCCTCAGTTCTGTTCCTAATTCCTCTTGAGAAAGGTGGTTGGACCACCGAAAATTCGAGAACCAGTGAGTTTTCCCTCTTTTGTGTGTTTTGGTTTCTGTGTTTGTTATGACTATCAGTGAATTTACATTACACGTTTGTGGGTTTTCCAAAAAAGTGTATATATTTGTGCGTACTGCAATCATTCTTCGTCGTCGTCTGTCAAGGAGCTGCGTCTTCGGTTCCTGTGCTGTAAGTCGCAGCCACCTTTCTCTGTGTTCTATCCCTCCTTTCACTACTGTATTACCTTTTATTTTCTCTTCCTCTCACCTAACCTACCACATTTGGCCTTTTCCTTTCCTACTTCCTATGCATCAAAATGAATAACATTGACCCCATCCCCTTATGGCTACGCCACATCAGAAAATATTCCTTCAAACTCGCCCAATACACCAGTCATTCTGAGTTTCTTTCGTCGTGTATAACACTAGGCATAATCCCCAATGGTCTACGTACGAAATTCCCCATTTCAGGTTTACCTCCCCAGTTTCGTCCCTCCTTGAACACAATAACATTCCAACACTCATTTTTCCTCTGTCATTTCATACGAGATCAGTACAATCATCTCATTGCCACATACTATAACTCAATTTACTCCCTGATTAAAATCATTTCCTTGGCCGCCCCACATTTCCTTTACAAAGTAGAAGAGACTCTGAGAGCGTCCGCGTGCTCGCTACAATATCGGCGTCAAAAATTACTTACAAAGTTTTCCTCTCTCTGTAAATCACACTTCAGAATGGGTCTGCGCCTACCCCTCTCCCTAGCCACCCCTCCCCCGCCTCCCCCTCCCCTACACCTCTACAAACCAGACCTGGATACCATCTATAACCTCCCCCCGTCGACCTCTCGCGGGGTTTTCCCCGAGAAGTACCCGCATTCTAGAGTCTCTATACCCGCCGCCCCCATGCCGCCAGACGATAAGACGGACTCCGTTAGCCACGTGGTTAATCTTTCGTCCAAACCCCTTAACCCAAATCAAACTTCTTTTTTAAACAAGGGCCTCTCTTTCACCCCCACCCCCAGAGTAAACCACGTAAGAATTCTCGCTGACGTACTGCGTTTTTGCCGGAATCTCCGGTGGAAGGCTTTTTGGGAGTCGCAACCGGCACCCCAGCAAATCTCCAGACCCCTTCACAACGCCTTACAGAAATTCAAGCCGGCTTCAGCCCAAGAACCCAGTCCCCTCCCCTCAAATCATCCAATTGAAATTTTTATAAACCTTCTCTTGTCCAGAATCGCCAACCCGTCTTTCCTCAAGTCCCTTAATCCTCGATCTAACCTGTCCCCTTCCGAATCCTCAGAGCTAAATAACTTAATGAAAAATCCTAACATCATCATTACTTCCGCAGATAAAGGGTCAACGGTTGTGGTCTTAAACAGATCAGACTACATTAGGGAAGCTGAAACACAACTCTCTGACACCTCTTCCTACCAGCAAATCCCCGAAGATCCAAATCCCGCACTTCAGGAGGACCTAATTGAATTTCTTAGTGCCAATGGGCCGAATGAGGGTCTATCTCCTTCAGACTTAGCCCTCCTCTCCCCTCCCCACCCACGCACTCCTCATTTCTATATCCTTCCGAAGATTCACAAGCCGGGTAATCCTGGTCGACCGATTTTATCCTCCCGTCACTCCCCAACAGAAAGAATCTCGGCATTTGTAGACCACTATCTCCAGCCGATTGTCCAGGCCCTACCATCATTCACTAAAGATTCCTACCATTTCCTGGATAGATTAAATTCTATCTCCCTCCCTCCAGATGCCGAGATAATTATGGCCACTATAGATGCCACGTCCCTGTACACATCCGTTCCCCACTCAGAAGGTCTCTCCGCCCTCCAACACTACCTCTCCCAACGCCCTGAGCCACACATCCCCAGCACAGATTTTCTCCTCAGCCTTTCCGAGTTCATTCTTACCCGCAATTTCTTCTCCTTTAATGATAATTTCTACCTACAAATCAAGGGTTGTGGCATGGGTAGCAGGTTCAGCCCGTCCTATGCAAACCTCTTTCTTGGTCTCGCGGAGAATAAATTCCTGTCACAACAACCCCTGAAACCGCTATTGTGGCTCAGATATATTGACGATATTTTCCTTCTCTGGCCACATTGTCCTGATTCCCTGAAAACTTTCATTTCCAACCTTAATGCTTCGTCCTCTATCTCCTTCACGTCTACAGTTTCCTCCTCCCAAATCACCTTCCTAGATGTAAACATATCATTTATAGACCATAAATTTCACACATCCGTACATATAAAACCCACAAATAAACAACAGTACTTACATTTTAGCAGCTGTCACCCATACCACACCAAACGCTCCATTCCTTATTCCCTTTCCATTAGGGGTCACAGAATTTGCAATGACCCTGACTCCCTAGACAATTTCCTCATAAATTTACACCATTCCCTCCTCAAACGAGGTTATCCGGAATCCCTCCTGAATAAGAGGATCCGTAGGCATACTTACACTCCCAGACCTTCCACCACCGCGAAAAACCACCCTCTTTCAATTTGTACCACGTTTCTCCCTGGCCTAGAATCTCTGCGTTCCATCCTAAAGGACCTCTATCCTATCCTCAAAAACCACAATTCCACCACCAACCTTTTCCCCAAATGCCCCTCTGTCACTTTCAAACGCCCCGCCAATCTATCAGATCTTCTAAAATCTACCAATCCACTTCTTAAATCCTCGCCCCGTTCCAAAATCACTCCCAGACCCTGCAATAAACCTAGATGCAAAACATGTCCTATTTTCCTAACCAGAATCCCATCCCTCTCCCACCCGCTCTTTAACTCTCTCCCACCAATTCCCTACTCCTCGTGTACCTCCAGCAATGTTGTCTACCTACTCAAGTGCCAACTTTGCCCTGCCTTTTACATTGGACAGTGTACCACACCCCTCAATATTAGAATCAATAATCATAGAGCCTCATGCAACAATTCCTCCTTTATTGGTATGCTCCCAATCCCCAAACATGCCTCCGAACACAACACTGCCTTTGACCAATGTTTTAAAGTATCCGTCTTAGCATCCCTCCCACACTCAGACCCTCCACTGAAACTCAAAACATTAGAGCTAGCTTTCATCTGGCTCTTGGATTCCTGGAATCGCCCAGGTATTAATATTAGACATTAATTGCCCCCTTTATGCATATAATTTCATCCCCCTCCGCCCCCAACAACTTCCATATCATCCCCACCTTTTTTAAAATTCCCGCGCCATACACTACCCCTCCAAACACCTCACCTCGAATGCCGTCCCCCCCTTTTTTCCCCCCTTTTCCTTTCTTTTCCCCTCTTTTCTCCTCTTTTCCCCCATTTCCCCTTCTCCTTCCTACCACTGCTTTCGGGCCCTCCTCTGCCTCAGTTCTGTTCCTAATTCCTCTTGAGAAAGGTGGGAAAGGACCACCGAAAATTCGAGAACCAGTGAGTTTTCCCTCTTTTGTGTGTTTTTGTTTCTGTGTTTGTTATGACTATCAGTGAATTTACATTACACATTTGTGGGTTTTCCAAAAAAGTGTGTATATATATATATATATATATATATATATATATATATATATATATATATATATATATATATATATATATATATATATATATATATATCTGATGACGACGGCCGTGCCGTCGAAACGTAAATATCCAATGTAAGTGTCCTTCTTTTATGTTTCTATGTGTGTGGGGTTTTTTGTGTTAGTGTTTGTGTGTATATATATATATATATATATATATGTACATGGGAAGGGTCACCCATGCCAGATAGGTCGAAGGTTAGGAGCCAGACGAAAGGTAGTCCACGCAGCGTCTGTTCCTCAGTGAGGCGGCTGCAATGGCGTCTGACCCCAGTGGGGCGGCCATTAAGTGATGGTGTCACGTTAAAAACACTATTGAGGAAGGCAACGGGAAACCACCTCAATTATCATTCCCAAGAAAATATGATGGACGCAAAACATGCCACCGAGCAACCACAAGGAGGAAGAAGTCGATAGGATGTATGATGAGTTAGAGGATATCATCGCGAGTGTTCCTGCAGGGAAACATTTGATAGTGATGGGGGATTGGAATGCGACGGTAGGCGAAGGAAGAGATGGTGGTGAGGTGGGGGACTATGGGTTAGGCACGAGGAATGAACGCGGGGAGAAAGCAATTGAATTCTGCAGGAGACAGGGGTTAGTCATCACTAACACATGGTTTAGACACCACAAAAGGCGTAGGTATACATGGAAAATGCCAGGTGACTCAGAAAGGTATCAGTTAGATTATATTATGGTTAGGCACAGGTTTAGGAACAGTGTGATAAATTCGCACAGTTTCCCAGGAGCGGATGCGGACTCTGACCACAATTTAGTTGTTATGAAATGTAATGTTCGTTTCAAGAAGATAAGGCAAGGGCGGCGGGCTAAAAAATGGAATTTAGAAGCAGTAAATGAATTAACGAGGAAGGAGTATCAGCAGGCTGTAGAGAAAATGATGGATGACGGTAAAGAACTGAGTACTATCGAAGAAAAATGGGAATGTATCAAGAAAGGGATATTGGAAGCCGCTAAAGACACTATAGGAACCGTTAATGGGAAAAGGATAAGGAAACCATGGGTAACGGAGGAGATGATTGCAAAGATGGATGAGAGAAGAAGATGGAAAAATGTAAACACAGAGTTAGGCAAAATGAAGTACAAAGAGTTAAACAATAAATTGAGAAGGGCTACAAATAAAGCAAAAGAAGAATGGTGGAAAACGCAATGCGAGGATATGGAAAGTTTACAGAAGAAGGGTGAAATTGGTGCTCTATACAGCAAGGTTAAGTTATTATCGGGAAGTAAGAAGGCAAGATGTGTGCTAGCAGTTAAAGATAAATGGGGTAAGATAATAGTTGAACCAGGAAAAATCCAAGAGAGATGGAAGGAATATATAGAAACACTGTATGGTAAAGAACTTAGGCCGACAAGGTTAGACATAGAAAAGGAACATGACGTAGAAGAAGATAGCTTAGGTCCAGGCATACTCGACGATGAAATAGAAAGGGCATTAAAGGAGATGAAAGCAAATAAGGCTGTGGGGGTGGACAATATTCCTGTAGAAATGTTGAAATGGTTAGGGAAAGGTGGGAAAAAGGCCATATATGGACTGATTCGTAGTATCTATGAGGAAGGAATCTGGCCGGAAGATTTTGTGAGATCGGTGTTAGTTCCTATTCCAAAAAAGGCAAAGGCTTCGTCATGTGAGGATTACAGAACAATAAGTTTGATATCCCACGCAGCTAAAGTTATTCTCAGGATCATCAACAAAAGGATAGAGAGTAAGGCAAATGATTACTTAGGGGATGATCAGTTTGGGTTCAGGAAAGGAAGAGGTACGCGTGATGCCATTGCAGTAATGAGATCACTAGTCGAGAGGAATATAGAATACAATCAGGACGTTTTTGCCTGTTTTGTAGATTTCGAAAAAGCGTTTGATAGAGTGAATTGGGAAAAATTAATGCGTGTATTGCAGAAAATAGGAATGGATTGGAGGGACAGGAGACTGATCCGCAACCTGTACATGTCTCAGACTGCTCAGGTGCGAGTGGGGAACGGAGAGTCCGGATGGGCAGTGTTAGGAAGAGGTGTAAGGCAGGGTTGCCCATTGTCACCGGTACTGTTCAACGTATATGTAGAGGAAATGATTAAAGAGGCATGGGAAGAACTGGAGGTAGGAATGAAAGTCGGAGGGGAATTCCTAAAATCGGTTAGGTTTGCTGATGACCAAGCATTAGTTGCTCAGTCAGCCAAGGGGTTGCAAGCATTGTTGAGTGAATTGGAGGTTCAGTGCGATAAATATGGGATGAGAATAAATATTAATAAAACAAAGGTTATGCGATTTTCCAGAAAGAAAAAGGCTAAGCTAAATATTAAAATAGGAGGGGAAAAAATAGAGCAGGTAGAACAGTTTACATATCTCGGAAGTGTTTTGGACCAACACGGTCAAAGTGGTAGGGACGTAAGGAGAAGAATTGCGCTAGGCAAGGAGGCTTTCTCAAGGAGGAGGGAGTTGATGACGGGGACGTTGAGTAGGGATGTTAAGACAAGACTCGTAAAAACTCTGATATGGAGCGTAGCTATGTACGGCGCGGAAACATGGTCGCTGAAGCAGGAGGATAGACGTAGATTGGAGGCTTTTGAAATGTGGGTGTGGAGAAGAATGGAAAAGGTGAAATGGACGGAAAGGAAAACAAATGAGGAAGTACTAGAAATGGTGGGGGAGGAGAGGGGTTTGTTGAGAGAAATCCTATGGAGGCAGGAAAAATGGATGAAGGGCGTATTGAGCGGTAGTGGAATGTTGAAGAGGGTAATAGAGGGAAGAATGTTGGGCAAGCGAGGTAAGGGTAGGAACAGGATAGGGATGTTAGACGAGATGAAGGGAGGAAAGAAGTACACCGAGATGAAGAGGGACCTGATATAGATTAGTTTGCTAGGTGGGGAGTCACAAAATGTTTATTTGATAGTTGGGTCCATCCAAAAACCTACCTTAACCGGTAGATTACCTAAAAAAAAAAAAAAAAAAAAAATATATATATGTACATGATTTCTTCGAAGTAACACGGAAGTGTTGAATAAAAAACATAGACAGTACACACAGCACGAGAACACATAAAAAGAACACTCACAATAATATCTTGATAATTTCGACGGACTCGAGCTCCGTCTTCTTCGGAAGATAAGATATGACTCAGTCATATCGCTCAGAGCTTCAGTCCGTCGAAATTGTCAAGATATTACAGTGAGTGTTCTTTTTATGTGTTCTCGTGCTGTGTGTTACTGTCTAAGTATATATATATATATATATATATATATATATATATATATATATATATATATATATATATATACATACATACATACATACATATATATATATATATGCGGGTCGCGGTGGTCTAGTGGGTAGAGCGTTGGACTACTGACCGGAGGGTCCCGGGTTCGATTCCCGGGCAAGGCACTTTGGGCACTTGCAGCTCCACCCAAGCTAGTTGATTTTTCGGGTACCAGGTCTTCCTGGGAAACCATAACCGGCACAGGGAAAGGAACTGGCCCCCCTACCCTGATGTGTGAATATTCACACGCCGTCGGGCTTGGTACATGTGTGAGCTCTACCATCACCCAATAAACCGACCTTCGGGTTGATTATTGTGTTTTATATATATATATATATATATAACTTATTTAAATAATTATTATATATAACTTATTATTAATATATATATAACTTATATATATATATATATATATTATTATTATTATTAGGTAATCTGCCGGTTAAGGTAGGTTTTCGGATGGACATAACTATCAAATAAATATTTTGTGGCTCCTAACAAAAACCCAATTCAGCAACCTACTCTACATCAGGTCCATCTTCATCTCTGTGTACTTCCTTCCTCCTTTCATCCCGTCCAACATCCCTATCCTGTGCCTATATATATACATACATGTGTGTGTGTGTGGGTCCAAATGATGATCTTGTACAGGGTGAAACATCTTGTACACGGTTCGTTCATCTTCTCTCAGATTATAAATAACCTTTTTATTGTTCTTTTTCGGTTTCTGGTGCACCGGAAGGCCGATAAAACTGGAGTATTGGTTTCTGAAGCACTCTTGAAGGTTAAGAACAACGGGGCCAGAAGAGAGGTAAGACAAAAGTAACCATATTTTTTATAACTTGTTCTATTATTCAAACATTTGAAAATTCAAGCCTTGGATACATATTTCCCGTCAGCAGTCAAAGCCAACATTGCCTATCCGTGGTGGCCCTAATAAATTAATTTAATGAATCTACGAGAGGGTGCTAAAAATTTTCCTATAGTTGTAAAAATTGCACGTAAAAGGGCAAGTCAAACGTATTCGGGCAAATTGAAATACAGAAACAAGTATTCAAATTTATTTCCGAATAGAGTCGTTTAATCAATTGGAGAGCACCTTATTGAATGTAAAATATTCAGCCCAAAATGATTTATGGTGTTATGACATTTAAATAACCTAACTATATAATCATAGAATAGTTTAGGTCAAGAAAAACCTTTTTGTGATCATTAATAAACTTATTAAGATGAAGGATATCTGGTTAGTGCGGTGAGTAGTGCACTGCCTTTCAGAAACGAAGGACTCTTATTTAAATTCCATGTAGGAAGTATTTTTCAGAGCTATCCGGATATGGGAGACCACATGGAATACGCCTTCCAACGCAGGAGGCGTTACATTGCATAAGGTTTTATTGTGCGATCGTCTGAACACATAATTTTGTCAATGAGAGGA
Source organism: Hetaerina titia (assembly GCA_037158775.1). NCBI lineage: Eukaryota > Metazoa > Arthropoda > Insecta > Odonata > Calopterygidae > Hetaerina > Hetaerina titia. The sequence goes on from CM073771.1 coordinate 5,911,516, forward strand.
GTTCTTAACCCTTTCCAATCATGTTAAAACTATAAAGAATGACAAATCACAACCAACATTCATTTGTATTAACAACTAACTTTATGCATTTTCTTATTGCCGAACACTCTGCAGTCCCCTATGACTGTTTGAAAATAAATACAAAGGCTGGCATGGAGCGCTCCACGAATTAAGCCGGTGAAATATTATATACATACATACACACACACACACACACACACACACACACATATATATATATATATATATATATATATATATATATATATATATACTAGTAGTCATCCTTCTCATACCAAACGCTCAATTCCCAACTCTCTCTCTATCCGCGGACATCGGATTTCCAACACCACAGCTACCCTCAACAAATACTTCCACAACACCATGCACTCCACAAACACGGTTACCCGGAAAAGCTCTTACAGGATAAAATCTACCGCTACACCCGACCACACACACCACAGAATGACAACCCCACATCTGACGCTGGACTCAACCTTTGCACAACCTATTTCCCCGGATCTCACAGACTGAAAACCATTCTCAAAGAACTTTATCCCATATTACATGACAATGACGCGACCACATCCTTACTGCCCCAATGCCCCTCTGTCGCTTACAGACGACCAGCCAATCTCAGAAACCTTCTGAGATCCACCAACCCTTTGACACCCCGCCCTGACAAATTTCCACATATTTCCCCTACCTGCAATCGCCCCCGATGTAAAACATGTCTCCTAATCAGATCTGCTCCCCTCTCCCCACATCCCCTCATTGTCCCTTCACCCCGTTCCCACGCTAATTGCCTCTCAAAAAATATTATCTATCTTTTGTCGTGCAAACAATCCACCTCATTCTACATAGGCGAATGCATTACCCCCTTATCCATCCGAATGAACAATCACCGCTACTCATGTAATTCTTCTTCACTCTCTTCTCTTCCTATCCCTTTATACGCAAGTTCACACAACCTATCATATGACGAATGCTTTTATCCTAACAGTTCTAGAATCCCTACCCGTTTCAGCCACCAACATAGAGGTGAGAACTCGCGAATCCGCATACATCCTATATTTCCGTTCCTTTAAAATTCCCACCCTTAACCGCCATCTTTAATTTCTTTCCCAGCAGTCCCTAAACCTTCCGCCCCCCTTCCCTCCCCAGGCACTCTTCCCTCAAAACCTCTCAGTCTGACCTGAAGAAGGCCTCGGAGTAGGCTGAAAGCTTAAATCATCTACAGTGTGAGTGTCCTTTTAAGTGTTATCTGTTTTATTCTGTGTTCTAGTGTGCCGTCCAAAAGTTATATTGCTCTCGTGAGTACTTCCGCATCATCGATATATATGTGTGTGTATATATATATATGTATATATATATATATATATATATATATATATATATATAACATTTTAAAATGGCTATTGGATTGGAATATTAATGTTCACGCAAATATATTCCGTTAGCATGGTGGCAGTTCATTGTGCCAATTGTCTTTATAAATTTATGAGACATCACATTTCTATAAAGTATAAAAATAACAAAATGACACAAAAGGCTTACTTTAATGTTAAAATATAACATTCTGAAGGTTGCGCATATAGCCTAGAATAGTAAAAGTTTGATGCAATATAAAAGCGTTATCAAATACAGCCCGCAAAGGGAGATCTTCACCAATTGTACAGTGGTAAGTGTGATTATCGACCGATAATATGAACGTTGCAAACATAATTTCTAAAAAAATGGGAGTAATAAGGTGACACTGAATTGTCAACGAAACATGTTTTCCTTACCAGTAACGTGCTACTATCGAACCTTTAAATATTTCACTCCTCTGCAAGGTAGTGCACAATATTGTGTCGTAAAAAAAGGAGTATACTTAAGGCCAAAGTTCGGTCATTTATATCGTCATTACATGCAATTTTCTTTTGACTTTCAGCTTCACCTCTTCTCTTATCAGCTCCTTCACACCAAGATTCGCTTCTCTGCATGCGGCTTCTTCCCTATTGGATACAGCCTACTGACTTCGGTGCGTACGTTCGTGTAACCGCTCCTTTACTTTATAGTAATCGCTTGAAAACATTTAAGTGATCCATGTACAGAATGTGCACCATGAAATATTTTACTGAGTACCTAAGACTAATTACACACTCTTTTATTTTATTCTGACCAATCTATTTTCATACACACACACACATATGTATCCATGTATGTATATATATATATATACATATATATATATATTCATTCAGATAGAAAGTGATATAAGGAAAGGGGAAAGAAACGCACATATAGGACGAACACAGGAGAGGTGGGGAAGGCGGAATCAAGCAGACCACTAATGTAAAAATATTTACATTAGTATTGTGCTTGATTCCGCCTTCCCTACCTCTCCTGTGTTCGTCCTTTATGTGCGTTCCTTTCCCCGTATTTCTATGTGAATTAATGTTTGTTCGCCGTACGGCGGGATTTCGTGTTTAAATAAATATAAATAAATATATATATATATATAATATATATAAATAATATATGTATATTATATATAAATTATATATTATATATATACAAACACACGGATACAAAATATTCAACACACAGAAACATAAATGAAGGACACTCGCAGTATGTATTGAGGTTTCGACGGCCCCACCGTCGTCATCAGAATGGCGTTGTCGGGGAAGAGCGGAGAGTCATTCCCCATAGTATGTACCCCCATCATGTATCCCATTCACATATAGCATATTATATTGATGACATTTTTCTCCTTTGGTCCCACGGACGCGAAAACTTATCATCCTTCATTTCCTCTCTCAACTCTTCCTCCTCGGTTTCTTTCACTTCATTTATATCAGACTCGAATATCACCTTTCTAGATATTGACATTTATCTCCAGAACAATAAGTTTTACACCTGAGTCCACATTAAACCGACCAACACCCAACAATATCTGCATTTCAATAGCTGTCACCCATCGCACGCAAAACGCTCCATCCCCTTCTCACTCTCAGTCCGTGGCCTCGGTCTCTGCAACAACACCCCCTCCAAACAGAAATACATGAACCAGCTACACGTCTCTCTTAGAGAATGTGGGTACCCTGAAACCCTGCTCAATAGGAAAATTCTGAAACCGTCAACCCAATACACTCCTCTCCCCAAACGCAACCGCCCAAAATGCCCTAACCTTATCACCACTTTCTTCCCCGGAAACCACAAAATTAAACATATAATCCGGGAATTCTTCCCAATTATTAACAACAGTCAATCCACATAATCTTTAACCCCACTTTGTCCCTCCGTGTCATTTAAACACTCGTCAAACTTGCCAGACATCTTTAAGTAACAAAAACACCTACGAGCACCCCTGTCTCTTCCCCGCCCCTGTCCACACCATGCAACCTCCCACGCTGTAAATGCTGCCATCTCCTAAGACCCTCCACATCCCCCTACTCCCAACCCAAAGCCACCTGCACCTCAAAAAACATTATATATCGCCTCTTCTGTAACTTCTGCCCTGCCTTCTACGTGGGTGAATGCACGACCACCCTTTCCCTCCGAGTAAATAACCACCGCTATTCCACCAATTCTCCCACCTTCCTTAATTATCCCATCCCTACTCACACTGCTTCCCACAACCAGTCTTTTGATGACTGCTTCTCCGTTTCGGTGATCGAAAAAACCCTTCCCAATTCCGCAAGCAGCATAGAGGTGAGAACCCGCAAGATGGCAAATATCTGGGTGCTCCAGTCTTTTAAACCCCCGGGGCTGAACCAAGCCCACTGATTTCATCCAATGCTGCCTACATTTCCCCTCCCCCACCTTGTCCGTTTCCTATTAGTCCCTTACCTCTCCTCCCCTCACCCTTCTCCTGCACATGTCCTCTCCGCTCTTCCACGACAACGCCATTCTGATGACGACGGTGGGGCCGTCGAAACCTCAATGCATACTGCACGTTTCCTTCATTTATGTTTCTGTTTGTTGAATATTTTGTATCCGTGTGTTTTATGCGTCGCCGGAGAGCGTCAATTTCAAAGATATACAAATATATATATAAATATATATATATATATATTTATATATACATATGATTTCGTCGAAGTAACACGGAAGTATTGAATAAAAAACTTGGAAAACAATAGAAGAACTTATAAAAAGTCGAAAGATCCGGTGATCAAGTCCCGGGCGCGGAAATATTTTTAAACTAGTGGTCTGCTTGATTCCGCCTTCTCTACCCCTCCTGTGCTCGTCTCTTATGTGTGGTCTTATCCCCTTTCCTTATATCTATTTCTATATGAATGAATATTAGGCAAAATGAAGTACAAAGAATTTAACAATAAATCGAGAAGGGCCTCAAATAAAGCAAATGAAGAATGGTGGAAAACGCAATGCGAGGATATGGAAAGTTTACAGAGGAAGGGTGAAATTGGTGCTCTATACAGCGAGGTTAAGTTATTATCGGGAAGTAAGAAGGCAAGGTCTGTGCCTACAGTTAAAGATAAGTGGGGTAAGATAAAAGTTGAATTAGGAAAAATCCAAGACAGATGGAAGGAATATATAGAAACACGCTATGGTAAAGAACTTACACTATTATTAGGAAAGATACACCTTAATTGTACCTATCGTTTTTATACAGTATACATGATTTAAATTACTGAAGTTGAAACGATGACACTAATTATATTGACAAAAATTACCAGTAACGAGATAAAAGAGTATTATATAAAAATAACGCTGAAGATTCTACTGCTTGAGATGACAAAAAACAAAAAAGAGCAGAAACCAGTGATCTGTGTAGAGGCTGAGTGAAGTGAGGGAGGGTATACCGGTTAAGATGTGTAGCTGAGGAGAATGAACTTGTGAAGTGCTCCCTTAAATGTTATTGTGGATGGAGAGTTTTTTATGTCATCTGGGAGAGAGTTCCACAGACGACATGCTGTAACCTGAAAAGATTTGTGATAGATTTCCGTGCGATGGTGTGGGACAAGAAGTGTATTGTTACCCCTAGTATTCCTGTTGTGGATTGAGCAGATGGGGAGGAAATTTTTGTATAAATATTTAGGTGTGCGGTTACAGAATATCCTGTAGAAAATTGAAAGAATATGTAAATGCCTGCGGCCTTCTAGCTTTAACCAGGATATTCTTGTAAATGAGTCGGAAATATGATCGTATTTCCTAAGATCGCATATGAACCGCACACAGGAACTATGGGTCCTCTGAAGTTTGGCTTTAAGTTCTCCTGAAAGGTCTTGGTATACTACATCACAGTAATCAAAGTGGGGTATAAGAAGAGAGGATACCAGAAGTATCTTTAAGGACGGGGGAGCAATGTGCTTTAACCTTTTCAGAGAATGCAGGGATGAATTTATTTTTCTGCAGATAGCAATTGCATGAACAGTCCAGGATAACGTTTCATTAATGGTTACGCCTAAATTATTTACTGTCCTTAGGTATGGTATAATACATCCTTGCTATGTTAGAGGTGGAATTTTATCAATATTTAACTTAGCATGTAGTTTATGGTAACCGATCATGATGGACTGACTTTTGATTGGGTTTATTTTCAGTAAATGTTTTAACCCCATAGTGACGAATCAGCAGGATATGAATTAATTTCGATGATGATTCGAGGAAGGTCATGAAGGCGGGAATTGTGATATATTTGTAAATAATCGGCGTCAAGGTGATGTTTGCAATTTAAAATGCATTTACTAATATCATTTATATTCAGAGAAAAAAGCAAGGGTCCAAGAATGGATCCTTGTGGAACACCCCTGTGCATTTGAAGCCAGTTGGAGGTTGAATTTGGTGTGATGACTCTTTGAAATCGGTTACTTAGGTTAGAGTGGATCCGTTGTATAGACGAGGAGGAAAAGTTCAGGATTCGAAGTTTACCAGGATACCGAGATAAGAAGATACCTAGATTACCAGGTTCCATTGGTGCCATACGCACATACCGAGCACTGAATTTCTTCTTATCCTTTCCGATTTCATCCTCACCCATAATTCCTTTTCCTTTAACAATAAATTCTTCTTGCAGATCAAAGGTTGTGCCATGGACAGCATATCAAGCCTTAACTACGCAAACCTCTTTCCTGGAATCGCAGAGAAACAATTCCTGATGAAGCAACCCCTGAAACCTCTATAGTGGATCAGATGTATCGATGATATTATCCTTCACTGGGCACTTGGTACTGATTTCCTAAGCACGTTAATTTCCGACCTAAATGCTTCATCCTCTGTCTCCTTCAAGTTTAACGTTTCCTTCTCCCAAATTGCCTTCCTAGATGCAAATAAATCATGAATATACATAAAATTCCACACTTCTTTACAAACGAAATCCATCAACAGACAACGTTACTTAGACTATATCAGTTGCCACCCATGTCACACTAAACGCTCCATTCCTTACTGTCTTTCCATTAGAAGCTACAGAATTTTCAAATCATCCCGACTTTCTTGATAAACTCCTCTCAAGCCTAAACCATTCCCTCCTCAAACGAGTTTATCCGGAATCCCTCCTAAAAAAAAAGAATCCACACTGCATTCACATCCACACCACATCCACACACACGAAATGCCTACATTCCTGAACCTTCCTCCTCCACAGACTGCAGACTTTTTACTCTCTCTCAATGTGCACTACGTACTTCCCTGGCCTGGAGTCTCTGAGATCAATCCCAAAAAGCCTCTATTCTATCAACTAAACTTCCACTACCAACTTTTTTCCTAAATTTCTCTCCGTTACTTTCACGCGCCCCGCAAATTCATCAGATGTTCTCAAATCAACCAATTGACTACTTAAATCCCTGTCCCGTCACAAAACCACTCCCATTCCATGCGTTAAACATAGATGCAAAACATGTCATATTTTCCAAACCAGAATCCCATCCCTCTCCCACCTGCTCTTTCACTCTCTCCCACCGATTCCCTACTCCTCATGTACCTCCAGCAATATAGTTTACTTTCTGAAATGCCAACTATGCCCCGCCTTTTATATTGGACAGTGTACCACCCCCTCAATATAAGAATCAATAACCACCGGGCCTCATGCAAGGATTCTTCCCTGATTGGGATGCTCCCAATTTTCTGAAAAACACTCCTCCGAACACAACACTCCCTTTGATAAATGCCATAGTGCATCAATTTTAACATCCCTCCCAACCTATGACCCTGCACACAGAGAATGGAACAGGCATGCATCTAGCTGTTCAAATTCTGGAATAATCAAGGTTTTAATATCAAATGCTGATTACCCTAATCTCCAGATATTTTCAACGCCCCTCCGCGCCCAAACCTTCGATATATATCCCACACTAAAAATTACCCTCCCAACTCTTTTCCTTCCAAACCTTTCCCCGCCTTCCCATTCCATCCAGCGTCATCTTCCTCTCCTATTGAAACCTTCTTAGTCCCTTCTTTCTTTGATAAAAGTGAAAAAGCCCCCAAAAATTCGCGATGCGTGTGAGTTTCATTTGTGTGGCTCTGCGCTTTTGTTCGATTGCGTCATCTCGCTTCTTCGTTTTCATTATATATATATATATATATATATATATATATATATATATATATATATATATATATATATATATCTAATGTAAAAATATTTTCCTCGACCGGCACTTGAACACCGGATCTCTCCACTTGCCGGGTTAGAGCATCCGCCCGGCAAGTGGAGAGATCCGGTGTTCAAGTGCCGGTCGAGGAAAATATTTTTACATTAGTGATCTGCCTGAATCCACCTTCCCCACCTCTACTGTGTTCGCCTTTTCTGTGTTCCTTTCCCCTTTCCTTATCTGTATTTCTATGTAAATGAATATTTGGTCGCCGTATGGCGGGATTTCGTATTAAGATAATTATCTTCCGAAGAATACGGAGCTCGAGTCCGTCGAAATTATCAAGATATTATTGTGAGTGTTCTTTTTATGTGTTCTCGTGCTGTGTATTGCTGTCTAAGTTTTTTATTCAACACTTCCGTGTTACTTCGAATAAATCATCTATATATACATATACATATATATATATATATATATATATATATATATATATATATATATATATGTATCTATTTATATATGTATATTTATATAATGATGGAAAGAGGTAATATAGATGTTTTAGGTCTCTGCGAGGTGAGATGGAAGGATAGCGGGGATTACTGGAGTGACAATTATAGAGTGATATACAGCGGCGGGGACGAGAGCCAACGAGGGGTTGCCGTAATTTTAAATAAAGGGGTAGGAAGAAGCGTAGTCAACATAGAGCAAGCGACAGATAGAATTTTACTCGTAGAGATTAAAGCAGAGCCGACGAACTTGGTCATTGTTCAGGTATACATGCCACCGAGCCACCACAAGGAGGAAGAAGTCGATCGGATGTATGATGAGTTAGAGGATATCATCGCGAGTGTTCCTGCAGGGAAACATTTGATAGTGATGGGGGATTGGAATGCGACGGTAGGCGAAGGGAGAGATGGTGGTGAGGTGGGGGACTATGGGTTAGGCACGAGGAATAAACGCGGGGAGAAAGCAATTGAAATCTGCAGGAGACAGGGGTTAGTCATCACTAACACATGGTTTAGACACCACAAAAGGCGTAGGTATACATGGAAAATGCCAGGTGACTCAGAAAGGTATCAGTTAGATTATATTATGGTTAGGCACAGGTTTAGGAACAGTGTGATAAATTCGCACAGTTTCCCAGGAGCGGATGCGGACTCTGACCACAATTTAGTTGTTATGAAATTTAATGTTCGTTTCAAGAAGATAAGGCAAGGGCCGCGGGTTAGGAAATGGAATTTAGACGCAGTAAATGGATTAACGAGGAAGGAGTATCATCAGGCTGTAGAGAAAATGATGGATGACGGTAAAGAACTGAGTACTATCGAAGAAAAATGTGAATGTATCAAGAAAGGGATATTGGAAGCTGCTAAAGACACTATAGGAACCGTTAACGGGAAAAGGATAAGGAAACCATGGGTAACGGATGAGATGATTGCAAAGATGGATGAGAGAAGAAGATGGAAGAATGTAAATACAGACTTAGGCAAAATGAAGTACAAATAGTTAAACAATAAATTGAGAAGGGCCGCAAATAAAGCAAAAGAAGAATGGTGGAAAACGCAATGCGAGGATATGGAAAGTTTACAGAAGAAGGGTGAAATTGGTGCTCTATACAGCAAGGTTAAGTTATTATCGGGAAGTAAGAAGGCAAGATCTGTGCTAACAGTTAAAGATAAATGGGGTAAGATAATAGTTGAACCAGGAAAAATCCAAGAGAGATGGAAGGAATATATAGAAACACTGTATGGTGAAGAACTTAGGCGGACAAGGTTAGACATAGAAAGGGAACATGACGTAGAAGAAGATAGCTTAGGTCCAGGCATACTCGACGATGAAATAGAAAGGGCACTAAAGGAGATGAAAGCAAATAAGGCTGTGGGGGTGGACAATATTCCTGTAGAAATGTTAAAATGGTTAGGGAAAGGTAAGAAGAAGGCCATATATGGACTGATTCGTAGTATCTATGAGGAAGGAATCTGGCCGGAAGATTTTGTGAGATCGGTGTTAGTTCCTATTCCAAAAAAGACAAAGGCTATATCAGGTGAGGATTACAGAACAATAAGTTTGATATCCCACGCAGCTTAAGTTATTCTCAGGATCATCAACAAAAGGATAGAGAGTAAGGCAAATGATTACTTAGGGGATGATCAGTTTGGGTTCAGGAAAGGAAGAGGTACGCGTGATGCCATTGCAGTAATGAGATCACTAGTCGAGAGGAATATAGAATACAATCAGGACGTTTTTGCCTGTTTTGTAGATTTCGAAAAAGCGTTTGATAGAGTGAATTAAGGCAAATGATTAATCAGGTATTAATTACTTAATTAATTAATAATTAATGAGTAAGAGTAAGGCAAATGATTAATCAGGGGATGATCAGTTTGGGTTTAGGAAAGGAAGAGGTACGCGTGATGACATTGCAGTAATAAGATCACTAATCGAGAGGAATATAGATTACAATCAGGACGTATTTGCCTACTTTGAAGATAAAGCTAACAGTTTCAGGCTTCACTTGGTGGAATTCCTTCATGGCGAGGGTGAAAGAAAGAGAAAAACAAACTTTGTACTTCCACACACTTTTAATACAACACGACCATGGTTTCGATGCGGCGCATCATCATCAGGTATAATACAACAAATTTTTTCAACTTATATAGCCAGGAGCCAGGTACGGGAAGTTAAGGAGAGCACACAGTAGAGGACGAACAATACTCAGTGCTGTTCAACGTATATGTGGAGGAAATGATTAAAGGGACATGGGAAGAACTGGAGGTAGGAATGAGAGACGGAGGGGAATTCAAAAAAATTAGGTAAGGTTTGCTGATGACCAAGCATTATTTGCTCAGTCACTAAAGGGGTTGCAAGCATTGCTAAGTGAATTGGAGGTTCAGTGCGATATATATGGGATGAGAATCAATATTAAAAAGGGTTATGCGATTTTCCAGAAATAAAAAGGCTAAGCTAAACGTAAAATAGGAGGGGAAAAGTAGAGCAGGTAGAACAGTTTAGGTATCTCGGAAGTGTTTTGGATGAACACGGTCAAAGTAGTAGGGACGCAAGGAGAAGAATTGCGCTAGGCAAGGAGGCTTTCCCAAGGAGGAGGGAGTTGATGACGGGGGACGTTGAGTGGGGAGGTTAAGACAAGACTCGTAAAAACTCTGATATGTAGCGTAGATATGTACGGCGCGGAAACGTGGTCGCTGAAACAGGGGACTTTAGAAATGTGGGTGTGGAGATTGGAGGCTTTAGAAATGTGGGTGTGGAGAAGAATGGAGAAGGTGAAATCGACCGAAAGGAAAACAAATGAGGAAGTACTGGAGATGGTGGGTGAGGAGAGGGGTTTGTTGAGAGAAATCCTATGGAGGCAGGAAAAATGGATGAAAGGCGTATTGAGCGGTAGTGGAATGTTAAAGAAGGTAATAGAGGGGAGAATGTTTGGTTGTAGATAAAAACCATTTTTCGAGGAGAGTGCATTTTTGGTCAGGACGAATGTAGCTAGATTGAGGATAAATTTGGTTGAGGGGTACTAGGGTAGGGGGCGTGAAGAAAGATAGTGTCAGAGGGAAGATAGGCATTCTGTATGGGGAATAGGAGTATAGAGGGAGGTGACGCCGATGGTCGCCATAAGCAGGTTGGAGGTGGAGGGAATGGAGACAGAATGTAAACGGTGGAGGAAGTGATACGTATCTTTCGTGAAGGAGGGCAAGGAGAGTACGATAGGTTGTAGGTGGTGGTCAAGGAATACGGAGATTCTTTCGGTGGGAGAGTTGAAACTAAAAACTATAGGGCGACAGGGGATGTTAGGTTTGTGTATTTTTGGTAGGAGATAAAACTGGGGTGTTCTGGGGTTTGGGGGTGAGAGTAGGGATATGTCTTGGGAGGTGAGGCCTTCTTCTGGTCCAAATTGGAGGAGAAAAGGCCGAATTTCCTTTTGTAAGGTTGGAGTAGGGTTGTTGGTGAGAGTGTTATTGGTGGATGTGTCGTTGAGGTGACAGGGCTTTGGAAATTTCGTCTTGGGTGTTTCAAAATGAGGCAGAGGAGCCTTTATCAGCGGTGGTGACAACGATGTTGGGATTGGCCTGTAGGGTTTTTAGGGCATAAAGTTCGTTTGTGGAAAGGTTATTTCTTGGCTTTAGAGATTGAGTGAAGGATTTATTAGAGACTTATTGGAGAAGGACGTAAGAATATTTCCACGGGATGATTACTGGGAAGTGGTTTCAGTTCACGAGTTGAGACAGGGCGGAATTTGTTTAGTGCGGGATTGGCATAAGTTGACTAGCAGAGTTGCTTTGTGCTTTCCAAAATGCGTGCCATCGCAGGCCCAGGCATCGCCATTACGGAAAAAATTGAGTGCATCGGTGAGTATGTTAATTTGGTTGTTTTTGGTGTGGGAGAAAAGGATAGGCCTTTGCTTAGAACGGAAATTTCCTTCTCATACAGGCTGGTGTTCGAAAGGTTCACAATGTCATGAGAATTGTCGGAGGGGGAGTATTGGGACCCTACAGTGGAGGTTGGCGCTTGGTGAAAACCGGAGGATTGTAACCTCTCCTCCTCCCAAGATCCTCCGGTTTTCCCCAGGCGCCAACCTCCACCGATGTATAAAAGGATAATTGATTTGGAACGCATATATGCAAAGGGAAAACACAGAAGAAGTAGTGAAGGAGGAATCTGGCGAATTACAAGTGCAAATATATTTCCTTGACTGGGACTTGAACCACGGATCTATCAACTTACCAGGCCGATGCTCTATTTTTGCATTTGTGATCTACTCGAATCCGCCTTCCCCACTTCTTCTGTGTTTGCCTTTTTATTTTTGTTACTATCCCTTTTCCTTAAATCTATACGCATGTGAATGAATATGTAAAATAACCATAAACACAGTAATCAACCCGAAGGTCGGTTTAGTAGGTGATGGTAGAGCTCACTCAGTAGTAAGCCCGACGGCGTGTGAATATTCACACATCAGGGTAGGGGTTAAAAGTGAATATCCACATTGGCAGGGTCAGGTCACGGTTATTTATATATTCATTGGGTCGTGGTGGTCCCCCCTGGACCATCGTGACCGAGGGGGTAGAACGGTAGATTACTGACCGGCGGGTCCCGAGTTCGATTTCCGGGCAAGGCACTCTACAACACCTGCAGCTCCACCCAAGCTATGTGATTTTTTGGGTACCAGATCTTCCTGGGAAACCATAACTGGCACAGGGAAAAGAACTCGCCCCCTACCCTGATGTATGATTTTCACCCGCCGTCGGGCTTAGTACATGGGTGGACTCTACTATCACCTACCAAACCGACCTTCGGGTTGATTACTGGTTTATATTATATAAGTATATTACTGGTTTATGGTTATATATATAGATATAATTATATATATGTAATATAAAAAAAAACCATAAACACAGTAATCAACCCGAAGGTCGGTTTATTAGGTGATGGTAGAGCTCACCCATGTACCAAGCCCGACGGCGTGTGAATATTCACACATCAGGGTAGGGGGGCCAGTTCCTTTCCCTGTGCCGGTTATGGTTTCCCAGGAAGATCTGGTACCCGAAAAATCAACTAGCTTGGGTGGTGCTGCAGGTGCCCAAAGTGCCTTGCTCGGGAATCGAACCCGGGACCCTCCGGTCAGTGGTCCAATGCTCTACCCACTAGACCACCGCGACCCTTATATGTAATATATATAATATTATTTATATATATATATATATTTACACACACAAAAATTTGGTGGTTTCTGCATATTTCCATACATGTAAATTACACGTCAAGGTATCAAATTTAAGCCATAGTTTAATGTTTTATTCCACTTCAAGTATTCACTTATTAGTTGATAGCAGATTTTTTTATATTTCAGATGACCGCTGCTGTTGTGACGCATTTGGTCGTCTTGGTTCAATTTCAACTCTCGTCGAATGATAAGCCGACGTGCAACTGCACACCAGCGAATGGCATTATAGCTGATTCCTCGGTCGCCACATCCCTGATTTACAACTCGTCATAACTTACTGAAATAATACTGTAGTCAACCTAATCAGTTTCATACAATGAAAGAATCTATTATTTATATTAATGGCATCAAAAAAAACCTTCAACCGACCAAATTAGTTTCTAAAACGTTTCTTTTTAATTTTCCATGAGAAGTCATGGGTCAAAATGCAAAGGAGATAAATCAAATGACATTATTAAGCTTGCTGTTTAATCTGGATATTTATTTGGTGTTAGCTGTTTAGGTATCTGATTCCAGATTTCAACACTGGAAGATCCTGCATATGCAACTTTACCATCTTCAAATGCACACCACAGATCTTTACGGAGTTCAAAACCTGTTTCTTGGAATCTTCATTTCAATGAGTGTTACTATCTTTCCCTACTTTCTGTGTGACTACTTGATCAGCCGTGAGAGAGCATCAATGAAATTATATGACTTATCTGGCAGCTTGGTTTGGCTATCACCCCATATCCTTTCCACATATCATGTCACCTCATTCTGTGAGAACCTTCATAAAAAGGTAACATTAGAATTGATTTTTCATATTTGGTATATAATATCTGCGTTGAAACTTTTGCAAGAAACCACTTTTGATATGGCAAGGGGTCAAATATTCTCTACTTTATGGATAACAATTATAAAACATACCTTAACATGCCTTTTTCTGGAAAACCTTGAAACATTTGAAATCTAAGAACTTGAGCTATACGACCTCGTAAATCAATAGAATAAAAAGGAAACTCCTGTCGTTCCTCAGGAAATCTGTTTCCTTAAAATTCCACCAACCTAAAATAAAGTTCAGTAAAATTGCTGAGGACATCCGATTCCTTGAAACAAATGTTTTTAGATTTTAAATGTGTCTTTTTAGTCATCTGAGCTTAATAAATACCACCAACTAAAAACAGAAATCAGGAAAATTTCTGAGGACATTCGCTTTCTTAAAATTTCTATAGTAGTTTTATTTTACCAGTACCATTTGTTTTGTGGAAGTGAATCCGATCTCATAACTATAACCATGACTTAGAATACCTTAATTAATTTATGCTATGTCCATATAATTAGATCACTTTATCTAATTCTTCCCACATGTTTTAAACCATTTATGTCAGATAATCGTTAAACAGCATAAGTGACAATGGATTCCGTTGCCTTAACCCTCCTCCTAACATAGCATTTGAGACTCTCCTTTTGCCACTTAAACCTGAGAAATCCTAAAAGCATATATATTTTACAGATGTCTCCTATCCCTCCACTCTGCATATTTTACCATTTTCCTTGATAAATTAATCAATTCTACCAAATTCAATCTTTCAAACGACCTCTCAAAATCTACAAAATAAATTATTATTATTATAAATTATGTCCCTCTTTAACAATTACCTCATCACAGTCATGGAATTGTGAGTGTCTCGGCTCTTTTATAACATAACCTGATCACACCATAAGTAATCATTAACCCTTATCTCTTATTGATGAACCCGAGAACGACTTCAGCTGCGTTGGAAATAAAACTTTTCATTCATTTAGAACCCACAAATGTCTGCATTTCCGTTTATTGAGATATGAACTAAATTTTTATTTGGTAATTTACCGGTTAAGGTAGGTTTTCGGATGGACACTACTATCAAATAAATATTTTGTGACTCCTAAGAAAACCTACTCCACATCAGGTCCCTTATTCTGTGTATTATATCTCTGTGTACTTCTTTCCTTCCTTCATTCCAGCCAACATCCCTATCCTGTTCCTGCCCTTTCCTTGTTTGCCCAACATCCTCCCCTCTATTACCTTCTTCAACATTCCACTACCGCTCAATTCGCCTTTCATCCATTTTTCTGCCTCCATAGAATTTCCCTCAACAAACCCCTGCCCTCACCCAACATTCCAAGAAATTCCTCATTTGTTTTCCTTTTGGTCCATTTCACCTTCTCCACACCCACATTTCAAAAGCCTCCAATCTACGTCTATCCTCCTGCTTCAGCGAACACGTTTCTGCGCCGTACATAGCTACGCTCCATATCAGAGTTTTTACGAGTCTTTTCTTAACATTCCTACCCTACGTCCCCGTCATCAACTCCCTCCTCCTTGAGAAAGCCTCCTTGCCTAGCGCAATTCATTTCCTTACGTTCCTACCACTTTGACCGTGTTAGTCCAAAACACTTCTGAGATACGTAAACTATTCTACCTCCTCTATTTTTTCCCCTCTTATTTTAATGTTTAGCTTAGCCCTTTTCTTCTGGAAAATTGCATCACCTTTGTTTTATTAATATTGATTCTCATCCCATATCTATCGCACTGAACCTCCAATTCACTTAGCAATGCTTGCAACCCCTTGGCTGACTGAGCAACTAATGCTTGGTCATCAGCAAACCTAACCGATTTTACGAATTCCCCTCCGACTTTCATTTCTACCTCCAGTTTTTCCCATGCCTCTTTAATCATTTCCTCCACATATACGTTGAACAGCACCGGTGACAAAGGGCTACCCTGCCTTACACCTCTTCCTAACACTGCCCATCCGGACTCTCCGTTCCCCACTCGGACCTGAGCAGTCTGAGACATATACAGGTTGCGGATCAGTCTCCTGTCCCTCCAATCCATACCTGTTTTCTGCAATACACGCATTAATTTTTCCTAATTTACTACTCACAACTCAAGCTGTCAACCTACATTTATCCTCTAGCCTTAAAATACAGGTTTCACATCCACAGTGCTATAACACAGGCCAACAGTGGTTTTGGTGCCGGAGCTTTTAATGATGATTTAAAGAACAATTGGGGTGCTGAATCCAATTATGATACTAGTTTTTTCCTATCAGCTATAGTCTTCAAGATATAGATATGTTGTTACTTTCGTAAAAAAATCTTCTACATGATGATATGGGAATATTATATTAATAATAAAACCCACTAAATATAAAGACTTGATTTATTTCTAGGGCTGTTAAATCACCCACAAACACAACAGAATTTTACAATACAATTGAACACAAATACTGAAATTTTGTTACTGTAATAAAACAAATTGAAAAGAAAAAAATACATAAAAACATCACTCAACATATCGGAAGCTTCTTTTGCATGATTTTCTTGAGTGCACTTTGTTCAAACAGTCTTGTTTTAAGCACCAGCAGTAATCTGCCATCATATGGTTATCCCATCTTCCTTGGTAGCGAGCTTCCATTGTTTTTATATCCTGGTGAAATCTTTCACCTTGTTCTTCACTTGTGTCTCCTAAATTTCCAAGAAAATTGTCTAAGCGGCTGTGTAGGTAGTGAACTTTTGTGCTCATGTTACATCCAAGTGATTTGAAGTTACTGAGCATAATGATTACCAGCTCAATATAATTTTCACTTTTGTGATTTCCTAGAAAATTTTTATGACCTCAACAAATGACATCCAACTAATTTTTTCAATCTCATTCATTGACTCGACAAAAGCAGGATCCTTTGTAAGTTGTCTGATTTGTGGCCCCTCAAAAATACCAGCTTTAAGTTTTTCAATACTTATATGGGGCATCTTTAGTCTTAAGTAGCCGAAGCATGGTCCATCCTTGTCAAGAGCCTTTACAAATTGCTTCATTAGGCCTAGTTTAATATGTAGAGGCGGTAAGATGATTTTCTCTCTCTCAACTAAAGATTCAGCAATGATGTTTTCTTTCCCAACAACCAAGTTTTCTCTCTTAGGCCACTCCTTAATCCAGTGGTTTTGTCTGTCCCTGCTATCCCAGAGGCACAAGAAACAAGGATATTTTGTGTAGCCACTTTGCTGCCCAAGAAGAAAGTTCACCATTTTTAAATCTACACAAATCACCCAGCGATGTTCCTGGTATTTTATCTTCTGTAAGACCAATGCTATTGTATTGTATTCTTCTTTCATTTTAGTTGAATGAGCGATTGGTATTGCGCCAAACCTGTTACCATTGTAAAGAAGTACACATTTTAAACTACGCTTGGAGCTATCAATAAACAAACCCCAATCACTAGCATCATATTGTGAGAGTAGTCCCATTTTTTCCAAAAGACCCTTAACGTCTAAACAAAATGTAAGATTGTCTTCTTGAGTAAAGAAGGGTAGCATACCATTTTCCCTTGTGCGATAAAAACTTATTTTTGTACCGGGTTGTAGTAAATTCTTTTCATGCAGTCTTGATGCTAGTAGTTCGGATACCTTATGAACTAATTTCGCCATCTTTTACCGAAGTCGATACAAACGATTTTTGTTTTTTAATCTCATTGGCCTACAATATAGAAATATACATAAAACTTATTGACAGTTTATTGAAAATAAAAGGAACACCGCAGAGTGGTTATAAATTAGTATACTTATAGATTTATTTGACTTTGAAAATAATTTTCCAGAATATATCAAATAT
The DNA here is from genome assembly GCA_037158775.1 of Hetaerina titia. Classification (NCBI taxonomy): domain Eukaryota; kingdom Metazoa; phylum Arthropoda; class Insecta; order Odonata; family Calopterygidae; genus Hetaerina; species Hetaerina titia. The sequence continues at coordinate 5,929,427 of CM073771.1, forward strand.
TAAAACAACTAATCGCAAGATGTGCCATATCTAAAAAAGTAGAGCTGTTAAATAAAAACGGATTTCATATTTGGATTCAGCTTTACAAATATAGTTAAAATCAGCACAAAGATTCCCGGCACCAAAAAAAATTTTTTTTTGTAAGCCTGTGTAATCTATTTAACATTTGTACTTACATTTTCTTCACATAAACAACACAGTTTCAGGCATAACATGGTGGAAATCCTTCATGATCAAAGAAGACACTTGGTTTTTCTACATGGAATATTTTTATTATGACCTAGGGTTCGTCGCAGCCTAAAATCTTCAGGGAGATCCTCCACCATGCCAATTTGGGAAAGGATGTTTTAATAAATTTTGATATCACCCTCACTCCCCATTGTTTCATTTCCCAATGACCAAGACTTAAATCCCCCCCCCCCCCCACCAGCTGACCAACCCATCACTAACCCACCCCATTTGTGTTCTCTCGTGGTCCTCCACCTAACCGACATGTCATTAACTGGTGCATCATCCGATGGCATTCCTTCAGCCTTATCCTTTCCTTACCCTGATCCAGCCTCTCTTCCCCCATTATCCATCGGTTGTTCTCCATTCCCCTCATTCCTAGCATTTTTATACACGTGTGTTCCAAAATTTTCCATTTACCTGAAGACGTCATGCCACGATGAAACCTAGGTCATAATAAGAAATTTCTATGTGAAAAAGCCAAGTGTATTGTTTCATCATGAAGGATTTCCACCATGTTATGCTTGAAACTGTGTTATTCTTTACTTCTGTTTTCTTGTAATTTTTCTTCACGCCATACCTCTTACATGGCCCCAGTAAAATATCCAATGATATATCAAATCCCTTGGCTGTTTATGTATTACTTGCTTACTTGGCTATTTATGCATTACTTACGACCCACTGATTTTTCGGGTACCAGATCTTCCTGGGAAACCATAACCGGCACAAGGAAAGGACCCGACCCCCCTACCCTGATGTGTGAATATTCACACACCGTCAGGCTTAGTACTGGGTGAACTCTAGCATCACCTCCCAAACCGACCTTCGGGTGGATTACTGTGTTTATGGTTAATCAACTCACTCATCTCTTTCCCACTTCTATTTTTATATACCAGGATTGAAGCACCTAACAGTAATTGACGAATGGAGCACAGAGGTAGGCAAAGGGAGAGAGGCAGGAAAGTACAATTTAGGAATTAGAAATTACCACAGAGCGAAAGTAGTTGAGTTCTACAGAAGAAGGGGTTTGATAATTACTCACACAAAAAATGCTGATATAAACAGGCTTTAGTTATATTACGTCATGGTTAGACATAAGATTTAGGGACAGCATTATCAACACACACAACTTCCCAGAAGCAAATACAGGTGACAATTTAGTGGTTGTTAAATTCAAACATGATGGAACATAGAACAGGACTAAAGAGGAAGAAGTACAAAGAAATCAATAAATAATATAAAAACATAGGATGACAAATGTTCTGCGTTCACAAAAGGAGATGTTTGCATATACTGAGGCTTGCTTAATTGTGATTTTTGGGTTTATCAGTATTTTACCACTATTCTATTATTGTATCCAACCAGTCTTTTTCTCACTCATTCTTCAGGACAGAGAACTTTCTAATGCAACAACCTATCAATTACTCTTTTGTCATTTTTATCTTTTCCCAAATCACTATAGAAGCTTAATTCCTACCCCAACTAAACTCTACTTAGATTTCCTCTCCATTACAAATATTTTTTCATCTATTTCCATACCCAAATTTGGAGGACTCTAATTATCTTAATACTACAAGACATGGTGGTTGCGTTCCTGCCCAGTTTTAGTCACTTTTGTTTCAGCAAGGGAAAATCAGAGGCGTCCAAATGGCCATTCACTGTTTCATTTTAAAATAAGAAGAGAACTCTTCTTTTTTTAGATAAAATTTTTATCTTGGACATGAAAATGATTGACCTACAGCTAACGTCTAAAAGCAATGACTAGATGTTTTTAATGCTCTCCAGATATTTATAGACATTTGAATATTTAAATAAAATAAAGTAGCATGCAGAGGCTATGAAACCTACTGGTGCAATATGGAACTTGCTCAGTGAATACAATGAAATACATACGTAAGACAATAAGTTTAAATAAAAATTTATCTGGCAAAAATGCTCATTAAGTACATTTTTACTTCCTAGAATTTCATTGAGAATTCGATGGGAGCAAGGTCTGATGAGGATGGTATGACCTATGAAAACGTATTAACATTCATGCCTTCATATTCCCCACTATTATCACATGAATTGTCAACACACACACCGCGCATTTATGCTATGATGTATATGGTAGTCGATTGCGACATTAGGAAAGCTCTTTTCAAGCTGAACCAATAAATAAACAGTTTGAACAAGGTTTTTCGCAATGAATACATGTACAACTTTGATGGTCATTTATTTCAAAAGTTTTGTAGAAAAAGCTTCAAATTGTTCACATTAAAAGTGCTAAAATTAGCAAACTATTCTCTCGAAGTTCATATGCTACTACAAAACATACTGAATTTAAATAGCATACACATGAACTCTGTAAGTCGATCAAGTTAAATACCTCAAGGAAAACAATCCACAGAAAAGACTATATCAATAGTAAAACATCACAAACTTCCTCCATGAACGAAGACAGTTTTGAAACACGACCAATTAACGGATCATCCATCACATATATACACCCATTGTTTTCGCGATGTGGCGCCGGCAAAGAGGACATTTTCGGCTAACTCTCTTCACAATCAAAACACACTCTTCACACATACACAAATGCCTACATGGAAGCACTATGACAGTCTTTCGTCTCTCTTGGCAAACTGAACACATTTTTTCTTCAAGCTCTCTTTCTAGTTTTTTCTTTAAGTTCGACATATAATTTGAACGAACACTCTGTTCAGATTGATCAGTTCCACATTCTGAGAATAGCTCATCTGCTAGGATGCTGGGAGTAACATGCCCTCTCCTACGAAACATGTAATGTCGACGATACAAATTTACTTGGCGAATCAAGCACTGACATGGTTGCTTTATCAACCGAATAAGCATCCTTGCGGCTTTCAAGTGAAGCTGATATAGCTTCACAATAAAAATCTTTATAATGTGTTGTTTATTGTAAGCAAGCCATATTAATACAGTGCCCACCGCTAAGCCTCCACAAGCTTCATAAGGGACGTCAACAAAGAAATTAGACAATCTCCATGTTATGACGCTCAGTTTAGAAAATGTATCAGCAATAATACCTAGAATAACGCCAGGAACATCATTTGCAAAGTTTACTATGCCTTGTGCAATTAAGTGGAATCCGTTTAAAAGTGTGCAAGGTATAAACATTAACGCCACCCATATGCTTGAGCCTATCAAGGCAAGAGCACGTTTAAATAACTCAGCTGCATTAACCACAAATAATACAACATCTTCAACGACCGATAAAACCTTATTGCAGAGGACAACTGGTAACATCAAGACGTGGAAAATCACCAAGTTCAAGTCGATGCATATTTCTGCACTTACTTCGATGGCTGACGTAAGGAAATGAGATAAAACTTCAGAAATATCAGAGAGTATGATGATAACATCACTCAGGAAAATTGAAAAGTCTTCACAAACAATTATGATAACGGTGAACAAGATATCAAAAGCAAAGAATAAATACCCTGCAACTGTCGCTGCATAAAACACTACATGTGAGCCAATTAGACTACTGATTGTGAAGATATTCAATATCTGAGCAACGACAGTTTCACTAACAGACATGAGTGTCTGTGATACATAATTGAAAACTGCAAACGCCATTCACAAGCTTTTTCTTAGTCCAAAGGTAGTACCTTACTTGTACCACATTCCTCTTTCGTAGTACATCAACCGTTGCCTTCGCTTCTATGGAATGCTACATTTAGTCTGTCGGAAAGAGAAAATACTCATCTATACTTTCTCACTCGCAATTAGTTGAAGCGTTAACTCTGACAAGGATAGATAATTAATTATATTCCGAAATACATCTATCAATTACATCTAATTATGTACAATATTTGTGTTAACTTTTCTAACGGATATTCTACATTCAAACCTTCTTTATGTACTTAATGAAGAGACATCTAGTAGGAAGTATATCAACCGAAAACTCGAGGCCGAAATAGTGAAGAAATGACATGACAAATGCGCAATTGATGGAAAAATAACATTGCGAATAACAAATGATATTTATGTATTTCAGTTGTGTGCTGTATACTTAAATTAAGATGCCACGCGGTCTCTTAAGTAAGATCGACTTTGATAAAAGTTATATCTCTTCAGTAGATTCTTTAAAAGATATTCATGGAGTGTTATTGGGCATTACATAATATTCTATGTGGCTAAATTATTTGCATGTGTTGATTTAAGCCATGAGCAGCCTCCATGAATTACAGAGCTCTTCGAAACAGCTAAAGTTAAAGCAATATGGAAATAGTAATGGATTTATCGAGGTATCTGTGGCGAGAGTACCAAATGGGAGGATTACGAGAAGCCAAAATGCATTCCATGTAAGTCAGCACAGAGTAAATAAAACGATTAAAGGGATAGATCATCAGGGAATACTTATGTACAATAAATTGCCTGCTTATATTAAAAATATCAAAAGTTCCTTTAAATTCAAGTGTGCCGTGAAAAAACTACTTTCATGTAAATTATTTTATAGTGTAGATGATTTTCTAATGCATACCATTTCAAATGTATAACTGAAATGTGTTAATTCCAAAAAGTTGTAAATTGTATGTATTTGTACTTTGCATATTGTTTTGATTTTGCATAATGTTTTTTTTACTGAAATGAAGTGTAAAACATGTATTGACAAAGCCATGCATAATTCTATGCTTATGGTGAATGAATAAATTACAATTAGGAAGGAAAGGAGACGAGGAGAGAGAAAGAGATTTCTATATCCCTGTGGTGCAGATAAGTATAAGGAGGAAGAAGTGGATATATGATTAGTTATAGAACATAATCGCCTGTTCCTGGAGGGAAACGTTGGATTGGAATGCATTAGTAGGTAAATGAAGAGATGATAGAGAGGTGGGAAACTACGGTTTAAGAACAATGAATAACCATGGGAAGAAATCATAGCTTTCTGTCTGAGACGGGTAAAACATACCAAATACATACAGCAAAGGTAATGGAAGAATGTTAGTACAGAGTTAAGTACAACAAATAATAAATTGATGTAACAAATAGAGCAAAAGTACCATGGTGGAAAATACAGTGCAAAGTCATGGAAAGTTTGCAGAGGAAGGGTGAATTTGGCTGCATCCACACAAATAATTAGCCAGGAATTTTACATATGTTTATAACATACCTTTAGTATGCCATTAAATTCTCCACATTACCACAGGAAACCAATATGGATGAGTTGATTAGAAAAATAGACTAGTGAATTGGATCATTAATAAGAGGATGGAAAGCAGGGCAAATGATTGCTTAGGAGATGATCAGTTTGGGTTAAGGAAGGAGAGGGGCACATATGATGCCATTGCCAATTAGGTCACTAATAGAGAGGAGCATAGAATACAATCAGGTTGAATTTGTCTGTTTCACAGATGTCATGAGAGTGTTTAATAAAGTGAATCGGAAGGGATTAATTTATGTATTGCAGAAAATAGGAGTAGATTGGAGGGATAGGAAACATTTACACGACCTGTACAAGTCACAGAGCATTCAGGTGCAAGTGGTGAATGGAGAGTCAGGCTGGGCAGATTTGGGAATGGGGTAAGACAGGGGTGTTCATTACCACCCTTACTGTTAAATTTATAAGTGAAGGAAATGATTACAGAGACACGGTAAGAACTGGAGGTAGGAATGAAAATTGGCAAAGAATTCAGCTAATAAGTTGAGACTGCTGATGATCAAACTCTAGTACCTCAGTCAGCCAAGGGCCTGTGAGCATTGCTGAGTGATTGGAGATTCAGTGCAATAAATAAAGAAAGAGAACAAATGTCAATTAAACAAATATGCAACATGGCTTTGTACAGCTTGGAAACATGGCCATTGAGGGAGGATGATAGCCATAAGTTGCAGGCTTTTGAAGTGTGTGTGTGGAGATGATTGGAAAAGGCGAACTGGACAGTAAAGAAAACAAGTAAGGAAGTATGGTGAGGGAGGAGAGGGGATAATTGGGTGAAATTATAAGGAGGCAGGAAAAGTGGATGAAACGGATATTGATCAGCAGTGGGATGTTGCAAGTAGTGACAGAGTGGAGAATGTTAGAAAAACAGGGAAGGGACAGGAATAATATAGGAATGTTTGATGGAATGAAGGGAGGAAGGAAATAAACAGAGATAAAGAGGGCCTTGGAGAGGGGTTGTAGAGTAGAATATTGGGTTGCGTTTTGTTCAGAGAGAAGATTTTTCTTAGGTAGTTGTATGCATCCAAAACCTGTCTTAATTGGTAGATTACTTATATTAATGCTGTACTCCAAAATATGAATGACCTCATTGCTGTTATAGGTTTGTCTCAGCCCTTTTTTTTAACATACACCGATCATACCCTGAGTAATCATTTACCATTCACTCTTATTAATGAACTTGAGAACAACTTCAGCTGCATTGGAAAGAAAACTTATTATATATTTAGAACCCACAAATGACTACATTGCCATTTTTAGAAATGGGAACTAAATACAGTCCGAGATATAATGGGATTGAAATATAGAGTTTAAATGAAGAAAACATATCATTAAAATGTCATTTTTCCAGCGAATGATAATGGATCAGAATAACACTTTTGGACTGTACTATGGGGAGTAGTACCTTTACTTTTTTCATTCAAAGTAGCCTAGTATGGAGTCTTAACCTAAAAAATTTCATTCATGACCCCATAACTTAATTCGTTAGACTTACAAGTAATATATAAAGATTAATTCACGAAATAATGAAAATCTTGTAAATAGTCCGCGGTCGAATTCAAACAACAGAAAATGTCATCGGATAACTCGGGATAATTTTAAAAGAAGATTCATGTTTCTCCTCATGTGTCGGTCGCAGGACTTCTCTTGACATCCCCCAAGGATCGAGAAATGATACAATAGAAGTCGATCCATTCGTGCTCTGAAATTTCAGAGCGAATGATTATACGAACCTTTCATCGTATAATGGTTAAGACCTAGCTCGCCGCCTCTCCGATGGAATACCTGCTCTCAACCGGCAAACCATTTAAGCAAAATAATGAAGTGATCGATTAATGTGATAAATAACAATGGAAATTGCAATTCAACATTGACGGCATTTGCATAATATTATAGAACCTGTGAATGAATATCACGTGACAGCACAACAGCAGAGCCACAAACGAGACTAGAACTCACGATTATTCAGTTCAGCCCGAGTTTCAACACACGTAACTCGCGTTCAATATTTTCAATAATTGAGTACTCGAATGAGGAATAATCACTCAACGAGTTTCAATTACATTACACGCGTACGAGATAACTGAACGGCGTTTCTTCACTATTATTCATCGGGAATAGATTCACTGCGTGGACCGACGTTGTTTGGATTAGCGTTATTAGATACGGCCACTTACAATGGCAATGAAACTATAGGTTTACTCGGTAAAAAGTAAGCGCATTTAAATAATAAGGGGCAATGGTTCATAACTGCTAAATTCGTCGGAAGGGGAAGAACTGATCAAACTTGCCGTTGTATTCGTTTATGAATAATAAATTAAGATTGGAATACTGATACGGGAAGAGGTTTCTTCACTTGACATAATATCCTTTATTACAATTGGAGCCAAAGTAAATATTAATAACATATTTATATTGGCTGTCTGGAATTAAAGCCGTCATTTTGATTCCACACGCCATATTATGGCGGTTAAGACAGAGAGTAGTACTCTGTTACTTTCGCAGGTGCAGAAACTGCTTAGAATCAATCGTCTGATAGGAATCTTTCCGAGGAATTTCGATATGAAGCAGTCAAGGCAACATCGCCACTGTGGCTTCGGTAGCAGTGCAATTGTTTATATTCTAATGACTCTCCTGACGGTAGTAATTTCAATTCTATATCTCAATTCACCTGAATATAAAAGTTTCAATTCATTAGTGAGTCGGATTGTGTTTATGGTTACCCTGTGCATTCAAATCAATTTTGGTGCAGTATGCTCCACTGTTGTCATTTTTCGGCAAGTGCGTATTCTTAAAACTTTTTTTACTCTGGCGAAAGTGGAGGAACTTTTGGAGAAACGGCAAGAGGTCGGTTTGTGTTTCCCGCGAAGTGGCATGACCCTTCGGCTGATTTTCGTTTGCTACGTGGTCGGCCAGTATACGGTCAACGTCGTCTTCTACTTTTGGGAAAAGAAATTTCTGTCAGTTGATTTTCTTTATATCATATTATGTCAATTCTGGACTTTCGTGTTTTTGATGGAAATGTGGCAGTTTTACATCACCCTACTATATATCTATCGGGGGCTGGTGATTTTCAATACTGAAATCAGTGAAGTAATTGTGAAATACGGTAGTGTGACAAGGAATTTATTAAGTTTGACGAATTGCTCAAAAGATGAATATTGGAAGAATCGATTTCAACGCTGGAGTAATTCACAAATGCTACTATACCGACTGCAAAAGCGAACGAATCACCTTTATGGAGTAACGAGCCTGCATCATGGAATATTCAACAATTTGAGTTTCCTCGTTTTCCTCTACGTTTTGTGTGATCATGTGATCAGCCATCACAAGCTGTCAGAGCAACTATTTGACTTATTTGTTTGCTTACTTTGGTTATTACCGCACATACTTTCCACATATTTCGTCTACTCATCGTGTGAGAACTTATATAAAAAGGTAAAACTAGCATAAGGTAGATATAATTGGAACTTCGGTGGTTTTTACTCATATCGTAATGAAATATGTTGCGCCGTTTTATCCAGGATGAATAGTGAGTCATTCTTGATCATTTGAGCTTAAATTAATGAAATCGATTCATATTGGAAATGAAAAACAATAAATTGGTGATTCCACAGAAAATGTATTACGATGCCGCCAGTGTTTCGACGTTCATCGCCATATTTAGGTGACATTGAACCTGAAGATGACGTTGGACGTCGAAAATCGGAAGGAATCAGAGTACAATTTCCTGTGGAATCACAAAGGCATTATTTTTTAATTTCTAATGGAGTGGTTTGTTTTCCTTAAATTGTTGAACATTGTTTCTATCGTTGATTACCGAAATTACATGTGTTTTGACAAGAATCCATTCGTTAATTTTGAGAAATCACTCTTTTTTTCTGCGTTAATTTATGGTTATAATTAAATAATATGCCATTTATTATTTTCGGAAGATAAAAATACAATTCCAGTCAGTTATATTAAATACATTTAGATGTTTTAATCAATATGAATACTGTGTTGTGATCCTATTTAATTCCTGAACATACATTAAAAATTTAACCTGCGAAAATGTCTTTAAAATTTATTTTTAAATAAATAACTTAACAAAAATTTTCCATATTATCAAGAGTAAGTCTGTAAAAGGATTCGATTAAAGCTGACATTGAACCATCAAAAGTCATTCTTTCACAAGATTCCTTCGTTGTTTGCAAAATACGCCAAAACACGTTTACCTATTGGATCTCCATATTTCGCTAGACGGTTTCCGATATTCCTTCTTGGCATTCGCCGTAGAAACCTTGTAAAGACAAACGATCTCACTCTTTTTGTCGCGACAGACACCAGCTATGATATGTTTTCTCTCGGCGTTACTTAGCCATTCCCGCCGCAATACTTTCCTATAATCCTCGTTGTACCATCTAAGTTCCGTGTTATCCACTATAAATAAGTAGTTGACCATATCCGCATCAAACAGGTTCAATTGTCTTTAATAAAAAGCATCAGAGTCATTGAAATAAACTCTCGCAAAGCACGCTGCACGATATAAGCCGGGAATATATATTACGATTTTCTTTAAAATTACAGCGCATCCCTAAGACAAACTGACCAGACGAATTGCTTGTGAGGACACGCACTTAGAATATATAATCTACCGACAAACCCGTTTATTAGTCAAATATGCAGCAAACGAAATCGCAAGGAAATATCCGAAATCTGATGGCATTCAAAGAAGGACTCCTGAGAAGTTGTTCATATTTTGTGCAATGAATATTTCTACCAGGCTCACATTGTTTTGAACGCTTATCCCGATTGCACATTATCTGTGTTCTACCCATATCCCACGAAATAAGAGCATCCAAGCTGCATGAGTTTACATCAAACACTGCGTATTCTATCCACCTGAGTTTCATTTGGAAATACGCATAATAAAGATCTTACAACACTCATTACCGATAATTCTAAATTTATCAAGGTTCATAAAGTGGATTTTGGTTTCACTTTCATTCTGATTGGGAATAACACTCACATTGTTCTTTCTCGTTCCTATGTCCACTGGAAGGCGGACCAGACGGGCGCTTTGGTTTCCGGGGCACTTTTGAAAATTAACATTAGCAAGGTCAGAAGAGAGGTAAGACAAACGGGAGCTCACTTTAAATTTCTTTGACAATAACAAATTGGAAAATTCACGCCCCGTATATCATTAATCTTCGCTGCATTAGTAAATAGTACCAGTATAGTAACTAAATAAACACTAATAGTATAGTATATAATAATAAATACTAATAGTATAGTATTAGTAACGATTCGACAGTCAAAGGCAAGTAAACTGAATTTCTTCTGATTTTTGTACATTGATTAAGACAGCTCAAATAAGTAATACTTGTTGAGGTAAACCTCAAGCTACACATTTTTAAGTCCAAAATGATTCAGGATTAATTCACTGGGGAACACGTCTTTGGAAAACTGGAACTAAACACAGAGGAACACTTCATCTGACGACGAATGTGATACTGCAAGAGGCGACTTTTGGTTTAATTTCAATTTTCAAACCAAAGGGAATGGTGATTGCATTATGGTAATATTTAGACAAATCAACTTTAGTTCATAATACAAATTTTAGAGATGGTAAAGGGATCGGGTTAGTACGGTGTAGCTCGAGTACTATCTTCCCAAACTGAGGCACAGGGGTTCGAATTCTGGCAGAGTGAAGATACTTGAGATTTTTAACTTTATGCGTGATCCAACACCACGCGGGGGGGGGGGGGGTCGAGAGCTTAAGAAGAACACATCGTTCGTCAGTGGAAATGATCTTCGCATTTGTTGCTTTTTTGAAGAGTAGTCTAATGACGAGTCTCTCCACTCTTTCCATCCCTCTCAATCTCTGAAATTCTGTCTCTCACCACACCGCTCACATTTTTCCAAGAGCCCTAATTATCTTATCTTCCGGAGGATCCCTAATACTCAACTTGTACTAACATTTATATAGAATGGTGGCAGAGAGAGTAATCAGTTTCCCCTACAAGCTTCTTTGAAGCAAATGACTGAGGAAATATTATAAAGAGGACACACCTACTTCCACGGAAGCTTAGTTTTTTGAATGTTGCAAATAGAGTTTCGGAAATAGGCCTGCGAAATAAGAGCCATATCAATTACCACGGGGAAGTAGATCTGAGCAAATGATATAAAGGCAACGACCGATGCAAGGGATCTCCCGGGCAGAAATTCCAAACGTAATGGCAGTTATCAAGTGGCACTCACTTTTCAAAGAAAATTATTTTCCTTGCCTTTTATAGGCATGATATTTTCAATTTCGAAAACTTAAACTCCTTACCGAGGTGGTAGACAACGTGACCCCGTAAAACACGGCAATGCGGTCGGGCATCAGATCCGTGGACTCACTACTCTATAACATATACAATTATATGAAAATGACTGAGAAAATTTATTAGTTGTAATTAACAGTTTCTCCGGGATTATTTCACCTAATCACTAGGGTGAAAATGACTTTAATGCCCTAGCATTTATCCTTATGTATACGTATATGTTTTTTCTTTTGACTTTCAGCTTCACCTCTTCTCTTATCAGCTCCTTCACACCAAGATCCACTTCTCCGCATGCGGGTTCTTCCCTATTGGATACAGCCTACTGACTTCGGTGCGTATATCTGCGAATGTTATTGTCTTTCGTGAAGAGAAGTTCACAAGGTCAACCTGGTACCTTGTGATCTTCTGATCAACCGTGACTATTTTAATGTTCCTCTCGCAAAGAAAAAATAAAAAGATGATGAAACGCATCGAGGCCCCCATCTTGAACACATTACGATTTGAACGATTGCGTTGGATCCAGAATAAGAAAAATATCACATGACTCCGCCAAGTTTCTCATTTATACCGGCTTCTAATATTCAGCACCTGTTTCGATTGATTTTTGCAAATAGCCACTGTGAAATTTACTAGATACTCTTAATTTCTTTTGATTTCCTTAAAAATAAAATTTCGGGAACCTTGCATACGTATGGAAATAATATTTTATTGATCACATCCAATGAGGAATGGGTTAAAAAAATGTGTTGTTGCGCTAGTGAGAGAAATGTTTGTCTATAGAAATCTCTTTATCTCCATCAATTACACAGTGTGGGAGTTCAAAGTGCCTGTAAGCTATGATAAAGGGAGAAGACCATTTAACCTTGATTAATGGACTTGTTAAACGGAATGAACCGTGGGAACCTCAACCGAATGAGTGAAAATATATTATATTATATTCATGGGTCAAATTCAAAGTATAACATAAAGTCTTGTTTCCGCTGTGACTCACACATGTCACGTTTCAGATGAGCGCTGCCGTTGTGACAAACCTGGTCGTCTTGGTGCAGTTCCAAATCTCCTGGAAGGATACTTCTCCGTGCAGCTGCACATTGGCCAATGACACCGCAGTGGCACCATCGTGCACCACAGTAGCCGACTGATTTTCAACTCTTCATTTCTCACCGTTAAAATCTATCAATAGTTTAGATTTTCTAATCAACTTTAGTAAAACTTGTAATTATTACAATGGAATGTTTTTATCAGGAATTCAGCCAACTACTATTAAACTAAATTATTTTCTGCTCTGTGTCCATGACGTCTCCTAGAACGGTAATGAGACATGGTTTAAAGTATAAGAAACACGTGGAATGAAGATAAATACAATCATCAAGAGATTGTTGCTGTTGTGATGTGAAAAAAAGAAGTTTCATCTGGCATTAATTTTGAAGAATATGAATGATGGGAATACCCCTTACTTTTTTCATTAGTTTACACATATGTAATTAGCAAAATTGTCAATTGTACAAACACGTACACTTCTTTATATTCATAAAGAAATAAATTCTTCAAATTGCGGCGTAATAAGTGAAAGATAACTCTTCTCCATGACCTTCTCAACATATTTACCCAGTAATCCTCTAGGTAATCCCATTTTTTTGTAGCTTGCCCACTTATTCCCTGTTGTTTTTCACTCAGTCAAATAGAGTTGAATATAGTAGCTGCATTAAACCAATCCTACCATTAAAATACTGATTGATGCTGTGGAGAACAAACTCATCATTAATTGGTTATCTAAGAATTCTTTCAAATCAACCTCCAGTTATATTATTTTTATGTCATTATTAATTAACCAGTTTATTGTTTAGATCTAATCCCATCCCATTTTCTTAATCTATTTTTAGTAACCCTGCATGATATTATAGATATTCTTTGTATTTCAAGAAAGTTAATCCAATATCCATAGATTCATGGAGAATATCCAAAAAGTACTACAAAACACAGAATGGTGATAACCACTGTGTATTCTATTGAGGGACTGATAAGCTCTTCAATCATTTTCCACAATTTTGATTAAATGAAATAAAAGTTTTGTTTGGCTGGCATGCATACATAAATATCAATTTATTGCAACTACATAGTCAAGTTTTTCAAACGAAATAAATATAACTTAAAAAACTAATACAAAGCCTTTATTAAATGAAAAGAAATTGAGGTTCAGAGCCTCGATAAATAATAAAACAAAGGCAAAATTGTTATAGCCATAAAAACTTATTATGGCTATAATAATTTTCATTTGTGTAATTGTCTTTTTTCAATGCAATTCATTATTACAAGTATGGTGAGATATTAATTATCCCATTCCATTCATCATTTACTTTCTATGTTCATTGTGCTCTTTCTTCTTTAAAGTGTATGCATACATATCTTCTCAATGCACATCTAAGTTTTAAATATTATAGATGTATTACAATGCGAAGTGGATAATAAATGTCTCCAAAAATGTCTGAGATAAAGAACCTCTGGGGAAGGATGGCATTGGGTTTTCTCTTGTATGGCAGATAAATATTCGGATTCCATTTCTAGATTGTTCTAGTACTATCATTCATTGAAATATTTCAACAGGAGCACAGCTTTATTATAGGCCTTGATCATTTGTACCTCCTTCCCCTGAGGCACCACCTTTTCGAAGGCACCTTCAGTGCCGAGGGAGAGGACTGTGTACAGTAAGGTTGTCAAGAGCTATGCCAGCATTAGCATAGCTACTGGTAGGGCCTCCCTTGCTAGACAGGTCTTGACTGAACTGCCAGACTTAGTGTGCCTCACAGGATATGATAGAGAGGACTCTATATGTGCTGAGAAACAAGCCTTTCTAAGGGCGTAAACCATAAATATAAATCCTGGCCCTCCATGTCGGAGATTAGGCATAGGGCTAGCAAACCTACCCTTCAAAAAATTCGCTTGCTACAAAACCTCTAAACGTTCCTTGGATAGATAAGGATGAATGTTTAAGATATCGACCTGGCAAACAGACAAGGACAACGAGTACATGGAATGTTAGAACATTGTTGAAACTGGGCAGAATGATTGAAGTTGCCAATGAAATGCTGAAATATGGTTTGGATATTATAACCCTACAGAAAGTGAGATGGGTAGGAAATGGTAGAATTGATAAGAAGAATTTTACAGCACTGTACAGTGGACCCAGCCATAGAACTGGATTATATGGAACTGCTTTCATGATTAATGCAAGGATAAGAAATAGTTTGATGAATTTTGAGCCATTAGGGGACAGACTATGTAAAATAACCATAAAAGGAAAATTCTGTAATATCAGCCTAATATCAGCCCTTTCCCCTACTGAAGATAACACAGAAAAAAAGCAGCAGGAATTTTATGATAAACTGGAAAGAGAATACCAAAAAATACCAAAATATCAAACAATTATCATTCTTGGAGATTTTAATGCAAAAGTCGATAAGGCAGACTTCTTGCATTCTGTAGCAGGAAAGTACTCTCCGCATGATGTGACAAGTGAAAATGGAATGCTTCTCTGCCAGCTTGATCTGTCGCTCAACATGATCATTAAGAGCACATGCTTTGAACATTAAAATATTCACAAAGGTACCTGGAAAATGCCTGGGACAGGAATTGTGAATCAAATAGATCATGTGCTGACATCCAGGAGACACTTATCTTCTATATTAGACATAAGGTCTGCACGAGGACCAAATTGTGAGTCTGATCACAATCTAGTGAAAGTAAATTTTAGAGAATGAAAGGCACTCTTGGATACGCTAAATAGGCTGAGAGGGGTTAAAATGGAATAGTAAAATTTTAAGAGATAATGTGCAAGCTTTGAAGTACAAAGATGAAATAAGTAGAAAGTAAACAAGGAATGGGGAAGAACTAACAGAGAAATATTCTGTGGAATATTAATGGACAATAATTAAACAATCTGTTCTATCAACTGCAAAGGACATAATAGGTAAAGCAAAAATAAAAAGGAATGCAGATTGGTTTGATAATGAGTGTAAACTTGCAATAGAGAAAAGGAATAAGAATAGATACAATATGTTACAAAAGGAGACAAGATTAACAAGAGAGAAATATAGGCAGAGCAGGAAAGAAGCTGATAAATTACTGAAAAGAAAGAAAAAGGAGTAGTTCAAAAATCACATGAAGGCTGTAGATGAGCTCAATAATGCTAAAGAAAGCAAAAAGTTCTACCAAGCAGTAAAATATATGACTAAAGGTTATCAACCAAGCGCACTCCTATAGAAATGAAAAGGTCAAGTCATTGGGGAGGAAAATGAGGTACTAGAAAGATGGGCTGAACATTTTAATGACCTGTATAATAAGGAATTAACTACAGGGGTTGAAGAGCATGAACAAAGTCATACAGAAGATTAGGAAGTGCTCATTCCAACAATAGAAGAGGTAATTGAAGGTATTGGAAGACAGAGGAATGATGCAGCACCAGGAGAAGATGGCGTAACATCTGAATTGATTAAGAATGGAGGTCAAGATTTAAATAGACGATTACATTAGCTAATTTGTAGTATTTGGAAGTTGGAAGAGTTCCCAGAAGACTGGAAGACAGGTTTGATCTGTCCAATATAAAAAAGGTGACAAATATGATTGCAGAAACTATAGGGGCATTACATTACTGAATGTAGCATATAGCATTTTCACCAGTCTTCTTCTAAAATGCATAATCACCTATGCTGAGACATACTGGGAGAATATCAGTGTGACTTTAGAGCTGGTAGAAGTATCAATGACCAGATATTCTCGGTAAGACAAACAATGGAGAAATGCTATGAATATAATGTTGACTTGCATATACTCTTCATTGACTTCAAACAAGCCTTTGACAGCGTGAACAGGAAAGAGATGTTACCTGTGTTGAGAGGTTATGATTATTCCAGAGAAACTGATTAGACTTGTTCAATTGGCTTAGCATGAATCACAATGTAAAGCCTATATTAGGGGTAGAGCAAGAAGAGCAGTTAATATGACCTCAGGGGAAAGACAAGGAGATGCTCTCTCAGCAACGTTGTTCAACCTGGCCCTACATAATGCAATGAAAGAATTGAAACTAAGAGGGACCATGGTGCATAAATACCAGCAAGGATTCGCATATGCAGATGATATAGCACTAATTGCATGAACTGTGAATGACCTAAAAGAAATGTTTAACATTTTCGAAAACACTGGTAAAGAGGTGGGGCCAAAGATTAGTGAAGAGTTAACCAAATACTTGAAAATTCCAGCTTCTCTGAACAAGTGGGACCTACGAAATATAGTAATTAGGAATTATGAGTTTGAGGGCGTCAAGGGGTTTACCTATCTAGGAGTAACACTTAACAATGAAAATAAGATATCCACAGAGATCAATCAAAGGGTAATGGAAGGTAACAAGGTATATTTTCCAAATGTAACACTCCTCAAATCAATGTTACCATCAAGGAATACAAAACTGAAGATCTATAAAACACTTAATTGACCCGTACTAACGTATAGAGCTGAAACATGGACATTAGCAAGTCAGTATGAAGAAACCATTAGAAATATTGAAAGAAAAATCATAAAGAGATGCTATGGCTCAATTAGAGAAGGAAACAGATGGATAATTAGAATGAATATGGAGATAAATGAATTACTAGAAGGGAAGGGCATAGTCAAATTTGCCATTTAGAAGTTAGAAGGCTGGCATGGTTCGGCCATGTGGAAAGGATGGAAAACGACCGAATATCCAAACTGATACTTAATAGCAAGATGGAATGGGTCAGAAGAAGAGGTGGACCAAGGAAGAGATGACTACAGGATGTGGAGGATGATTTGAAGGCAATGGGAGTCACAAGATGAAAGGAAAAAGCAAGAACAAGAATTGAATAGAGACATATCATAGAAAAAGGAAAGGCACACACCAGGCTGTAGAGCTGCAGATGATGATCATTTCTACCTGGACACACATAACCACCTCCTGATTTTATCCCTACCACTCATTTCTTGCTGTCAGACATCGAACAGGAAACTATAGATAAAAACCAAGTCAGCCCAGAAAAAGCAATAATTTATTTATAAATTATGTTTCACGAAAGCATGTTTCACACGTAGGTTAACATTCACGCGATATAATCAAATTACTCTACAAAGTATACGTAAGTAGGGGTAGATTGTTTCCGGGATGGTAGAAATTATTCACGACAACGACAATAACGTCGTCTGACTATTTTGTTAAATGTGAAAAATGAATTTCCGTGTGAATGGGAGAGAACTGACAGAATTACACGCTCATATTCAATCGAGAAAAACTTCATCGCATTAAAACGTTTAAAAAGGACATTATTTTTCTTTGGATTCAAAAGAACTTCACGTGACAAACTTAACACGCGACGTGTGAATACATATGCGGGTCACGACTAAGTGTCCAAACATCGTAAGGGAAACATTAATCGACCTTCGTCACCGTGTTCATCTCTAAATACCAATAAACACTGGTCGGAATATATCCTTCGCCCTACAACCATTCAAGCAGATTATTTATGCATGAGTGATAAGACTAGTTAATTTTGAAAAACAAATTAAAATGGAAATTACCTTCGGAATCGAAGACTACCATTAATTGGTCTACATTTCAAAACCGTTGATCTTTTGTTGAGGCTGTTGCTCAGGTCAAGTAGTGGTAGAGTTTGAACAGATGAATGAATATTACGTGAGAGCACAACATCAGAGCCACAGGCGAGGCAAGAGCCCACGATTCTCTTCAATTCTGTTCGAGTTTTTCAAATATGCGGGCACACGTGCATGCGTTTATTGTATTCTGTGAGTTCTGTCACAATTCAGGGCAGTCTATGAAAATTCAATGCAGTATGCGGAAAATTACAAACGCATTTGAAATGGATAATTGAATGGAGTTTCTTTATTATTAAATTTCGGCAATAGATTCACTGTGGGGACGTCGTGGTTTGTATATAAGTTATTACGGCCGGTTACAATGAGAATGGAATAATGGAATTACACAGTCAAAAGTAAGCGGACTTTAATTATAAGGGTCAAAAGCACATAGTTGCCACATTCATCGGAAGGGGAAGTGTTGATCAAGCGTGCAATTACATTGGTTTTTAAAAAATAATTTTAGATTGGAATACCGATGAGGGAAGGGTTTTATTCTCTTGATATCATTTCATTTTTACAATTAGAGCTAAAGTAAATATTAATAACGTATTTAATTGGCCGCCCGGAATCTAAACGGGCATTTTGATTCCACACGCCATATTATGGTGGTTAAGACAGATAGCATTACGCCGTTATTTTCACAGGTGGAGAAACTGCTTAGAATCAATCGTCTGATAGGAATCTTTCCGAGGAATTTCGATATGAAGCAGTCAAGGCAACATCGCCACTGTGGCTTCAGTAGCGGTGCAATTATTTATATCGTCATGATTCTGTTGACGGTACTTATTTCAATTCTATTTCTCTATTCACCTATGTTCAATGGATTAAATTCATATGTGAGTCAGATTGTGTTTATGCTTTCCCTTTGCATTCAAGTTAATTTCGGTGGAGTATGCTGCACAGTGGTCGTTTTACGGCAAGGGGATGTCCTTAAAACTTTTGCCACGCTGGCGAAAGTGGAAGAACTTTTAGAGAAATGGAAAATGGTCGGTTTGTGTTTCCCGCGAAGGGACATCACGCTCCGGCTGATTTTCGTTTGCTACGTGGTTTTCGTGTATGCGATCGTTTTTTTCCTCCAGTATTTTACGTATAATATTTTCTCAATTCATTTCCT
This sequence comes from Hetaerina titia, assembly GCA_037158775.1. Taxonomy (NCBI): domain Eukaryota; kingdom Metazoa; phylum Arthropoda; class Insecta; order Odonata; family Calopterygidae; genus Hetaerina; species Hetaerina titia. Next base: position 5,948,922 of record CM073771.1, read on the forward strand.
TTATTTCTTATTCTGCCAAGTTTGGACGTTCGTGTTTTTGATGGAGGAGTGGCAGTTCTATATCACTGTAAAGCATATCGATCGAGGCCTTATGATCGTAAATTCGGAAATTAGTGAATTAAACGCGGGAGACTACAGTGAAGCACGCCGTGTAGAAAGATTCGCGGATCGCCCAAGTGAGAAATATTTGACGCGTCGATTCCAACGCTGGAAGGTCCTGCAGATGCTTCTCTACCGACTTCAGAAGCGAACGAATGGCCTTTACGGAGTCCTCATCTTGTTTTTTGGAATCTTCAATTTTTTTACCTTAACTATTGCCCTCTACTTTGCCTGTGACTCTGTGATCAGCGGTGAAGGAGCATCAATGAAATTAAACGATACTATTGGCGGCTGGATTTGGTTATCACCACACATACTTTCCACGTATCTCGTCACCACATCCTGTGAAACCTTATGTATAAAGGTAACATTAGAATAAAATGGATATATTTCGTACATTTGACATCTTTGAAATACATCTCAATGAAATTCTGGATATTTGTTTAATCATTACGAATCTGACACTTTTTTAGAAAAAGATATAATATTTAAAAAATAAAACAGTTTCTGGCGTAACTTGGTGGAAAATCTTCGTACTGACTTTTAATAATCAAACCACTTTATTATGATGATGACCTGATGATGTTATGTTATAACGAAACCTGGGTAGTAAAAATTAAAAAGTTTATGTGGAAAAGTAAAGAGGTTTGATTATTAAAAGTCAGATATAATATTATTAAATATTGCTTGAATCAAAAATGTTTATCATTGCATCTATTTTTCGAAATCATTTAATTTACTTTAGGAAATAATAAATGTTAGATTATAATTTTACTATTCGGGTAAATGAATGAAACACCATGTTCAAATTGCTTTTGATGAAAATAAAAGTACTTTAAGGTAGACTAGGTTTTATATGGATTAACTACAAATTGGGACAATCAATATAATTGCTAAACCTCATTGGGACTTATATGCTTTTGTTATTTAGCTACCCTACAAACCATTGTCGTGGTGTGCGCCCAATGGAAATTGAATTGAAACATACAAGGTATCATAAAAATGAATATAATTCACAATCTTGCAACGTTTAACTTCTTTTGACACATGATCTATTGATATTATTTAAGTTTATTTTATACCCTTTTTGTATATATATATATATGTATATATATATATATATGTATATATATATATATATATATATATATATATATATATATATATATATACACATTCAAACACGAAATACCGCCATATGGCGAATAAATATTCATTCAAATTGAAATAGGGATAAGGAAAATGGTAAAGGAACACATATAAAGGACGAACACAACAGAGGTGGGGATGGCGGATGTGAGCAGATCACGAATGTAAAAATATTTTCCTCGACCGGGACTTGAACACCGGATCTCTCCACTTGCCGGGCGGATGCTCTAAACCACCTGAGCTATCGAGGAAGAGTACTTTTACATTGAAATCTGCGATCTTATAAAGCGCCAAAGTGCTCCGAATCATTACCCAGAAGATGGCGTTAGGGAGCTGTTACACCCACCAGGAGAAATTGACAAACACAAGAGGAGAATGGACAGTAGGTTAGCAAGCATACAATATCATAAAGGATAGGAACGGTGCGTTTCATGGCACGCATAGCCAGAAGAAGAGACGAGCCACATTGGCCAAATACACATTCAAACACGAAATACCGCCATATGGCGAATAAATATTCATTCAAATTGAAATAGGGATAAGGAAAATGGTATAGGAACACATATAAAGGACGAACACAACAGAGGTGGGGATGGCGGATGTGAGCAGATCACGAATGTAAAAATATTTTCCTCGACCGGGACTTGAACACCGGATCTCTCCACCGGATCCATCATGATAATGGATCAGAATAGCCATTTTGGACTGCGCTAGGGGGAGTAATACTTTTCTTTTTTCGTTCTAATTAGACTAGTAAGGTTTCTTAATATCATCTTAAGTCAGATATGGTATTTCTTGTATCCTACAGATCCTGCCCTATGTGTAGAGTTGTAGATATCGTAGAGGTCATTAGATATCTTAGTGCATGTACCTGAAGTAATCGTGATAGACATTATTTGAAAAAATGGAATAAATAAACTATAATTCATACAACCACTATTTAAAAGACATTGAGTTGAAATTTATTTTATGCTCTTGGAGGATATGTTACTGAAAACGCCCTGCACAGCATCATATCTGTGACTCAAATAAAAAAAGACAATCTATCGTTCCAACAAATATTTACTAGGTACGACTAGTTTCAACGAATCGGCTTCATCCTTAGGCACAGAGTTATTCCTATAGGACGGTATCATATTATTGTTACTAATTAATATACCGGTTAAGGTAGGTTATCGAATGTCAAACCTCCCATATGACTCCCAACAAAACATAATCCAGTAACCTATTCTATATCAGGTCCCTCTTCATCTCTGTGTACTTCTTTCCTCCCTTCATCCCGTCCAACATCCCTATCCTGTTTCTGCCCATTCCTCGTTTGCCTAACATTCTGCCCGCTATTACCTTCTTCAACATTCCACTACCGCTCAATACGCCTTTCACCCATTTTTCCTGCCTCTATAGGATTTCTCTCAACAAACCCCTCTCCTCACCCACCATCTCCAGTACTTCCTCATTTGTTTTCCTTTCGGTCCATTTCACCTTCTCCATTCTTCTACACACCCATATTTCAAAAGCCTCCAATGTAACCATCACCAACTCCCTGCTTGTGAAAGCCTCCTTGCCTAGCGTAATTCTTCTCCTTACGTCCCTACTACTTTGACTGTGTTGATCCAAAACACTTCCGAGATACATAAACTGTTCCACATGCTCTATTTTTCCCCTACTATTTTAATGTTTAGCTTAGACTTTTTCTTTCTGAAAAATTGCATAACCTTTGTTTTATTAATATTAATTCTCATCCCATATCTATCGCACTGAACCCCCAATTCACTCAGAAATGCTTGCAACCCCTTGGGTGACTGAACAACTAATGCTTGGTCATCAGCAAACCTAACCGATTTTACGAATTCCCCTCCGACTTTCATTCCTACCTCCAGTTCTTCCCATGCCTCTTTAATCATTTCCTCCACATACACGTTGAACAGCACCGGTAACAATGGGCAACCCTGCCTTACCCCTCTTCCTAAAACTGTTCATTAAGATTCTCCGTTCCCCACTCGCACATGAACAGTCTGAGACATGCACAGGTTGCGGATCAGTCACCTGTCCCTCCAATCCATTCCTATTTTCTGCAATACACGCATTAATTCCTCCCAATTTACTCTATCAAACGCTTTTTCGATACCAACGAAACAGGAAAATACATCCTGATTGTCTCATATTTTCCTCTCGAGTAGTCGAACCCAAACTGATCATACCCTAAGTAATAATTGGACCTACTCTCTATCCTTTTGTTAATGATCTTGAGAATAACTTTCGCTGCGTGTTATTTCAAAGTTATTGTTCTGTAGTCCTCACATGACGTAGCCTTTACCTTTTTCGGTATAGGAACTAACACTGATCTCACAAAATCTTCAGGCCAAATTCCTTCCTCAAAGATTCTACGGATCACTTCATATTGAATAATCCTTCCAAATTTTTCTAAACATTGGACTAAGTCCGCATGACTGCTAATTACCCCCCCCTCCGGCCTTATTTGATTTCATCTCTCTTATTGCCCTCTCTACCTCATCGTTGAGTATCTGGCCCTAAGCTATCTTCTTCTACGTCATGTTCCTTTTCTATATCTAATCTTGTCGGCCTAAGTTCTCTACCATACAGCGCTTCTATATATTCATTCCATCTCTCTTCGATCTTTTCTGTGTCAACTATCATCTACCACACTTATCTTTAACTGTTGGCACAGATCTTTCCATGTTACTGCCCGATAGTGATTCAACATTGCTGTATAGCGCACAAATTCCTCTCTTTCTCTGCAAGCTTTCCTTATCCTCGATCTGCCTTTTCCATCAGGCTTATTATGCTTCTTGTTCATGACTAACCTAATGAACAGAAAAATACCCCATTTGCCTAGGGTACCTGAAAAATTTCAGCAAGCGATACCACATGTATGCCACTGCGATAATATTTTGAGCCGAAAACGCTTGTAGGGTGGCATAATACAAAGGAAAACTAAGTAGTTCTATCCCTAAGGGGTACAGGATTATGACTTCGGTTCGTACGCCCGTGAAAAATATTCCTTTGATCACGAGTAACTGCTTGCAAAAGTGAAAGTTTTCAATAAAAAAACATGTACGAGGGTCATCCGGAAAGTAGTACCCGTTCGTGCCGCATGAAGTGCTGACGACGCGAGTAGCCGCTGGACGAGGTCAAATAGCTTCAGTGACTTGTCTGCCTTCTCTGAGCCAAGTTGCGTGACGCTAGCATTGCCTGTGTTGTTTCTGTGATTGTTTACAATGTTTAAAAAAATTGAGAACGCCGCCAGTTGTGAAGTGAGGGCAGTGATTAAATTCCTCAATGCAAGAAACGTTCGCCCATGTGATATTCATCGCCAATTAAAGGAGGTGTATGGAGACAATGTAATGGACGAGTCGTCTGTTCGGCGTTGGTGTCGCAACTTCAACATGGGGAGGGGGAACACACACGACGATGAGCGTTCGGGGAGACCGTCTGTCATTACAGACCAACTGGTGAGCTCAGTTGACGAATTCGTGAGGAACGATCGGCGCGTCACAATTGATGACATCTGTGAGCATTTTCCCAATGTTTCTCGAACAATTGTTCATGAAATTGTTAAACGCCATCTGCATTATGCAAAAATTTGTGCAAGATGGGTCCCTCGCATGCTTACAGATGAGCACAAAACCAAGCGTATGGCTGCAGCACTGACGTTTTTGGGACGTTATTCTGATGAAGGAGACTCTTTCTTGACTCGCATAATTACTGGTGACGAAACATGGGTTTGTTATGCATCACCTGAGAGTAAACGACAGTCAATGGAGTGGCATCATGCTCATTCACCAAACAAACCAAAAAAATTCAAGACAGTTCTGTCCACCAGGAAACTCATGGCAACCATTTTCTGGGATCGACGAGGTGTATTGCTTATTGATTTTATGGCCCGTGGAGACACTATTAATGCCAATGCGTATTGTGAAACATTAAAGAAATTACGGCGGGCAATACAAAATCGGCGGCGAGGTCTATTGTCTACTGGTGTCATTCTCGTTCATGACAATGCCAGGCCTCATGCAGCTGGGATAACACAAAAACTTTTGCAGCAATTCAAATGGGAAACTTTCGACCATCCACCGTATAGCCCGGACTTGGCCCCTTCAGATTTTCATCTCTTTACAAAGCTTAAAGACTTTTTGGCAGGAAAAAGATTTGACAGCGATGAAGAACTTAAAGAAGGAGTGACCCTGTATCTCAATGAGCTGGCGGCGAAGGACTATGCAGCAGGAATACAGAAACTTGTCACACGTTATGACAAATGCCTTAATTTGCTTGGAGATTATGTTGAGAAGTAGTTTAAAGTATCCTCTTTCAAATAAAATTTTTTATGTTTGTTAATATTTACTTTTGTGTCTTTATTTCACGAACGGGTACTACTTTCCGGATGACCCTCGTACCTTCAACTATTTCAGTGAATAATGGAACTGAAGAAGGATAAAGTATAAGTCATCGCTCAATTCATTACTCCATTTATAAGCTGCTAAGCTGCAGACCCCTTGGCGCCTTTCGTTAAGAGTAGGCCAATGCCGACACCGGGTTTTTCTCCACCCTTCCTCCTTCCCCGTCCATCCCAAATGGCGCAAATAGCCTCGGCTGTTGTTGTCCTTCCCTAAAGCCACGAATACCTCCTCTAAACTTTAGTGGGTCAGAAGAGAATAAAAGTGAATGTAAGAGAGACTAAACATATAAATTGGAATTTAACTGATTGTTCACGTATGTGTACTTAAAAAAATATCAAAAGTCATCTTCCATAAAAAAGTAAATATTGCTATTATCGCTGGTATACCCCTGGGTGGTAACTTATTATCCTAATTCTTATTGAGTGCCGAAAAGGAATTTCAGTTGGCATTAATGTATATCCAGGAAATTATAGACGTAAGATTATTCAACATTTTTTTCGGATGTGAAGCCTTATAGAAGTGAGATAATGTTGTTGATTTGGAAGGCGTTGGCTTGGTGGTTGGCGCAGTTCAGTGTCATGTCTCTCTTATTCCCGTTGTGTTTAACACGATGCCACAGGTTTCCATGTGAAAGGAAATTTTATTACGAGGACAGCGGATCACTTCAACGTGCACAAGAGCTCGCAACAGCCACACATCTTATGTACTTTTTTTCTCGCGTTTTACTTTGAACGTGCGTATTTTCTGAAACACCTATCGCCTACGCCTACAGAGAATGAATTCACAATTTATAACTCACTTTGGAGTCTGTCGATTGGAACTGATAACGATTTTGTTATCATTCTTATGTAAGGTGTCTGACGAAACTCTTCCTCAGTGAAACCTGAGCTTCTCTAAAATTTCTAAAGTAATGAATTTCGACATATCAGAGAAAGAAGTTTGAAGAGAGTAATTCACGATAGTGCTCGCATCGTACATCTTCCTCTTTCAATTTTCGCGAGATGTTATCAAAAAAGCTTTTTTATAAATGAACAAATCTTAATTCAGATTTTGTTGTAAAGACACAACTATTAATTCAAAACCAAAAAAATTGTCATGTTCATCGATAATAATAAATATATATTCTTCATGATCTAAAAGAGAGCTTTTATTATCTATTTTGAAGTAAGTTTCGAGCGGTAATATGTATCCCATTCCATGTCGTTTATCGTTCGCTAGAATTTGAGCTCTTTTTCCTTTGAATTTTAGTGATCTCCTCTCAATTCATATCTTGGTTTTTAAAACCGCATGGACTTAGGCGTCATGCTTATTTTAATTCAGCATTATTCAACGAGGCTTAAAGATATACTTCTCCAGTAATATCTTTAGCTTTTGAGAAAGTATAATATTCGGAATTCTTCCTCAATTAGTATAAATGTTTGCATTCTGTTTCCAGTAATTTATGAAAACCTGCCTATTAGTCCAATATACTCATTTCATTCAGTGCAATTTCACGGGAAAATAACCCAAATATCAATGTCATAATCGATGAACCATGATAGTTTATGTCAACAGGAGCACTAACGAGTGTCGATGAAACCAAGAACGACTCAAGACGCAAAATGATAGCAGCGATTAGGTTACTAAGGGTAGTGCTCAGCCACGCGATCATGTTGACTTATCTGGTTCCACAGATAGGTTCAAGCGTTAAGATAAAATTGCTCAAATTACAGAAATAATTTAGACATTTAGATTGATATGTGGATATAATTCAATACTACATTACTTAATTCGTTGGACTTACAAGTAATATATAAAGATTAATTCACGAAATAATGAAAACCTTGTAAATAGTCCGCGGTCGAATTCAAACAACAGAAAATGTCATCGGATAACTCGGGATAATTTTAAAAGAAGATTCATGTTTCTCCTTATGTGTCGGTCGCAGGACTTCTCTTGACATCTCCCAAGGATCGAGAAATGATACAATAGAAGTCGATCCATTCGTGCTCTGAAATTTCAGAGCGAATGATTATACGAACCTTTCATCGTATAATGGTTAAGACCTAGCTCGCCGCCTCTCCGATGGAATACCTGCTCTCAACCGGCAAACCATTTAAGCCAAATAATGAAGTGATCGATTAATGTGATAAATAACAATGGAAATTGCAATTCAACATTGACGGCATTTGCATAATATTATAGAACCTGTGAATGAATATCACGTGACAGCACAACAGCAGAGCCACAAACGAGACTAGAACTCACGATTATTCAGTTCAGCCCGAGTTTCAACACACGTAACTCGCGTTCAATATTTTCAATAATTGAGTACTCGAATGAGGAATAATCACTCAACGAGTTTCAATTACATTACACGCGTACGAGATAACTGAACGGCGTTTCTTCACTATTATTCATCGGGAATAGATTCACTGCGTGGACCGACGTGGTTTGGATTTGCGTTTGCATTTGGGGCAAAGGTTCATAACTGCTGGATTTTTCGAAAGGGGAAGAACTGATCAAACTTGCTGTTGTATTCGTTTATGAATAATAAATTTAGATTGGAATACTGATGCCGGGAAAGCTTTCTTCAATTGATATCATTTCCTTTCTTACAATTAGAGCTAAAGTAAATATTAATAACATATTTAATTGGCCGTCTGGAATTAAAGCCGTCTTTTTGATTCCAAACGCCATATTATGGCGGTTAAGACAGAGAGTAGTACTCCGTTACTTTCGCAGGTGGAGAAACTGCTTAGAATCAATCGTCTGATAGGAATCTTTCCGAGGAATTTCGATATGAAGCAGTCAAGGCAACATCGCCACTGTGGCTTTGGTAGCGGTGCAAATGTTTATATTCTAATGACTCTCCTGACGGTAGTAATTTCAATTCTATATCTCAATTCACCTGAATATAAAAGTTTCAATTCATTAGTGAGTCGGATCGTGTTTATGCTTTCTCTGTGCATTCAAATCAATTTTGGTGCAGTATGCTCCACTATTGTCATTTTTCGGCAAGTACGTATTCTTAAAACTTTTTCCACTCTGGCGAAAGTGGAGGAACTTTTGGAGAAACGGCAAGAGGTCGGTTTGTGTTTCCCGCGTATGGGCATGACCCTCCGGCTGATTTTCGTTTGCTACGTGGTCGGCCAGTATACGATCAACGTCGTCTTCTACTTTTGGGAAAAGAAATTTCTGTCAGTTGATTTTTTTTATATAATGTTAGGTCAATTCTGGACTTTCGTGTTTTTGATGGAAATGTGGCAGTTTTACATCACCCTACTATATATCTATCGGGGGCTGGTGATTTTCAATACTGAAATCAGTGAAGTAATTGTGAAATACGGTAGTGTGACAAGGAATTTATTAAGTTTGACGAATTGCTCAAAAGATGAATATTGGAAGAATCGGTTTCAACGCTGGAGTAATTCACAGATGCTACTATACCGACTGCAAAAGCGAACGAATCACCTTTATGGAGTAACGAGCCTGCATCATGGAATATTCAACACCTTTAGTTTCCTCGTTTTCCTCTACGTGTTCTGTGACTATGTGATCAGCCGTGACAGGTCATCTGTGCATTTTTTTAACATAATTGTTTACTTGTTTTGGTTTTTACCGCACATATTTTGCACTTATTTCGTCTACTCATCGTGTGAGAACTTGCATAAAAAGGTAAAACTAGCATAAGGTAGATATAATTGGAACTTCGGTGGTTTTTACTCATATCGTAATGAAATATGTTACGCCGTTTTATCCAGGATGAATAGTGAGTCATTCTTGATCATTTGAGCTTAAATTAATGAAATCGATTCATATTGGAAATGAAAAAAAATAAATTGGTGATTCCACAGAAAATGTATTACGATGCCGCCAGTGTTTCGACGTTCATCGCCATATTTAGGTGACATTGTATTATATTCTTGCTTATTCCGAAATTATTATGATGCCGTACACCTTATACTTCTCTTTACAATTCACTGGAGGAAGTCATACATCACAGTCTGTGTTGCTCACGTGGAAGGTTGTCCTGATTATTAGTGGAATCGCATCAGGATATGCTTTTGTCCTGAGATATCCACTGTCGGTGAAGACCTTCGCCGAGTTTCTCGCCTTCGAAGAAGCCTTGGGAATGAATGTGAAAGTCATCCTGAATGGATTGAGGCGCTTGAACTGCGTTATCACAATTTACGTATTCTGCGTTGCCAGTCAGTTTGCATTCATGCTATGTTAATCACCGGGGTCTACAGCAGTCACAAAGTTTTCCTTCGCCACAAATTCACGCGTGTTTCTGTGGTCATTCTCAAACATAGTTCTTGGGCTACAACCGTTCAGCTTGTTGATACTACTCAATTGGTGCATATTGAACGTAAACACTGCAATTCGTTCCATCTCGACCAGTTGCAACGCAACAACGTCGGAGTCTAAGAATGGAAGGCGCAATCTTTTGGGGAGAGTACGGTTGGTGAAAAATTTACAAATGCGAACTAGTTCCATATTCCGCTCAATGAGAAGCGTGTAGGGCTTGTCGACTTTCACCCTTGGAGTATTTAACTTACTTAGTGTCACGTTTGTTCTTTATTTAGCCTTGGACTTGGTTAGAGCGAATAAACCTACGTTGACAACAACGACTGTGATAGTCATATTAATATGGGTCTCGATATTTGCAATAACATTCATTCTCATCATTTCAGCATGCGAAAAGGCGCAGCAACAGGTACACTAAGGAGCAGTTATTAGAGACTGCTGTTAGAGCATGATAAATACATATGTGTTCGATGTGACCAAGGGGATCCCCGTTTAGGATTCATCCGTGGATGAGGCCAACGAGTTTCAATTTTAGCAATTTTAGTAAAGAATTTTATAATTTAGTCATTATCAAAGTACTGGTTAATCTTTCGTCTTTATCATTTTTGTTTGAATAAACTGTAGACTTATTTCCCTGAATCTCTCAGATGTACGGGCAAAATGCTTTCGGATTCCCTTTCATATTTCCAGATATATATTACGATTTTCTTTAAAATTACAGCGCATCCCTAAGACAAACTGACCAGACGAATTGCTTGTGAGGACACGCACTTAGAATATATAATCTACCGACAAACTCGTTTATTAGTCAAATATGCAGCAAACGAAATCGCAAGGAAATATCCGAAATCTGATGGCATTCAAAGAAGGACTCCTGAGAAGTTGTTCATATTTTGTGCAATGAATATTTCTACCAGGCTCACATTGTTTTGAACGCTTATCCCGATTGCACATTATCTGTGTTCTACCCATATCCCACGAAATAAGAGCATCCAAGCTGCATGAGTTTACATCAAACACTGCGTATTCTATCCACCTGAGTTTCATTTGGAAATACGCATAATAAAGATCTTACAACACTCATTACCGATAATTCTAAATTTATCAAGGTTCATAAAGTGGATTTTGGTTTCACTTTCATTCTGATTGGGAATAACACTCACATTGTTCTTTCTCGTTCCTATGTCCACTGGAAGGCGGACCAGACGGGCGCTTTGGTTTCCGGGGCACTTTTGAAAATTAACAGTAGCAAGGTCAGAAGAGAGGTAAGACAAACGGGAGCTCACTTTAAATTTCTTTAACAATAACAAATTGGAAAATTCACGCCCCGTATATCATTAATCTTCGCTGCATTAGTAAATAGTACCAGTATAGTAACTAAATAAACACTAATAGTATAGTATATAATAATAAATACTAATAGTATAGTATTAGTAACGATTCGACAGTCAAAGGCAAGTAAACTGAATTTCTTCTGATTTTTGTACATTGATTAAGACAGCTCAAATAAGTAATACTTGTTGAGGTAAACCTCAAGCTACACATTTTTAAGTCCAAAATGATTCAGGATTAATTCACTGGGGAACACGTCTTTGGAAAACTGGAACTAAACACAGAGGAACACTTCATCTGACGACGAATGTGATACTGCAAGAGGCGACTTTTGGTTTAATTTCAATTTTCAAACCAAAGGGAATGGTGATTGCATTATGGTAATATTTAGACAAATCAACTTTAGTTCATAATACAAATTTTAGAGATGGTAAAGGGATCGGGTTAGTACGGTGTAGCTCGAGTACTATCTTCCCAAACTGAGGCACAGGGGTTCGAATTCTGGCAGAGTGAAGATACTTGAGATTTTTAACTTTATGCGTGATCCAACACCACGCGGGGGGGGGGGTCGAGAGCTTAAGAAGAACACATCGTTCGTCAGTGGAAATGATCTTCGCATTTGTTGCTTTTTTGAAGAGTAGTCTAATGACGAGTCTCTCCACTCTTTCCATCCCTCTCAATCTCTGAAATTCTGTCTCTCACCACACCACTCACATTTTTCCAAGAGCCCTAATTATCTTATCTTCCGGAGGATCCCTAATACTCAACTTGTACTAACATTTATATAGAATGGTGGCAGAGAGAGTAATCAGTTTCCCCTACAAGCTTCTTTGAAGCAAATGACTGAGGAAATATTATAAAGAGGACACACCTACTTCCACGGAAGCTTAGTTTTTTGAATGTTGCAAATAGAGTTTCGGAAATAGGCCTGCGAAATAAGAGCCATATCAATTACCACGGGGAAGTAGATCTGAGCAAATGATATAAAGGCAACGACCGATGCAAGGGATCTCCCGGGCAGAAATTCCAAACGTAATGGCAGTTATCAAGTGGCACTCACTTTTCAAAGAAAATTATTTTCCTTGCCTTTTATAGGCATGATATTTTCAATTTCGAAAACTTAAACTCCTTACCGAGGTGGTAGACAACGTGACCCCGTAAAACACGGCAATGCGGTCGGGCATCAGATCCGTGGACTCACTACTCTATAACATATACAATTATATGAAAATGACTGAGAAAATTTATTAGTTGTAATTAACAGTTTCTCCGGGATTATTTCACCTAATCACTAGGGTGAAAATGACTTTAATGTCCTAGCATTTATCCTTATGTATACGTATATGTTTTTTCTTTTGACTTTCAGCTTCACCTCTTCTCTTATCAGCTCCTTCACACCAAGATCCACTTCTCCGCATGCGGGTTCTTCCCTATTGGATACAGCCTACTGACTTCGGTGCGTATATCTGCGAATGTTATTGTCTTTCGTGAAGAGAAGTTCACAAGGTCAACCTGGTACCTTGTGATCTTCTGATCAACCGTGACTATTTTAATGTTCCTCTCGCAAAGAAAAAATAAAAAGATGATGAAACGCATCGAGGCCCCCATCTTGAACACATTACGATTTGAACGATTGCGTTGGATCCAGAATAAGAAAAATATCACATGACTCCGCCAAGTTTCTCATTTATACCGGCTTCTAATATTCAGCACCTGTTTCGATTGATTTTTGCAAATAGCCACTGTGAAATTTACTAGATACTCTTAATTTCTTTTGATTTCCTTAAAAATAAAATTTCGGGAACCTTGCATACGTATGGAAATAATATTTTATTGATCACATCCAATGAGGAATGGGTTAAAAAAATGTGTTGTTGCGCTAGTGAGAGAAATGTTTGTCTATAGAAATCTCTTTATCTCCATCAATTACACAGTGTGGGAGTTCAAAGTGCCTGTAAGCTATGATAAAGGGAGAAGACCATTTAACCTTGATTAATGGACTTGTTAAACGGAATGAACCGTGGGAACCTCAACCGAATGAGTGAAAATATATTATATTATATTCATGGGTCAAATTCAAAGTATAACATAAAGTCTTGTTTCCGCTGTGACTCACACATGTCACGTTTCAGATGAGCGCTGCCGTTGTGACAAACCTGGTCGTCTTGGTGCAGTTCCAAATCTCCTGGAAGGATACTTCTCCGTGCAGCTGCACATTGGCCAATGACACCGCAGTGGCACCATCGTGCACCACAGTAGCCGACTGATTTTCAAATCGTCATTTCTTACCGTTAAAATCTATCAATGTTTGTGATATTCCGGTCAACTTCACTAAAAAATTGCGTTAAATTATCAGGATTTCGGCCAACCACTAAGTTAACTTCTGCCCGGTTATTCCTGTACGTGTCCCGGAACGGTAATGGGACATGGGTAAAAGTACACGAACCACGTGAAATGAAGATAAATACAATCATCAAGAGATTTTTGTTATTGTGTTTGTTTCTTGTTTATGTTCCTTCGTCCTTCTCCCTCAAAACAAAGCGTAGCCCAACGTCCTTTTCTTCCGTAATCACCTCTTCATCTCCGTGTGCATACTTCCTTCCTACTTTCATTCCGTCCAACATCCCTCTCCCATTTCTGCTGCTTCTTCGCTTGCGTAAGAGTTTCCATATTATCTCAGTCTTCAAAATGCCATTGCCAATCAAAACACTCTGAATTCATCTTTTTTGCCTCCTCGTGATTTCTCCAAACAATTCCCTCTCCTCTCCCACCTTACCTTACACTTCCTCATTTGGTTGCCTTTCTGTCAATTTCTCCTTCTGCATCCTTCTCCACACCCACATTTCAAAAGTTTCCAATCCACGACTACGTACCATTCTGATTTAATGACCATGTCTCCGAATCGTACATAACTACGCCTAATACCAAATTTTAACAAGCCCTTTCTTAACATCCTCAAAGTCATTACTCAAAGTTCTTGTCAGCAGTTCCCTTAATGAAAGATCCCCGTTTAGTACTTCGGTTATGTCTCTACGCTAAACCAATCTTTAATGCCTGTTATTCCAAATTAGTAATTTTATAATTTTTATGAAATCCTATGGCGCGACGTGAAGACGCTTTACCCGTTGTTCTAACATTTTCCACGGTTACCCATTGAAAAGAAACAGTATTGGTAACAACTGAAGTTTTGAAACTTTGGCAGATAACAACTCCGGTACTTTTCCCTTCAGAATGTGATGTGAAGAAAAAATATTTCTTGAGGCATTAATTTTTAAGAAAACCAAAGTTGCGAATGCGCCTTAAAGTTTTCATTGATTTACACATATATAAATAGCAATAATGTAAATTGTACAAACACTCATAAATGTGTATATAAATGTTTCCATAATTAAATAAATTATTCAAAATGAGCCATAATCAGAGAAAGATAACTTTTCTCTATGACCTTCTTAAAACATTTATCCAGTACTCATCCAGGTAATCCCATTTTTTTGGGTTGCCCCCTTTGTGTTTCACTGAAAAGAGGACGTAAGTAAGGGTAACGCCTAAGTGTTAAAGCGAGTTTACAATTTTCATTGCTTTTTTCCCCATGCAGTAGGTAGCGGGTCTGCTTATGGAGCTGAATAACGCTGGTTCAATTCCCGTAATCAGCGAAATTTTTAACTTCCCCGGTAATGGTTTTTCGCAACGAGACACCACATAAACGAAAAAAATGCAATAATGGTATTTCAAAAAGAGCCACGAGAGAAATAGACTCCTATCTATTGGTGAATGGCAACAGTTTCAACGTTAAGCATTGGTGTAGCAGGTCGACCGGCCCGGCGTTGGCTGCGGCAGCTGATATTCCTTTCTGGCGATAATAAATACTTCGATACTGCGATATTTCTTCTTGGCATTCGCCGGAGAAACCGTGTGATGACAAGCGATCTCACTCTTTTTGTCGCCAGAGACATCATTAATAACATGTTTTCTCTCGGCGTTACTTAGCCATTCCCGCCGCAATACTTTCCTCTCATCCCCGTAGTACCGTCTAAGTTCCGTGTTATACCCTATAAAATTTACTGGGAATGAACTTGCTGATTACTAAGCGTCTGATCTCAAGGAAGTGATTCCACGTACTCCAATATATTGGTGATAACTATCTTTCTTAAAATTAGGAAATTGATTTTTTAACCCTTGTTTAAACGAGTAACTGTTTCTTTTAGGCTTCTTACATATAGATGTTCAGTATTATAGGCCTTCGTCATTTGTGCATGGACGCCCATAACTAACTCCTGATTTTATATCCTTGTGTGCTGTCAGAAACCGAAGAGGAAACTATAAATAAAAACCCAGTCAATGCAAAGAAAAAAAGCTATAATTTATTTATAAATTATGTTTCACAAAAGTATGTTTCACACGTAGGTTAACATTCACGCGATACAATCAAACTACTCTACAAAGTATACGTAAGTAGGGGTGGATTGTTTCCGGGATGGTAGAAATTATTCACGACAACGACAATAACGTCGTCTGACTATTTTGTTAAATGTGAAAAATGAATTTCCGTGCGAATGGGAGAGAACTGACAGAATTACACGCTCATATTCAATCGAGAAAAACTTCATCGCATTAAAACGTTTAAAAAGGACATTATTTTTCTTTGGATTCAAAAGAACTTCACGTGACAAACTTAACACGCGACGTGTGAATACATATGCGGGTCACGACTAAGTGTCCAAACATCGTAAGGGAAACATTAATCGACCTTCGTCACCGTGTTCATCTCTAAATACCAATAAACACTGGTCGGAATATATCCTTCGCCCTACAACCATTCAAGCAGATTATTTATGCATGAGTGATAAGACTAGTTAATTTTGAAAAACAAATTAAAATGGAAATTACCTTCGGAATCGAAGACTACCATTAATTGGTCTACATTTCAAAACCGTTGATCTTTTGTTGAGGCTGTTGCTCAGGTCAAGTAGTGGTAGAGTTTGAACAGATGAATGAATATTACGTGAGAGCACAACATCAGAGCCACAGGCGAGGCAAGAGCCCACGATTCTCTTCAATTCTGTTCGAGTTTTTCAAATATGCGGGCACACGTGCATGCGTTTATTGTATTCTGTGAGTTCTGTCACAATTCAGGGCAGTCTATGAAAATTCAATGCAGTATGCGGAAAATTACAAACGCATTTGAAATGGATAATTGAATGGAGTTTCTTTATTATTAAATTTCGGCAATAGATTCACTGTGGGGACGTCGTGGTTTGTATATAAGTTATTACGGCCGGTTACAATGAGAATGGAATAATGGAATTACACAGTCAAAAGTAAGCGGACTTTAATTATAAGGGTCAAAAGCACATAGTTGCCACATTCATCGGAAGGGGAAGTGTTGATCAAGCGTGCAATTACATTGGTTTTTAAAAAATAATTTTAGATTGGAATACCGATGAGGGAAGGGTTTTATTCTCTTGATATCATTTCATTTTTACAATTAGAGCTAAAGTAAATATTAATAACGTATTTAATTGGCCGCCCGGAATCTAAACGGGCATTTTGATTCCACACGCCATATTATGGTGGTTAAGACAGATAGCATTACGCCGTTATTTTCACAGGTGGAGAAACTGCTTAGAATCAATCGTCTGATAGGAATCTTTCCGAGGAATTTCGATATGAAGCAGTCAAGGCAACATCGCCACTGTGGCTTCAGTAGCGGTGCAATTATTTATATCGTCATGATTCTGTTGACGGTACTTATTTCAATTCTATTTCTCTATTCACCTATGTTCAATGGATTAAATTCATATGTGAGTCAGATTGTGTTTATGCTTTCCCTTTGCATTCAAGTTAATTTCGGTGGAGTATGCTGCACAGTGGTCGTTTTACGGCAAGGGGATGTCCTTAAAACTTTTGCCACGCTGGCGAAAGTGGAAGAACTTTTAGAGAAATGGAAAATGGTCGGTTTGTGTTTCCCGCGAAGGGACATCACGCTCCGGCTGATTTTCGTTTGCTACGTGGTTTTCGTGTATGCGATCGTTTTTTTCCTCCAGTATTTTACGTATAATATTTTCTCAATTCATTTCCTTTATTTCTTATTCTGCCAAGTTTGGACGTTCGTGTTTTTGATGGAGGAGTGGCAGTTCTATATCACTGTAAAGCATATCGATCGAGGCCTTATGATCGTAAATTCGGAAATTAGTGAATTAAACGCGGGAGACTACAGTGAAGCACGCCGTGTAGAAAGATTCGCGGATCGCCCAAGTGAGAAATATTTGACGCGTCGATTCCAACGCTGGAAGGTCCTGCAGATGCTTCTCTACCGACTTCAGAAGCGAACGAATGGCCTTTACGGAGTCCTCATCTTGTTTTTTGGAATCTTCAATTTTTTTACCTTAACTATTGCCCTCTATTTCACCTGTGATTCATTGATCAGCGGTGAGGGATCATCAATAAGATTAATTGATTTCATTGGAGGGTGGATTTCGTTTACACCTCAAATACTTTCCACGTATCTCGTCACCTCATCCAGTGACAACCTATGCAAAAAGGTAACATTAGAATTATATTGACAAATATGCACTCTTTTACAGTAATCTCTATGAAGTTCAAGATATTCGTTCAGTCATAAGAAATTTGACTCTATTTAGAACAAGATATTATTAAATATATAATCTGTCAATAGTCCTGGGCATTGCATCTATGTTTGCGAAATTTCTTTATTTACTTAAGAAAATAATTTTTCTTTGACTTTTTTGTTTCTCGAAAGAATGAATTAAACACCATTTATAAATTTATATTCATGAAAGTGACAATAATTTAAGTTAGATTAGGTTTATTAATTACAGGTTTAGATATCCTATATAATTGTTAAACCTCGTTTGAATTTGGAAATCTTGGATACTTTGGTGCCTGCAAGCCAGGGCCAGGGTGTGTGGTGTTGCAAAGATGAAGACAACAGAATAATTTTCATCCGAATATCCCATCGCCATCGGACAATTTTATTCTCATCCCTATTAATTCGCAGATGAAATTATATCTTAATGATATCTTCTCTACGCTTAAGTTCTCTAATTTCCCTGACATTATCCCTCCTGCTGGAGTATGATGGCGTGACATTTGACCTATTCCGATGCCGGATAGAGAAGCGTTCTTTTCATTACATTTCGATATTTCACCTGAAATTCCTTTTAAGGTGCCCTGGGTATCTTTTGACCATTTTTACAGATGATTTGCAAGGTGCAGAAATTTGCAATGAAAGACCTGACCGATTTTATTCTGATCAAGCCGTTCAACGGATCGAAAAGAGACACAGTACGCTTCCAAGCGATAAATCTGGAAACTAAAACGAGAGGTGGTGTGTTTTTTACGTCGAGTCGTTACGCAGCAGCAGTGGTACTTGTCTTAACCTGTTCATCGCCGCGTGCAACGACAGCAATGAAGGAGCTAAAGGAATAGCGTGTATGCGTGAAATTTTGTTTCAAACGTGACAAAAGTGCTACGGAGATATTTGGAATGATTCAGCAAGCCTTTATTCATGAATCTATGAGGCTAAGCCAGTGTTTTCAGTGGCGCAGTCGTTTTAAATCGGGCCGAGAACCTCGACTGATGAAGATTCGCGAACGAGGTGGCATTCCACTTTGGCAGACCCCAAACATGTCAAATTGGTGAACGATTTGGTGCGGGAAAATCGCCGTTGAACTATTAGGAAGATAGCCGAGGAAGTGAGCATGAGTTTTGGATCCTGTCAGACAATTTCAGAAAAAAAAGTCAAAATTTTGGGCATGACGCGCGTAGCATCAAAATTCCTTCTGCGGGTGCTGACTGATGAACGGAGACCAAAACGTGGGGACATTTGTCAGGAACTCCTGCATCGAGCCAATGCTGACCCAGAGTTTCACAAAACCATCGTAACCGGTGACGCAACCTGGGTTTATGGGTATGATGTTGACACCAAGGTCCAGTCTTCTCACTTGGAAAGGTCCTCATTCTCCGCGACCAAAGAAAGCTCGCATACCCTGGTCCAATGTGAAGACCATGCTGGTGTGTTTCTTCGATCAGCAAGGGCTGATTCAATACGAATACGTACCTCAAGGTCAAACCGTCAGCAAAGATTTCTACTTAAAGGTTGGTTATGAAGAGGCTGAGGGTCTTAGTGAGCCGAAAGAGGCCGGACATGTGGAGAAACAATGCATGGCGTTTCCATCACGATAACGACTCACACGGCGCTGATCGTGACAGAGTTTTTCGCCAGAAACGGAACATCCGCGATCCCGCAGCCACTCTACTCTCCAGACGTGGCTCCATCAGACTTTTTTTTGTTTCCAAAGTTAAAATCAACCTTGAAAAGGCGCCGATTCGACTCTATTGCTGACATTAAAACTTGTTGTACGGCGGACCGGAAGGGGATTCTTAAGGCGGCTTACCAGGCAGGGTTCGAGAGCTGGAAGAAATGTTTGCAAAGGTGTATCGTCAGCCAAGACATGTATTTTGAGGGCGACACGTTCGATTAAGCTGTTTCCTTCGAAATAAATTATAAAATCAGTTTTGCCTCTTTTTGATCACGCCTTTTATGTGTCTATATGACCTTTATTTCATTATTTATTTATTTATGTACACTGCAATCAAGCGCTACGGTTTGTCGTAGTGAGTGAATACACACCAGACTAATTTTGACCCGAATATTTTCCCCCTGCCGCGGTCGGACAATATTATTCTGATCCCTTATTGTTCGTGGAAAAAATGACACCTGAGATCAATCTGCTCTTCACTTAATCCCTGTAGCTTTATTTACATGATCTCTCTCACCTTAGTACGATAGGGACAATGATAAAATTTCAAAATCACTGCTAAAGAGATATCCTCCCAATGTATGCAAGACCTTCAATCTGTAATTTAACTCTTGCTCCGTGAGTGGTTCCCAGCCTAGCTCTTCTAATATTGTGGATACGCTACTAAGTTTATCAACACAGTTTTTTACATAACTAGCTCCTTTAAACGCCACACGACCCAATTCGGCAATTAATCCAGCTTCGTGGAGACCCCATATACTTGCAGCCTATAAAAAATTAGGACTAACCAACGACAGATAGCATTTCTGTTTGACTATTTCATCACATTTATCTACTACTTTTCTAATAAATCTTAATTTTTTGTTAGCTTTTTCACATATTACCCGCATCACCCAGGAGAGGTCGTGAGTGAGGTTAATAACACCTACGTATTAAATAGAGTCTACACATTCCATTTTGGTGTTCATCATTCAGTAGGCGTTCGGGTGGGAATTTACTTTTACCAAAAATTCATCCCTAAACACTCTTAAAGTATAACTGTGGTTACCAAGCGTTGCAACATCGATGTAGAGAATTTAGCTCATCTGATAAATGTTAACAGCCAGGATAAAGGAATACAGCCATATTCGTAATCCTGAGGATTACGAATATGGCTGTAAACCACTGCATCGTAGGCAAATAAACGTATCTGAATAGTGACTACAAAGTCAGTGTTGTTTTTGTGAATTAGGAATGAAAGAGGTCTGATAACGTTTCCATGAGGAACGCGAGAAGTAACTTCTCCTGAATTTCAGCTAACTCCATCTATCATTACCCTTTGAACCCGACTATCCAAAAAGTCTTTCTATCGAGCCTAAAATATTTAAATGAACGGCATATGAATTCTGGCATTGCATGTAGCTTACTATGAGGTACATCGTCGAAGGCTCTCTTAGAATATAGACAATCCGTGTCCGATTTAAAAGTGCTCTCTCCTGAAATAAGAAAATCACAAACAAAAAGAGAGCAAGGGGTTGTGTAGAATATGCTCCATTAGCATGCATGAAAGAGATGTGAGGGGCATTGGCATTTGTATTTGATCGGTTCCTTCTTGCCTCCATTTTTAAATATATCTGTTATGTTAGACGTTTTCCAATCTCTTGGAATCTTATGACCTTGTAGCGGCCTCTAGCATGTCATTTCTAGATATGGTGCAATTTCCAATCCTAGAAAATTTAACGTACGAGCCGGTTCTTAATGAAGCCCCGATATTTTATTAGATTTCATGTTTTTCAGCAAACTTTCTATTGCATTACTATATATTAGATTTCAATTTTGGGCATCGGTTGGTAGGCAAGGATTGATAAGTTTTCGGAGACATTGGTGAAGAGGATTTAAAAAAATAAAATTTCGTGAGGTAGACGTTTCGAGACTGCTGGTTACTCTTTTGCCTTTATCTTTTTTAGCGAATTAACTTTTGCCTTATTTCCCTGAACTTCTTTCAAGTACTGCTTTTGAATTCTCTTTCAAATTTTCCGCTAATCTTTTCCTTTTAAAATCACGTAACGCTATCCGAAATTCATTCTTGGCATTTGCTCCGGATATCTTATAATCATATGTCATCTTATTCTTTCTGTCGCTACAGATATCATCCCTAATATTTTTCATCTTGACGTGACATAGCCTTTGACGTCGCAATGCTTTTCTAACATCCGCATTGCACCATTTAGCCTCCGTGCTATCTTCTATGCATTTACTGGGAAATAACTTGTTGACTGCTGAGCTCGTGATCTCAAGGAAGTCATTCCACGTATCCTCAGCATTACGGTGATTACTATCTTTTTTAAAACTAGCAAATTTCTTCTGTAGCGCGCACTTTAGGCCATTTTAACCAACTTCTTTAAACAAGTCAATTTTCCTTTTAAGCTTCTTAATTCGGACCCCGAGAAGCGAACTCTTAGAATTTCCCAATGGTCACTATTTTCGTTTTACAGTTTCTATAGTTTATATGTTTCCGTAAATATTCATTACTAATAAATCAAGAATACTCTCGCCCCTAGTTGGTGAAGTGAAAAGTTGATTCAATGAGTTCAACGTAAAAGAATTCAATAGCGATTCGCAGATATCTTTGCCTTTACCGCCCGTTTCAAAACTATATGGGCTCCAGTCATTTGATGGGACACACCACCGATCATAACGTCGCGATCAATATATATGGAAAAGAACACTTTGTTTTGATGCAAAATGTGTGTAAAATGCGCAAACATAAACTCTTGTGGATTCAGTACTTTAATTGAGCGCCAAGCGATTTCCAAACCATGAAATGGAACTACCTAGTCCCCCGATTTTATTCAATCTCCCATTTATGTGAATGGAAAGAGATTTGAGGAAAATTTCCCACCGGCGCCTTCAGTTGATAATCAAACATCCGCCCAAGTAATCATACATGCGCTTGTGCCCTGAATAATTGGATGATATTGCACGATTTTTATTTAAAACGTTGACAATTGACTATCAGTACAGATAATGTTTATTGACATTATTGTTTAGTGTTTTTTACGAGGATATATTTCACATTAACATAGAATCCCTTGTAAAACTTTTAATCGGCCCCTACCTAATTCGTGTTAAATGAAGTAATACTAGTACTGGACCTCACTACACTTAAAGCTAAAATAATTGGCAAAAGAAGAATTAAGAGTCGCAACGTTTAACCTAATATTTATTACATAACCTACTGTTTAAGGTAGGTTTTTGGATGGACACAACTATCACATACATATCATGTAACTCCAAACAAAACCCAATACATCAACCTACTCTACATCAGGTCTCTCTTCATCTCTGTGTACTTCCTTCCTCCCTTCATCTCGTCCAACATCAATATCCTGTTCCGGCCATTTCCTCGTTTGCCTTTTTACATTTTCTATTTTTTCCCTCCTATTTTAATGTTTAGCTTAGCCTTTTTCTTTCTCAAAAATCGCATAACCTTTGTTTTACTAATATTTATTCTCATCCCATATTTATCGCACTGAACCTCCAATTCACTCAACAATGCTTGCAACCCCTTGGCTGACTGAGCAACTAATGCTTGGTCATCAGCAACCCTAACTGATTTCACGAATTCCCCTCCGACTTTCATTCCCATCTCCAGTTCTTCCCATGCCTCTTTAATCATTTCCTCTACATATACGTTGAACAGTACCGGTGACAATGGGCAACCCTGCGTGGGAAATCAAACTTATTGTTCTGTAGTCCTCATATGATGTAGTCTTTACCTTTTCCGGAGTAGAAACTAACACTGATCTCACAAAGTCTTCTGGCCAGATTCCTTTCTTATAAATGCTACGAATCAACCCATATAGAGTCTTCCTCCCACTTTTTCCTTAGTAGTTCCTCAGGAATGTTTTCTTACTTCTACGGCCAAGCCAAATCAAGAGTTTTCATGTAGGGCTGAATGAATTGGAAATTCAATGCGATAGATAAGGGATAGGAATTAAAATGAATATAATAAGGTTATGCCATTTTCTAGAAAGACAAAGGAAAAAGTAAACACTTAAATAGGAGGGCAAAAACTGGAGGATGTAGAACAGTATGTTTTTCTCGAAAGCGTTTTGCACCAAAATATTTGGGCGAGGATATTGTAGGGAGAAATCCTAGGGAGACAGGAAAAATGGATTGAAAGCATTTTTATCGGCTCTGGGATATTGAAAACTGTAACAGAGGGGAGAATGTTAGGCAAACGAGGAAAGGGTAGAAACAGGATAGGGATGTTGGAATGGATTGGAACGGAACAGGATGGTTGGACGGGATGAAGGGAGGAAGGAATTACAGAGAGATGAAGAGGGACCAGATATAGAGTAGGGCGCTGGATTGTGTTTTGTTATAAGTCACAATATATATATTTATATGGTTGTTGTATCCACGCAAAATCTACCTTAACGGGTATAATTTTCTAATAATAACAACATATAAATGAGAAGTTGGGAGGATATGGTAGCCAGGGTTAGTGGGTTGGACTACTGACTTTTGCGCCCGGGAAAGCCCCTCTCAGCACCCTTCACCTAACCTATGTACTTTTTTTTCGGGTACCAGAACTACCTGGGATTTATCAGGGCAAAGATACAGGCCCCCTACCCTCATATGTGAATGTCATGTGCGCCGTTTTTCTAAGGTTTGGGTGAACTTTGTCGTCACCTACCAATTCGAAGTTTTGCGTTGAATAATGCGTTTGGTTTTGTTCAATACTCGTGCATGTAATTAATTTCGAAAATAAAACCTCTTTAGGCATGACACCAATTCTATGCGTATAAATTTGGATTGAAAACTTATCTATACACAAATGAGTATAGAGTATACATGTTAAAAGGTCATATGAAATCCAATACTAAGAAAAAATAAGGCATATGACTATTAGAAATTGAATCATAAGTGGGTTAACCAAAAAAAAACATTATCTTTAGCTGATTCACGTGGTATCTATGAATTATTCACGCTTCAAGAGTATCAGAATTCAAGGTCGGAAAATATTAACGCCGATGAACGTAAACGCGATGTTGGCTTAACATAGATTTTCAAAGAGAAATACTCTACGTGAATATTTCAACCTAGTAGTTCCCAAAATCAAACTAATTTATTGGTAATTAAAGCAGTGCCGTTGAATTCTTAGTATTTATATATTTCACATTTTTCAAAGTCCCAATAGCAAATATAGATTTCAAAGCAGGTTCACTATCACCGAGCAAGAGTACTAGAGAATGTTTGCTTGCCGTGAGACCGTCGGCACTCGCTGTAAGTTTCCCTGTTGGCAAACGAGTTTCTTATTTGATATTCAGCTTACCGATTAACAAAAAAATACCCTACTCCGATGACATTCAAAGAAGGATTGATGAGAATTTGTTCACATATTGTACAATATGTATTTCTATAATCCTCGCGTTGTGGTTCACCCTTAAACCCGAAAGGAAATTAACTGGGTCGAATCCAAAATCCAATTTTCACAAATTACGTGAACTGAAGAAGCGTAAGTTTCAAATTCAACGCCTAGCATATTATCCACCCGCTATTCAATTGGAAATACGGATAATTGAGATCTTTTACCACGCATTTCTGAGAATTTTATATTTGGCGATGTTCATAATGCGGACATTGTGCTGACATATTCCTTCTGATCAAAACATAGCCTTTTCATTGCACTTTCTCGTTCATTTATCCACCCGAAGGCCGGCCAGACGGGGGCATTGGTGTCCGGTGCACTCTTGAAGATTAACAGCAAAAAGGCCAGAAGAGAGGTAAGACATAAACGATCATATTTAAAATTTCTTCATAATTTTGAAACAAAACCTATCTGTAAATAGTGAGAGTATCCGCCCGGCAAGTGGAAGATCCGGTGTTCAAGTCCCGGTCAAGGAAATATTTTTACACTCGTAGTCTGCTTGATTCCGCCTTCCCCACCTCTCCTGTGTTCGTCTTTTATGTGTGTTTCTATCCCCTTTCCTTATATATATATTTTTTTTTCCATGTGAAATTATATGTATATATATATATATATATATATATATATATATATATATATATGTATATGTGTGTATATTCGCTGCCAAAGTTAATACCTAAAATTTTCGCTGGTGAGGTTTGAAATAGAATTGGAAAAGGTTAGGATTCGAGACCAAATTAGGTAAACTCAATTTGTTCTGATGTAAGTAGACTATTAAAGTAAACTAAAATGAGAAAACTTCATATGAACACCGTTTAACTCATTGAGGAACAACATTGTAGGTCAAATGTAACGAAAAAAACGAATTTTGATTTTACCTAATATAATATCGTAGAACAATATCCATCTTCTTAAAGTTACGTTCAACAGTTTAATAAGAAAAATGGTATCGGATTATTGTGGTGGGTTGTGTACTGGCGTCCGTACCAGAGACCTCGGATTATGGTAGTTGCAAGATATTTCAGAATTATACCAGGAAGCACAAACCCGGGCCATGGGGAGAGTGCTTTACATGGAGAATGCCGTCCATCGAATGAAATTTTATACAAATTTGTTACCTCAAGTCAAATTTATTTAAGAGTAGCAAAATACGAAGGCTTGTTTCCCCACTTATTTCTCCCCGTTCTCTGAAATACAACCTCCAACATACTCGCATCACCCACGTCTCCATCATCTCCAAAGGCATGGATGATCTAAGCTCTCGTAGGCTCCATGATACTCTACTAGTGCTACTATTTATAAAGAATCCATTCTGCAAAAATTTGATATTTTGTGGGTTGCACATAAAGCCTAGGATGTTAGTCAGCGAAATAAGAACCTTATCAATTACAGCCTCCAAAAGGATATAGTTCTGAGCTAATATTTTAGTGATAAGTGTCCGACCAATGCAAGGAATATCCCGCGCTAAAATTCAAAACGTAAAGGCAGTAAGTAAATGGAATACACTTTTCAAAGAAAAAATTTTTTCTTTCCAGTAATACGCTAGATAATTTTCAATTTCGAAAACTTAAACTCCTTACCGAGGTGGTAGACAACGTGACCCCGTAAAACACGGCAATGCGGTCGGGCATCAGATCCGTGGACTCACTACTCTATAACATATACAATTATATGAAAATGACTGAGACAATTCTGTAATGTATTAGTTGTAATTAACAGTTTCTCCGGGATTATTTCACCTAATCACTAGGGTGAAAATGACTTTAATGTCCTAGCATTTATCCTTATGTATACGTATATGTTTTTTCTTTTGACTTTCAGCTTCACCTCTTCTCTTATCAGCTCCTTCACACCAAGATCCACTTCTCCGCATGCGGGTTCTTCCCTATTGGATACAGCCTACTGACTTCGGTGCGTATATCTGCGAATGTTATTGTCTTTCGAGAAGAGAAGTTCACAAGGTCAACCTGGTACCTTGTGATCTTCTGATCAACCGGGACTATTTTAATCTTCCTCTCCCAAAGAAAAAATAAAAAGATGATGAAACGCATCGAGGCCCCCATCTTGAAAACATTGCGATTTGAACGATTGCGTTGTATCCAGAATAAGAAAAATATCACAATACTCCGCCAAGTAGTTATATTTTTACTGACTTCCATTCACTACCGGTTTCGATGAACATCGCCAAGGGTTCAACGTAAAGTTATCTAGAAACTCTTTGTTTTGTCAGTTTCGTTCCACAGGAGATGTTTTTTATGCATATATATATATATATATATATATATATATATATTCTCAGTCCGAAAAAAGCACTTTTTGGCCTTTACTTCGGATTGTAAACAGTGACAAGAATAGAGACGATCGCAAACATCCAATCCCTATGTGGAGAAACACTTACACAGGCGGGAATCGAATCTGCGACCCTTGAATTGGCAGACGAGGACCCCGCCGCCACCGGGACCGGCACGTCGAAATAACAGCGAGAATATCTAAATATATTTTCAAGTGATGACATCCACTAAAAACTTGTTATAGAATGCGTTGCTGCGCTAAGGAGAGATACCTTTGTTAGAGAAATCTCTCTTTTAGACTCTCTACATAGTATTTCAGTAGAGAATTTCAAAGACCCGGTAAACAAAGCTAACCAGGAGATGACACATCACTTACTATTTAACTTCACTTTGCTAAATGTATTGCTACATTTGAAACTCTGATTTATCTCTATAGACTACACAGGCCTACAAAAAAAAATTTTTTTTTGGTGCCTGGAATCTTTGTGATGATTTTAACTATATTTGTAGAGCTGAATCCAAATATGAAATCCGTTTTTATTTAACAGCTCTACTTTTTTAGATTTGGCACATCTTACGATTAGTTGTTTTAATATTTGATATATTCCGGAAAATAATTTTCAAAGTTAAATAAATCTATAAGTATACTAATTTATAACCACTCTGCGATGTTCCTTTTATTTTCAATAAACTGTCAATAAGTTTTATGTATATTTCTATATTGTAGGCCAATGAGATTAAATAACAAAAATCGTCTGTATCGACTTCGGTAAAAGGTGGTGGAATTAGTTCATAAGGTATCCGAACTACTAGCATCAAGACTGCATGAAAAGAATTTGCTGCAACCCGGTACAAAAATAAGTTTTTATCGCACAAGGGAAAAGGATATGCTACCCTTCTTTACTCAAGAAGACAATCTTACATTTTGTTTAGACGTTAAGGGTATTTTGGAAAAAATGGGACTACTATCACAATATGATGCTAGTGATTGGCGTTTGTTTATTGATAGCTCCAAGCGTAGTTTAAAATGTGTACTTCTTCACAATGGTAACAGGTTTGGCGCAATACCAATCGCTCTTTCAACTAAAATGAAAGAAGAATACGACACAGTAGCATTGGTCGTACAGAAGATAAAATACCAGAAACATCGCTGGGTGATTTGTGTAGATTTAAAAATGGTGAACTTTCTTCTTGGGCAGCAAAGTGGCTACACAAAATATCCTTGTTTCTTGTGCCTCTGGGATAGCACGGACAGACAAAACCACTGGATTAAGAAGGAGTGGCCTAAGAGAGAAAACTTGGTTGTTGGGAAAGAAAACATCATTGCTGAATCTTTAGTTGAAAGAGAGAAAATCATCTTACCGCCTCTACATATTAAAATAGGCCTAATGAAGCAATTTGTAAAGGCTCTTGACAAGGATGGACCATGCTCTGGCTACTCAAGACTAAAGATGCCCCATATAAGTATTGAAAAACTTAAAGCTGATATTTTTGAGGGGCCACAAATCAGACAACTTACAAAGGATCCTGCTTTTGTCGAGTCAACGAATGAGATTGAAAAAATTAGTTGGATGTCATTTGTTGAGGTCATAAAAAATTTTCTAGGAAGTCACAAAAGTGAAAATTATATTGAGCTGGTAAACATTATGCTCAGTAACTTCAAATCACTTGGATGTAATATGAGCACAAAAGTTCACTACCTACACAGCCACTTAGACAATTTTCTTGGAAATTTAGGAGACACACAAGTGAAGAACAAGGTGAAAGATTTCACCAGGATATAAAAACAATGGAAGCTCGCTACCAAGGAAGATGGGATAACCATATGATGGCAGATTACTGCTGGTGCTTAAAACGAGACTGTTTGAACAAAGTGCACTCAAGAAAATCGTGCAAAAGAAGCTTGTTGCTTGATTTGAAAGTTGAGTGATGGTTTATGTATTTTTTCTTTTCAATTTGTTTTATTACAGTAACAAAATTTAGTATTTGTGTTAAATTGTATTGTAAAATTCTGTTGTGTTTGTGGGTGATTTAACAGCCCTAGAAATAAATCAAGTATTTATATTTAGTGGGTTTTATTATTAATATAATATTCCCATATCATCATGTAGAAGATTTTTTTACGTAAGTAACAACATATCTATATCTTGAAAACTATAGCTGATAGGAAAAAACTAGTGTCATAATTGGATTCAGCACCCCAATTGTTCTTTAAATCATCATTAAAAGCTCCGGCACCAAAACTACTGTTGGCCTGTGTTATTGATAATCTCTCGTGTAAGGTAGACTTTAGGAGAACAAGGACTAAGCAGTGACAAATATATTTACCTCTTCTAATGAAACATTCCTGAAATCCGACACTAAACTCTTCTCCAATTCGCCAAACTTCCCAACTCCCTTCATTGCATTCATCACGTTTAGCCTTTTCCTACACCTTCACCGCTTACCCCTATCAAGAGCCTCCAGCATTTCATTGCCCATCAAAATGCTCTGCATCCACTCTCCCTGGCTCCTTCTCATTTCCCCGAGTGGCAGTCCACTACGCTCAGCGATCCTTCATTTATTTTTCTTCTCGTCCATTTAAACTGTTCCATCCTTGCGTTCACCCCGCAGAGACTTTAAATCCACACGTATCTCCATGTTTCGAGGAGCATGTTTCTGCGACGTACAAAACCTAATTATCCCAGTTACTACCCAGTTAAAGTTTCCTCAAATATTTTCTTCCATTTATTCCTAACGTCCATGTCTAATCACTTTACTCATTCGCAAGAAACATATTTCGCCGAATGCAATTTTTCTTTCACTGTCCCCACTACTTGGACTTCTTCAACTGAAGAATTTCCTTTTCCTTGGCCTGAAGAATAAAACCTTTCTAATTTTCTTATGTCTAAAAACTGTCATAATTTTTGCGCTCCTATTTTAATGTTTAAATAAACTTTTGTTTCCGAAAACCTCATCGTAGTTGTTCTTTTTTAATCGAATGCCGTTTGTGTTTACTATGACCATGATGCTTGTATGCCCATGCATGCAACATGAATATACCGTAACAAATTTATGTTCGCAGTTACTTGGCAGATGCACTTTAAAAAACAATAGCATAAAACAATCAATGGATCAACACAAAATTCTTATTATGGAGTTAATTTGAAAATAATAATAAATGTTTACTTTTCTGGGCATATTTGCCTTTGTAAATATTTAAGTTTCTTTGTAATTTATAGTATGTATACAAATGAGGGAAATTATATCTCGGGAGATAGCAATAATAGCATTTTTATTTAAATTAGGGGGAACGGAGATGGACAGAGAAAATCCAAAAAATGACTAAAGGTGCGTGGCTGGTGGCTGTTGAAGCATGTGCGATGAACGAAATGCACGCTAACGAGAAGGATCACTAATGCTGGCTCACGGGAAATCTGTGTTCATAACAAAAGCACGGGAAATGTATTGGAGATATTTCACTTCTTTATTTATGTATTTATATTTAAAATATTATTCACATTCGGCAGTAGCGCCCATTTACAGTGAAAAATATAACAAAAACATGAAATAGGACAAAAAGAAAATAACAGCATAACAATAACAACTAGAACTGAGCATGGACCGGGGAAAAATTTAATTTGTTGGCAGGAGGGATAATTGGTGGGTGGTGAAATTGTTACAAGGTAAATAAAAAGGATCCATAGTGTGAGGGAGTGAATTTATAAGGGAGGAGAGGCGAAATAATAAAGGTGAGCGCTTGGTGAGAGTAATTCTAGGAATAGGTATGGCTATAGAGTAGAGAGTGGGTGTGGGTGGATCGAGTTGGTATCCTGAAGTTGAAGAGAGTCCTGATATGACTATATCCCGATAAAATATAACACTAATAAAAGGTGATGAATAACAGCGGTCAATAAAAATATAACTGTCCTTAAGTAATTTTAAGAGCGATTGGGAAGTTATAATAATCATCGCTTTTTGTTTGACTAGTTTAAGATAGTATTCAATAACAACGTCATAATTCATGATGGTTAATAAAATTTACTGAGGTTGTCATGAATAATATACTATTTTATGGAAATAATTTACGTTTCAGATGAGCGCTGCTGTTGTGACACACCTAGTCGTCTTGGTGCAGTTCCAAATCTCCTCGAAGGCCACTCCCACGAGCAGCTGGACATTTGCGAACGACACCGCAGTGGCACCATCGTGCACCACAGTAGCCGACTGATTTGCAACTCTTCATTTCTCACCGACAAAATCTGTCAATGGTTCAGAGTTTCTGATCAACTTCACTAAAAACTTGTATTAAATTAGAATGGAATGTTTTTATCACGATTTCAGCCAAACACAATTAAACTAAATTAATTTCTGCCACGTTTTTCCTTGACGTCTCCTAGAACTGTAATGAAACATGGGTGTAAGCATATGACCAATGTGAAATTAATATAAATACAAGTACCATCTGGGCTTCAGTGAGGCAGCTGCTAAGGCATCTGATTTCAGTACAGAAGCTACACGGTTTTATAAAAATTATTGGTGGCAATTTTTTCCTGACGTGTGTGTGAGGTGCTAAATTCAGACCGTCGGTTGAGTGTGCGCATGATCGCATATTGTATATTTGCATTGATAAGGTGACAGTGCACACCATTATCACTGAAAATTTGGCGATGCAAAATATCTGCGATACATTCGGGGATTACTGGAGTGACAATTATAGAGTGATATACAGCAGCGGGGACGAGAGCCAACGAGGGGTTGCCGTAATATTTAAAAAAGGGGTAGCAAGAAGCGTAGTCAACATAGAGCTAGCAACTACTAGAATTTTACTCGTAGAGATTAAAGCAGAGGCGACGAACTTGGTCATTGTTCAGGCATACATGCCACCGAGCAACCACAAGGAGGAAGAAGTCGATAGGATGTACGATGAGTTAGAGGATATAATCGCGTGTGTTCCTGCAGGGAAGCATTTGATATTGATGGGGGATTGAAATGCGACAGTAGGCGGAGGAAGAGAGGGTGGTGAGGTGGGGGACTATGGGTTAGCCAGAAGAAATTAACGCGGGGAGAAAGCAATTGAATTCTGCAGGAGACAGGGGTTAGTCATCACCAACACATGGTTTAGACATCACAAAGGCGAAGGTATACATGAAAAATGCCAGGTGACTCAGAAAGGTATCAGTTAGATTATATTATGGTTAGGCACAGCTATAGGACCAGTGTGATAAATTCGCACCGTTTCCCAGGAGCGGATGCGGACTCTGACCACAATTTAGTTATGAAATGTAACGTCCGTTTCAAAAAGATAAGACAGTGCGGCGAGTGAGCAAATGAAATGTAGAAGCATTAAATGGATTGACAAGATGAAGTGTCAGCAAGATGCAGGAAGCAGGCAATAGGAAGTATAAGCAGGATGGTTGAGGGTAAATAGACGAGTACTATCGAAGAAAAATAGATATGTATCAATGGGGTGAGGTAATAGTTGAACCAGAAAAAACCAAGAGAGATGGAAGGAATATATAGAAACACTGTATGGTAGAAAACTTAGGCCGACAAGGCTAGACTTAGAAAGGAACATAATGTAGAAGAAGATAGCCTAGGTCTAGGCTTACTCAACGATGAAACAGAAAGGGCATTAAAGGAGATGAAAGAAAATAAGTCCGTGGGGGTGGACAAAATTCCTGTGGAACTGTTGAAATGTTTAGGAAAATGTTGGAAGAAGGCCCTATATGGACTGAATCGTAGTAACTATGAGGGTGGTACCTGGCCGGAAGATTTTGTGAGATCAGTGTTAGTTCCTATTCCGAAAAAGGTAAAGGCTAAATCATGTGAGGATTACTGAACAATAAGTTACATATCCCACAGAGCTAAAGTTATTCTCAGGATCATTAACAGAAGGATAGAGAGTAAAGCAAATGATTACTTAGGGGATGGTCAGTTTGTGTTTAGGGAAGAAAGAGGTACGCGCGATGCTATTGCAGTAATGAGATCGCTAATCGAGATGAAGATAATAAGAATACAATCAGAACGTATTTTCCTGTTTCGTGGACGAGCGTTTGATGGACTAAATTGGGAAAAACTAATGCGTGTATTGCAGAAAATAGGAATGGATTGGAGGGACAGGAGACTGATCCGCAACCTGTACATGTCTCATACTGCTCAGGTGGGAGTGGGGAATGGAGAGTCCGAATGGGCAGTGTTAGGAAGAGGTGTAATGCAGGGTTGCCCATTGTCACCGATGCTATTAAACTTACATATGGAGGAAATGATTAAAGAGGCATGGGAAGAACTGGAGGTAGGAATGAAAGTCGGAGGGGAATCCGTAAAATCGGTTACGTTTACTGATGACCAAGCATTAGTTGCTCAGTCAGGCAAGGGGTTGCAAGCATTGCTGGGTGAATTGGAGGTTCAGTGCGATTAATATGGGATGAGAATTAATATTAATAAAACAAAGGTTATGCGATTTTTCAGAAAGAAAAATTCTAAGCTAAACATAAAAATAGTAGGGGAAAAATAGAGCATGTGGTACAGTTTATGTATCTCGGAAGTGTTTTGGACCAACACGGTCCAGGTGGTCCAAGTGGTAGGGACGTAAGGAGAAGAACTGCGCTAGGCAAAGAGGCTTTGACAAGGAGGGGGGAGTTGATGACGGGGACGTTGTGTAGGGATGTTAAGAAAAGACTCGTAAAAACTCTGAAATGGAGCGTAGCTATGTACGGCGCGGATACGTGGTCGCTGAAGCAGGAGGATAGACGTAGATTGGAGGCTTTTGAAATGTGGGTGTGGAGAAGAATGGAGAAGGTGAAATCGACCGAAAGGAAAACAAATGAGGAAGTACTAGGGATGATGGGTGAGGAGAGGGGTTTGTTGAGAGAAATCCTTTGGAGGCCGGAAAAATGGATGAAAGGCGTATTGAGCGGTAGAGGAATATTGAAGAAGGTAATAGAGGGGAGAATGTTGGGCATGCGAGGAAAGGGCAGGAATAGGATAGGGATGTTGGACGGGATGAAGGGAGGACAGAAGTACACAGAGATGAAGAGGGACCGGATGTAGAGTAGGTTGCTGGATTGTCTTTTGTTTGTAGTCACAAAATATTTATTTGGTAGATGTGTCCATCCAAAAACCAGCCTTAACCGGTATAGTAACTTAAAAAACTGTATATGGTAGTTTTAGGGTAGGTGACCTACAGATTAGGTCATTTGCACCATTAGGAATGGATAGGCAAGGGTGAAGGGTGGAGAGAAACCCGGCGTCGGCATTTGTCGACTTTTAACGAAAGTAGTCAAGGGGTTTGCAGTTTATCGTCTCATCCGATGGGCTGGATACCTTTGTAAAATATCTGCCATGGTCGGGATTCGAACCCGGAGTCTGGTTTTGAATTCAAGTACGCCAGCCACCGCTCCATTCCGACACCCCATATAATATATTATTTATTTGGTAATCTCCTGGTTACGGTAGGTTTTGGATGGCCATTAGTACCGAATAAATATCTTATCTCTCCTACCAAAATACAGTATCATACCTTATAGTCTATTCCCTCCAACGTTTCTTTTCCTCCCCGTACGTTGTCTCCCCGTACGTTGCCTCCTTTCGATTAGTCTTCAACGTTCCATTACCAATTCAAATGCTCAGCATTCAACTTTCCAGCTTCATTTTCATATTTTCTTGGGATAAATAATTGAGCTGTTTTAATGCTGCCTTTCTCAATAGTTTTTTTTATATGAAACCATCACGCAGTGGCCGTCCCCCTGGCGTTAGGCGTCTTCGGAACCACATCACTAAGGAAAACACCCGAGCCAGACGTCTAGCAGTCTTTACGACAAGGATATGTAATTTAAACATGGTATAAAGTTAAATAACGTATGCGACTTATTTATTATTATAATTATTAAAACGCACATGTGCAGTTAGACAATGTCAGGTGGCACACAAGTCCCCAAGTATTACTATAATTTATTGATTTTCCCTCGAAAATACGGCGCTGGCCAGACATTTTAACGATGAACCATTAATGAATTTTCATTACCTCTTAAAAAACAACTGCAAATAACAAAACCAACTGGATTGTGTAGATTATTTCCCATTTACGGGATAGCAAAATTCTCGTATATTTTGAAATGTCGTGATTATTGGATTTGAAGGTGTTTATCACCACTGATTTAGCATAACTCCATACCGTCTGAGAATAGCAGTCACATGCGCCAGTGGAGAGGCCTTTTTCCACAAAAATATGTAGTCTTTTATTCTCGTTTCATCCAAATTTGATTATCCTTTTCCGCTGTCTTGATATTTTTTCCAATCAAGCTGGCTCCGTGGAGTTTTTATCCCCGTTATTCTAAAACGTGACCACTACTATCCACATTGCTTGGAATCCTCTGCCTCATAATAAGGAACACGGATGACTTCCGCGTGGAAAATTAACGCACAACAACCGCAGATCCTGCGTGCGTTATTTTCCGCTTTTTATCTCAAACGTGTATTTTGTCAACGGAACTTCGAGCCTCTCCTTAAGGAGAATGCTGTCTACCATTGGATTTTATCATCATTCTTACAAAAGGCGTCTGACTCAACCGTTTCTTGGCAGCAAGTAACGCTCACATATTCTCAAAACGATTTGCACTAAATGTCAACACCTGAGAGAAATATGCAAGAAAAGCATAATTCGCGACGATGAGGCACGTATTGCCTTTTTCGAAACACTCGCTGCCCCCTTACGTGCGTAGAACAGGATAGCAACTGAGAAGCATCATGGAATATGTATTGTTATGCTGACAAGAAAACCATGTGTGCCTAATCCCTTTTGCTAACAGAATATTATTGTAATACTTGATATCACTTGTTAAAGTGCGGTCCTAGAGCCGCCCTATTAGAATAAACTATTAGATTAATAGATTAAACTATTTAGTATTCATAACATTTAACGATAAGTTCTGTTGAATAATATTACTTATAACGATCGGATATGAATTTGAAATAAATTTTCAATTATCTCTATTCTAATACAACGGGATATCACTCCCAATTGACTACAAACAAGACGGGATGGGCAAGTGCGCTCTGATGGTCCATAGACCTGTACTGACTTAGCAGTAATAATTACTCCTTTTAGGGTTGCGCATTCCAGGTAGGTCGGAGATTAGGGTCCAGACGAAAGGCAATCCGTTCCATGATTTAGCGGGACGATTAGAAAGGCGTCTTATCCCAAAGGCGAGAACTTTAAACTGATGCTGTCCGGTAACATTGTTATTGAGGCCATTGCGTGAACTTCAATCTCGCCCGCAGTATCACATAATTTCATTATAATTATAATAATTATAAGGTAATCAGCCGGTCAAGGTAGGTTTTTGGATGGACACATCTACCAAATAAATATGTTGTAACTCCTAACAAAACAAAATGCAGTAACCTAATCTACATCAGGTCACACGCCATCTCTGTGTGTATCCTTCCTCCCTTCGTCCCATCCCTATCCTGTTCCTGCCCTTTCCACGTTTGCCTAAAATTCAACCCTCTATTACAGTCTTCAACACTCCACTGCTGATTAACACGACCTTTCTCCATTTTTCCTGCATCCATAGGATTTCTCCCAACCAACCCATCTCCCCGCCCACCATCCCTAGTACTTCCTCATTTGTTTTCTTTTCGGTTCATTTCACCTTCTCCATTCTTCTCCACGCTCACATTTCAAAAGCCTCCAATCTAAGCCTATCCTCTTACTGACTTTTAATAATCAAACCACTTTACTTTTCCACATAAACTTTTTAATTTTTACAACCCAGGTTTCGTTATACATTTCAAGCACCGTATATATACATATCTCTGGGCGGAGGGGAAGAGGAGGTAGGAAAGAAAGGATTGGTTGAGCTATGAAGAGGGGGGGCTAAAAGTCTATGGTTTGAGGCGGAGAAGGAGGGTTGGTAATATTGACAAATTAGCAATAATTGGATAATTAGATTAGATAAAAAACAATTAGATAATTAGCAGGCTGGAAGGATATGGTCAATACAATTTTGCAAAGAGCCCACCTGACATCAGATTAGTTGGCAGAGGATTAGGGAAATGATTATTATGAACTGGGAGAACGGCACTTAGTAATTAGTTAGGTGACTCAGTAGCGGGTTGGGAGGAGTCGCTACATTGTTGAAAAAGTCTCACTTGGTTTCAGATGAGCTGGCAGGGGGTGAGGGAAAAAACAATAACGGGGAATGTGAAGGGTAAAGAAAATCGTTGGTCAAAACATCTTCCCCGTAATTCGTGTGTTGAAGGATTTCCAACTGCTCCAGCGCATCAAGACGGTACCCTTTCTTCTCAAAATGTAAAAATTCGGAAGTAAAATCGCTGGTGTGGCCACAATCTCTCAAGTGCTTGGCGAATAGTGATGCGGAGATGTTATTTTTAAAACAAGCTCGGTGTTCCTTTATTCTTGTTTCAAATCTCCTCCCCGTCTGGCCTATGTATATCCGGTTGCAGTCTTTGCAGCGGAGTTTGTATACTCCACTTTTGTGTAGTGGTTCAACGTGGTCTTTCGTGTGGCATAACATGTTGCTTAAATTAGTTTTATTGTAAAAGGCCGGTCTCACTTTTTCCTTTGGAAGAATTCTTGGTACTTTTAACGATAAGTGACCAAGAAAAGGGAATCTCCGCCACTTTGGCTGGTTTTCTGTGTATGTGGGTGAACTATATATGGATAACTTTGCTAAACGGGATAGTTTCTTACGGTAAAGGATATCAATTAAATCTTCTCTATACCCATTGTTCACTGCAATTTGTTTAATGATCTTTAGTTCTTTAAGAGTGTTTTCTTTGGACAAGGGGATAGAACATACTTTGTGTATCATGGCGTGAAAGGCCGATAATTTTTGAGCGAAATAGTGCCTAGAATTATAGTGTATGACATGGTCTGTATAAAACTGTTTTCTGAAAATAGAAAAATTAAAACTATTGTTTTTAATGGTAATATTCAAGTTCAGAAAGTTGAGGGGTCCATCCACTTCTAATTCCTTGGTAAAATTTATATGTTTGTCTCTGGAATTGAGGAAATCGAAAAAAATTTCCAACTGTCTTTCAGAACCTGTCCAGACGCAGAAAACGTCATCAACATAGTATCTATACCAACAGAGGATATTTTTGATGAGGGGATATTTGGATCTGAGGAAAACATTATTTGCTCAAAATTGTCCAAGAAAATGTCTGCTAGTAGCGGGGAAAGCGGAGAGCCTATTGCTAAGCCGTCTTTTGGTTGGTATATTTTGCCGTTAAACAAGAAACTGTTTTGTTCTACACACACTTTTAAGGAGGAACACAATTCCAATATCACTGGGGTTGAAACCCTTGCTTTAACAAGGGTAACTTTCGCAAGATTCAGAGCTTCTGATCTTGGAACACTGGGGAATAAATTTGTGACATCAAATGATACCATTAAACACCTGGGGGATACTATTTCTTTAGACAACACTTCCACAAGTTCTTGTGAATTTTTTATTCCGTATTTCGGGGAATATTTGGAATTTTTTTTTAATAAGACGTTTAAATTACTAGCCCATAAGTTGTTAGGGGCCAAAACATTGGAAGTCACAGGACGAATAGGAACACTGCTACACAGATTGCTTTCACTGATTTTGTGGATTTTTGGCAAACCAAAAAATCTGGGCACTGATGGATTCATTTGTATTAGGTTGCGTTTCTCCCTGGGGCTTATTATCACTTCACAGGAGTTGATGGAAGCTTTACACACTTTCTGATATTCAGGTGTGGGGTCCTTAGTTAAAATTATTGCTTTGTTGTTCGAGATGAAATCTTCACACTTCTTTATGTAGTCACTTCTCTCCAGCACAACTACTGCGTTACCTTTGTCTGCTTTGGATACAATAAGGTCTTTTTCCAAAATCGTGTCTTTGATTGACAACAAGGCTTTGTAGTCTTTTGAATTTTTTTAGAATTTTATTAAATGATGGCATGTTGGAAACGTGAAAGCCTCCTTGCCTAGCGCAATTCTTCTCCTTACGTCCCTACCACTTTGAGCGTGTTGGTCCAAAACACTTCCGATATACGTAAACTGTTCTACCTGCTCTATTTTTCCCCTCCTATTTTAATGTTTAGCTTAGCTTTTTTCTTTATGTAAAATCGTGTAACCTTTGTTTTATTAATAATGATTCTCATCCTATATCTATCTCACTGAACCGCCAATTCACTCAGCAATGCTTGAAACCCCTTGACTGACTAATGCTTGGTCATTAGCAAACGTAACCGATTTTACGAATTCCCCTCCGACTTTTATTCCTACCTCCAGTTCTTCCCATATCTCTTTAATCATTTCCTCCACATATACGTTGAACAGAAGCGGTGACAATGGGCAACCCTGCCTTACACCTCTTCCTAACACTGCCCATCCGGACTCTCCGTTCCCCACTCGCACCTGAGCAGTCTGAGACATGTACAGGTTGCGGATCAGTCTCCTGTCCCTCCAACCCATTCCTATTTTCTACA
This sequence comes from Hetaerina titia, assembly GCA_037158775.1. NCBI lineage: Eukaryota > Metazoa > Arthropoda > Insecta > Odonata > Calopterygidae > Hetaerina > Hetaerina titia. The sequence goes on from CM073771.1 coordinate 5,988,664, forward strand.
ATACACGCATTAATTCTTCCCAATTCACTCCAACGAACTCTTTTTCGAAATCTGCGGTACACGAAAATTCGTCCTGATTGTATTCTATATTCCTCTCGATTAGCGATCTCATGACTGCAATAACATCCCACGCACCTCTCCCCTTTTTAAACCGAAACTTATCATTCCCTAGATAATCATTTGCCGTTCTCTCTATCCTTTTGTTGGTGATCCTGAGAACAACTTTAGCAGCGTGGGATATCAAAATTATTGTTCCGTAGGCCTCACATGATGTATCCTTTACTTTTTTCGGAATAGGAACTAGCACGTGATTTAGGTTGCATTAATGAATAGTGTTCAAAATGGGGATTCCCATTAAATGTTAATAAATGTTCGGTGGTAAATTTCTTTAAAAGATCCACGGGATTCGTTTACAAATTAGCTGGATTTGACCTAGAAGTGGTTGATACGGTAAAATACCTAGGCATTACATTCACTTAAGACTTAACTTGAGGGACCTACGTTTTATCTATTTTAATTATATTATCTACATCTACCTATGTTAAACCTCTGCGCGCCGACCGTGTCACGAAAGACCACCCGAGCGGAAATTTCAAGTGAACTTTTGCAACGTATTGAAAATGAACCTGATCATTTGGACGTCACCACTGGTAATGAAACCTGAGTCTTTTAATACGACCCAGAAACAAAACGCCACAGCTCTGAGTGGCACACCGACCAGTCCTCCAAGCCTCAAAAGATAAGAATAAGCAAAACAAAAGTGAAAACCAAGACCATTGTATTTTTGACAGTAAAGGAGTTTGTTCCTAAGAACGGACATTTAACGCTTCCTACTGCGTGGATATGTTGGAAAGAGTCCGAATAAGGGTCATCAGGACGAGAAAAGACATCTCAGCTACCTGGAAACTCCACCACGACAACGATCCTTGCCACATCGTGCTACGGGTCCGCGAGCTCCTGCCCAAACACCACGTTCCACCGCTGCCCCCCTTAAAGTCCTGACATCACCCCAGCAGACTTCTTCTTGTTACCTCGGATTAAGGCAGCCCTGAAAGGAACCCATTTTTCGTCCATATAAGAGATCCATTCAGCCGTGACGAAGACCTTGTGAGAGGTCCCCGAAGACGCCTTCCAGGGCGTGTACCGGTCATGGCAGAGTCGTTGGAAAAAATGTGTAGAGACCAAAGGACAGTACTTTGTAGAATTTTAAGTGTTTGGGCAAATCTTGTCAATAAATTAATTTGAAAAAAATAATTGCATTACTTGTGGAACTCGTATGCAACTTGTATGCAACAAAAAGGCAAATGTCAAACGGAAGAAATGCCTAAACACAAAGAAAATAGTTGGTGGAAGAACTCGATAAGTTTTGTAGGATATTCAATCAATGATGCGAATGGTTTTTCGTGCTCAGAATGATTGCAGCAATAGACAAAATTTGACATTAAAACGGACCGTAAAAAATATTAAAAAATTGTGTAAAAACTTATATATTTTTTCAGCTATAAATCCAAATATATGATGCTTATCTTGTGCTACCGTCTCACTTGTGCTGCTTGAATCACTATTATTATTTTAATTAATTTCCAAAAAAGATGATATGCTGGGAGTTAAAGCATGCGAATAGAAGAGTTTTAACTTTTCGTGATGAGGCAATTGAAACTTTTACCATATTTGGAGTAATTTACTCCAGCGCCATAACCAACGCCAATAGCGTTCCACGAGAGCCTTGAACAAAGTAGGTTAAGCATTTTGGAATACTCCCCCGACGTCTACCTTGTCTGGTGTTATGCGTGTAAGTAGCCCGTTAAATGCAAGAGGAGATGAGGGAACTTAGGAATCAAAAATCAATATGGCGTACAAAATAAAATTCCCTTTTGACAGGAATTGACGGCAATATAAGTCACGGGCTCACATCCACGGCTTCGGAATATAAGTGCCGTCTCGAATATCGAAAGGTCAGAAATGAAACTCGAGAGGTGTTTGAGACCTTTGTTGTTTGTTTTTCACGTGACGGGAATGTCTCTCGCCCATCTTATGGCGCCAAGAAATGGGAAAACGGTTTTGGGACGAAAACTCGCCATCATCTACAGGGTGGTGTTTGGTGCTGTTGGAATTTCACTCTCCTTCTTGTCGGTCGCCATCAGTTCCTATCATTGGCAGCATTTGGCAAATGAGAAAGTAATTCCACCGTTTTGGCACGCGTTCGAAATCCTCTGGTTGTCGTCCCATTTTGCTCTTGGGGCGATTACTTTCACCTGGTTCCAACTGCGGCGCTCCCAACTCTCCATTTTGATTCGAAACCTTTATCGACTGGCCTGCGAGATAGACGCCAAACACAAATTTCTCTCTAATTTAAAGCTTTTGGGCCAATTCATGACTTTTTGTTTTTTTTTCTTGACTTCTCTTGTAGTATACGTCCATTCCATCATCCTCAGTAAACGCCCTTGGGAAGCGATGAACGTGATCACAAATACCGTCTGGTCAGTGGTGATTTTAACATTCGAGTTATACTATGTACTGGTTTTGTATATTTTATCACACAAAAGTATTATTTTGAACCAGAGCATCAAAGACCTTGGATGTGATCGAGAATTTGCAGCGAATGACTCCATCTTCCGCAAAGACGCAAAATATGGCATCCTCCAAGGAAGCTCTCCAAAGAATACCATCTATCTCGACGTTATTACATACTGGGAAAGTGTGGATTTAAAATTGCACTCTGCATTTCGAGAGGCAAATGAAATTTTTGGATTATTCATACTATGTCAAATTAGCTACAGCCTAATGAACGCCACTTTTCAACTTTTCGATCTGCTCATGAATGAAGATATCTATCATATATCCTTTAGTTCTTTGTTCGCTGATTCATTTATCTTCTTCATTTACATCTTTGGATTCGTCATCATCATTGCCCTAGGAGGCATCACAGAAAAACAGGTATGTGATTATTAAATTACATTTTTAACCTTTGAATCAATCCAATCATTTAAATATTATAGTAGTCCGATTATTATTAACAGCTATCTACTAGGGCGGGGTAGGTTTCTACTAACTTTCCCAATATCCCCAAGTAATGAACGGGGCCATGCTTCTAAGCCTAGCTTAGAAGTTTAGCACTATGGTCATTCTTAGTTTTTCTTTTTCATATTTGTTCCTATTATAACTTACAATAATTTATCAGTGCTTCCAACTTAACTCGGTACTTCTTCTGCCTAACACGAAAAAACTATTCTTAGACCCCATCTGAATGTCAGCTTAATTCATTCTTTAGCTCTTCATATCTTCCACCTCCCTTAATTCCATCCAAAATGCATATTTTTCGCTTTCCTCTTCCTTGTTTTTTCAGCATTCTCCGTCAATTTTATTGTATCATTCTTCTTTACGTACATCGGTTTAATACGATGCATTATTTGGTGCTATGGCTTCTAATGCACCGAGAAAATGTTTATAAAAACATGACATTATACTTATGAAATGGTGAAGAGTGGAAAAAGCTGACATTCGTTCAAAAGAGACTATGCTAAAGAATCTTTGGCATTTTGAGAAGATAGGGAAACATTATTTTGCATTTTTGGAGGATAAAGTGAAGCCGTTCAAGATGAAGTTGGCGAATTGTCACTGAAACAGAGCTTGTAAAACAAAACGCGAAATATCACACAGCATTTTGCATTTGATTTATTGGAAGAGAAGGTTAAGACAAAGACTAATACGACAAAATGAGCCAGGGTATTTTGAAATTATGAGAAATATAATTAACGAATTATCAGGAAAAATTTTATAAAAACGTTTTCGGAAAAATTTGAAAGAGTGGCTTTTCACAGAAACATTTGAATTGTGTACAACTGCAAGAATAAATTAAAAAACCGTTATAAGAAATGGGACGAATTCTGGTATGCTTGGGAGAACATTTTCCATAAGAAACGTAGTGTGGGGACGGAAATTATCTCAATTTATTAACCAAAGACACTCATGGTGGACACTAAAATGAAAATGAGTTCTGACAACTATAGGACTCCATTCAATCGACCGTATGTCGTGGCCGGTAGTAGAAGAGGTTTGTGGTCGTCATCTCGTGTAATTCTTGCAAAGCGAAAGCGACCAAACCATTTATATTAGGGACTAGGGAGAAGTTAGGGAGAAGCTGGGGCCATAGAAATCGTCAGGTATAAAACGGGAGGTGGAGAGAGGAAATATAGTTTTCGGGCTATGCAATTTGAGATAGAAGGAAGATAGCGGACGTTATTGAAGCAATAGGCATGGAGTAATTTACAGCGGAAGGAAATATATCAGCAAGGCGTGCCAATACTAATAAACAATAAGGTAGGAAAAAACATAGTTAACACAGAAAAAAAACAACAGACAGAATATCATTAGTGGAAGTAAAAACGGAACCAACTTACATGGTCATTGCTCAGGTCACTATTCCACCACGCGATCATAGAGAAGATAAAGTTGACGGAGCATACGACCAATTAGATGACATAATCGCGGGTGTTTCTGAAGGGAAACACTTGATAGTGATTGCAGCGCAATACGGGGAATCAGACACGATGATTGGCGAAGGAAGTGATGGTAGTAAGGTGAATGGGGATAGATTAAATTCCCACGGAACTAATTAAAGGTTTTAGGAAGGATGGGGAGAAGAATTATCGTGTACTAAAGCGTAGAATTCATGAAGGAGGAATTTGGCTGGGAGACTTCATCAGATCAGTGTTAGTTTCTACACAAAAGAAAGGAAATGTATCCTAATGTGAGGATTACAGAACAATAAGTTCCATTTCACAAAGTGATTCTCAGTATCATCAACACGAGTATGGAGAAGGTTGTCAGTGATTACTTAGGGGATGACCAATAAGGGTTCAGGAAAGGCAGAGGTCAGCATGAAGTAATACCGGTCACTAATATAGAGGACCATTGAATTTTATCGAGATGAGTTGGTTTGACTTGTAGTTTTCAAGAAGGCGTTTGATAGGACGAAAGGGGTAGAGTTCATGTATTCATTGCAAAAATATGTGTGGGTTGTAGGGATAAGCGACTCATCCGTAGATTAAAATCTCACAGAACTACTTAACAGTTCAGAAAAAGGTGAGAGGATAGTTTGATGGACGTATCGATGGACCAGTTCATTGCATTTATGATGGAGGAATTTGGCCAGAAGATTTCGTCACATTAGTTACAATTTCTGCGACCTGCACATGTCTCAGACTACGCAGGTACGCGAGGGAGGGTCGAGAGCCGAAATGGGTAGTGTTGTGTTGAAGCTGGGTTAGACAGGCGTGTCAATTATCATCTATGCTGTTCCACATGCATGTGGAGGACATGGCTGTAGAAGCTTGGGAAATTCTGAAGATTGGGAGGAAATTCGGTGGGGAATTCATAAAATCAGTTTTGATAATGATCAAACTTTAGTTTACCGGTTAGCCAAGGGATTGCAAACATTGCTGATCGCATTTAAATGTCAGTTCGATAGATATGGGATGAGAATAAATGTAAAAAATGAAGTTTATATGATTTTAGTTTAATAAAAAGTTGAATTTCAAAATAAGACTTCATAAAATAGAGCAGGTGAAACAGTAACCTACATCGAAAGTATTTTGAACGAAATTGTTGAAAGTAGAGGGGTCATAGGATGGCGAAGAATTGAGCTGGACGAAGAAATTTTCACGAGGAGGGAAATGATGGACGTCGAGTGAGGGCGCTGAGAAAAGACTCATTACTCTCATGACATGAAGAGTGAGTTCATGCGGCACGGAAACAAGGTCTTTGAAGCAGGATAGTTGTAGATTGGAGTCTTTTGGAATTTGAGTGTGGTGGAAAATTTTTAAACGGACTGTGAGAAAAACAGACGAGAAAGCTCTAAATGGTTAGAGGTAGAGAGCACTCCAGGGAGAAATTCAAAGGAGGCCGGAAAAATGGATGCAGAATATTTTGAAATGAAATAGGACGTTGGAATCTGTGAGTGTGAGAAAGTAAATCAAACGAGTAAGGGGTAGGAATATGTAGAATAGGCATGTAGGATTGGATGAAGGGAGGAAAGAATAGAAGAAGGGCTTTTAGCAGTGTCCGATGTAAGAGATATCAGGTTGTGTTTTGCTGAGAGATGCCAGGAAATATATCATTGTCTAGACTGTGCCCATCTAAACCCTACCCCAACTAATACTAATATTTGGTAAAATACCAATGATAACATAAATTCATCATAAGATTGAATGATAAAATAAAAAAAAATACCTTGCTGGAACAAACATCGAAAGCATTTTACATGACAAGGCTGCTTTTCGTTTTCATGGCGGGCTCATCCTTTCCGGAAAACATTGGATCAACTGTAAAGAAAGTTACGTTTACTCAGTCCCCTCGCTTTACTCAGCGGGAAGTGAAATTAATGGCAGTTTCCCATGTGAGTGTGTGGTGGGGCGATAAGAGAGCCCTTTTGGAAAATCAATATATCGCCGATGTTATTTTTCCCGCATTGGGGCGCACTCATTCACGACAGTTATGGACGTGCCGAGATGTGAGTGTGTGCCCCCGGGATCCCTTTCCAAAAGAGTGGATGCGAAGGTTATTAGGGCGATAAGACCACTGTTGCTTGTATTTAAAGTGGCTGGAATGTCTTTAAATGATCTTCTTACTTCGGTAACGGAGGAGGGGGGAATCGAGCGGATGTTAAATCGCGCCGCCGTGGTCGTAACGTTTGCTGCTGGAGTCATGCTTTCTTCCGTGTCCTTGGTGATCAGCTTCCACGAGTGGAGTAAGATCTCCGCTACGGGACACATTCCAGCATTTTGGGCCGTCTTAGAGTTCCTCTGGCTGATGTCGTATTACATCCTTGGCTTGGTTCTTTACGCATGGTTCCAACTGCGTCGTGCCAAAATCGCTCGCTTGATGAGAAAACTTACTCGCTTATGCTATGTAATTCAAGGAAAGGAAAATTTCCCCGAAAAACTCAGAAATTTGGGATGCTTTCAATTATCCTACATATCTATATTTTTTATGTGTTCAGTGCTCTTGGACTACTGGGTCATCAAGAGAATTAAATGGGAAGTGATGAACTTGGCAGCAATCAATGTATGGAACTTAGTGAATCTCATTCTTCAGTTTTATTTCATTTTGGTACTGTATTCTTTGCTGTTCATTATTGCTCACTTGAACAGTATGATAGAAAAACTGGGATATGACAGGAAAATACCTCAGGTGAATCCTTTGGTGTCTCTCAAAGACATTTCGCATTGGGAATCTTTTGATTTAGAATTGTATTCAACATTCCAAACATCCAATGAAATTTTCGGTATAGTAACTCTATGCCAATTCGCCTTCAACGTACTACATGTCACGTTTCAATTATTTGACTTTTTAAGAACTGACCTCAACGAGGAACCAATTAACTCTCTGCTCGCTTGTTTATTTGTCATCCTCTCATTCTCTTTGGGATCCATCGCAATCCTTGCCCTTTGTCAAATTATCGAAAACAAGGTAAGCTATTTTGAAATACTTATTTTCCAGCACAATAGCCGTTGATAAATTAAGCATATTCAATCCCGTCCATGGCCTTTTTATTCTCTTCATTCAAGAAATTATTGATGCTCTTTTATTGATGCAGCATGAATTAGGGTACAAAAAATAAGACTATACGAGGTGTGCACTGAATGGTTGAGGCCTTAACTTTGTAGAATTCCATTATTAACTTAGGAGAAAAATTATATCTTTGCTTTCTACAGAATAGACTTTATTCGTCGACTAGTTTCGTTTACACTGTAACATCATCAGGACTGAATGTCAGTCCTGATGATGTTACAGTGTAAACGAAACTAGTCGACGAATAAAGTCTATTCTGTAGAAAGCAAAGATATAATTTTTCTCCTAAGTTTATACGAGGTGTGTTCAAGAAACAATGAGAATTTAAATTTTTCGTAAAATAATACTTATTTATTCTTATAAATTGATGTTGTCACCTTCAAAGTAGTTCCCATTTGAGATTATGCACTTGTGACAGCGCTTCTTCCAATCCCCGAAACACTTCTCAAACTCGATCTTTAAGATAGACTTTAGTTCTTTCAGCGATGCGCTTTTAAAGTCATCTATGGCTGTACAACGACGGCCCTTCAAGGTTCTCTTAATTTTGGAAGAAGGAAAATATGGAGGCTGGGGCATCGTTACAGTATTTTTTTGCCCAAAAATTCACGAACAAGCAATTAAGTGTGAGCTGGTGCATTATCGTGGGGCAAAAGCCATGTATTGTTTTTTCACAGAGCCGGGAGTTTTTTTCACATTGATTTACGCAAACGGCGTTGAATTTGTAGGTAATACTTCTAATTGACCGTTTGATCTGGCGGCAGGAATTCATGATACACTATTATTAGGTAATATACCGTTTAAGGTAGGTTTTTGGATGGAAACAACTATCAAATAAACATTTTGTGATTCCCCCCTTGCAAACTAATATATATCAGGTCTCTCTCCATCTCGGTGTACTTCTTTCCTCCCTTCATCCCGTCCAACATCCCTATCCTGTTCATGCCCTTACCTCGCTTGCCCAACATTCTCCCCTCTATTAGGCTCTTCAACATTCCACTACCGCTCAATACGCCTTTCATCCATTTTTCCTGCCTCCATAGGATTACTCTCAACAAACCCTCTCCTCACCCACCATCTCTAGTACATCCTCATTTGTTTTCCTTTCGGTCCATTTCACCTTCTCCATTCTTCTCCACACCCATATTTCAAAAGCCTCCAATCTACGTCTATCCCCCTGCTTCAGTGACCACGTTTCCGCGCCGTAGCTACGCTCCATATCAGGGTTTTTACGAGTCTTGTCTTAACATCCCTACTCAACGTCCCCGTCATCAACTCCCTCCTCCTTGAGAAAGCCTCCATGCCTAGCGCAATTCTTCTCCCTACGTCCCTACCACTTTGACCGTATTGGTCCAAAACACTTCCGAGATATGTAAACTGCTCTACCTGCTCTATTTTTTCCCCGCCAATGTTAATATTTAGCTTAGCGTTTACCTTTCTGGAAAATCGCATAACCTTTGCTTTATTAATATTGATTCTCAACCCATATATATCTATCGCACTGAACCTCCAATTCACTCAGCAATGCTTGCAACCCCTTGGCCGACTGAGGCACTAATGCTTGGCCATTAGCAAACGTAACCGATTTTACGAATTCCCCTCCGACTTTCATTCCTACCTCCAGTTCTTCCCATGACTCTTTAATCATTTCCTCCACATATACGTTGAACAGCACCGGTGACAATGGGCAACCCTGCCTTACCCCTCTTCCTAACACTGCCCATCCGGGTCTCCGTTCCCCACTCGCACCTGATCAGTCTGAGACATGTACAGGTTGCGGATCAGTCTCATGTCCCTCCAATCCATTCCTATTTTCTGCAATACACGCATTAATTTTTCCCAATTCACTCAATCAAACGCTTTTTCAAAATCTACAAAACAGGCAAAAACGTCCTGGTTGTATTCTATATTCCTCTCAATTAGTGATCTCATTACTGCAATGGCATCACGCGTACCTCTTCCTTTCCTAAACCCAAACTGATCATCCCCTAAGTAATCATTTGCCTTGCTCTCTATCCTTTTGTTGATGATCCTGAGAATAACTTTAGCTGCGTGGGATATCAAACTTATTGTTCTGTAATCCTCACATAAGTTCTGTACCATACAGTGTTTCTATATATTACTTCCATCTCTCTTGGATTTTTCCTGGTTCAACTATTATCTTACCCCACTTATCTTTACCTGTTAGCACAGATCTTACCTCCCGATAATAACTTAACCTTGCTGTATAGACCACCAATTTCACCCTTCTTCTGTAAACTTTACATATCCTCGCATTGCGTTTTCCACCATTCTTCTTTTCCTTTATTTGTGGCCCTTCTCAATTTATTGTTTAACTCTTTTTACTTCATTTTGCCAAACTCTGTGTTTACATTCTTCCATCTTCTTCTCTCATCCATCTTTGCAATCATCTCATCCGTGACCCAAGGTTTCCTTATTCTTTTCCCGCTAATGGTTCCTATAGTGTCTTTTGCTGCTTCCGATATCCCTTACTTGATACATTCCCATTTTTCTTCGATTGTACTCAGTTCTTTACTGTTATCCATTATTTTCTCTACAGCCTGCTGATACTCCTTCCTCGTTAATCCATTTAATGCTTCTACGTTCCATTTCTTAACCCGCCGCCCTAGCCTTATCTTCTTGAAACGGACGTTACATTTCATAACACCTAAATTGTGGTCAGAGTCCGCATCCGCTCCTAGGAAACTGTGCGAATTTATCACACTGTTCCTAAACCTGTGCCTAACCATAATATAATCTAACGGATATTTTTCTGAGTCACCTGGCATTTTCCATGTATACCTACGCCTTTTGTGATGTCTAAACCATGTGTTGGTGATGACTAACCCCTGTCTCTTGCAGAATTCAATCGCTTTGTAACCCGCGTTCATTCCTCGTGCCTGACCCATAGTCCCCCACCTCACCACCCTTTCTTCCTCGGCCTACCGTCGCATTCCAATCCCCCATCACTATCAAATGTTTCGTTGCAGGAACACACGCGATTATATCCTCTAACTCATCGTACATCCTATCGACTTCTTCCTCCTTGTGGTTGCTCGGTGGCATGTATGCCTGAACAATGACCAAGTTCGTCGCCTCTGCTTTAATCTCTACGAGTAAAATTCGTGTAAAATTCGTGATACACTATGCCATTAAAATCGAAGAACACAGTGAGCATAACCTTCCCGTTCGACCGCACTTGTCGAGCCTTTTTCGGTCTTGGCGAGCCAGAATGCCTCCACTGGGATGATTGAGCCCGTTTCAACGTCATATGCATAAACTCATGCATTTTTCGTCACCTGTTATTATACGTTTCAGCAATTCTGCATCGTCGTTTACTTCATTTAGTGACTCCTGATTCCAGTGCATTCGCCACTGTTTTTGTTCAAAATTCAACAATTTTGCAACGAATTTTGCTGCCACGCGTTTCATACCCAGAAAATTGGAACAAATGTCATAAAATGATCCAGTTGATATGCCAACATCATCAGCGACCTCTCAAATTGTGATTCGGCGATCGTTCATGACCATTTCTTTCTCTTTTTCCACGTTTTCATCGATTGTTGATGTGCTGGGACGTCCAGGACGTTCGTCATCTTCAAGGTCTTCACGGCCTTATTGGAAACGCTTATACCATTCGTAAACTCTTGATTTACTCATAGCAGACTCACCATATGCCTTTGTTAATAGTTCACCATTTTGTTACACTTTATTTAATTTTTCATGCAAAATTTGATAAAATTCTTTGATCCATTTCTTTTAACAAACGAAAATCGCCGAGCTCATAAAACACGTCTAACCTTAGTGGCTGTCACAAACAAAGTCCACAATGAAAACAGCTGAAAGTTTTATAATACTACAGGGGCAGGTATACCAACGTAATAAAATAAAGTTTGACAATCGGACCCTCCAAGCCCGCGAGATGAAAAAAATTCTCGTTATGTTTTGAACACACCTCGTACATGGATTTACTTAATATTTGCATTTTAAGCATTCGTGCTAAAAATTAGCTCATTAAATATATCCTAGGATGACTAATGATGAATCTCAGGTCTCTCCTTTTAATAAATATTCTCATTTGGTTGGAAGGACTGTAATTAATTTAAGAAACCGGGTAACAGTCCATCTAATCACATCATAAAAAAGAATTGACTTGATTGAGGAGGTTGTATTTCGTTCTTCTAATTAGAGATATTTCCGGGCAATCGGAAGGAATGCTTCACACACTTTCCAGACTACCGCACATTTTTTGTTAATTTATATTTTTGTGCACAAAATTTATTCTAAGGATTTCAATACAACAGTTTCAGAGAGTAAAAATCATTCGCCTTGACCGGGATTCGAACCCGGATCCCTCGATTTCCGGCCTACTGCTTAGCCAGTTATGCAATTTTTTTGAAAATAAAATTTCTTTATTTTAAATGAATTTGTGTCCACTTAAGATAACATAATAGTAAAAAAAATTTTTACATGGCATTTTACAATATTGTTTTATCCACATATGGTTTGGGTAAAATCTCAATCGTTACATTGAAATGAATTAAAATTTAATATTTTTATTTTTGACATAGCAGGGATACTTGTAAACCCTGAGTGTGTGTGTGAATGTGATTCACGAAAGTGACTGTTATTTCGTAACACACCCTAGTGATCGAGTGGTTGTAAGTTTGTTTTATTATTTATTATTTTTATATTTATTTTGCCTTGCTTGCGTGATTGAGGTATGCGTGGGTCACTGTTTCTCAAACACATCCCAATGACCAATCTGGTGCGTGTGTTCCCTATTTCTTCCCTTACTTGTAATTTTTTTCTACCTTCTTTTTTTCCTCTTCCTTCCTTTTTCCTTATCAATTAGTGCCAATCAAGTTTACGGTCTAGGGCTTTTTTGTTTACATTGATTCACGTTCATTGTGTATTTACCTATCATAAAAGGGCTTAAGAAGAGCCTCACATCATCACACCGAATTATATTCCCATCTGTTGAAAGTGTTGAAATTACTCATTACTGCTTTCTGATATCCAGAAGCAGTTTTGCCAGTTATAAATGGACTTCTCTTAAGCACTTTTCCCTCCGTTCCAGTGTAGCATTTAGCATTAGGTTGCCGTGCAGGCACCCTTATGCTTGAACGCATAGCGAATCGATCATTGCCGTAACAATGTAATTCACTCAAAAACATGAATTTATAACTACGTTGCGTTCAGAAAAACCATGATTTTTTTAAAATGCGATCAAAATGCGTTCACGATAAATACTTTCAGAATATACGATATTAGTAAAGGCTACAACAAGGTTTGTATACATTTATCGGGGAAGGTTTCGGGAAAAAAGATTTATTTCAGATATTGCTAGGATGTTGCTCGTACAACACCTAAAAATTCTTCAAAGTACATGCCTTGATCGTCGTAACACTTTTGCCAACGGTTTTTCCACTACTCGAAGTGTCCCTGAGCAGGAGGATTCCAGAGGGTCCTTAAGGGTACGCGTGCAAGCTTCTTTGACGGCAGTCTGAGTCCGTTGGGACTCCTTTGATGGATGGTAGATTTCAATTTTGGGAACAGGATATGATCTGCTGGTGCCAGTTGGGGACTGTAAGGGGGTTGGGGAATTGATGGGAAACGATGCCGTCGCACAAGGCCTTCGAAAGCAAGCACACTCGACTCTACTCTTTTGGTCGTCCGTCTGAAGACCTACGGGAGGACGGGTCTAGCGCTTCAGACATTTCGCATCGTCAAATCGTCAGTTATAATGTCGTGCACTGTCATCGATGCCAATGAGATCTACGATCATGCGACCGAAACTTAACCGACGGTTTGACTGCAGCACTTCACGATCCCTTCAGGAAAAAATTGTTGCCGATACTTTTTATACAGAAATGGTAATAACATTTCAGGAAAGCGGATTACCCCGGCGGATAAGAAATGAAATAATCTCTGAAGAAATGTATGTGGGGGATGGGGGTTGTTGGAAATGCGGGATACGGAATTGATTGTTTAGAGTGCAGGGAATGACAACTATTAAAGTGAAGACACACTTTTTTCTGGTGTATGTGTTGCAAAGTATCGAGAAGAAATGGCCAAATAGGTACTGCTCGTTACTTTGAAACTCTATACTCATTATGGACCCTAACTCACTGGTAATCAATCTGATAAATAGTCGTTACTTCCATATTTCAGATACTTTACTGCATTGGAGTACTAAAGCCTCTACTACGGGTACACCCAAAATGGGTATTGATTTCATTATAGGCACACCCATAACATAATTCCAATTCCTCTACTCTTGGCACATCCACATACACATGTATATCAATTCGACTTATGTATTAATTAAAATTGTTAATTTTCTACAAAATAAAATTTTAATACGACCGGTTTCGATGTAACTACATCATTTTATTTTGTGGAAAATTGCCAATTTTAATTAATCATGATATTCTATCATATCACGCCTGAAACGTCTCTTTTTATTCGCCTTGTGTTCACCGTTTTCTCTACGGAAGGACCTTCAGATGAGTCAAACTCAAATTAAAGGTGTTAGAATGGAACAACCAGAATTACGAGGAATATTCATAAAGTAAGAGCCGTTTGCTTATATTTAAATATTGGCGCATCAGAACGCAGTTTTACTCCTGCATCGCCATCTATTGATTCATTGAGAAGCTACAGGAGCATTTGTTTTGTTTCAAAAGGTGTTTGCTTGTCCGTGCATGCAAACAACAATGTCCGCGACAATCGTTGGTCCCGCCGGCTGTGAAGTGCGTTCTGTCATACGATTCTTGTATGCAAAAGGGTTGTCGGCTGCTGAAATTCATCGGGAGTTGCGCCTAGTTTATGGACCTACAGTTATGAGTGAAGGAAAGGTTAGACAATGATCCGTGATTTTAAAAATGGACGAACAAATGTCCATGACGAAGAGTGGCAGGCCCGGTATTCTGACCGATGAAATTGTTTCGTAAGTGGAACACAAACTGCGATGTGATCATCGATTGACAATTAATGGCCTGTCTGAACAATATCCTCAACTTGGACGCACTACTGTCCACAATATCGCCACGGAAAACCTCGAATACCACAAATTGTTTGCAAAGTGGGTACCGAAAATGCTCATCAACCAACACAAAGAGCAAAGAATGTCCAGTGGACGAGATTTTTTGGGCCTTTACCAACAAGAGGGAGATGATGAGACCTTGCCCCAAGCGACTACTTCCTTCTCTTGCGCTTGAAACAGCGGCTCAGTGGACGACGTTTCGAAACCGAAGATGAACTCAAGAATGGCGTTGTCGATTGGTTCAACCCTCAGGCGGCGAGTTTCTATGCAGAGGGGTTAAAGAAGCTGGTGCAGCGGTACGAAAAATGCTTAGAAGTGAACGGCGATTATGTAGATAAGTGAAGTAGGTTTGTAGCTAACTAAAAGTGCCGATAAAATGTGTTTCATATGAGTATATTTTTCCTGTGACCAAACGGCCTTTACTTTATGAACATGGCTCAATGGTAGTCGTATCTTGTTGTACTGACTTAAGCATCGGAGATTATATTCATCGTTCCTTGTTGCAGGTACTCTAGTGTTGTTCTAATAATTTTTATTCATTCGTAAAAGTGAAATTATAGGAAAAATATTCGCGCATGCCGATGACAAGAACAGAACTGATGTGAGAGTAGAATCGCAAACATATAAAAGATTTGAAAATTTTATTATCATCTACATCTGGAAAATGCCCTGCAAGCCACCGGTAAGGTGTGTGGCTGGGGATGTATCAGGTCTAACTAACAAAGTCACGCACCGTGAATGAGTCAAAACTGCAGAAAGAAATTCGACATGAATGAACTAGTAAAAAATTATCAGACTGAAGAGAAATTCAAATGGCGTCAACACTGCTTTTTGTTAAGTCATGCAACAAGAGTCATATGCGAGGAGTCATATACACATACGTTTCTCGTATCAAAGGAACCAGAAGCGCCAGTCACGAAAGAATAAAAAAAGACGTATTCCTCGGAGTTTTTAGACTAAAGAGTGTATTGTAGCAGATAGAAAAGCTTCCAATGTATGGTAACAAAACTCTGACGTAGGAAACCCTTTATTTGAATATGGATTCCTATTGGAGCAGGCTCTTCAATTACGGCAAGGTTTAGAAAGCTTCAGTATCTTTAAAGAAAATACAACAATAACTACTGATGATGGGATTCTCTTAAAAAATACGAAGTATGCGTGGAATGAATATCGGCATTAGAGTATCATAAGCAAATATGAATATTTACTAGGAAAAGATGCGGCGTGCATAAAATAAATATGCATTACGCCAACGTGGAAAATTATTTAACGTCAAGAAATATCTGCCATGAGAAAATACTGTGTGCAAAGAAAATGTGATTTTGGAGTATACTTTTGCAGGTATCATACCTCATCGTTTGGCAACACGACCACGAATGCTTGACTCTATCATAATATGGAGTGTCAATGAATTGTTTAATTCTCCATCAATTTTCCAGTGAAAGGAAAATCAACCGCGGGAAAATATTTTTCGAATCCTACGCAAGAAAAAGGGACATTAAATTGACTTTTGAAGCCACTGTACCGCATCCATTCTTTCTCCAAGGAAAAGGGCCAAAAATAGAAATAGTTTTCCAGGCAGAGAAAGCACAAGCAATCATAGTCAAAGATATTTTACCACTGACAAAGAGACATCTTCGAAAGCTGTTGTAATTATGCTGACAAAAATATTTTTGCGGAATCAGTGCTACAAACGAGTAAAGAAATATGAGCGGTAGACATGTTTTGAGACAACAGGAGGGTCGTCATTTTGAATATAGCGACGAAGAATACGGACATCATAGCCGTAAAAGCGTATGCTTAACACCATGGTGACACGAAACTAGTAATTTAATAATATATAACGGAAAAATAAACATTCGGAAAGAGGAGAAACTCTGAGAATACTATCAATAAGCAATGCCAACATTTTAAAAAATCCAAATAAAGCGTAATCACACAGGTTGCGATCAATGATAATTATAAACGTGTGAAGAAACTCCTCCAAATAATTTTACAAAAGTTGCTGAGTACATACGAAAATGACGTAAAACATAAGGATTATAGAGTCAGCAGAGATAAGATTGGGGAGCATCAAAGGTAGAATACTAACAATTGGTACCGAGAAGAATTTATGAAACGATAGGCGAAATCATTGGTATGAGCCCTGGCATTATTTGGAGTAGAGATGTGGAAAATGAGAAGTAGGAGGAAATGAGTGTGGAAGAGTTCTCGACGAGAACGTGGAGGAGAAGAGAATCGCATAGTTGGGAGGAAAGAGAAGTAATGAGAAGATACTTAATGAGTACCAAAATAATATTGACCGGAGGATAATATAATAAAATAACAGCCAGAGGAAATAAATACAGCACTGCCTAGGAAATGCTTCCTAATGTATGCCCCGGAAGATATCATCAATTAAAAACAAGGAAGATGACGCACGAGGTTAACCGATGGTGTAAAAAATCAAATTGACCTAAACATACGGAAGAGTGGAGAGGATAGCTGAAATGCGTGGCGGGATTACCATGGGAACTGGCAAAAACAACTCATCACCATTACTGAAAATCTGTAAGGAAGCTGAAAGCGGAAGGAAAACTTAATTGGAAGCCCAAAGGCACCGTGAAAGAGAGAAGAAAAATACCTCTGAAGATGAAGCACAATGCTTTTGAAAATTGGAATTGGTTTTTCCGGAATGAAAAAATGTCTTCAAAACTGTTTGTAAATAAACGGAAAATAATCTCATGCAGGGAAAATTTGTAGCAATACACAAAGGGTGAATCGAAATACAACTTGTATTTGGTATGTGCAGATGCACAGATAAATCAAGCGGCATAATAAAACAATAGGTATGTGCAGATGTACAGATATTAAGCACGGTTGACCATTTGCGCCAAATACTAATATTATAACACCCACTTGACGTAATTGAATGTACTGCAAATTGCGGAAATTCCTGCCAACAACCAACCATCTCCAATGGAAGATCGAATAAATTAAAACACTTTCTGGAACTAAGCAAAGTAAATATCCGTCGCTAAATATCCGTCTCATTCACTATAAACAACCTTTGACAGGCGCCACTTGAGTGAATTATATGCTTTGTATTTGAATTTTTCAAATTGATATGAGAATTGGTGCTGCTCTCGTATGATTTTGGAATCGATTTCTATGAAATTTCATTCTCAAGGCGAGCATCGTGGTGTTTTCCTGACAAAAGTCCAAAGGCGTAGCTTTCAATTTTCATTTTTCGTCTGTTATTCGGTTCTAGCAAGCATAACTTGGGAGTGAATATAGTGAAATGGGAGACCACAAACTGGAGCGCGTGCGTGGGTCCATGGAACCCGTTTTGTGGTCCCTGAGGGCATTACGCCTCGTTCGGCACCTGGCACGCGACCACGAAGGTAGGTTTCGGGAGACGTTGGCATGGTCGCCGATGATCTTGCCTCCGATTCTCGCGTCGATCATCGTCATAGTGCCCACAGCACTCCTGGGCCGCATTTATAGTTTCTCATTGAAGATCTCCGCGGTCAGCACAGCCGCCGTCGGCATGTGGGTGGCTGCGCTCCACGTGATGGGCCCCGTGGGCGTGTTCGCCTGCGTGGTCCGCCAGGGGCCGCTGCGGGAGGTCCTCCGAGGAATCTCAGATGTGGACGGCATGCTTGGAGAGTGAGAGGTGACGTTCCACGATGCGATGGACACCCGAGCGCCGGCCGTGACCGCCGGCGTTTGTGGCCCTCGGCATTTTGAGCGCCTTCCTTTTATTGCATATTGGTGGTCAAATCCTCTCCAGGGAACCATTCCTGGAGTGCCTGGCCTCTTTCATGGAGATATACTGGTCGATGAGCCTGTGGCTAATCCGTTCCCTACATTACGTCTTGCTCCGCGCTCTGGAGAGAAGGGTACATCCCTTGAACTGCGCCATCGGGACTTCATCACGGCCTGGCGACTGGACGGAAGGTACTGGATCTAACGCCGTATCCCGTGGGAAGCCTTGAAGAAGTTCCATTCCTCATCCAAATGAATTTGTTTAAATTCTGCCGGTCCTTGAATCATACCTTCGTGATAACGATCTTCATATTTGTCATCCAGAACTTTTTAAGTGTAACATTCACGATATACTTCTTTGTGCTCTTCATGGATGATGAATTCGAGGTCAAACACGGCGCTGCAAACGTGTTGGGTCCCCACGTGTGGATTGGATCGGCAGCAATGCTTCTGGCACAGATAGTGGCCGCTGGCGAAGAATTTGCTGAGGAGGTAAATCGTACGCTTGGATTTGCCCTCACTTCGACCCACGTCCCCTCGCGTAATCAGTGTGCATCAAACCGAATTGAAGACATCATGTACCGCGGTGAGATTCTAAGGCATTTTGTCTTCAAAATCCTGAGTAACTCTTCCGAAATATTTACATGCAAATCTACGCAGCCATATATTTACAGGCAAATTTTTAAAAAGGCGAGTATGACCTGAACTGTCAATTCCATGCTACCAACACAACAAATAATTCAAAAAGAGAAAATTTATATTGAGATTCTCTGCATGACAATGGCGCTGGGGCTTCCGAAAAAGTGGTAAATAAAGCGACAATGAGAATTAAGAGCGATTGTTTGTTATTTATTTCTGCCTCTTGAGTTGGTTACTTAATTTTCCCAAACAGGTAAGGGAATCGATCGCCGGAAAATTTGTCCACCTTTCTATTATAACAGTTAATCAAACAGCCAAGTTGGCTTTTCACATTACTTAGTTCAATTTCACATAATTATGAAAATGGGAGACACCCAAGCCTTGGACTACCCACTACGGTGCGAATCGAATTGGCCACCTCTTGATCGGTGGGCGACGGCGTTACCCCTCCACTAGCCTGGTTCCAATCAATGATTTCGGATGCAATTCGTTATATTATTAGTGCAGATAACATAAATTCTCCAAGAGATCTTTTGAAGACTTCATGATAGTTGTAAATGACTAACTATTCCATGAATAACTAATACGACGGTTACATTTATCAAATGCGAACAACTATCAGCATCAATATGCGCGTTACCAATTGCGTAATAAATTTTCTATTCACGCATTTCGAAGTAACGTGAAGAGAATCCATAAATGCCTTCGATTTCGTTCGTTTAACACATCAGACTGAGAACATACAAGTCTATTTTAACAGAACTTGTCCAGAATACGAGGTTTGTCCAATAAATACGCGAACTGAGGCCATAAATACTTTACTTTGCAAAATTTAGTCTTCATAGATTTCGTCCCCTTCAAAGTACTCTCCATTCGTTGCTACGCCCTCTTTTCCATCTTCTTTGACACTCTTTAAAGGAGCCTCGGAAGTCTCCTCGGCAGTTAGGCTCTTCAGTTGTCTCATCGTTTCTTGCTTCATTGCGTCCACATCTTCCCAGCGATGTCCCCTCATCACAATTTTGAATTTTAGGAACTGGAAAAATTCGCAGGAGGCGGGAACTGGCGAATAAGGAGGATGATCAAGGATCGTGATCGAATTCTTGGCCAGAAACTGGCGAACAATCAATGCTGAATGTGAAGGTGCATTGTCATGGTGTCATGGTCACCCATCCATCATGTTCGATTAAAATAGTGTGCACTGTTGATTTCCCTAAGTTCAGTTCATCAGTTATCATTCGGACAGTTTTTCGACGATCGGTAATGACAAGGGACCGCACACGATCAATGTTGTCGTCAACACAGGTGGTTGAAGGTCGTCCCGGCCTTGCATCATTCGCGGCATCTTGTCTTGGCCATCTTTAAAACGCTTAATCCACTTTAAAAAACGGATGTTTTCTTCAGAGCATTATCACCGTAAAAACTGTTAACAGTTCAGTAATTTCTTGATACCTTTTTTACCGCACTTCCTAAAAAAACTTGATGATTCATTGCTCCGTGATTTCGTCAATTTCCATTTTCGACAAAAAGTGAACACAAGGTCAACAGAAACTAACATAACTGGCACCATGCGCACAGCTCGACGATCCGCCGAGCACAGACGGCTCATTGGGCCTCAGACAACTAGCGCCGCTAGTGGGCAAGGTTATAGGCCGAATCATGGCCGCTAGGTTGCAACAGTTTGCATATTTATTGGCCAGACCATGCACATTAACCACCCCACGCTAGCGTTGACTCAATATACACTCTAGAAAGACAGATACAAAGACTTACATCCCACAACAATGAGCATAGCCTAATTATCGGAGGCAATTTTACAGTTCCCACGATAAATTGGGATTCGTACAGTTTTATAAATGAAGGTAAAGACAAGGATCTATTCGAGTCCCTCTTATTTGCTTTCACCTCGAATTCCCTACATAAATAGGTCACTTAACCAACAAGTGGAAAGAACATTCTTGATCTCTTAGCCACAAATATACCCGAAAAGGCCTCAAATATAAGTAGATATTGTTGACGGAATCATTGACCATAAGGCTGTAAACGCCAAATTTTCTCTAAGCGTAAAAAAAGGCAACAAACCTAAGAGAAAGGTTTGTTTGTTCAATAACGCTGACAATGATGGCTTAAAATGTGAATTAAAACGTTCTTTTTTAAAAGTTTGACGAATTAAGCAAAACTAGTAGTGTCGAGGATACTTGGAATAATTTTTTTGCGATAACAAGTTCAGCAATACACAGATTTATAACTAGTATATATATAAAAGAATTTGGAACACCGATGGTACAACTCTGGAGTACGGAAATTTCTTAGGTGGCAAAGGGTGTGTCATGCCAGAATGAGAAATGCAGTTAAAGATTCCTCCCCTGATAAAATCAACGAAATCATACAGAACTACAAAGCATCTGCGTCCACTGCCAAGAAGGCCTTCCGGAAGGCGCTAGCGGAATTCAAAAGGAAAAAATTAGGCGAACATTCAAACGATAACCCAAAGATGTTTTGGTCCTACGTCAGGAAAGAGCAGGGAAAAAAAGTCCACCGTAAACTTATAGAATAACGAAAAGGGGAATAAAGTAACGAGTAGCTTAGATAAAGCCAACATATTAAACTCATTCTTCCAGAGTGTTTTCAACATATGCTCACAGAATATACCCGAAATCCTCCGGAAAAAATTTCAGCAACCAATGCAAGTAATCGAATTTTCCGCCCACGAGGGAAAGTTAATCCTTGAACACATCGACCCCAACAAATCTCCGGGACCTGATGAGACACCGGCGCGCGTGTATAAAGAACTGTCGGCTGAAATCGCCCCTTATCTTGATATAATATTTAAGAAAACATTAGCAGAAGAAAGCGTGCCAAACGGCTGGAAGGTAGCTTCTGTAACACCCATATTTAAAAACGGAGACAGGGAGGACCCCAGTAATTATAGGCCAATATCGCTCACTTCCATTTCTTGTAAGATTCTTGAACACATCATTGTTAGTTCCATAATGAGGCACCTCGATAGCCAAGATTTATTGATTAATAACCAACACGTCTTACGTAAGGGTAGATCCTGCGAAACTCAACTCACACTCTTTGTTCATGATATAAAGAACTCCGGTGAAAGTCATATTCCAGTTGATGCGATATTCCGAGATTTTTAGAAAGCTTCCGATAAAGTCCCTCATTGCAAATTACTCGCGAAATTGGAAACATATGGAATACACGAGAGTATTATATGCTGGATTAAACAATTCTTAAGCGATCGTCTTCAAACAGTCGTCCTGGACAGTGTATCGTCCCATACTGTCAAGGTCACGTCGGGTGTACCACAAGGAAGTGTCATAGGCCTCCTCCTATTCCTTATTTACATAAATGACCTCAGTAACGTAGTTATTGTAAGCTCCGCCTTTTCACCGATGATGCAGAAATTTACGGGGGCATTTGAAGTCACGAAGACAGAGTCGTGTTAGCCAAAGACCTAGATGCAATTCAGAATTGGTGCGACACATGGAAATTGGAATTAATTTTTTTTAAATGCGTAGCAATACATTTTTGGGAAAAGAGTAATTCCCTCCCTTAGAGTTACAAGGTGAAAAAACCAAAATCACGAGGGTAGATTCCTTTAAATACTTAGGTGTAACAATTACTCACGATCTGTCCTGGGGAGACTACATACGAGAAATATGCGGTCGTGCTAATAAAAAATCGGGATTTGTGGAAAGAATGCTGGGTAAATGCGACGAAAAAGTGAAAGAACGATGTTTCCTTGCCTTGGTCAGGCCCCATCTAGCGTATGCTGCCAATATATGGGATCCTAAAAATATAAATTTGATTTCGGAATTAGATCGAGTTCAGCGGAAAGGGGCTAGATTTGTCAAACATTGTCATGACCAACGCAGCAGCGTATCCACTTTACTAGACAATTTAGGTTGGGATTCTCTTACACAACGGAGTTTACAATATAGATTAAACTTAATAAAAGCATTTAAAGATGCGCCCTTTTCCGATGACATCAAGGATAAAATACGAACCTCAACGTATTACGGTCGAAGGGATCACGAATATAAGACTAGAGAGATAGACTGCAAGACTGACAGGTTTAAAATGTCATATATATATATATATATATATATATATATATATATATATATATATATATATATATAACTTTTGGACGGCACAATAGAACACAGAATAAAACAAATAACACGTAAAAGGACACTCACACTGTAGATGATTTAAGCTTTCGGCCTACTCCGAGGCCTTCTTCAGGTCAGACTGAGAGGTTTTGAGGGAAGAGTGCCTGGGGAGGGAAGGGGGGCGGAAGGTTTAGGGACTGCTGGGAAAGAAATTAAAGATGGCGGTTAAGGGTGGGAATTTTAAAGGAACGGAAAGATAGGATGTATGCGGATTCGCGAGTTCTCTCCTCTATGTTGGTGGCTGAATCGGGTAGGGATTCTATAACTGTTAGGGAAAAGCATTCGTCAAATGATAGGTTGTGTGAACCTGCGTGTAAAGGGATAGGAAGAGAAGAGAGTGAAGAAGAATTACGTGAGTAGCGGTGATTGTTCATTCGGATGGATAAGGGGGTAATGCATTCGCCTATGTAGAATGAGGTGCATTGTTTGCACGACAAAATATAGATAATATTTTTTGAGAGGCAATTAGCGTGGGAACGGGGTGAAGGGACAATGAGGGGATGTGGGGAGAGGGGAGCAGATCTGATTAGGAGACATGTTTTACATCGGGGGCGATTGCAGGTAGGGGAAATATGTGGAAATTTGTCAGGACGGGGTGTCAAAGGGTTGGTGGATCTCAAAAGGTTTCTGAGGTTGGCTGGTCGTCTGTAAGCGACAGAGGGGCATTGGGGCAGTAAGGATGTGGTCGCGTCATTGTCATGTAATATAGGATAAAGTTCTTTGAGAATGGTTTTCAGTCTGTGGGATCCGGGGAAATAGGTTGTGCAAAGGTTGAGTCCAGCGTCAGATGTGGGGTTGTCATTCTGTGGTGTGTGTGGTCAGGTGGAGCGGTAGGTTTTATCCTGTAGGAGCTTTTCTGGGTAACTTTTCTGGGACAGGAGACTGATCCGCAACCTGTATATGTCTCAGACTGCTCAGGTGCGAGTGGGGAACGGAGAGTCCGGATGGGCAGTGTTAGGAAGACGTGTAAGGCAGGGTTGCCCATTGTCACCTGTACTGTTCAACGTATATGTAGAGGAAATGAGGAGGAACTGGAGGAACTGGAGGTAGGAATGAAAGTCGGAGGGGAATTCGTAAAATCGGTTAGGTTTGCTGATGACCAAGCATTAGTTGCTCAGTCAACCAAGGGGTTGCAAGTATTGTTGAGTGAATTGGAGGCTCAGTGCGATAAATATGGGAGGAGAATCAATATTAATAAAACAAAGGTTATCCGATTTTCCAGAAAGAAAAAGGCTAAGCTATAGAGTAAAATATGCGGGGAAAAAATAGAGCAGGTAGAACAGTTTACATATCTCGGATGTGTTTCGGACCAACACGGTCAAAGTGGTAGGGATGTAAGGAGAAGAATTGCGCTATGCAAGGAGGCTTTCTCAAGGAGGAGGGAGTTGATGACGGGGACGTTGAGTAGGGATGTTAAGACAGGACTCGTAAAAACTCTGATATGGAGCGTAGCTGTGTACGGCGCGGATACGTGGTCGCTGAGGCAGGAGGATAGACGTAGATTGGAGGCTTTTGAAATGTGGGTGTGGAGAAGAATGGAGAAGGTGAAATCGACCGAAAGGAAAACAAATGAGGAAGTACTAGAAATGGTGGGTGAGGAGAGGGGTTTGTTGAGAGAAATCCTATGAAGGCAGGAAAAATGGATGAAAGGCGTATTGAGCGGTAGAGGAATGTTGAAGAGGGTAATAGAGGGGAGAATGTTGGGCAAGCGAGGTAAGGGCATGAACAGGATAGGGATGTTGGACGGGATGAAGGGAGGAAAGAAGTACACCGAGATGGAGAGGGACCTGATATATATTAGTAAGCTAGGTGGGGAGTCACAAAATGTTTATTTGATAGTTGTGTCCATCCAAAAACCTACCTTAACCGGTAGATTACCTAATAATAATAATAATATATATATACATTATATATATATATATATATACGGAATATGTATATAATATATATGTATACATATATATAACGGAACCTTTGGTGAGTGGAACAGCTCCCTAAAGCCTTCCTTTGGCAAATGATTCGGAGCACTGGGGCGTCTTAAAAAGATCGCAGATCTCAAGGTAAATTAAGTTTCCTCGGTGGTGTAACGGTAGCACGTCCGCCCGGCAAGTGGAAGATCCAGTGTTCAAATCCCGGTCAAGGAAACATTTTTACTTTCGTGATCTGCTCAAAAACCGCCTTTCCCAAATGTCCTGTGTTCGCCTTTTATGTGTTTTCCTATCCCTTTCCTTATACCTATTTCTATGTTTGAATGAATGAATATTTCTGCGCCGTATGGCGGGACTACGTATATATATATATATATATATATATATTAGATGTGTGAGGGTATATATATACATATTAAATAATATTCGATACATGAAAAATTTTAGAAGGATGAGACATAGTTCAAGTAAAATTTTATTGCCCTGCGGTAACACAAGAAGCAAAATATTATTTACTTCTGTGGCCAGTAAGGCTATCACATTTTTTCATATAGATGTATTTATCATATTTTTAGGACGTAATAATTAAGCAGTAATAGCTGTAAGATGTGAGGTGAGTGGCATTTTGAGGAGTGTATAATTGAAATTATGTATTTAATAGTGTATATGCTAAAACTTGCTTCACAAATGTCCATTTCCAAGTTTCCTGAATTGAGCATTGCTTCGTTTATTCGTGTCCACCGTCTTCGATTTTCTCTCTGCGACCGAACCATGAGTCATTCCTCCATACATTGAATGCCAGGGAAATCCGTTAACGCCAATCACGTTACTTTTCATTTCATCCCGAATCCTGACATACTTGAACACTCCATTGAGAAACGATTTCCAATTGGTCACATGCAGTATTCATGGCAAAGACGACAACTGTTGCCCTGATTCACTCGTCATTTTAACCAAACCATGCGCTGATTTAATTTCTTTTCCTCCGAACGCAACCAAAGATAAAATATCTCCAGAATTGGTTAACCTTACGATTTCGTCCTCACAAAAACTGTTATTCTTCCGTGAAAGAACGGCATCATGGCTGGCGCATCGTGCACAACGGAAACGAGAGACGTTTTCTGGGTATTGTCACCCATGTTGAGGCTGAGCAAGGCGTTGGGACTGGCGCCGTTCCAACTGAGTGCTTCCCGGAAAAGGAGGAAATTGTCCAAGATGGAGTGGAGCGTGTACTACAGTTTCCTCAAGTTGTCCATCTTCACCATCATCACGCTATCGATGATTATATCCGATGCAGTGATGATTGAAAAGTTCCCCGGCAACTGGTTGGTGAACAAGTACCTGAACATCGTGTGGGACAGCGTGGACAACTTACTCTCCGCTCTGAGCTTGCTGGTGCTGTTGCTTCGTCGCGACGAGGCGAGGCACCTCCTGGTGAGCATCGCCAGATACGACAGCGTGGTGGGCGGCTCCGATGGCTTGGAAGGCGAAAGGAAGGCCGTGGAGCGTCGGATCGTGTACGTCACGGCGGCGTTCGCCATGTTCGGTGCCTACGTGCACTACGGTTGGCACGTGCTGGAAGTTTACGGATATCTGGAATTCGCCAAGGTCCTGATTATAGTCCAATGGATCTGTTCCGATCTGATCATGCACTTGCAGCTCTACGACGTCCTTCTTCTGCTTCGAGGGCGCTTGCTTATTTTGAACTCGAGTTTGAAGAACTTGGGCGAGGGCCCGAGGACCGTCGGCGGACAGCCGGGAATATCCGCAGGGAGTGTACGGCATTGCAGGTCGAGGTTCTTCCAGATCTACGAGATGTGCCACAGAACCAATCACATTCATGGCATCACTGTGTCCTTCTCCGTATTTTACAACTTCTTGGACGCCACCATAATCCTCTATTTCTTGCTGACCATGGAAGTGCAGGACAAAGTGGACTTCGACGACCTCTACGATCTGTTGTACAATGGAATGCTTGTTGTCATCCTAAGCACCGCTTTGGTGCTCATCATCTCTGTTTGCGAAGACATTTTGAAAGAGGTAGGAACGTAAGCGTTCAAGGGTTTCATTTCTTAGGGGAAAGACAAAGAGCGAAGAAACTGAGACTAAGAAATATCAGGAATCTGAATTTACGACTGTCACTTATCTCTTATTTTTCCAATCTTTTTCGTTACTGAATGCACCAATGTTGAAGCCTCCATGTCCCAATAAATCGAAGGTGCATGAGTTTTTCATAATAAAGGCTCTGTCATGCCGGGAGGGGTATTTCCATCGGGATTAATTGAATTTTTATGGTATACTTTGATATAATATAACTAATGACTAGTTACCTTAGTCCTGTCAGATGAGCGGTGATCAAATAACGATGTGTTCCTCACCAATTACGAGGGGAAAACAAATTTATATTATCACTGAAGCAAAATGCGTTGTTTAGAAAATTTGAATAGCCAGAGTTCTCTGTGTTCATATTTGAGTGATCCTTCGGGACACTCTCAGCTCTAGCCAAGCTTCGAGGTTTTTTGAGTTCCACATTTTCCTAGAAATGACCTGGAGGCATAGAACAAGATACTCTCTCTTGTTGTGCGATTATTTTGCTATTTACGGCTTAATAAGAGCTTACTGAACCGACTTAGGGATGATAAATTCCTTTTGGTAGTTGGTAAATTAAAATATTACTTTTGTTTAAAACAATTTAACCTATATTTTTTCTTTTTTGATACGGGATTGGCTGATCCGACGCTGACGCAGGCTGACAGAACTGGTCAACTAGTTTCCGAAGCTATTCTGAAAGTCAAGGATAACCGACTACGTCGAGAGGTAATAGCAGCCTCTAGAGCAATAAAGCTTTTAATACGGATCTCAGCGCAAATCGCCGTATACATTTCGCATGTACCATATTATTATCCACAAAAGCTCACTTGAATAAGATGGTTGCGTATGATTTTTTATTAGATAATAGGGTAATGAAATTATTTGGTCAAGAAATACATTAAACTAATTCAGATTAAGCAATAGTAATCAAGAGAACATTTTTTTGGAATAAATTCATTGTTAAATGAAAGATGACAAACTTTCTAAGTTCCATTATGCCCACTAATGTAATTTCTTGTGCAGCAGCGCAACCTTAGCAATTACAGAATCAGGTGAAGTATCTTCAAATAATTTACTTCATTTCCCCCGGCTAAAAATGCTTTAACAGTGAAACATGAAGGGAAATACTAATGAGGGACTAATAATTTAATTGACATTTTCTCATAGGCATAACTATATGTACTATTGCTGTGTTGGGAACCACGAGAAATAACCATTGTATTATTTTTGATGAGTATGAAATACTACTATTCTCAGTTTTTCACTGAAATCAACATATATTCGAGGCATAGAACGAGAGGGAGAGAGAGATAATAAATAATACTAATGATAAAATGAGGGTGAAGTAGTCTCTCGAGTATTTTTACTTACGTAATAAGCTATTTATAAAATAAAAACCATCTGACACCAATTACGAGTGCATGCACAACCAGGGAAAAATATTTGGTAAATTTATTCTGTGAATAAGGCGTAATTTGTTGATAAAAGTCTGTTTCTTTGTATAATTGATGATATTTGGAAGTAATTCAGTTTCATTTCTGTTGCAGCTACGCCTGTTCTCACACCAGCTATTGTTCACAAGAATCCGATTCACCGCCTGCGGATTTTTCTCCCTCGACTTCAGTCTCCTCACATCCGTAACTATGTCTACAATATATCCCCCAGTAATTTTCCAATGACAATTATCCAATGAAATAGACCAGTATCATAAATTTATTGCGTGGTTCTGTCATTACTAAGGCTAAGGAATGGTTTGATATTAATCATTTGCATTTTAATACTGAAAAACTCAGCATATTGTATGCAGTCTTAAATAAAAAATAACTGATATTGAAACTGTTAAAATACTAGGAATTAATATCGATAAAAAACCTAACTGGGAGACTCACATCAGTCGGATCCGTAATAAACTGAGTAAAGCTGTTTGTATGTTAAGAAAGCTCAGCTTTCTCATTTCAAATGGGCATCGTTTTACACTTTCCCATGCCTTCTTTCAATGTCATTTGAATTATGGTGTTGAGTTATGGAGTCATTCCCACATGTTAAACAAATTTTAATACTACAAAAGAGGGCTATTCGATCCCTTGCCAATATACCAACACGTGATTCCTGCAAACCATTTTTTATTAGGTATGGAATCATGACTGTAATTAGTTTATATATCTTTAAGGCTCCGATTCATGTGAAAGTTAATCTAGAAACTTAACAATTGAGATCTAATATCCACAACTACTCCACAAGAGGTAAATCAGATATAAACACCACTTACTGTAGATTGTCAACAACCTACAATACTTTCCATAATATGAGCATTCGGCTGCATAACTATCTGCCTACTCGGTTGAAATCAGACTGTATCCATAGTTTCAAGAATAGGGTATACATATACCTGGCTACTTGCTAACCCAATTTATTCATTGGATGAATTCTTCTGTGATAATCTTTCTTACATTTAAGAGCTAATTTATACTGACGACATTTAATATGGTTGTACCAATTTTCAAATGAATAAATTATTATTATTTAAATATGAATTGTAGTGATTGTAATATCTACATCTAAATACCTACCAAGCCGCCGCGGGGGCGTTTGGCGGGGGGGGGGGGGGTTAGGTCACCATCCGTAAAATAGAATAAAACCGCATAAAAAACGAAATCATGTTACCTCTATACAATTAATGGTTTGATCATGAAATCGACAAGCCTTAACCACACCAAAGGAAGTACTTACATGCAACAACATTTGATAACAGAATACGTACATTCAAAACATGCTGTAGAACTGTTAAAATGATGGGTCTATTTAAAAGAATAACCTGCAGAATATCGACAAATACGAGGTTATACACTACCAATTCTAATTATCTCCTACGCGATTGCTGTCATATCTATTTTAATCTCTAATGGCACGAGGAAAAAACGACATTTCAGATCTATGAGTCAAGTGTAAACCCAAAAATATAATCCACAGTTCTCGTTGAACAGTCACACATATACTTTAAATTTATTAATTACGTACAACGAAAAAGGAACTCATAAGTAAAGAAATATTATAATTTTTACCCAACTTTGGGCTCACCTCTGTTAGTCATAATTAATAAACTTTCTACGCTTTTGCTGACTATATGTTCATATTTATTAAATGTATTGTCATAAAAGAGCGACATTCTTTGCAGGAATAATAAGAGAAGCATAATATAAGAATAGTAGCATTTCTGCGAAAATTAATACTAAAATTTCGTTAAACATTTTGGGATAATACATGCAGAGCCACAGCATTGTTTGATTGACTTGAAATCGGACAGTTCTATTAGATATAAATATACCATCATTTAAGCATATTTCAAACAATTAGCGAAGCGTAATACGATGGTTGAAAGTATGAGTTAAGATGATTTGTAAAATGAGTTCAAAATTGCACTAATTCTGGATATGGTGTTCTTCAGATGACGGCCGCCGTGGTGACCCACCTGGTCATACTGGTGCAGTTTCAAGTGGCCGATAGAGACGCTGCATGCCCCTGCGAGGAAAGGATGAACTCGACGGTTGTACCTGAAGTGCTGGCAATCGTGAACCCGTGAAAGCTTTTGCTGCTTCTTTTGAAATACATCAAGGCTGAAAAAGATTAAGTCGAGTATTTTTTTATTTTATTAGGTAATCTACCGGTTAAGGTACGTTTTTGGATGGAAACAACTATCAAATAAACATTTTGTAACTTGTCTTTCAAAACATTCTCCCGGGACTTGGTATGAACTGGAAGATACATGTCTATTTATGTCTTCTGTAATTTTTGCGCGAGTATATGCAATTGGTTTGTTTTTACAAATATTCCTTGAAATACTACCGAGTAAACACTATAGTCTTTAAAGACAGCATTGCATGAATAATGTCGAGGAGGGTAATGTGGAAACAGCGGGGACAATAAGGAGGGAGAATCGGTGCCAGAGTATAAGCATAAAAAAATTTTCATCCCACTAACAGAGTTATGTCACATTTAGCTTTATTTTGTGATGAGTCAGTTTTATTGCCACGAAAAAATCTGCTCTCCATAAAACAAAATATATCCGCATTGAAATACAGCAACCAATTTCGAACATCAGCTGAGCGTATATACCTAATTATTACCATTTCAGACACTACGTGGGCTCCACTAAGAGAAATACGAGCTATAGATCGCCTCGGGCAAAAGGCGTTAATTATATCATTATGGAATGACTATAAAGAAAACAAGTTAAAATTAGCGTCCATTGATCATAAGTGTCTCCATCACTTAGTGAAAAAAATAAATATCTATATAGATTCAATGAAATGTCAAAGAAAGTAATGTTGAGTAAAGTTTGCGTTATTATCTAAAAAAAAGACAGAAATATTGTAAGAATTAGATCAGCTAACAGGAAAGAAAACACCCTCTTCACCCGAACTCTTTAGTTGAACTTGCGAACTAATGGCACAATTTGTGGCCGCACTCCTTTTATTACGGTTTCCTCGTTAATGCGTTCCCGGAAAAGACTGAATGTTGGTCAAGCGTTTAAAAATGTGGCGTTCGCAAAAATTCCCGAGAGGCCTTTCTCTTTTCGTAATTATCAGTAAACGGCGAAGGGACGGAACGGCGCCTAAAATTAAAACAAACGTGTTCAACTGAGAGAATCAAGCGTGACCGCAGGAAAATTACTTGCATTTAGTCGACCAATTATACGCCCAATGTAAATCTATTTTCCATTCTCATCAAGGGTGAATTCTAATTATTTTATGGTCCAAAAAATCGATCATCCCCTAGATTCATGTGCCTTCGTTTCGTCGCAACCCTTTGGACATTTAACTCGTGAAGTTGTAAAAATAGCATCTCGGGCAGTCTGGGAAACATCAGAATGGCCAAGGACGTTTATAAAGCCATTTCGTCGCTACTCGAGATCAGCCGCGTTTTCGGCGTGGCACCATTCCATCTGACGTACCAGAAAGGCCGGGGGAAGCGCTCCCTCCCCAAGCTGCCGCTCATCGCCTCAGTCTCCATCATTGCGGTCACCTCCCTCATCACAGTCTCCGCCCTGCCTTCCATGGAATCGCGGAGAGTCAAGCGATTCAGCAACCAGTTCCTTACCGTCGTATCGACCTCCTCCACCGTCCTCAGCGGTTCGGCTGGCATAGTCAGCGTCTTTTTGTTCTTACTACGGAGCAACACCGCAGGTAAGGTCCTCCGAGGACTGCGGAAGTATGACGACACATTCCGCACCAAGGGGAGCGCCGACTTCAGGGAACTGAGGAGAGACGTAAGGACCACTCTCTTTCTCGTCTTCTCGGTCTACTCCCTACTCATGCTAAACCTGATTTTCATCTCCATAAAGTTTTCCGGTCGCTTCAACTTATTCGCTCAGAGTATACTCACGTATTGGTCTTTCATCGTCGTTTTGCTGAAGACCCAGTTCCGTTCCATGCTCATCTCTTTAAGACAAAGGATTTCGAGACTAAACGAGGACATTCGTTTACACCTCTCCACGACACTCTCCGATCTCGGGGACCAAAAACCCGGGGCCAGGAAACGGGGTCTACCGGGCGAAGCGAGAAAATGGACCATCATGCAGATTCGAATCTTCCACCTCTCCAAGATGACATCTGAAGTGTACAGTCCGTCTTGGGTGCCCATTATGGTGTACCACTTTCTGAACACCACATCCGTCAGCTACTACTCCATTCTATACTTGTTCAACGAATCGGAATTTCCAAATGCCACGGGCAACCCTCTGGCGCCGGGCATCTGGGTCAGCCATCAGCTGTTCGGGGTGTTTGTCGTGGTGGTTACCTGCGCCGGAGTTTCGAATGAGGTGAGTTTATCTTTGAAATGAGCACAAGAGATCCGAATTTTCTTATTCTCTCTTCAAATGTTCTCAAAGGGATATGTGTATTGACACGCAGAAGTTCTACGACACATCCCACCATGGCCCGATGCTCAGAATTGCGAATTGTCCTCTGCTAACACAAATGAAGCAACGCAAACGCAATCACCAACCCTAAAGATTGGTTTGCTGCTAGACGTGGGTAGAGCTCACGTAATATGTAATAAGTCCAACGGCGTGTGGAATTCACAAACCAGGATAAGGGGACCATTTCCTCTTCCTGTGTCACTTGTGATTTCCCAGGAAAATCTGGTACGTGGAAAGTTGAATGTAAACAGCAATCCACATAAAATCCAATAAATTAAAAATATCAAAAACTTTTAGCACTTGACATTGATTTAATTTAATTAGAA
Organism: Hetaerina titia; assembly: GCA_037158775.1. NCBI lineage: Eukaryota > Metazoa > Arthropoda > Insecta > Odonata > Calopterygidae > Hetaerina > Hetaerina titia. Next base: position 6,022,113 of record CM073771.1, read on the forward strand.
TATGTTTTAAGAATAGATTACAAGATATACGGTTAAAGTGACTTCGGTACATATTCTATACACGAGCAACGGGTGATGATGGCTACGACTACGAGTTTCCTCCGTAACGCAACTTAATTGTAATTGTTCCACCTTAAAAAGGGGTTACAAAAGAAGGCATACATTAAAATGTTTGTGGTCGTATTCAATTATTCTCACATTAATATTCGCAGAATTAACAGCAGGAATGAGAGAAACAACTCCCTACGATAGCTTACCATACCATAGTAGTCGGAGATACTCAACGCCTGTTGCCGATAGGTCCCTAATCTACCTACGCCAGAATTATTAAATACAATTTTGTTTTTAACCGATATAGTTAGGGTATGACCTAATTAAATCCATGAAACAAACAATTACGCTTTGGTTGCATCTAATATTATTTTATATCAGTGATCTCATCAACGCTTCGACACCTCTTCTTTCCCACACTTCATAAATCCGAACTAATCTTTCCCTTCTTATTTATCTATTGCTGGCCATTTTATATCAACTACAAAGTCAAACGTCTCATATCCCTCATATACTGTTGTTTTTATTTGCTCGAATTGTATTTAATACTGATCTAACGGCCTTCCGAATAACTTTCCTCCCTCATTTATGCTACAAGAGAGACCCTGAAAACCTTTTCTTTCATGTTTTATTAATCTTTCAGTATTGCTACCGGGATTAAATATTTAGGGCGTATATAATAGCTATTAAAAGTAATTGTTAGGTCTATACATTAGATTTGCTAAATATGTATCATATTAGAAAATAAAATCTTCGGCAAGAATACATAAAATGGTAGATGTTCAGCAGTTGGGAAAATCCTAGGGGGCCAGGCGAAATAACTGCCTTTTCCTCAATTTCGCCCTCGTGAGACAAGATTGGAAGCGAATATTGAAAGGTTATGGGATGATTTTAGGAGAAGACGGAGATGAAAATTCGAACTGGGGAAGGCTGACGAAAAAGTTTCAAATGGGGTGGGAGGAGAGATGGGAGGGTGGCTCCGAAGAAACGAGAAACAGCGGATTGATTGAGAAGTAGCAGCATTCTAATGGCGGCATATGAAGAAATGAAATATAGGCTAAATATCAGATGGAAAAATTTTTAGCTTCTGTTCAATACAAACCCGTTACACTGAATTAAATTCGCTTATAAATAATATTCTTAACCAGAACACTTTGGATTCCCATATGGCAATTAAACGTTTAGAAAACTAATACATTTGTCTATGAGTCATAAGAAATCGAATAACAAATAATAAAGACATATTACATCAAGTATTTTTGACATAGATACAATATACATTTTAGTGTATATATATTTAATTTTATTTTTCCACAAATAAAGCCAACAACTAAATTATTCGATTGACAGGTAGCCGACCTAATAGGCTTCCTGACATAAATAACACACCCTAGCGATCTCCCTGGCCTCGTTTTTGCGCCGGAACGCAGGAGTTTGAATAAAAGTCCTCTTTCTCTTTTTCCATCATCATCACTACTGCACGGCTACATTATTTCCTTCCACCTCGGTGTCCAGGACATCAATCCTTATAAGTTAGTCTGATTCCCAGTTACCTCTTTATCGTTAAACGCACAAATTCATCCCAACTATACATGTGAAACACCTTTCCCTTACATTCGCTTTGACTAACCAAAACGTCGATACAAGACCGGTCCACCTGTCGTTCCTTCATAGGTGACTAAAGGTTTTGGTCAACTGCAGCGTTCTGTGGTACAATTTCAATGACTTATTGATTTATCTTTCAGTTCATAATAAAACTCGTTGAAAAATTTTTTCATCGTCATAATTTATATCATGAAAGTTATTTCGTAATTTTTTAAACTACTTTTTCGCTTACAAGGGTAACGATTTTGTGTATGCTCTACAAAATAGTATACTGATGGCAGGTAACATCAAATAATGAAGCGCATGGATGATAATTAACGACGAGTGCGGGACCTTGTGCCATCCAGGGTTCAGCTACCGAAGTACGTAGCTATAAGTATCAGAGCGTGGCAGATCGCAATATGTCTCATGTCAAACAGCCACTACTCTTCGCATATATATTGTTCGATTAAGGGTTAAGAAATGTTTTTTTATTACAGCCCTATATTGATCGAGGGAACTCAATAATAAAGTTTGTTTTTTTGTTGCTCACTTTATGGTTTAAAGGTCGTTATCATGCTAGTAGACTCGATAGATATAACTGGACAGACCAAGATTTTATTAATTGATTTAACAACAAATATCAATTTCAGCCGTGAACACACTCGCGATTAAAAGAAAGGAAATCCACGGACCGACGGCCACCTAAAGTAAACGTTCAAAAACTATTTCGTAATGATGCCGGTTCCCTGTCACCTCCAATGTTTACCTGCCATATTGATGATTGTCGCCCTATATCAAAAACGAACGAATTATTGAGAATATTCTCGACTCCACGTTGAATTGCAAAGCATTGCGAAGACGAAAAACCAAAAGTTGACCCAACTAGAGAACCATTTCGAAAATGATTCCCGCCGAGGAAAGAGAAGGAACGAAAGAAGACATGGCCTGGCTTATGAAACCATTTCTCAGGCTCAACAGGGCCTTGGGTATCCTATTCCTGGATCCCGATCATAAGAGTGACTACAGATGCTCCTATAATAATAATGAAGAGGTCAGCTTGCTGATTCACTCATTCCTGATGGCGGTGATGTTTTTTTTCCCTGCATACATGATTTCGTCGTACGATCAAATTAACAAAACAGAAGGTCTTAACCGCGCCGTGAATTTGTTTTGGATGATGCTAGAAAATTACTTAAACGTGATTTCTTCTTTCGCTTTAATTCTGAGATTGAGAAAAGTTCGTCTAATTTGGCAAGATCTATTCTCTTTCAAACAACAAATAATGACCGACGTAAAAGAAATGCATGCGCATATCCGAATTCAGATGATTTTCCCCATTTACATATACCTCCACTTCAGCGTCAATTGGCTCGTGAGAGTGCACGCCAATGGACTTTTCTCCATGGAACTTCTGGCGTTCTCATGCGTGGTGTTTTGGACGACGAATCTCATGATGCAAGGGTGGCAGTGCTACAACGCCATCGCTCTGCTTCGACGGTGCCTCCTTGAGCTCAACGGAGCGATGCGACAGCCGGAATTAATCCGTCCGAGAGAGAGCGAGTTGCCAATCTCATCTGAAGTTAGAGATCGAGTGCGAGTGAACGAAATAAAACACCTGAAGGCAATGCAGGCTCGTCTCTTTCGTATATTCAAGTCCGTGAGGGCAGTGTACACGATTCCTTGCCTCACTCTGGCCACGTTGACTATCGTGAACTTAACCTTCATGGCCTTTTATGCCCTGCAATTCTTTGGAATCACCAGTGTTCCAGGAATGTCGCCTTTCCATTATATTTGCACCCTATCTTGGGGAGTATCCTATGGGACAGAAATGGTGCTCATGGTTTCCGCGGGAGATGGTCTCAACAAAGAGGTAAACTTTGCCGTATTTTTTGATCATTCTGCCATTTCTTGCATAATTTGGAACACCTGCTCTTTCCTGGCCGGTCTCTATTCTGGGGATCGTGCACCCTAGTTTGGGGTAAACATCTACTTTTTCGTAGAACCTCGCAAGTCACCTGTGCAATGTCACCAGCCATGCCTGCACAATTACCATCATGACACCTCTACACCACAAATGTTGGTTTTATCACCTACCGGAAAAAGTTAATCACACAAAAGTAGATACCTTCTTGCAAGAATATTTAAACCAAGGATACATTGCAAACATGCAAGGGAATTGAAAGTACTTCTCCATGGAAAATTCAATCATGGTATCGAGAAAATATATACACTTGCCATTGCAATTATCCCCTTCTCCTCTGCAACCTCATCAATTATACATCTAAATCATGAGTATCATTAAGGATTGCTGTTACAGAAAAGGTCGCAGCATTACACAGAGGTAGAAAACTTGCGGAAAAACAAAGTTGCACCAGCAAATAGTATACAAGAAGAGGGGACGAAAACACACTCGCGCCCGACACGGCAGCCATCATTCTCTCACATGATGCTATAAATATAATGTATCCTAATCTTATGCATATAATGTATCCTGCGATAATGTAAATTAGGGGACAAGTCAGCTTTGTCTCCAAAGCCCGCATTTCATAATCAAACAATACCTCTCGTCCATGCTTGTGGTCCATTATAATAAAAACTAATCCCTTAAACGCGTTCATCCACGCATTTTGATTATGGCATTAAGCTAACATTGTCCATGCTTACGGTCAAGATGTACTCATTTTACGAAGGACGTGCTGCCTAGTTCACTTTCATTGTTTAGAACATGTCTAGGATTATAAAAGGTTAACAAAAGCGAACAACAAACAAAAAGAAATCGATCTAATAGCCGAATATTTCAACGAAATACGCTAGAAAAGTTATTTGACATCTTTATATTTCGAAGACACCGCTCCATTGGTTAGATTCAATTTTACCGATCAAACGAAAACTCAATTCATCCAGAGGAGGAGACCAAGTACTCAAACTTAAGACATCGTCACTGAGTTTCTTACGTAGAAAACGAGAAATGGGTCGGAACACGAGTGAATTGAAAAATTGCATGTGCAAACCATGCCCATAGAATTTCGCAGCCCATCAAAGCACCGGCCTAAGGAGTATGGCGTCAATTTTTGGGAGTCTCCATCTACTCAATACCCCGCAAGCCGCCGCAAGGGCGTGTGGTGGTGGGGGATGTTAGGGCACCACCCGTAATTTAGAAAAAACCGCATGTAGAAGCCACACATTTATAGCCCACAAACCAAACGTGTTAAATATTTATGCAAGAACCCTTTCGCCCCAACCCTTTCACACACATGCAAACCTTGGAACCAAAAATTGGAATCTATCTCTCTTATTTTAATTTGCGGTATGATCTACCCAAGTAGTGTGGGGCCATTAAAATTCCTTTTGTTTCATCGTTAACCTCGCCGGTCTGAAACTCTCTAGAAGTCTATGTCTCGCTTCTTATCCTCGTAATTCAAGGGGCTCCCAGCCTAAATCCCCTAAGTGATCTGTTACACTAGTGTTCTGCACTTATTATATATATTTTTAACGATCTGGCGGATTTTCTCTGGACTTTATCTACTTCTCTTTGCCAAATTATCTCCCAAGGATCCCAGACACTTGCGGCATATTCCAAATGTGGTCTAACTAGAGAAAAATAACACCTCTCTCCAACTTTCTCATTACATTTCTCCACGACCCGTTTAATGAAGCCCAGTTTCTTTAAAGCGGATCCGCATATTGTCCTGATATGTGCTCCCCATGAAAGGCGTGGTGTTGGAAATGCCCCCAAATATATTACTTGTTTGGCCGTAGTTAATACTGAACCCTCTATCTCGTAGTTTATGTCCTGTTCGCCACTTCCTTTGTTCCGAAATTTCAAAACTGCGCATTTATCTATATTAATCATTAATCCCCATTTCATGCACCAATCCGAGAGTGTGTTTAAGTCTATAGAGAGTAGCTCGCAATCTAGTTGGCTCCTTATTTCCCTGTATACCACCGTGTCATCAGCAAATAACCTGAGATTACTACTAACGTGTGCGCTTAAGTCATTAATGTATATTAAGAATAGAAGAGGCCCTATTACACTTACCTGGGGGACGCCCGAAGTAACATCTCTTTCCTTTGAGCACAACCCATCGATGACTACCATTTTTTTGCGGTCTGACAAGAAGTCTCTAATTCAAGTAATAATTTTCCCATTGATTCCATAACATTTAAGTTTGTGTGATAATTTGCTGTGTGGTACTTCATCGAAGTCTTTTTTTGAAATCTAGGAATACTTCGTCGACTTGTGTGTTGTTTTCTCCCAATCTAAGTATATCGTGAATAAAAAGAAGTAATAGTGTTTCGCAAGATCTGCCCTTCCTAAATCCGCGCTGGTTGTGGCTTATTACTTTTATTAGCGATTATAATAACACTGTTGCTATTTTTTGTCAATAAGAGTGGATATTTGGCCTTCGAGGTTGTGTAGAATATCTGTACTAGAATCTGGGGGTCTATAAAATGAGCACACGAATAGGATTCTGGCGTTGTAGTCCTTTATGTTGCACCAAGCGCTTTCCATGCTTCTTTCGTCGCATTCGTATCTTTGGCTAATAAGATGTGACTTCACAGCTATGAATACTCTGCCACCCAATCTATTAGGCCTGTCCTTTCTATAAATTGTGAAACCGCTCGGAAAAACTTCGTTGTTTGCTATATCTCCCGTGAGTCAACTCTCCGTTCCAACTACTATGTCTGCGTTTGTACTTACAAAGATGTGATCAATATCCTATATTTTTTCTGATGCTGCGGCAATTTAATGTTATACTTTTTTTTGTCAATCACTTTTTCTTTTAAGGTTTTATGTCGGCTCAGAAAACTGTTTCGCGACGATTCGTGGTGAACAGAGGTAAAAGTATTATTATCGCACGCATTACTATCCATTATGTATTTTGAGGCATCAATTTTATTAACTTTACCTGGGTTGTATGTTGCATTAAAGCAAGTTTTTATTTATTCTGCTATTTTTGGGATCTGTGAGGCGTATCCTGATCTCAAGTGACAAAAAGCGCTGGATTCTACTTTACTTTTCTCAATATATGACCTGCGCTCTTGCCTTCCAACTATGCTAAACCCTAGAAACGTGTTCGTGTAACGTACGCGCTACAAACTGCGATGCCTTGGCAGTATAATAGACCCCGGAGCGATTAAGGGGTACCCGAGACGATGAAAGGACAGGCCTCAGATTAACAAAGTCCGTTCCGATTTCCCGACAGAATCCCAACAATCTCTCGTTTAAAACCTCTATTCGGCTCCAAACGAGCCTTCCGCGGGCACGTACGTGGCACAATACTACAAATACTTAATTAAAGAGGGACCTTCAACTCCGCCTCAACCCGTTTCACCTCCGAGTGCTTCTCCTTAAGGGAGCGCAGGATCTCTTCATATCCACGTTTCGAGGCGTCGTTTGTTCCCACATGAGCCACAATGCGTAGCTTTGAGCAACCCGCATTACTGACGGCCGCCTTCACCGCCTACGTCGCCTGGGGTACCTCGCCGCCTGGTGTACACCAGGACGACAAGAATCCAACTCGGTGTGTTTAAGTCTCTAGAGAGTAGCTCGCGATCTAGTTGGCTCCTTATTACCCTGTATACCACCGTGTCATCAGCAAATAACCTGAGATCACCACCAACGTGTGCGCTAAGTCATTAATGTATATTAAAAACAGAAGAGGCCCTATTACACTTTCCTGGGGGACGCCCGATGTTACTTCTCTTTCCTTTGAGCACAACCCATCGATGACTATTATTTGTTTACGATTTGAAAATAAGTCTCTTATCCAATTAATAATTTTCTCATTGATACCATAGCATCTAGGTGTGTGTAACAATTTATTGTTTGGGACTTTATCGAAGGCTTTTTTGAAATCTAAGTACATCGTGAATGAGAAGACCTAATTTTGTTTCGGAAGATCTGCTTTTTCAAAATCCGTGCTGGTTTGGGCTTAGTGTTTTCCTACAATCAAGAAACCTCATTATGTTACTGGCAATAATGTGTTCTAATATTTTACAAGATATCGATGTCAATGAAATGGGTCGGTAATTGGTTGGTTTATCCCTATCCCCGCCTTTATAAATGGGAGTTATATGGGCTAGCTTCCAGTCGCGAGGAACTGAGTCATCTTCTATCGATTTTAATTAAACAATTTCCAAAAACGGGGCAATGTCTTCGGCCAATTCCTTTAATATTCTAGCAGGTATTTCTCCCGGATCAGGTGATTTTTTTGGTTTGATGCTACGTAGTAGATGTTCTATTCCATTCTTGGTCAGTGTTATATCGCTCATGTGTCCACCGGGTGGGTGTGGAGGATCGTTTGGTGGGTTTGTGTCTTTGTTGTAGACGGTCTGGAAAACTTGTTTAAAACGTTTGCTTATTTCACGCTGTCTGTAATAATTTCTCCGTTTTACATTTTTAAAAAATGTACAGTTGGACGTTTACCCTGTATTTCCCTAACATAGGACCAGAATGACTTTGGATTTTCCTCCAGATATTCGCTTAGCAATTTAGATTTAGAAGAGCGTAGAGCTGTGCGCATGATACTTTTTGTTTTACTACGACATTCTTTAAGTTTCTGCTTTGATGTATTCACATAAAAAATATCGTCACTTTCTTAACCCTTATTAAAATTGGACTGTAGCCTTTTTTGCCTTCTTAATGCCGATCTTATTTCCCCGTTGGGCCATCTAGGTTCCCTATTGTCGCATTTAAGTTTGGGGTGGATGTACGTCCATTACATTCCGTACGAACATTACATTTCGTAACAACTTAATTGTGGTCAGAGTCCGCATCCGCTCCTGGGAAACTGTTCCTAAACCTGTGCCTAACCATAATATAATCTAACTGATACCTTTCTGAGTCACCTGGCATTTTCCATGTATACCTACGCCTTTTGTGGTGTCTAAACCATGTGTTGGTGATGACTAACCCCTGTCTCCTGCAGAATTCAATTGCTTTCTCCCCGCGTTCATTCCTCGTGCCTAACCCATAGTCCCCCTCCTCACCACCATCTCTTCCTTCGCCTACCGTCGCATTCCAATCCCCCATCACTATCAAATGTTTCCCTGCAGGAACACTCGCGATGGTATCCTCTAACTCATCATACATCCTATCGACTTCTTCCTCCTTGTGGTTGCTCGGTGGCATGTATACCTGAATAATGACCAAGTTCGTCGGCTCTGCTTTAATCTCTACGAGTAAAATTCTATCTGTCGCTTGCTCTATGTTGATTACGCTTCTTCCTACCACTTTATTTAAAATTACGGCAACCCCTCGTTGGCTCTCGTCCCCGCCGCTGTATATAACTCTATAATTGTCACTCTAGTAATCCCCGCTATCCTTCCATCTTACCTCGCAGAGGCCTAAAACATCTATGTTACCTCTTTCCATCTCTCGCTTAATATTTTCTAATTTGCCTCTCCTCAACATTGTCCTGACTTTCCAGGTTCCTGTTCTAACTACTTTCGCCTTCTTCTGAGTCTTCTGTCCTGCTGAAGTTATTTCTTCCCTGCAAGGGTTTCGTGGGATGACGACCGCGGAAGCCTTGCCTCTCCCGCTGCCGGGCACGACACACGGCCTCTTGGGCCGAGTCCCGTAGTTGCCAGGACTCATATTATCTATAGTGCCCATCATTATATTCTTGGGAATCATAATTGAGGTGGTTTCCCGTTGCCTTCCTCAATAGTGTTTTTAACGTGACACCATCACTTAATGGCCGCCCCACTGGGGTCAGACGCCATTGCAGCCGCCTCACTGAGGAACAGACGCTGCGTGGACTACCTTTCGTCTGGCTCCTAACCTTCGACCTATCTAGCATGGGTGACCCTTCCAGGAGTAATTATTATTACTCCCGCCAGCACAGCTCTAGTGGTCATCGGAACACACAAGCCCTTCCACCACGACAAGGTTGTAGTCCATGGGAGGGTTTATATATATATATATATATATATATATATATATATATATATATATATATATATATATATATATATATATATATATATATATATATATATACGAGGGTCATCCGGAAAGTAGTACCCGTTCGTGCCGCATGAAGTGCTGACGACGCGAGTAGCCGCTGGACGAGGTCAGATAGCTTCAGTGGCTTGTCTGCCTTCTCTGAGCCAAGTTGCGTGACGCTAGCATTGCCTGTGTTGTTTCGGTGATTGTTTACAATGTTTAAAAAAATTGAGAACGCCGCCAGTTGTGAAGTGAGGGCAGCGATTAAATTCCTCAATGCAAGAAACGTTCGCCCATGTGATATTCATCGCCAATTAAAGGAGGTGTATGGAGACAATGTAATGGACGAGTCGTCTGTTCGGCGTTGGTGTCGCAACTTCAACATGGGGAGGGGGAACACACACGACGATGAGCGTTCGGGGAGACCGTCTGTCATTACAGACCAACTGGTGAGCTCAGTTGACGAATTCGTGAGGAACGATCGGCGCGTCACAATTGATGACATCTGTGAGCATTTTCCCAATGTTTCTCGAACAATTGTTCATGAAATTGTTAAACACCATCTGCATTATGCAAAAATTTGTGCAAGATGGGTCCCTCGCATGCTTACAGATGAGCACAAAACCAAGCGTATGGCTGCAGCACTGACGTTTTTGGGACGTTATTCTGATGGAGGAGACTCTTTCTTGACTCGCATAATTACTGGTGACGAAACATGGGTTTGTTATGCATCACCTGAGGGTAAACGACAGTCAATGGAGTGGCATCATGCTCATTCACCAAACAAACCAAAAAAATTCAAGACAGTTCTGTCCACCAGGAAACTCATGGCAACCATTTTCTGGGATCGACGAGGTGTATTGCTTATTGATTTTATGGCCCGTGGAGACACTATTAATGCCAATGCGTATTGTGAAACATTAAAGAAATTACGGCGGGCAATACAAAATCGGCGGCGAGGTCTATTGTCTACTGGTGTCATTCTCGTTCATGACAATGCCAGGCCTCATGCAGCTGGGATAACACAAAAACTTTTGCAGCAATTCAAATGGGAAACTTTCGACCATCCACCGTATAGCCCGGACTTGGCCCCTTCAGATTTTCATCTCTTTACAAAGCTTAAAGACTTTTTGGCAGGAAAAAGATTTGACAGCGATGAAGAACTTAAAGAAGGAGTGACTCTGTATCTCAATGAGCTGGCGGCGAAGGACTATGCAGCAGGAATACAGAAACTTGTCACACGTTATGACAAATGCCTTAATTTGCTTGGAGATTATGTTGAGAAGTAGTTTAAAGTATCCTCTTTCAAATAAAATTTTTTATGTTTGTTAATATTTACTTTTGTGTCTTTATTTCACGAACGGGTACTACTTTCCGGATGACCCTCGTATGAAGGAGTTCTTGGTATGAATCTCTGTTTTTGGCGGATTTTCCTACGCCGTATTTGTCCCAGTCAATTGACGGTATATTTGTTTCACCAGCGATTATAATAATACTCTTGCTATGTTTGTTACTAAGAGAAGATATTTGGTCGTCGAGCTTGTATAGAATATCTGTACTAGAATCTGGGGGTCTATAAAATGAGCACACGAATAGGCTTCTGGCGTTGTAGTCCTTTATGTTGCACCAAGCGCTTTCCATGCTTCTTTCGTCGAATTCGTATCTTTGGCTAGTAAGATGTGACTTTACAGCTATGAATACTCTGCCACCCAATCTATTAGGTCCGTCCCTTCAGTAAAATGAGAAACAGCTTGGTAAAGCTTCGTTGTTTGCTGTATCTCCCGTGAGCCAACTCTCCGTTCCAACTACTATGTATGCGTTTGTACTTACAAAGGTGTGATCAATATCCGATATTTTGTTTCTAATGCTGCGGCAATTTAAGGTTATCATTTTTTTTTGGTCAATCAATTTTTCTTTTACTGTTATATGCATGCTTCGAAATTTTAGTCTCTATCGGAGCGAGGAAAAATGTATTTTCAATCTATATGTTTTACTATCCACATCCCTGTTTTTACGCACGAAATCTTTTCCATCATAACACGGTCACGGTCTGTATTATGTACTTATCATTCCCTAATATGACATGATTTAGGTATTAACCACCCTGCAAGGAACCACTAGGGTGTATAGAGGGGGTAATACACAGCATTAACATTTTGACTTTAATGAAAACTTCGTTGCAATTTTCCACAGTTAACTGTGGAACATTGCAACGAAGTTTTCCTTTTGTCTCGATTCCACAATATCACGCCTGATTCTTCACTTTTCGTATTTTGACTTTAATTCCGCTGTCGGGAAATATTTATCTGTTCCCTTATCGTTCGCGGAGAAATGATATCTTAAATCTGTTGCTGACTTGATATCGCTAATTTTACTGACCTATACTCTCCTACCGTATCCATACTAAAAAGAAAGACTTGTACGTTTCCACAGTTTTTATTAAAAGATACAGCGTGTTTCACCGGCTTGCGGCATCATCAGGTAAAATAATTGCTAAACAGACAGTGGCAGAATATATACCCTCAGGACAGAGTGGGGGCGGGGAGGGGTGGAAGGGTCTGAGAGGAGCGGGGGCCCTCGGGTGCGTTGAGGGGTTGTTTTGACCATTTTCGGGGTAGTTTCTCGGAGAGGAGTGGGGAGGGGTATGGGAACTCTCCGACCGTAGTTTAATGGAGGTAATAATACATTTTCAACGTCTCTGCTAAAGAGATATCCTTCCAATTTATGCAAGAGATTTGATCTGTAATTTAACCTGTTGTAATCACTCTCTGAGTGATTCACAGTCAAAAGCTCTAATATTTTGGATTCACTACGAAGTTTATCATAACAATGCTTAACAAATTTAGCTCCTCAACGCTCCACGCGATCCAATTTGGCAATTAATTCGTAAGGATCCCATTTGCTTGCAGAATATTCTAAGGAAGACGTAAGCAACGAAAGGTTACATTTCTCTTTTAACTTTTCATCACAATTATCCGTTACTCTTCGAACATAATTTTTTTAGCTTGTCCACATATTACCCATATATGTTTCACCAAAGAGAGGTCGTGAGTGAGGGCAACGCCCTAATATTTAATCGAGTCTTAACATTCGATTTCGATGTTCCCGACGCAGTTGTCGGGAACATCGAAATCAGTTGTTGTACATCACCACGCAATTTTAAGTTTACTCTTATGACCAAGTTTTGCCACATCGCTGTAGAGCATTTGGGCCATCCGATAAACCTGCTGTGTACTCAGGATTACGGATTTACGATAACTCACTGCATATTTGGCAAATAATCGTATCTTACTGAGGACTGCGGAGTCAATGTCGTTAACTTGAAGTAGGAATCAAACAGATCCGATAACAGTTCCCTGGGGAACACCTGAAATGACTTCTGTTGCGTTTGTAACTCCATCCAAGACCTCGCTCCGTTCATGACCATTCAAAAAGTCTTTAATCCAAATCAGGATATTGTTCTCGATGGCATACGCTTCTAGCTTTGTGAATAGTTTATTATGAACTACTTAATATGATGATATTAAGAGCTGGAAAAACTACGTCTATTGGAACATTGCCTTTTTCCCAAAATAAAGGTAGGATCTCTTGCAAGAGGTCTCGCAGGATTTACCCTTTTAAAAACCGTGTTGAGTTTTCATCAACAGGCTATCGAGATGCCTCACAAATGACTGAAAGTAGCCTGTCTGAAATTGACACAGTATATTTAGCCTGTATTTGAGTCAACCAGTTGATCCCTTTCTACTTTTTTCATTATTATCATGACGATACGACCTTATTATTCACAAATTTTCATAAACATAGCTTCGTTGTACTCGATCTAGATCTTAAAGCCAGCCTGCGTCACAAGGATCCCAGACACCCGCAGCATGTTTTACATGGACCCTAACTATTACGAAATATCAAACCTTTCTCAATATATTTCCCAAGTTTTCTTTCTATAATTCCTTCTCTTAAAATCCTACCTCAACATTTTAGCAAATTTATATTCCCCAGACGGGTTGCGGTGGTCCAGTGGGTAGAGTGTTGGAGTACTGACCGGAGGGTCCCGGGTTCGATTCCCGGGCAAGGCACTCTGGGTGCCTGCAGCTCCACCCAACCTTTTCGGGTACCATATCTTCCTGGGAAACCATAACCGGCACAGGGAAAGGAACTGGCCCACCTACCCTGATGTGTGATTATTCACACGCCGTCGGGCTTGGTACATGGGTGAGCTCTACCATCACCTTCTAAACCGACCTTCGGGTTGATTACTGTGTTTATGGTTTTATATTCCCCAGTCATAAATGTAAATCTCTAGAGTTGTAATGGTCATAGTCACTGCTTAAATACGGCCAAAACCCATTTCCCGAGATACATACTTCAAAATCCAGTTTAAAATAGGCATATTTATATATATATATATGTAATAGGAACCTTGTGTACAAACGAGTGGTTGTTCAGGCGAAGATTTCGTCCCCTTACTGCCCTAAAAGTGCAGTTTGGGTTTACTTAGAAGTGAACAAGCAATTCACCAATACCAAATTAAGAAAAAAATATTAGCGATCCATCCTTACTCCGTTCGCCTCTTGAATTACCGTAAGATATAGATCTTTTTGGAATGATAAACTATTAATAGCCAGTAAAGTCTGGCATTGAAGACGTAAGAAATATTATATTATCGTTCCATAAATCCGGGAAACTGAATAACTGGAAATCATTCTGCATCTTAATAATGTAATTATAGAAACAAATGCAGGAAAATAGTTTATTCATAAATGTTAAGAATATGGATTCTCTAGGCGAATGTGTAAATTATAGGAAAAATCAGTTTTTTTCTTAAGCTCGAATTTTGTGATCATGCAATAACATTCATTTATCTTTTTGGTACATTTAATAAAATTGTATCATTTAATCGCGTTCATCCACTTATTTTAAATGATATTATACTAAAATCGCCCATGCGTACGGATAAAACTCACTTTTCTTTGGGTAGGATAGGCTGTATGTTCACTTTCATAGATTAGAATATGTCCCAGATTAGGAAGGATTAGAAAAATAAGGAAGAGAAGAGAAAGCAAGCGTTTCAATAGCATTCCTCAACGAACTATGCTGCAAAAATAATTGGACATGTTTCAGCAGAAGTTTCGAAGGCTTCCAAGAAACTATGGGAGATTCCGCAACGGTTACTTTCAGTAGAGTCATCCGCTAAATGCAGCAATTAAAATTCAGCAATTTCAGAGTGTAAGGATTGTTCATAATCCCGGTCATGGCGAATGATTTTTACACTTTGAAATTGTTAAATAGTTTCAAAGGCTAACGCTCCGCATACTAGGTGCCACCCAAAGTCAACTGAATTCATCCGTAATAGGCAAACAAGTACCTGAACTAAAACTTAGCCACTGAGCCTGTTAGGTAGCGCACGAGAAATGAGACGGCAAAAGGAGTAATTTAAAAAATAAACGTGTAAACCAAGTCCAAACACGTTGGCCCGCCACCAAAGCAACGACCTGAATAGTACAGACGTCAATTTTTGCGAATCGATCCTTCGGTATGCGCATGAATATCGCACGAAGCACAATATTATTACCGTCTTACTCTTGCGCTCAGGCTCAGTATTCAAAAAATTTCAAGAAATAAAACTTAAGTTAAGCAATAATTGTTAAAAAAAATGAGTGAACGTTCCACAAAAGAGACATCAAAGTATCAAAACACAGCGTCTGCTTAATTAAGACAGTGTGGATTACATGTCCTAATGTTAGAATTAATTTTGAATCGATTTCATAAAGGGAAGCCGGGAAATCGAATTTCGCCCTAGAAAATTTGAAAATAAATTATTTAAGGCCCTGGCAAACTATTTCACTTGTTCTAAAATATAAACCATAATTTTGGTTGACGGACGACGACATTACTCCGCCACCATCGGAGCCAGTATTACAAGTTGAGTGGACTTTAGAGTGAGAATTTTTTTATTCTGTAGTGGAGTAGAGGTACAAGTATATTGTATGCGCTTACGTTTACGCATCAACTTTCCACGGGTATTTCATCCGAGGTGGTCGACAATTCAATGGATGCTGCTGGTTTTTCCACGCTAAGCAAATAAATCGAATATCCAGAATGGCACATAGAAAAATAAAGTTAATTCTGAAGTGTCATCATTTTATCTACTTAATAAGGTGCTGAAAAAGGCCACGAAGAGGAAATAGCGAACGAGGATCTACCAGATAGAATCATGTCTTAAGTGCATTCTATTCATCTGCAGAATATGAGCGTGGGAGTAAATCATTCGCACGGAGTGCTGTGGGCACTGAAGCCTGTGTTAGTATTTAATTGGGCAATAGGACTCTCGCCATTTTATTCTAATAAAACATTAGATTCTAAACTTTCCCGCAGTCATAACATAATTGCCATTACCATATATACAATTTTGGCACTATTGGAATTCTTTATGCTACCGTACGGAATAATTTTATCATCAAATTTCGATGGTAATATCACCATTTCCAATGTTGTGATTGTCATGTGGCAGGTTATTATGAGCACACTTGAAATCTCGACTGGTTTGTCCGTTGTTCATAGATTTTCAGAGTCTCGAGAAACTATTTGGAGGGTGCTTGATTTTGAAAAAGCCATGGAGAAACCGTTCTCGATAAACCTGAGGAAAACGCGGCTTTGGATTAATGCGATGATGCTATACGTTGCTTATGCGATCCTCCAGTTTGGATTGCACATGAACCACGTGGTTGGACAATTCGGGATTTTCTCAATTCAATTCTTCTTAAACTTCCGAACTCTCTACTGGTCATTTATCCATCTGATGCTCAGTCTCCAATATTACTCTTTAGTGCTACTCCTCAGTTGGTGTGTGCTCAACATTAATTCCAGCATTAAGACCATCCGGGAAGAATACGTCTCGCGACATTCAGCTGTCTTCAATGAGCAAGAGAACCGTCGTTTCCTTGCAAGATTGATAAGACTGAGGATATTACAGATAAAAGCATACAATGTGTTCCTGCGCTTAAAAAACTTTTATGCGCTTTCGAACTTCGCCCTCGGAGTGATTGTTCTATGTAGTCTTACATTTATTCTTTACTTTTCGCTGGATTTATTGCTTTCGAAAGATCCAGAGCTCCGTGTGTCCGTGTTATTTGTTTCCATCGCTTGGGTCTCGGCAATTGTGATAATTTTCATTTCCATCTTGTCAGCATGTGAAAACACTCAAATGCAGGTAATTTTAGAAGGATAATACTCACACTAATTTTACTGCATGCATTTCTGAAGATAATTAGACTGTTTAGTTTTTTATGTATTTGGTCTTGGTGGATTTTTGTAGTTCTTATTTTGATTTCTGTTAGTAATTGGATAGTCGCGGATTCTTATACGTCTAAAACTTATGCCCCAAATAGGCTTCCACATTTTTTAATAATTCTTAAAAGGAAACGAACAAATTATCTTCAATTTCCGTGAAATTTTTTACCCTTTTAACTTTTCCCGTGCATGATATGTTAAATGCTTTTCTGAATATTTCTTGGACCATCTTTGCTTGTAACACTGAAGCATTTCTTGCACTGAGAAATACATTTAAGGGTAAGGTAATATAATATTCGGCAGATACATTTAGTTTGAGCCTGGCCCGATAGATTTCACCATGCCAACTGCTGCTTTTTTCTTGCTTTTTTATCTTACGAATCTACGTTTCTGGTATCAATGGGTTCACCCTTCCTATAATTGCTAATGAACTCTCTTCCTACACGACATGCACACATATTGATTTTCGATTAATGAGAGCCAATATATCCCTCCTATCTCATCTGTCTAGTGGATATTATTTCTAATACTTTGGAATCCATCTTGAATGACAAATTCACGCCATACGGCTATGGTGAGCAGGAATTTTTCAAGAGAGAGTTTTCTCAATGAACTAGTTTTTAATTAAATGGGTCTTACCTTAAAAATTAAATACGGCCATTGAATGAAATGTAAATTTTCCTGTGTTTCATAATTTCCTCCTGATCAATGCGAAATTCTAAATTATTTTTCCTACGTCGTAATCCTTGAATACATTTTCTTTACTTTTCCCCCTATATCAGGATTAATGTGAAGCCAATAACACTTGGTTATGAGCAGGTTGGTAAGTTTCACCTTACGGTTTTTTAACATGCAGACAAAAATTATAACTAAAGTTTTGATTGCTCAACAGTGTTGTGGCAAATTGAATTCTACGAACTGAATTCTTTATATATTTTTGTGTAATTATTGACTGATATCATTTTTTATGACATTTTCTGCCGTATATTAGTACTCATGTTTAGGTAGGTTAGTTGTTTTTTCATTTATCCTCAAATTAATTATGTCATACATTCTTTCCCTGACCAAAATATCGCATTCAATTTGAATAAGCTGCCAAAAAAATTGTAGTTATCTTGCGATTCAGTATCGACCGAGCACTACACTTCGGGTGAAGGTACTATATTTGCACGTTCTTTTGAAATAAATTTATAAAAATATATTCAACTGGAAAAATTTTGCCTTCTGATATTTGTGGAGATATTTTCGTTTTCGCTGAGTGAGTTCCTGACAAAGGAAAATGAAAGTTTCAACATATTTTATTTCACTGGGCTTAAAACTCTATTCCTGGGGAGGGAAATCCCTAATAAGGGAAATGGGATTTGAGGTGGGAGGAAAGATGAATTATCCAGAACGTGAAAAGTTACGAATAGCGAATAGAGAGTCGGAATAGGCAGTGTTAGGAAGATTAGGAAATTATTTTCTCATTTGTGTAAACACATAAATATATATCTATTATGTACACCAAGGTGGCATTAGCGAACAGAAACAAAGAAACACGCACATTTATTTCGAATTTTAGGTGTCAAGACCACCTTTCTCAAGGGAGAGACGGTTGAGGAGAAGCTTTTATGAGAAGGGGGAATGAAATATATGGACTTTAGGATAATTAGCGTATTTTATTGATACCTGGCTCATTTTAGGAATCGAGGAGTCAGATATACGCATGTTCTATTGTTTTGAGTACGAGTGGAGGGTGGGAGGGATGCTAAGATGGAGGCACTATAGCATTTATCAAAGGGAGTGCTGTGTTCAAAGGCATGCTTGGGGATTGGGAGCATGACCACCAGGGAAAAATCTAGTAGTCTAGTGTGTGGTTCCCTATCCAAATTAACAGGGAGGGCGTAGTTTGTGCTTCAGAAGGTAAACTATAACTAGTTGTTCTTTCATCAGAAATGTTTTCTCTGCGATACCAGGAAAGAGGTTTGCATAGGAAGGGGTGAGCCTTATGCCCATGGCATAACCCTTTATCTGGAAGAAGAAATTATTATTAAAGGAGAAGGAATTACGGGTGAGGATGAAGTCGGAAAGGATAAGGATAAATTCAGTGTTGGGTTTGTATGGCTTAGGGCATTGGGAAAGGGAGTATAAGAAAGTGGAGACCTCGGTGGGGAAAAATGTAAAAAGCGATGAAAGACGAGGACATTACTCCGCCGCCACCAGCACCGTCATTATAAGATGAGTGGACTTCAGAGTGAGAATTTATTATAAGTGGAGTAGACCTACAAGTATTTTCAATGCGCGTGCGTTTAGGAAATAGCTTTCCACGCGTGTTTCTTTCGAGATGGTCGATAGCCATGCCTGTTGCCGGTTTGCAACGCTAACCAAATACATCCAATATCCAGAATGGCGATTACAAAAATAAATTTAATACTGAAACGTCATTACTCCATTGACTAAATACGGTGAAAGAGGTCACGAAGAGGACATAGCGAACGACAATTGACCAGATGAGTTCAACATTCAACTGCATTTCATTCATCTGTAGAATATGAAAGCAGGTGAAAATTATTCGCACGGAGTGCTGTGGGCACTGAAGCCTGTGTTAATATTCAATTGGGCAATCGGACTCTCGCCATTTAATTCTCATAACGCATTAGATTCTAAATTTTCCCGCAGTCATAACTTATTCGCCATTTTAATTTATACAATTTTGGCACTATTTGAATTCTTCTTGTTACCGTACGAAATAATTATACTCTTCAAATACGATGGTAATACGGTCTTTTTCAAAGTTGTAATCGTGATATGGAAAATTATTATGACTACACTCGAAGTCTCGACTGGATTATCCGTTGTCCTAAGGTTTTCAGAGTCTCGAGAAACTATTTGGAGGGTGCTTGATTTTGAAAAAGCCATGGAGAAACCGTTCTCGATAAGCCTGAGGAAAACGCGGCTTTGGATTAATGCGATGATGCTGTACGTTGCTTATGCCATCCTCCAGTTTGGATTGTACATGAACCACGTGGTTGGACAATTCGGGATTTTCTCAATTCAATTCTTCTTAAACTTCCGAACTCTCTACTGGTCATTTATCCATCTGATGCTCAGTCTCCAGTATTACTCTTCAGTGCTACTCCTCAGTTGGTGTGTGCTCAACATTAATTCCAGCATTAAGACCATCCGGGAAGAATACGTCTCGCGACATTCAGCTGTCTTCAATGAGCAAGAGAACCGTCGTTTCCTTGCAAGATTGATAAGACTGAGGATATTACAGATAAAAGCATACAATGCGTTCATGCGCTTAAAAAACTTTTATGCGCTTTCGAACTTCGCCCTCGGAGTGACTGTTCTTTGTTGCGTTACGTTTATCCTTTACTGTTCAGTGGATTTATTGCTTTCGACAGATACAGCGTCCGGTGCGTCGATATTATTTGTTTCCATCGCTTGGATTTCGGCAATTGTGATAATTTTCATTTTCATCTTGTCGGCAAGTGAAAACACTCAAATGCAGGTAATTTTAGAAGGATAATATTTATACTCGTATTACTACATTCAATTTAAAAAAATATTATTAGATTGTTAAGTTTTTTATGCCATTTGGTCTTGATTTTTCTCAAAACATCGCCTTTAAGTAAAGACAATAAAATTTGCTTAGTAGCAGGTGGGTAAGCTTTACCGTACGATGTTTTAACACACTAACAAAATCTAAACCTTGAGTAATGTTTGCTTAATAGCTTTATTTGAAGTTTGATTCTTAAAACTGAATACTCACCCCATTTTACTGAACTTATTGCCTGGTAGACATTTACTTCCGTCTATTTGTTTTCATATTTAGATAGGTTAGTCATTTTTCATTTCAATTCAAATTAAATATATCATTCGATATTCCCCTAACCAAATTATTGAAATGAAATAGACGAAAGAATAGGAAAGGATAGCAGGTAAAGCAATCACAAACGTACGCAAAGAATAGTACATATATATATATATATATATATATATATATATATATATATATATATATATATATATATATATATATATATATATACGAGGGTCATCCGGAAAGTAGTACCCGTTCGTGAAATAAAGACACAAAAGTAAATATTAACAAACATAAAAAATTTTATTTGAAAGAGGATACTTTAAACTACTTCTCAACATAATCTCCAAGCAAATTAAGGCATTTGTCATAACGTGTGACAAGTTTCTGTATTCCTGCTGCATAGTCCTTCGCCGCCAGCTCATTGAGATACAGAGTCACTCCTTCTTTAAGTTCTTCATCGCTGTCAAATCTTTTTCCTGCCAAAAAGTCTTTAAGCTTTGTAAAGAGATGAAAATCTGAAGGGGCCAAGTCCGGGCTATACGGTGGATGGTCGAAAGTTTCCCATTTGAATTGCTGCAAAGGTTTTTGTGTTATCCCAGCTGCATGAGGCCTGGCATTGTCATGAACGAGAATGACACCAGTAGACAATAGACCTCGCCGCCGATTTTGTATTGCCCGCCGTAATTTCTTTAATGTTTCACAATACGCATTGGCATTAATAGTGTCTCCACGGGCCATAAAATCAATAAGAAATACACCTCGTCGATCCCAGAAAATGGTTGCCATGAGTTTCCTGGTGGACAGAACTGTCTTGAATTTTTTTGGTTTGTTTGGTGAATGAGCATGATGCCACTCCATTGACTGTCGTTTACCCTCAGGTGATGCATAACAAACCCATGTTTCGTCACCAGTAATTATGCGAGTCAAGAAAGAGTCTCCTTCATCAGAATAACGTCCCAAAAACGTCAGTGCTGCAGCCATACGCTTGGTTTTGTGCTCATCTGTAAGCATGCGAGGGACCCATCTTGCACAAATTTTTGCATAATGCAGATGGTGTTTAACAATTTCATGAACAATTGTTCGAGAAACATTTGGAAAATGCTCACAGATGTCATCAATTGTGACGCGCCGATCGTTCCTCACGAATTCGTCAACTGAGCTCACCAGTTGGTCTGTAATGACAGACGGTCTCCCAGAACGCTCATCGTCGTGTGTGTTCCCCCTCCCCATGTTGAGTTGCGACACCACCGCCGAACAGACGACTCGTCCATTACATTGTCTCCATACACCTCCTTTAATTGGCGATGAATATCACATGGGCGAACGTTTCTTGCATTGAGGAATTTAATCACTGCCCTCAATTCACAACTGGCGGCGTTCTCAATTTTTTTAAACATTGTAAACAATCACAGAAACAACACAGGCAATGCTAGCGTCACGCAACTTGGCTCAGAAAAGGCAGACAAGCCACTGAACCTATCTGACCTCGTCCAGCGGCTACTCGCGTCGTCAGCACTTCATGCGGCACGAACGGGTACTACTTTCCGGATGACCCTCGTATGTATGTATATATATATATATATATATATATATATATATATATATATATATATATATATATATATATATATATATATATATATATATATATATATATATATATATATATATATATATAAACCCTCCCATGGACTACAACCTTGTCGTGGTGGAAGGGCTTGTGTGTTCCGATGACCACTAGAGCTGTGCTGGCGGGAGTAATAATAATTACTCCTGGAAGGGTCACCCATGCTAGATAGGTCGAAGGTTAGGAGCCAGACGAAAGGTAGTCCACGCAGCGTCTGTTCCTCAGTGAGGCGGCTGCAATGGCGTCTGACCCCAGTGGGGCGGCCATTAAGTGATGGTTTCACGTTAAAAACACTATTGAGGAAGGCAACGGGAAACCACCTCAATTATGATTCCCAAGAATATAATGATGGGCACTATAGATAATATGAGTCCTGGCAACTACGGGACTCGGCCCAAGAGGCCGTGTCGTGCCCGGCAGCGGGAGAGGCAAGGCTTCCGCGGTCGTCATCCCACGAAAACCTTGCAGGGAAGAAATAACTTCAGCAGGACAGAAGACTCAGAAGAAGGCGAAAGTAGTTAGAACAGGAACCTGGAAAGTCAGGACAATGTTGAGGAGAGGCAAATTAGAAAATATTAAGCGAGAGATGGAAAGAGGTAACATAGATGTTTTAGGCCTCTGCGAGGTAAGATGGAAGGATAGCGGGGATTACTAGAGTGACAATTATAGAGTTATATACAGCGGCGGGGACGAGAGCCAACGAGGGGTTGCCGTAATTTTAAATAAAGGGGTAGGAAGAAGCGTAGTCAACATAGAGCAAGCGACAGATAGAATTTTACTCGTAGAGATTATAGCAGAGCCGACGAACTTGGTCATTATTCAGGTATACATGCCACCGAGCAACCACAAGGAGGAAGAAGTCGATAGGATGTATGATGAGTTAGAGGATACCATCGCGAGTGTTCCTGCAGGGAAACATTTGATAGTGATGGGGGATTGGAATGCGACGGTAGGCGAAGGAAGAGATGGTGGTGAGGAGGGGGACTATGGGTTAGGCACGAGGAATGAACGCGGGGAGAAAGCAATTGAATTCTGCAGGAGACAGGGGTTAGTCATCACCAACACATGGTTTAGACACCACAAAAGGCGTAGGTATACATGGAAAATGCCAGGTGACTCAGAAAGGTATCAGTTAGATTATATTATGGTTAGGCACAGGTTTAGGAACAGTGTGATAAATTTGCACAGTTTCCCAAGAGCGGATGCGGACTCTGACCACAATTTAGTTGTTACGAAATGTAATGTTCGTTTCAAGAAGATAAGGCAAGGGCGGCGGGTTAAAAAATGGAATTTAGAAGCAGTAAATGAATTAACGAGGAAGGAGTATCAGGAGGCTGTAGAGAAAATGTTGGATGACGGTAAAGAACTGAGTACTATCGAAGAAAAATGGGAATGTATCAAGAAAGGGATATTGGAAGCCGGTAAAGACACTATAGGAACCGTTAACGGGAAAAGGATAAGGAAACCATGGGTAACGGATGAGATGATTGCAAAGATGGATGAGAGAAGAAGATGGAAAAATGTAAACACAGAGTTAGGCAAAATGAAGTACAAAGAGTTAAACAATAAATTGAGAAGGGCCACAAATAAAGCAAAAGAAGAATGGTGGAAAACGCAATGCGAGGATATGGAAAGTTTACAGAAGAAGGGTGAAATTGGTGCTCTATACAGCAAGGTTAAGTTATTATCGGGAAGTAAGAAGGCAAGATCTGTGCTAACAGTTAAAGATAAATGGGATAAGATAATAGTTGAACCAGGAAAAATTCAAGAGAGATGGAAGGAATATATAGAAACACTGTATGGTAAAGAACTTAGGCCGACAAGGTTAGACATAGAAAAGGAACATGACGTAGAAGAAGATAGCTTAGGTCCAGGCATACTCGACGATGAAATAGAAAGGGCACTAAAGGAGATGAAAGCAAATAAGGCTGTGGGGGTGGACAATAATCCTGTAGAAATGTTAAAATGGTTAGGGAAAGGTGGGAAGAAGGCCATATATGGACTGATTCGTAGTATCTATGAGGAAGGAATCTGGCCGGAAGATTTTGTGAGATCGGTGTTAGTTCCTATTCCAAAAAAGACAAAGGCTATATCATGTGAGGATTACAGAACAATAAGTTTGATATCCCACGCAGCTTAAGTTATTCTCAGGATCATCAAGAAAAGGATAGAGAGTAAGGCAAATGATTACTTAGGGGATGATCAGTTTTGATTTAGGAAAAGAATAGGTACTCGTGATGCCATTTCAGTGATGAGATCATAATCGAGAGGAATATTGATAACAATCAGGACGTATTTGCCTGTTTTGTAGATTTCGGAAAAGCGTTTGATAGAGTGAATTGGGAAAAATTAATGCGTGTATTGCAGATAATAGGAATGCATTGGAGGGACAGGAGACTGATCCGCAACCTGTACATGTCTCAGACTGCTCAGGTGCGAGTGGGGAACGGAGAGTCCGGATGGGCAGTGTTAGGAAGAGGGGTAAGACAGGGTTGCCCATTGTCACTGGTGCTGTTCAACGTATATGGGGAGGAAATGGTTAAAGAGGCATGGCAAGAAATGGAGGTAGGAATGAAAGTCGGAGGCGAATTCGTAAAATCGGTTAGGTTTGCTGATGACCAAGCATTAGTTGCTCAGTTACCCAAGGGGTTGCAAGCATTGTTGAGTGAATTTGAGGTTCAGTATTACCTTCTTCAACATTCCACTACTACTCATTTTGTGACTCCCCACCTAGCAAACTAATCTATATCAGGTCCCTCTTCATCTCGGTGTTCTTCTTTCCTCCCTTCATCCCGTCCAACATCCCTATCCTGTTCCTACCCTTACCTCGCTTGCCCAACATTCTCCCCTCTATTACCCTCTTCAACATGCCACTACCGCTCAATACGCCTTTTATCCATCTTTCCTGCCTCCATTGAATATCTCTCAACAAACCCCTCTCCTCCCCCACCATCTCCAGTACTTCCTCATTTGTTTTCCTTTCGGTCGATTTCACCTTCTCCATTCTTCTCCACACCCACATTTCTAAAGCCCACTGTTTCAGCGACCACGTTTCCGCGCCGTACATATCTACGCTACATATCAGAGTTTTTACGAGTCTTGTCTTAACCTCCCCACTCAACGTCCCCGTCATCAACTCCCTCCTCCTTGGGAAAGCCTCCCTACCTAGCGCAATTCTTCTCCTTACGTCCCTACTACTTTGACCGTGTTCGTCCAAAACACTTCCGAGATATGTAAACTGTTCTACCTGCTCTATTTTTTCCCCTCCTATGTTAATATTTAGCTTAGCCTTTTTCTTTCTGGAAAATCGCATAACCTTTGTTTTATTAATATTGATTCTCATCCCATATGTATCGCACTGAACCTCCAATTCACTCAGCAATTCTTGCAACCCCTTGGCTGACTGAGCAACTAATGCTTGGTCATTAGCAAACCTAATTGATTTTACGAATTTCCCTCACACTTTCATTCCTACCTCCTGTTCTTCCCATGCCTCTTGAATCATTTCCCTCACATATACTTATAACAGCACCGGTGACAATGGGCAACCCTGCATTACACCCTTTCCTAAAGGAAAAAGAAGAACCGCATTCAAAACTAACATATACATGCAAACCCAAATCCACAGTGCTGCATAAATTCATAGAAATTTCTTATCATTTTACACGCATTCAAATACACATTTACCTCCCTTCAATCCACAAGCGTGCAAGTTCATATGCTTAATAAACAAATAATTGTATCTTAGGATGCAGCAAGAAATTTTTCCAAGAACGTGCAAGGTAGATTTATGTAAGTAGCAAGGTGAAATACCACCACTACAAGAACGTTCAACATAAAACGCTCTCCTACCCAAGGTGAGGAATTTGGCTCAACGCAGCAGGTAGGAGGAGGGCTCCCCCACAGAGAGGGACAAAGGATGGAAGGGGAAATGCAGGGCACCAAAGGCAGTACAAACAATACTGTAAAAAGCACTACATTACTTAATGGCATTCCAATGCGGTCATGCGGGAAGGGTTTTGACAACAACACACAGAAGGTTAGTGAAAGTGCATGAAATTGAGCATAACTAATTGTTACCTAGACGCCGAGGGTGGCAAGTGGCATTTTCGTTTTCTACGAGTGTAACCCTACAGTCGTTATCCCGTATTGTCCTTGGGAAGAAGGAGTCCTTGAGTCTGCTAGTTCTGGTATCTAATTCCCGAATTTTGTATACATGATCCAAGCGACCAATTTATGTTGGAGTGCGAATAATTTTCGAGACTTCGGTGCTGAAACATGCGGATCTGAATTTATTTAGTATGTTCAGCCTAGCAATGAGTCGTCTTTCTTCCAATGATTCCCATCCCAACTCCATAAGCTTTTCAGTGACGCTTTTCGTTTTATCATAACAGTATTCCACGAAACGCGCTGCCCGGCTTTGGATCTTTTCACTTTCCCGAATGAGGCCTTTTTCACACGGATCCCCTACGCTACATACATACAGGGTTCGTCCGGAAAATATATGTCTTGACAAATAAGTCTTTTTTGACAGAAGGGCATTACGAATTTGTCCCTGAACGACAAACTGTAAATGCTGCATTTTACGTCCAAGTGCTCGACAGGCTTCGAAAACGAGTCGCCCGCGTCCGGCCAATGATCAAAAACATCTGGCGGCTGCATCACGACAATGCGCCGTCTCACACCGCGCTTGTCGTGTCGGACTTCTTGGCCAAGCACGGCGTGGCACGGCGTGGCTCTGCCGCACCCGCCCTACAGCCCGGACTTGGCACCACCGAACTTCTTTCTGTTCCCGAAGATAAGAGGAGTTTGAAAGGAAGGCGATACGGGACTTTGGACGCCGTCAAAGAGGCCGTGACGACGTGTCTTCGAGAGGTTCCCGATGGTGCCTACGCGGGAGCGTTCCAGGAATGGGAACGCTGCTGGAACAAGTGTATCGACTCACAAGGGTCCTATTTTGAGGAATATTAGCGTAAGATATGTAAAAGTGTAATAATTTTTTTCCCCTGAGCTCAGTACACTTATTTTGCCGACGAACCCTGTATTAAGTTTATTGGCGAGTTTTAATTGCAAATAGGCATTTGTGGAGCTACGCTATTTCCAATGTAGGTTTTCAGATACCGTAATATGTAGCTACAAGTATCAGAGCGTGCCATATCGCAAAATTTCTTATGTAGCACTGCCACGTTTTTGCACATGTATTGCACGTTGTTATGAAATGTAGCACCATTTTCAAAAAGAAAAGGCAAGGGCGGCGGGTTAGGAAATGCAATGCAGAAGCATTAAATGGATTAACATGGAAGGAGTAGCTGCAGGCTGTAGAGAATATCATGGATGACGTGGGTAACGAGCGGAGTACGATCGAAGAAAAATGGGATTGCATCAAGAAAGTGATATCGAAAGCCACAAAAGACACAAAAGGAACCGTTAACGGGAAAAGGATAAGGAAACCATGGGTAATGGATGAGATGATTGCAAAGATGGATGAGACAAGAAGATGGAAAAATGTAAATACAGAGTTTAGCAAAATGAAATACAAAGAGTTAAACAATAAATTGAGAAGGTCCACAAATAAAGCAAAAGAAGAATGGTGGAAAACGCAATGCGAGGATATGGAAAGTTTACAGGAGAAGGGTGAAATTGGTGCGCTCTGCAGCAAAGTTAAATCACTATCGGGAAGTAAGAAGCAAAGATCTGTGCTAACAGTTAAAGAGAAATGGGGTAGGTTAATAGCTGACACAGAAAAGATCCACGACAGATGGAAGCACTGTATGGTGAACAACGTAGGCCAACAAGGTGAGACATAGAAAAGGAACATAACGTAAATGTAGACAGCTTATGTCCAGATATACTCGACAATAATATAGAAGGGCATTATGGAAGATCAAAAGAAAAGACCGTGATTGTAGACAACATTCCTGTGGAACTAATGCAGCGTATAGGAAAATTTGGGAAGAAGACTCTATGTGGACTGATTCGCAGTATCCATGAGGAAGGAATCTGGCCGGAAGACTTTGTGAGATCAATGTTAGTTTCTATTCCAAAAAAGTAAAGGCTACATCAAGTGAGGACTACAGAACAACAAGCATTATATCCCACGAAGCTAAAGTTGTTGTCAGGATCATCAACACAAGCAAAGAGAATAGGGAAAATGATTACTTGGGGGATGATCAGTTTTGGTTTAGGAAGGGGAGAGGTATGTGTGATGCCATTGCAGTAATGAGATCACTAGTCGAGAGGAATATAGAATACAATCAGTACGTATTTGCCTGTTTCGTAGATTTCGAAAAAGCGTTCGATGGACTGAATTGGAAAAAACTAATGAGTAACTTGTACGAAAAAGGGATAGATTGGAGGGACAGGAGACTGATCCGCAACCTGCACATGTCTCAGACTGCTCAGATGCGAGTGGAGAACGGAGAGTCCGGATGACATAGAGACATAGATAGATAGATAATGGACTTTATTTGGGCGAAATTGAGACGTAATGGTCCCTTCTTCTATTTAACCCATTGTCATATACATATTATACAAGGGATAAAATTTATAAAATACATGGATACAATTAAATACATATCGACAGACACAAATTTTAACATCGAAAGTTTAGGAAAATATAAAAATATATATCTACACACATGCATTTTTCATTAATATACATAAATAGATTACGGACACACCAACACATACAAACATACACAGAGTAAAAGACAGTGATTAGAGAGAAACATTAGGACAAGAAAAGTGTAAGCAAAGAATGAGGTTTGTGGGAAAAGCTAGGGTGAACGTGACATTGCTCACCTAGTAAAAACCCACGCGGGAAATCACCCACGAAGAGAACGGGGGTGTGAAAAACCCACGAAAACCCTATTATTAGAGGAAAGAATACATATAAATTGTACCTATCGTTTTTATACAGTATGCATGTTATTAAATTACTGAAGTTGAAATGATGAAACTAATTACATTGACAAAAATTACGAGTAATGAGAAAACATAGCATTAACTTAAAACGTTGCTGAAGATTCTACTGCTTGAGATGACAAAAAAAGAGCAGAAACAGTGAGTGATCTGTGTAGAGGCTGAGTGAAATGAGGGAGGATATACCGGTTAAGATGTGTAGCTGAGGAGAATGAACTTGTGAAGTTCTCTCTTAAATGTTATTGTGGATGGAGAGTTTTTTATGTCGTCTGGGAGAGAGATCCACAGACGACATGCTGTAACATGAAAAGATTTGTGATAGATTTCTGTGCGATGGTGTGGGCCAAGAAGTGTATTGTTACCCCTAGTATTCCTGTTGTGGATTGAGCAGATGGGGAGGAAATTTTTGTATAAATATTTAGGTGTAGTGATTTGAGAATATCCTGTAGAAAATTGAAAGAATAGCAGTGCAGAAAGAATAGTAGTGAAAGATGAGTAGTGTAAGGAAGAGATGAAAAGTAAGGTTGCCCATTGTCACCTGTGCTGTTCAACGTATGTGCAGAGGAAATGTTTATAGAGGTAGGGGAAGAACTGGAGGCAAAAAATGCAATTCGGCGGGGAATTCGTAAAATAAGTTGCTGATGACCAAGCATTAGTCAGTCAAGGGGGTGCAGGCAATGCTGAGTGAATTGGCGGTTCAGTGCGATAGATAAAGGATGAGAATAAATGTTAATAAAACAAAGGTTATGCGATTTTACAGAAAGAAAAAGGCTAAGCTAAACATTAAAATAGGAGGGGAAATATAGAGCAGGTAGAACAGTTTACGTATCTCGGAAGTATTTTGGACCAACATTCAAAATAGTATGAACGTAAGGAGAAGAATTGCGCTAGGCAAAGAGGCTTTGACAAGGAGGTGGGAGTTGATGACGGGTACGTTGAGTAGGGATGTTAAGAAAAGACTCGTAAAAACTCTGATATGGAGCGCGGCTATGTACGGCGCGGAGACGTGGTCGCTGAAGCAAGAGGATAGACGTAGATTGGAGGCTTTTGAAATGTGGGTATGGAGAAGAATGGAGAAGGTTAAATGGTCCGAAAGGAAAACAAATGAGGTAGTTCATGGAATGTTGTGTGAGGAGAGGGGTTTGTTGGAAGAAATCCGAAGGAGGCAGGAAAAATGGGTGAAAGGCGTATCGGTCGGGAGTGGGATGTTGAAAACGGTAATAGGGGGGAGAATGTTAGGCAAATGAAGAAAGAGCAGGAACAGAATAGGGATGTTGGACGGGATAAAGAGAGGAAGGAAGTACACAGTGATGCAGGGATTATATATATTTAATTTTATTGTTCCACAAAAAACGCCAACAAATAACTTATTCGATTGACAGGTAGCCGACCTAATAGGCTTCCTGACATAAATAACACACCCTAGCGATCTCCCTGGCCTCGTTTTTGCGCCGGAACGCAGGAGTTTGAATAAAAGTCCTCTTTCTCTTTTTCCATCATCATCACTACTGCACGGCTACATTATTTCCTTCCACCTCGGTGTCCAGGACATCAATCCTTATAAGTTAGTCTGATTCCCAGTTACCTCTTTATCGTTAAACACACAAATTCATCCCAACTATACATGTGAAACACCTTTCCCTTACATTCGCTTTGACTAACCAAAACGTCGATACAAGACCGGTCCACCTGTCGTTCCTTCATAGGTGACTAAAGGTTTTGGTCAACTGCAGCGTTCTGTGGTACAATTTCAATGACTTATTGATTTATCTTTCAGTTCATAATAAAACTCGTTGAAAAATTTTTTCATCGTCATAATTTATATCATGAAAGTTATTTCGTAATTTTTTAAACTACTTTTTCGCTTACAAGGGTAACGATTTTGTGTATGCTCTACAAAATAGTATACTGATGGCAGGTAACATCAAATAATGAAGCGCATGGATGATAATTAACGACGAGTGCGGGACCTTGTGCCATCCAGGGTTCAGCTACCGAAGTACGTAGCTATAAGTATCAGAGCGTGGCAGATCGCAATATGTCTCATGTCAAACAGCCACTACTCTTCGCATATATATTGTTCGATTAAGGGTTAAGAAATGTTTTTTTATTACAGCCCTATATTGATCGAGGGAACTCAATAATAAAGTTTGTTTTTTTGTTGCTCACTTTATGGTTTAAAGGTCGTCATCATGCTAGTAGACTCGATAGATATAACTGGACAGACCAAGATTTTATTAATTGATTTAACAACAAATATCAATTTCAGGCGTGAACACACTCGCGATTAAAAGAAAGGAAATCCACGGACCGACGGCCACCTAAAGTAAACGTTCAAAAACTATTTCGTAATGATGCCGGTTCCCTGTCACCTCCAATGTTTACCTGCCATATTGATGATTGTCGCCCTATATCAAAAACGAACGAATTATTGAGAATATTCTCGACTCCACGTTGAATTGCAAAGCATTGCGAAGACGAAAAACCAAAAGTTGACCCAACTAGAGAACCATTTCGAAAATGATTGCCGCCGAGGAAAGAGAAGGAACGAAAGAAGACATGGCCTGGCTTATGAAACCATTTCTCAGGCACAACAGGGCCTTGGGTATCCTATTCCTGAAATATATACTTGTAAATGATAAAATGGAATGGAATGTAACGTTGCCTGAAATCGTTTTTCCAGGGGTACCGTAGCAAACAGATGGCCTACCTGAGAAATAAATTTCCTTATTTTATGAAAAAGAATAACTACTTAATTGTTTGTTTAAGGCCCTGGCAAACTGTTTCACTTCTTCTAAAATATAAACCATAATTTTGGTTGACGGACGACGACATTACTCCGCCACCATCGGAGCCAGTATTACAAGTTGAGTGGACTTTAGAGTGAGAATTTTTTTATTCTGTAGTGGAGTAGAGGTACAAGTATATTGCATGCGCTTACGTTTACGCATCAACTTTCCACGGGTATTTCATCCGAGGTGGTCGATATTCATGCCTGTGTCCGGTTTTCAACGCAAACCAAATACATCGAAGACCAGAATGGCGATTACAATGAAAAAATAAAATTAATAATGAAATTTCATAACATAATTGACTTAATATAACGCTAAAAGATATCACAAAGAGGAAATAGCGAACAAAGATCGACTAAACGGGCTCAGTTCTTAAATGTATTATTACGAACTACAGAATATGAACGTGGGAAAAAATTATCCGAACGCAGTGCTGTGGGCACTGAAGCCTGTTAGTATTCAATTGGGCAATCGGACTCTCGCCATTTTATTCTAATAAAACATTAGATTTAAAATTTTCCCGCAATCATAACTTATTCGCCATTTCATTTTATGCAATTTTGGCACTATTTGAATTCTTCTTGTTACCGTACGAAATAATTATACTCTTCAAATACGATGGTAATACGGTCTTTTTCAAAGTTGTAATCGTGATATGGAAAATTATTATGACCACACTCGCAGTCTCGACTGGATTATCCATTGTCCTAAGGTTTTCAGAGTCTCGAGAAACTATTTGGAGGGTGCTTGATTTTGAAAAAGCCATGGAGAAACCGTTCTCGATAAGCCTGAGGAAAACGCGGTTTTGGATTAATGCGATGATGCTGTACGTTGCTAATGCCATCCTCCAGTTTGGATTGTACATGAACCACGTGGTTGGACAATTCGGGATTTTCTCAATTCAATTCTTCTTAAACTTCCGAACTCTCTACTGGTCATTTATCCATCTGATGCTCAGTCTCCAGTATTACTCTTTAGTGCTACTCCTCAGTTGGTGTGTGCTCAACATTATTTCCAGCATTAAGACCATCCGGGAAGAATACGTCTCGCAACATTCAGCTGTCTTCAATGAGCAAGAGAACCGCCGTTTCGTCGAAAGATTGAAAAGACTGCGAATATTACAGATACAAGCATACCATGTCTTCTTGCGCTTAAAAAATCTCTATGGGCTATCCAACTTCGCCCTCTGAGTGACTGTTCTCTGTTGCGTTACATTTATCCTTTACTGTTCAGTGGATGTTGTGCTTTTGAACTATCCAGAGATCAGTGTGTCGACATTATTAGTTTCCATCGCCTGGATCTCAGCAATTGTGATAATTTTCATTTTCATCTTGTCAGCATGTGAAAACACTCAAATGCAGGTAATTTTAGAAGGATAATATTTATAGTCATGTTGCTTCATGCATTAAAAAAGATAATTAGATTCATTAACTTCTTTTTTTACATAATGTGGTCTTGGAAACCAATCTGGTTCTGGTTTCTGCCATCTATTGGAACGTTGGCAGGTTCTTTTACGTCTGGGGTCAAAGTAATTTCCAATTACAGCTCACACAGCAATGGGTACCATTCTGGCTGTCATTACATTCTGGCAAGTCATTGAGATTCCCATTGAGCGATTGAATTCCTTTATTCCTGGTATTTAGAGCCAGGAGAAAATCAATCATTTAATTTATAATAACCGATTTAGCCTTCTGGTTGAATGCTGAGCCTTCATTTTGAACCTTTCTTTAAATTTCTATATTTTTTCCTGATTTAATGAATAATATGTTGCAATTAACACAGCTAACCATTACTCCATACTATATTATATTTCAAAATAATACGTTTTAAGTCATTCGC